>OW799233.1:71141577-71873243 GCA_941918925.1 Phyto melanocephala
TTTTAATATATAAAAAAAATTTTTTTTTGGCTCAGCTGGGATTCGATGCCACGTTTTCTCTAACCAGTATACACGTTTGTATGTATGTATGTTGTTGTTGTAATGTTGTTTTTGTGAAAAAAGAATCGAGGTGGTCGTGGGTTTTTGCTCATATCTCAGTTGTTTATGTACCGATGTTTCTGATTTTCAATAGCGATCTACTCCCGAATATTTCTGATATTTTAATACCTCACCCGGGTCCAAGCGATGTCGGGGGGCTTCAAAAAGTTGATTTCAACATACACACGGACAGACTGACAGCTTAATCGACTTCCCTATTCATAAGCTTTCAGAAAATATATACTTTATGGGGTCGGAAATGAAAATTGTAGAAATTTCACACGGAATGACAAACCTATATATACCCTTTTTCACTGTGTGAAGGGTATAATAAAAAACAAATTAAAAAAATAATATTAAAAAAAAATTTTTTTGGCTGAGCTGGGATTCGATGCCACGTTTTCTCTAACCAGTATATATATACAATGTATGTATGTTGTTGTTGTAATTGTGAAAAAAACGAGGTGGTCGTGGTTTTTTGCTCATATCTCAGAAAGTTATGGGTCGATTGTGCTGAATTTCAATAGCGATTCATTCCTGGATATTTCCAAGAGATTGATACCTTACTCAGATCTGAGGAACATATAGTTGCTTCTAAAATTTTATTTCAACCAACACACGGACAGACGGTCAGGGCTTAATCTTCTCCTATCCATAAGCTTTCAGAAAATATATACTTTATGGGGTCGAAAATGAAAATTGTAGAAATTACAAACGGAATGACAAAGCTATATATACCCTTGTGCACCACAGGTAAAGGGTATTAATATGTAATACAGTCGGATTCAGCTAAGCTGCCGCCGCGGCGCGCCGTTTAATTGAAGAAATCATTTGACTAAAACCAAATATTTTTACTATTATTTAAAAAAAATGAGTTCGCTTAAGGGAAAATCAGTTTTACAGCTTTTTTGTTTTTAAAGCTAAAAAGTTCAATAAAGCAAGCACTGCTTAGTAGAAAAAATTTCTCATTAATATACGACGAAATGCAACAGCTAATTTGTTGCACTGTAGTGCAACATTTTCTATTATCTTGTCTTAAAACAATATAAAAAGTTGACAATCTATGTAACCAAAATGGTTTTAATTTATCCAAAGTTTTTTATTAATGAAAATCTTGCATAAGCCAAAAAATAAATCCTTCAATTATCAATTTCCCTTACCCGAATCCGACTGTATATGTGTAATGTTTGTGTGTATGATGTTTGTGTACCGCTAAGCAGTTTAAAAAACCAACTCACAATAAAAAGTATTGCATTTATAAATGCAAGAAATACAAAAACAAAACCTACACATGAAACATTGATTCTGCCGGCACACAGAGGAGTATTTGGCCTGAAAAGCTGGCCAAAATTATTAAACGTGTTTTTTGAATTAAAAGTTTTAGTTTTTTGATAGCTTTAAGTGTAGTATGATATAAAGTCTAGTGGCAGATTTTGAAAAAATTACAATTCGCAACAAAAGTACACTGCGCTACAAAAAAATTTTTGTCTACCCTAGAAATAAAAGGACGTGGACCATATGGATTTTGATGCCCTTAATTCAAATCTGTTTTCCGTTTTTCTCTAGTACGTAACGATTTTCTTTTGAAGGCGTGGCATATTTCACCCCCTAAATCGTTGGGTTGCCTAATATATTTTGTCATGACTTGAAAACACGTCTTCCGATTTTAATAGCGGGAGAATCAGAAGATGCACTCAAAGAAGATTTACGACCAAATAAATATAATTGAAAAATTATGGGAGCATATCCTAAATAATTTAGTAAATTAACTAAAAACAAGTATGAGCGCTATATTCGGCTGTGCCGAATCTTATATACCCTTCACAACGTGAAGTCATGCAAAAACAGCAGTTTGTATCACCATTCATCCCATATGAAATACGTACATACATATAAAAAACATACATATATAAAAAACATCCCATTGTAAAATTATAAATTTACATATGTATGTTAAAAAAAAATAAAAAAAAAAATTAAAAAAAAAAAATTTAAAAAAAATTTAAAAAAAAAATTAAAAAAAAAAAATTTAAAAAAATAATTAAATTATATATAATATATATAAAACAAAAAAAAAATAATAAAAAAAATTAAAAAAAAAAATAAAAATATAAAAAATATCCCAGCAAAAAAATCTATTACAAAGAAGTGATTTTTCATGGGTTCAACTGATGATGAAGTACTTTAATTTAGGTGAAAACACTAGTGATTTTAACATTAGCGTGTCATTGGCGATCATGTGTTTACATGAATATTTTTTGCATGGAACTCATGCATATTTGGTGACAAGTATCGGATATTTCATGTGTTAAATTTGTTTGTTTACATGAATTCTTTAAGATATTTTGCATGATATTGCATTCATTTTTAAGCACATCATTTATGACAAATTATTTTGCAGTTAAGAAGTCATTTAGAATTAATGCTTTTACACAATTGATTTAGAAGTCTTGTAAATGTAATTCGCTTTGCACTACTTCCAATTTTTTTTGCTGGGATATTAAATAAAAAATAAAAAAAAAATTTTTTTTTAAATATTTTTAATATATAAAAAATTTTTTTTTTTGGCTCAGCTGGGATTCGATGCCACGTTTTCTCTAACCAGTATACACGTTTGTATGTATGTATGTTGTTGTTGTAATGTTGTTTTTGTGAAAAAAAAATCGAGGTGGTCGTGGGTTTTTGCTCATATCTCAGTTGTTTATGTACCGATGTTTCCGATTTTCTATTGCGATCTACTCCCGAATATTTCTGATATTCTAATGCCTCACCCGGGTCAAAGCGATGTCGGGGGGCTTCAAAAAGTTGATTTCAACATACACACGGACAGACGGTCAGACGGACAGACTGACAGAGCTTAATCGACTTCCTTATTCATAAGCTTTCAGAAAATACATACTTTATGGGGTCGGAAATGAAAATTGTAGAAATTTCACACGGAATGACAAACCTATATATACCCTTTTTGACTGTGTGAAGGGTATAAAAAGATTTTATTTTTCGGTTACCCTTATAAGCATTTAGTGTTAACCAACGGTTAGCCAAATGTTAAAGGGATTAGAAAAATAAAATAAATTAAAATTAAACAAGTAAGAGCGCTATATTCGGCCGTGCCGAATCTTATATACCCTTCACAACGTGTAGTCATGCAATAACAGTAGTTTGTATCACCATTCATCTCATATGAAATACGTACATACATATAAAAAATATACATATATAAAAAACATCCCATTGTAAAATTATAAATTTACGTATGTATGTTAAAAAAAAAATAAAAAAAAAATATAAAAAAAAAATTAAATAAAAAAAAAATTTAAAAAAAAAAATTAAAAAAAAAAAATTTTTAAAAAAATAATTAATATATATATAATTAATGTAAAACAAAAAAAAATAAAAAAAAAAATTAAAAAAAAAAAAATTAAAAAAAAAATAATAAAAATATAAATAATATATTAAATAAAAAATAAAAAAAAATTAAAAAAAAAATTTAAAAAAAAATTTTTAATATCTAAAAAAATTTTTTTTTTGGCTCAGCTGGGATTCGATGCCACGTTTTCTCTAACCAGTATACACGTTTGTATGTATGTATGTTGTTGTTGTAATGTTGTTTTTGTGAAAAAAAAATCGAGGTGGTCGTGGGTTTTTGCTCATATCTCAGTTGTTTATGTACCGATGTTTCTGATTTTCAATAGCGATCTACTCCCGAATATTTCTGATATTTTAATACCTCACTCGGGTCCAAGCGATGTCGGGGGGCTTCAAAAAGTTGATTTCAACATACACACGGACAGACTGACAGACTGACAGAGCTTAATCGACTTCCCTATTCATAAGCTTTCAGAAAATATATACTTTATGGGGTCGGAAATGAAAATTGTAGAAATTTCACACGAAATGACAAACCTATATATACCCTTTTTCACTGTGTGAAGGGTATAAAAATTGTTGGTTGGGTTTTTGAAAGAGTTTTTTATAGTTTTTTGTTATACCCACCACCAAAAAAATGGTGGGCGTATATTTATTTTGTCATTCCGTTTGTAACACATAGAAATATCCATTTTAGACCCCATAAAGTATATATATTCTGAATCGGGGTTTGATTTGATGACGATCTAGCTATGTCCGGCCTGTCCGTCTGTTGAAAGCACGATAGAGGTCGCACTGAAAAAGCTAGAGGGCTCAAATTTTGCCAGAATCTTTCTTATAGACAAGGTTTGTTTGGTATTCAAATGGGCTGAATCGGAATATTAGGAAGAGAGTTATAGCTCGTAAAGCAAGAGTAGGTCGAAAAAACCGTGTCCTTCGCACATCGAATAAAATTGAATTGTGTCCAGACGCATAAACGTAGAATCATGAAACTTCGAATATATATTTATCGAGTCAAAAGAATATTTTTCCCTGAAAATCGCTGAAATCTATGAATTAGGAAAAGAGTTATAGATAAAAATGTACGAAAATGTATACTGCACAGTGTATATTTCAAATTTAAAACGTAATAAAACTGACAAAACTATATGTACGATTCTGAAATTTTGCAAACATGGCTTTTTGGTCAAAGTCTTCGTTATAACGGAAAATAGATGTGCCACACACACTTTTTTCTTTAAATTTGTATAAAAATATATTAGTCATATATATTAGCATATATTCATCTTACACTGCGCCATTTATTGTACTGTAGCTAAATATAAGATAAAGATGATAAGATAGATGACTCTACTAGCAACTACTAGATGGCATGCTAACAACCTTTTTCGTTTCACAAGAGATTTTTAATTAGGGTTCGTGAAAACGAAAATGACCGAGGTTGTTGACAAAAAATAAGCTAGAGTAACAATTTGTGCCCAACTCTAAACATACATATTTGTTCCCACAGTTTTATGAGGTTATAGATTTAAAAATATAAAAAAATGTGCATCAGTAGATTTAAAATAAGTATTTGAATATTTAAAATACATTTTTTAACCAAATTATATTTTTATCTATCTATTCTTTTGTAAAGGGTGGTTAAATTTTAAGGGCCACAGGGTGATTCAAAATATACATTCTCAGCATTTTGCTAAAACGGGAAATTTATTAGTAAGATTTTGATTTTTAAACTTCTACAACATTTTGCTTTTAAAAGATTTTCAAACGAAATAAGTTTTGTATTATTTTAAAATTTGTTAGCCATTAGTACATGAAAATAAATTGTTTATAATGTTTAGAGATAATTTTTTTTACTTAGGTCAAAATTTTCCTAAACTTCCATTTTTAATAGAGCATAACTTCAGGAGAACATAAGATAACAAAAATAAATTAGCACTATTTCGTAGATAAAACTTTCCTCTTAAATTCATGTAAATTCTCTATAAATAAAGATTTTAGAATACTAAAGGACTATATTGAAAATCTAAGTTATGTTTATGAGCAGAAACTTTATTGACACGCGTATTTTAACGGCCACTTTCATTGAAAGACTAAATTTTCGAAAATATTTTACTAGCATACCGAAGTTATAATGGGTGGTTTAATTTTAAGGGACTATGTTGATTTTGAATAAAATTATTATGAAATTATTATCATTTATTTTTATAATGATAATATCTGTATGCTTCAATTATGTATGGAATAAAATATTGGCCAAATGGCCCCCCCAACCTAGACGGCACACCTCGATCCGATAGTCCAAATTTTCAATGACACTGTTGATGCTCAATTGTTGGGCACGATGATGAGTCGAGGTTGCTGATCTTTTGCCACGTTATCGTGAAAAACAGCAATGTTTCCCATTCAACGAACTAAGATGGCATTCACAGATGTTTTCACGTTTCATACAGACCTGCTTTGCAGACATTTAAATATTTTTTACAATTCTCACGATTGTGGACGAATTCGAACGATTATGTTGACCAAAAGAATCACGAAGTGCACAAAATTCATTTTGATTTGAACGCCCATTTTCATAAAAATCCTGAATAATTTAAACGTGTTGCTCGATTGCGTATCTTTCCACGGTTCAAATTGAGTTAGTCTGAGATTGAGAAATGTCAAATGAAATGCAAGAAAAAAGTTGAAGTTTAGGTGTGGTTCACCTTCAACATGGGCCCTTAAAATTTAACCACCCTCTACAAAGAAAGTGATACATATTTTATTATAAAGATATTATTCTATAGCGATTAACAAAATAATAAATATTGTGCTTTAAATGTACACAAAATTGGTGGTGGGTATAAAAGATTCGGCATAGCCGAATATAGTGCTCTTACTTGTTTTATTTTTATACCCTTCACCTGTGGTGCACAAGGGTATATATAGCTTTGTCATTCATTTTATCATTGTCAATAATAAAATATAAATAATATATAAAATAAAATAATTTTTTTTTGGCTAAGCTGGAATTCGATGCCATGTTTACTTTAACCAGTATGTATGTAGGTTGTTGTTGTAATTGTGAAAAAAACGAGGTGGTCGTGGTTTTTTGCTCATATCTCAGAAAGTTATGGGTCGATTGTGATGAATTTCAATAGCGATTCATTCCTGGATATTTCCAAGAGATTGATACTATATACAGATCTGAGGAACATATAGTTGCTTCTAAAAGTTGATTTCAACCAACACACGGACAGACGGTCAGGGCTTAATCGACCCCTATCCATAAGCTTTCAGAAAATATATACTTTATGGGGTCGGAAATGAAAATTGTAGAAATTACAAACGGAATGACAAAGCTATATATACCCTTGTGCACCACAGGTGAAGGGTATAAAAAGGGTATATATAGGTTTGTCATTCCGTGTGAAATTTCTACAATTTTCATTTCCGACCCCATGAAGTATATATTTTCTGAAGGCTTATGAATAGGGAAGTCGATTAAGCATGTCAGTCTGTCCGTCTGTCCGTGTGTATGTTGAAATCATTTTTTTGAAGCCCCCCGACATCACTTGGACCCGGGTGTGGTATTAAAATATCAAAAATATTCGGGAGTAGATTGGTATTGAAAATCAGAAGCATCAGTATATAAACAACTGAGATATGAGCAAAAACCCACGACCACCTCGATTTTTTTCACAAAAACAACATTTCAACAACAACATACATAAATACAAACGTGTATACTGGTTAGAGAAAACGTGGCATCGAATCCCAGCTGAGCCAAAAATAAATTTTTTTATTTTTTTTTAATTTTTTTTTTTTATTTTTATTTATTTTTTTTTTAATTTTTTTTTAAATTTTTTTTTATTTGTTTTATATGTATTATATATATTTTAATTATTTTTTTTTAAATTTCTTTTTTAATTTTTTTTTATAATTTTTTTGTAAATTTTTTTTTATTTTTTTTAACATACATACATACGTAAGTTTATAATTTTATATATATATGTTTTTTATATATATGTACGTATTTCTTATGGGATGAATGGTGTTACAAACAACTGTTATTGCATGACTACACGTTGTGAAGGGTATATAAGTTTCGGCACGGCCGAATATAGCGCTCTTACTTGTTTTAACAAATAAAGTTTTGTAGAGCAGGAATTCATAAAAATTTCTTTTATGGGGATGTGTGGGACATTCCCTTATATCCATTATGGATGATAAAGAATTTTTCAAATTTATAAATTTAGGCAGGTATTAACATTGTGAAGTGTTAAAAGTGATGTGAATAACAGTTGAAATCAATAATAATTAAAAAACCTAAAAGTTTATGACGATATATGAGCAAAAATAGAAGACAAGTGAAAATATAAAAAAAACTCCAAAAATAATGGCGCAAACTTGCGCAAACTTTTTTTGCTTCTAAAATAAGAGATTCCAAATTTTATTGTGATATCAAACATAATTCGTAGAGAAGCTAACCTGACTTTTAAAAACCTCTTGTTTTTCTTTTTTTGGAAAAAAAGTGTATAATTTTTGTTTTGCTTTTGAACGAATTGTTTCAACATGAATATTCAACATATTTCAAATTTTTTTTACTTTTTTAAATAACTTTATATCAAACTTTTCAGCGAAAAAAAATTATTGTTGAACCTTTATTCATTTGGCCGCAAAAAAATATCATATAATCATCCAGAAACCGAAAAAAACATTTAAATCTCATATAATTTTCTTCACTTTCCTGACTTTAGCAGGCCTCAGAGCTACAAATCACAATTAAAAGTCTTCAAAATTTACAATATAATGTAAAATTTTGTTGTCTGTCGAGCTTCGAACTTAGTTTTTAAGTCTTCTTAAAATTCAGTTTTGCCTTTTTGGTCAGCTTTTCAGGCCAAATACTCCTCTGTGCGGCACCAAATATCTGTATATATAAAAGTGAAACTCTGTGTGTGTGTGTGTTAGCTATAAACTCCGAAACTGTAAAACCGATCGGACTCAAACTTTGGAAAGTTGTTGTACACATTCTAGGGAGTGTTTATTGGTGGTAAAAAAGTGGGCGGGGCCACGCCAATAAAAAATTAGTTATTATTTTTAGCTTTTTGAACTTGATATTCAATTGAAATTCAGAATGCATTTTTATTCATTAAGGGGCGTAGCAACGCGCGCCGGGCTTTTCTAGTCTTCTATATATATAAAAGTGAAACTCTGTCTGTGTTTTAGCTATAGACTCCGAAACTGTGAAACCGATCGGACTCAAACTTTTGCAAGTTGTTGTACACATTCCGGGGATGTTTATGGGTGGTGGGCAGGGCCACGCCCATAAAAATTAGTTGTCGTTTTTAGCTACTTGCACTTGACCGATTTTTCTGAAACCTTGCACACATATTGAACTTCGTGATTAAAAAAGTGGGGGGGGGGGGGCTACGCCCATAAAAAAGTTATAATTTTGAGGTACTTGCACTGGACCGATCTTTCTAAAACTTTACACACATATTGAGCTGTCATGGCTATATAATTTCGTGATTAGAAAAGTGGGCAGGGTTACGTCCATAAAAAAAAGTTATAATTTTGGGGTACTTGCACTTAACTGATTTGTCAAAAATTTAGCATACACATATTGAGCTCTTATGAGTATACAATTTCGTGATTAAAAATGTGGGCAGTGCCACGCCTATAAGAAATAAGTTATCATTTTTAGCTACTTGCTCTTGACCGATTTTTGTGAAACTTTGCACACATTTTGAGTTATCATGACTTTATATTTTCTTGAATAGAAAAGTTGGCAGTGCCACGCCCATTAAAAAAAAATTTAATATTTAGCTTTTTGCACTTGATATTCAATTTTAATTTAGAATGGATTTTATTTCGTAATAAAATTGTGTATGCATTTAGGTATGTCGCCAAAAAATAAAAAACAATTTTCCACAAGTTTTTAACTCAATTTCGTAGAAAAAATCTCCAAATGGAAAAAAATCTGTTATAAAATTTTAAAATAAATCCTAATAGAATTATTATCATAAAATCCTAAAAGGTAATATCTGTGTTTTCATGGGCAACCGCGTATGTTAATTTTGTATGATTTTGAGTTAATAATCACATATTTTTTGGTTTTACACGCCCTTTACTTGGTTCTAAAAATGTCTGAAATAAAATAGACCCATTCCGACTTTTTTAATTGCATAACAACGTTACTTCTTTATATATTCAAAAAGCGTTCAGCACTAACGCAGTATGTTGACTTATGTGTGCTTAATGGCAAATTATTTCATTTTTTAGAAAAACACACAACCACATACGCTGTTATTTCTGAACACATTTAAAAGTCATTTTCTGATAATTTTTTAGTTTACTAGAAGTGTGTATGTACTACCTACCGTTTATCTGCACACACATTTAGTTTTCGTATTCGCTATGATATAATTTTAAAAGGATATTTGTCTGAAATTTTTATAAAAAAAAATGTTAAGACCTTTATTGGCATGAACGGTAAAAAAGATTAAAAAGTTCAATACCTAACCCGTTGTTTTATATAAAACGGTTTTATGGCTCTCCTGAAAAATTTGATTTTAAGACATACCATGCCCATGAAACCACATACATATATAATTATATTTAATCCGAATTGCTTGTTTGAAACCCGTTTATACTTATGTTTTATATCATTTATCAGACATACATACAATAATTCTTTAAAATTTCATATTGCCTGGTGTTCAATACTAAATGAAATTGCCTTTAACGTATTGTTACAGATTAATTTTTAAATAGTTTAATTTACATTATAATTTATTTTAGTTCTAGTAGTTTAAGTTACTGTAGTTTTATTTGTATTAGTTTATTTTGCTGGTTGTTCGAACATGATGTGAGTTATTATGTGCAGCATACCTTTAGGCACTTTTATTATTCCTGCATATTACTTAACATTACGTTTATAAAAGCTATAAACGTAACAACTGGTGTCAGAGTTGGGATTGCATTATAATAAAAGACATTAAATTTGAGGAGCTTAAAGTTAAAGAACTCAAGATAGAATTGATTAAGCTGGCATTGCCGACAACAGGTAATAAAGTAGAATTACAGAACAGACTTCTAGATGAATTTAAGCGGTGTAATATTGATATTGATGGTTACGAGTTTGACGAAAAAGAAGAAATGGAAGTTTCCACTCGTGCAACCAAAAATAACATGGATTTAGGTAGGTAGGTAGGTAGTAAGGCTGCTGCAAAGTTACACCCACACCTTCACTCGGAGACCATTACGGTCCATTGTGACGCCTTAATAGAGAGAAGAGTAGAATAAGAATAGAAATATTTAGGATAGAAGAGAAAGAGAAGCAGACAATTCCAGAGTCTCCGGCGGGAATCGAACCCGCAACCCCCAAACAACTGACTTGTCCTTTACTGACTAGTCCACAGGGGCACTCAATATGGATTTAAGGACGATGCTTGCTGCTAAAATGGAAAAGATGGAAATTAAATGCCAGGAAGTTCAAGAAAATTCTAGAGCTAATAATAAAAAATTATTAGCTGAAGTTAAAGTAGAAGTTCAAGAAACTACTAAAGCTAATTATAAAAAATTATTAGCCGAAGCTCAAGAATCTTCCAGAGCTAATAATGAAAAATTATTAGCCGAAGTTCAAGAAAATTCTAGAGCTAATAATTAAAAATTATTAGCTGAAGGTAAAGTAGAAAGTAAAATAATGGAGTTGAGATTTCAAGAATGTTCTAGAGCTACGAACCAGAAGCTTCAGGAAATTTCTGAGGCTGTGAACAACAGAGTCGATTGCATTGAAAAACAAGTTAAAGATGTAAATGAAAAATTGCAGTTACAAGTAAAAAATGTTGATGAAAAATTGCAATTACAAGACGAAAAATTTAAAAATCTGGAAACAAAAATTAACGATATCCAATGTCATGAGGGAGCAGTGCGAATAATTCCAGAAATATCGAGTAGAATAAAGGCCCCTTCTTTTGATGGTAGTGCACCATTTAATGTTTTTAATTTTCCGTTTGAGACAGTTGCCAATTGAAATATGTGGAACAATGAAGAACAGGCTATATAGTTGAGTTTGGCATTAAAAGGTAACGCAGCGCAAGTCTTAGAAAGAATACCTATTGGCTGCAGGGAAAACTACGAGGATATAATGGTTGCGATGCAACGTAAGTATGGCGGCGAGCACCAACGAGATATATACCGAATGGAATTACGAAGCAGAATTCAGGAAGTTAACGAGTCGTTACAAGATTTCGCAACGGAGATCGAGCGTTTGGTGCAGCTGACATATCCAGATAAAAATCACCCAATTTTGGATCAGTTTAAAATTGGAACGTTTGTTAATGGAATACGCGATCCTGAAATAAAGCACGCGGTGTTTGGCACGCAAAATTAGTCTCTAAGCCGCAAATATGTAAGGTGAGAAATTTCGAAATTACTGCAGAAAAAGACGGAGATTTAGTCATCGAAATTAAAAATGCAGTTATACAGGCGTAAGAGGAAAAGCAAGACAAAGCCAGAGCCAAATGCTATAATTGCGGTTAGAGTGATCATTTTTAATGAAATTGCAAAGAACCAAGGAAGCGGCCTAGATCTGTTTCGCTACCTAGAAACAGCAAACGGGCAAACACAAAATCATCAAAAAAGTCACCGTTAAACTAAAACGAGCTAGCACTACGGGGCAAGAGCTAGCTCCCATAACCAAGGGCCCCACAATCTCCATATCAGTTATGCAGCAGAAAAATAGCAACCTTACTGCTTGTGGGTATATTAATGGTCGAAGGCATATTTTTACCATAGACACAGGAGCATCGCAATCTATTTTAAGGCCCGATTTAATAAAGAAAACAATCGAACCTTTATGTGGCATAAGTCTGCGAACAGCTACTGGGGAGCTTGCTACTGCCTGGTAAAATAAACGTAAAAGTAACTATTGCCAACATAATTATCAATCATGTATTCATCGTTGCCGACATTGAGGGCGAAGTAATCATTGGTGCAGATTTTATGATTAGTCATGGCATTAATCTGCACATGGGTCAGAAGGTTATGATTTGGCGGAATATTGAAATACCCCTAGATGTTTGTTGTGAAAATAAGGTGAATGTAAGGAAACTAGTTGCTACAGAATATGAGAAAATACCACCACAGTTAGAAAGTGTAGTATGAGCGCATATAGAGGGAGATTGTGTGGATAACCGGTTGTGGGTGGTAGAACAAACAGATATAAAAAGTGACTTAATAACAGCAAAAGCCCTTGTCAAAACCACTTATTACGGAAGAGTCCCTGTAAGAGTGCTTAACCTTTCCGCCTGTGAAAAAGTCGTCAAGCAAAAATCCGAATTATGTCAATGTGCTAAAACTGAGGCAATAATTAATTGCGAAATGAAATCGGGTCCTGTCAGTATGTCAAACAAAGAGCAGGAGATGTTAGCAGAATACGTAGAAAAGTGGGTTAAAGGACTATCACCACCCGATAGAAATAAACCAAAACAGCTTTTTAGAAAACATGCATCTATCTTCGCTCTGAAAGGTCAACATCAAAGTAGAACCTCAATTGTGAAACATCAGATAAATACCGGCGATTCAAGTCCTATAAAACAAGCTCCTAGAAGTATTCCTCTAGCGAAGCGTAATGAAGTCAAAGAACTTGTTAATGAAATGGAGCGGAATGGAGTTATAGAACCTTCTTCAAGTCCTTGGAGCTCACCGGTAGTTTTGGTTAAAAAGAAAGAAGGCAGCACAAGATTTTGCGTCAATTATAGAAAACTATATGACGTCACTAAGAAGGACAGTTATCCGCTACCAAGAATAGATGACACTCTGGACACGCTAGCTGGAACAAAATGGTTCTCCACATTAGATCTGCAAAGTGGTTATTGGCAAGTAGAAATATCTGATAGAGATAAGGAGAAAACAGCTTTTAGTGCAAGTGACGGGCTATTGCAGTTTAACGTGATCCCATTTGGACTATGCAACGCTCCAGCCACATTCGAGCGATTAATGGAACGCGTATTAAGTTGACTTCATTGGAAAACATGCCTGGTGACATAATTTTCATGGATAAAAGTTTTGACGATCACCTGAAAAATATAGAAGAAGTTCTTAAACAAATATTAGTGCCTGGACTTAAAGTAAGCGCAAAGAAATGTGAAATTCCGCATATTACTTAACATTAACATTCCTATCGAAATACCTATCAAAAACCCACACCCAACCGGAAACCCTCGTTGACTCGAACGAGAAAAGGTCGGAGACGATGGAGGAGACGCTAGGAATACTGATAGAGGCACACTTCCAAACGGAGATGGCGGATGACGGAGAAATTCCACACCCCCATGACGGTAGTGCCACGACGGACATAATTATAACCGCAAAGATGGTCAGAGAGGCGGTAAATAGTTTCTTGCCATATAAGGCACCAGGGCCGGACGGTATTTTTCCGGCTCTCCTACAAAGAAACATTGACCTAATCGATATAAGGTTGGCGAATATTTTTACTACTTGCCTAAAATATGCTTATACCCATGTGGAATGGAGGGAGGCGAGAGTCGTTTTCATATCCTAAGTCCTAAAGCTTATAGACCCATAAGCTAAACATCATTAGTATTGAAAACCATGGAGCGTATCGTCGATGGAATAGTCAGAAGACGATTACCAGGCGATTCAATAAAATTCAGACAACACGCCTATATCAAGGGCAGATCTACTGAGACTGCTCTTCAGGAAGTTGTTTATCATATATAAAGATCCTTCGACCTGGGTGTGTATACCATAGGCGTATTCATAGACATAGAAGGAGCTTTCAATAACGTAATGACCACGAGTCTTATCGGTTCCTTGGAAAACTTAGGGTTAAGCCATGTCTTAATTGCAAGGATTAGCAATATGTTAAGGAACAGATAGATAAATTGTGATGCAAATGGAGTAAAAAGAAGGGACAAAGTATGTCGAGGAACCCCACAGGGAGGTATTTTATCTCCATTATTATGGGTAACTACCATACATAGTCTACTGAGGATTATATCGAGGGATTCGAGCCTATCTGTTACGCAGATGATGTTGTGATACTGATCAGGGGGACGAATCCGAATTCTTTATGTATGAGAGCAATGGAGGCTTTGAATATATCCTATAACTGGGCGAAGGAGCGAAGGCTCAATGTCAACCCGGAAAAGACTGAAATCTGCTTGTTTACGAGAAAGAGGAAAATACCGGTGCATAGCTTTCCCATCTTTCGGAATAAGACAATTAAGATTGATAAGAAGGTCAAATACCTAGGAATAGTACTTGATTGGAGACTATCCTGGAAGGACCTCATTGAATGTAAAGTGGAGAGAGCTCAAAGAATATGGGCCCTCTGCAGAAGAGTGATTGGCTCGAAATGGGGCTTAAGCCCAAGGATGACAAATTGGCTATATACGAGTGTACTGCGGCCTACAATTACGTACGCTTCGTTAGTGTGGTGGACATCCTTAGAGAAGAAGGTGAATATAAAACCTCTTCAAAAGATTCAGAGACAGTGCTGCATTAGTATTTGCGGCGCCATGAGGACCACATCGACAATGGCCATTGAGAATATATTATCCATTTGGCCTATTGAGATACAGGTAAAATATGAAGCGGCCTTAGCTGCCACAAGATTAATGGCAATAGATGTGTGGCTTATAAGAGAACATAAGACCAGATACCAAAGAATAACGGATATCTTACCGATGGGAAATATTACGGAATTAACATGTGATAAAATCCCGATGAGATATGAGAATATTAACTATATTATTATAATGGTGATATACCGGAAGAGGGAGAATGGGATGAGATAATCAGGATGGGAAACACCCACGGAATCGATCTTTACACAGACGGTTCAAAGATTTGTGACCAAACTGGAATGGGCTTATACGACATAAGCCGAAATAGAAGCAAATACTTCCGTCTACCAGATCACAACCCTATTTTTCAGGCTGAGATCATGGCGATTACGGAAATAATTAAATGGGTGAAGGAAACGAATAGCGAAACCCCGATTCGTATCTTTACGGATAGCCAATCAGTGATTAAGACATTGAGAAAGGAGAAAGTTGAATCCCGGAACGTTTTGCAATGCAAGAGTTAGATAAACTCATATGCAAATTGTGAACATGTGGAGATAATATGGATACCAAGCCATCACGGGCTGATCGGAAACGAGAAAGCCGACAAATTATCCAAAATGGGAGCTCTTCTGAGTACTATAACTTTGGAGAACGCCAAACCCCTTAAACGATTTAAGGATGAACTTAAACGTTGGGCAATGGAAGAACATGTCAGAAATGGCAAAGCACTGATGTCGGTAAGGTGACAAGAACACTCTCTGGGGTGACCCAAATCTTGGGAAGTCAAAGGAGATTCTGAGACTAAGTAGACCTACACTTAGGAAATTAACCGGTGTAATTACAGGTCATACGGAGTTGAGAACTCATCTAGCTCGCATGAGATTATCTGAGGAGACGACATGTAGAGCTTGCGAGGAAGAGGATGAGACTCTGATACACTACCTCTGTCATTGTCCTGCGTTTGGGCATATTAGGCGCGAAAATTTTACAGTGGATACTATGCCGAACTTGGAATACCTGGGGAACTCGAACTGGAGATCCATAAGGCGTTACATTGAGGGGACTGGTTTCTTGGACTAGTCCGTTATTTATGGGAAATTATGTTTATGGTTTTTTGTTTGGGAATTCCGTTTTCCACATGCAGCGCACAACATGCCAACTGGGCATAGGTGTATACCTGTCATGGGTTTGGGCTTTTATACCCCTCCTTTTCAACCTAACCTAACCTTAACATTACGTCTTAATTTAAATGTAACGGTTTTGGAATGTTCTAGTGTGTACATACGAGAACTTTGTCAAATGTTACCGAACTCCACTATGTTACTACAAATAGCCGAACAACACAGCTAATATGATCAATATAACAGTAGAGCTTGTAAAGCGCGTATCAAAGTGAGTTTGATAATAAAGGTGTATAACAATAAGTGAAATAAGTAAAGTGCTATAAAACAATATCTGAGTGTGTTTAAGTAAATAAAGTATTCTTAATTTTATAACTAATTTCAACTGTTTTTCATTGCAATAAAAGAACTCAAAGTTTATTTAATGGAAATAAGCAAACATTTATAAAAGGTATAAACGTAACAGTATATATTTTTTATGTGTAACAAAAATTTGGGGAGATACAAAAAGTTGGAAAAATTAAAGTCTTTAAAATATTTTCTTTAATTCCTAAAATGGTGAAATTGACCCCATTAACACAACAAAAATAATAAAATTCAATTGCCACGCTGCCAACTTTTCTTCAAGGAAAATAAAAATTCTATTTGTGAAACGATTTTTTTTTTAATTTTTCGATAATGATCTTTGAATGAATGATTCTTGTAAGGAATTGCAAAGTAGTTATTGGCAAGTAGAAATATCTGATAGCGATAAAGAGAAAACAGCTTTTAGTGCAAGTGACGGGCTATGGAGTTTAACGTGATCCCATTTGGACTATGCAACGCTCCAGCCTCATTTGAGCGATTAATGGAACGCATATTAAGTTGACTTCATTGGAAGACATGCCTAGTGTATCTTGATAACATAATTGTCATGGATGAAAGTTTTGACGATCACCTGAAAAATCTGGAAAAAGTTCTTAAACGAATATTAGTGGCTTCACTTAAACTAAGCGCAAAGAAATGTTGTTGTTATGCATAGCACCAGTTTTGGCATATCCCATCGCTGGAGAGAAATTTGTATTGAATAGCGATGCAAGTGGCTACGGGATAGGTGGTGTTCTTTCGCAGGTTGTTAATAGAACAGAAAAGGTAATAGGCTACTACAGTCGAACACTCTCGAAGCCTGAAAGAAATTATTGTGTAATACGTCGAGAGCTTCTGGCAGTTGTAGAGTGTGTAAAGCATTACCACAAATACCTGTATGGATAACACTTTGAACTAAGAACCGATCACTCTGCACTCAGATGGTTACTACAATTCAAACAACCTGAAGGACAACTAGCCCGTAGGATTGAACGTCTCCAGAGCTACGATTTCAGTATTGAGCACAGAAAGGGCACTATACATGGAAATGCAGATGCACTCTCCCGAAGACCGTGCAGATTGGAGTGCTAACATTGTGCGTAAGCTGAAGGAAAAGAATGTGTCGTTGACGTTCGACTAACACATATAGAGACAAGTGGTGACTGGTCAGCGGCGCAAAGACACGATCCCATACTGGCAAAAATTATGTCAGCAAAGGAGGAAGACAAAAGGCCAACCCATTACCAAATATCAGCGGAAAGTCCACTGATGAAATCATACTGGGCGCTATGGAATAGTCTACAGGTTATTAACTGGTGCCTTTATCGCAAATGGGAAAGAACTGATGGTAAATCGACAACAAATCTGATTGTGGTGCCATCCTCTAAAGTCAAAGAGGTATTGAAGGAGTTTCATAATGGTTCAAGTGGTGGTCATCTTGGTGTAACAAAAACCATATAAAAGATAAATTGGGTTGGATGCCAACAATCTGTAGCTGATTGGATAGCAAATTGCGCACAATGTATCGCAGTCAAGGGCCAAATAAGAAGGAGTCGAGGAGCGCTGCACCAGTACCATTCAGGTGCTCCCTTTAAGCGAATATCGATGGATATTGCAGGCCGTGGCTGTCAGTGAGGCTAGAAACCGTTACGTTTTAGTTGTAATCGACTATTTTAGCAAATGGCCAGAGGTATACGCAATACCAAACCAAGAAACTAAAACTGTCGTAAACGCATTTGTGAACAACTGGGTGAGCAGCTATGGAGTTCCGCTCGAGTTACATTCTGATCATATTGAATCTGCGATATTCCACAAAATGTGCATCCACAATCTGACGGCATGGGCGAGAGATTTAACCGCACGTCGGAGGAACACTTAAGAAAAGTGGTCAGTGCTCACCAAAATTTCTATTGGCATACAGGTCAGCCGTTCATGATTCTACCTCCCGAACACCTGCAAAAATTATGTTTGGAACCGATCTGAAACTGCCAGGTGATCTAGAATTCGGTATTAATCCCTCGACAATAGATGAGCACGAAGAAGACACTTCAAGGGAACAAAAAGATCTAGACGAAATTCATGAATTTGTTCGTAGCTAAATAAAAATGACCAGCGACAAGATGAAGGCCAGATATGACAGAGCAGCAACTTTTGAAGGCTTTAATGATTGTCAGCTAGTTCTACTATATAACCCACAACGGAAAAAAGGACTGTCTCCTAAACAGCAAACTCATTGGGATGGGCCGTTTAAGGTGATAAAAAGAATAAATGATGTTGTGTATAGAATACAGAAGTACAATAGCCTAAGATCAAAGATGAAAGTGGTTCATCTCGATCGCCTCGCTAAGTACGGAAAAAATGAATTTGTGCCTATTCGGGATGAACAGGCTTAAGCGGACGGTAGTGTTACAGTTTTATTTTTAAAAAGTTTAATTTACATTATAATTTAGTTTAGTTGTAGTAGTTTAATTTACTGTAGTTTTATTTGTATTAGTTTATTTTGCTGGTTGTTCGAACATGATGTGAGTTATTATGTGCAGCATACTTTTAGGTACTTTTATTGTTTCTGCATATTACTTAACATTAACATTAAGTCTTAATTTAAATGTAACGGTTGTGGAATGTACTAGTGTGTACATACGAGAACTTTGTCGAATGTTACCGAACACCACTATGTTACTATAAATAGCCGAACAACACACTTAATATGATCAATATAACAGTAGAGCTTGTAAAGCGCGTATCAAAGTGAGTTTGATAATAAAGGTGTATAACACGAAGTGAAATAAGTAAAGTGCTATAAAACAATATCTGAGTGTGTTTAAGTAAATAAAGTGTTCTTAATTTTATAACTAATTTCAACTGTTTTTGATTGCAATAAAAGAACTCAAGGAATATTTAATGGAAATAAGCATTTACAAAAGGTATAAACGTAACAGTATGTATTTTTTATGTGTAACAAAAATTTGGGGAGAAACAAAAAGTTGGAAAAATTAAAGTCTTTAAAATATTTTCTTTGATTCCTAAAATGGTGAAATTGAACCCATTAACACAACAAAAGTAATAAAATACAATTGCCACGCTGCTAACTTTTCTTCAAGAAAAATAAAAATTCTATTTGTGAAACTATTTTTTTTTAATTTTTCGATTATGATCTTTGAATGAATGATTCTTGTGAGGAATTTTAAAACAAGCAACAAAAAGAATTATTCGTCACAATGTGAAAAATTTAATTTATTCGAATTAATATCATTCGCGATAAATGTCTATTCGAATGATTTGCGTATGGCTTTTATTCCTTTTTTTTTTTTTTTTTTTTAATATGTACTTTTTTAACCCTGCAACGTCATCCTTCGTCAGAATGACGACGTGCTTTCTTATTTTCGAATTAAGAACGGTTTCTTCAATTTGTTTTGGTGAAGACGTGTAGTGAACTGCGCACATTGTAAGTATACTATTTTCTGCTTTTAGTGTTTTATAGTAGTCAATATGACGAAGGATGACGTTTGTGTAACTTTTAGGTTTTTCCGTTATTTTTTCTTCTACGAATATTGTTACCGTATATCTAAGATGGCTTATCAACGATCACTAACAGATACACAAATTGAGCAATTCCTCTCCTGGAGTGACAACGATGAAATCGAAAGCGATATTAGTGAAATAAGTTGTGACACAATAGTCGAGCAGGATGAAGCTATTGAAAATTCCAGCTCTTCAGACGATGCAACTGAAGTGGATGAAGATGAGATTCCGTTAAATATTTTGAGAGCGAAATCAAACGTAATTACGTGCGATAAAATTATACTTCGAGGAAAAAACGGTCATAAATGGTCATCAGTTAAAGGTAAAACACATCATTATGGACTTAATATCGTACATAAAAGTCGAGGACCAACACGTCAATGCAAAGACTTAATTGATTCTCTCGAATGTTTTAAACAATTTATAACAGGAGATATTGTGGACGAAGTTGTAAAGTGGACAAATGTCGAGGTAGCTCAACGTCAATCAATCTTATTTTCAAATACGGATCAGACACAACGACGAAACATTAATGTAAATGAAGTATATCCAGTTATAGGTATATTGGCATTGACCGCTGTAAAAAAGATCAGCATTTATCTGTGGAGGAATTATGTGACAGGTTATTGTGGCACCAAATACATAAGCGTTTTAACCAAATCCAGATTCAAATTTCTCATGTCCTGCTTACGATTCGACGATAAGTCTTTACGTCTTCAATTAACAGGTGATAAATTTGCTCCCATTAGAAAAATATGGGAAATGTTTGTGCACAAGTGCAGGGAAAGTTACAATCCTGGTCCATACCTTACACTGGATGAGCAGCTTTTGGCTTTCAGAGGTAAATGCAGTTTCAAAATGTATATTCCAAATAAGCCAGCCAAATATGGTATTAAAATGGTAATGTTGTGTGATAGTGGAACCAAATACATGGTGGACGCAATGCCATATTTGGGAAAAGTTCAAATACTTCTGCAATGCCTCTTGGAGAGTCTTATGTCAAAGAGCTGGCTAAAACTGTACATAGGTCAAACCGTAATGTTACTTCAATACCACTAGCAAAATCGTTAGGAAAGAGCCCGTTCAATTTAACACTTGTCGGCACTCTTCGATCAAACAAAAGAGAAATCCCACTTGATCTAAAAGAAAAAAGGGGTCGTAAGTGTGGCACAGCCATGTTTTGCTATGATAATAATTTAACTCTGTTATCTTATAAACCAAAGCCAAACAAAATCGTGTACCTTTTGTCATCATGTAACGAGCAGGGTACTATCATTCCTAAAACAAATAAACCCACCATGGTGGAGTTTTATAATAGTACCAAAGGAGGAGTTGATACATTCGACCAGATGTGCAGTGTCATGAGCTGTTCAAGAAAAACGAACAGGTGGCCGTTATGCCAATTTTATGGAATTTTAAATATGACATTTATTAATTCCCATATAATTTATTGCCACAATATGTTTCAAGAAGGTAAAAAACCTGTCAATCGGGACTCGTAAAAAATAAACTAAATGAAAGACTTGAAATTCCAACACTAACCTCCACTGTTAGAAATGATATTCAAAATCATCTTCAAATAAATAACTCCACAGATACCGAAAATATAATTTAAAAAAATGAAACAGGAAAAAGGAAGATATGTGTAGTTTGTCCATCTGCAAAACCAAGAATGACAAATGTAATTTGTGCAAAGTGTCAAAAAAGGCTGTGTGGCGAGCACAAAATTGAAGTTTGTGCCTCGTGCTTTAAATAAATTAACTAACTCCTTAACTAAATGTTTTTATATATTTTAATATATGTATTATAAGAAACTACAAGACTTAATGGAAAAAACTGTGTTATATATTATACTTTTTATATTTTATAATTCTTTATTTAAAAAACCATGCCAATTGAAGAAAGGCTATGCGATGTTAATTTTACGTTAAAAATTAAAAAAATTTATGAATTTATATTAAATTTTAATAAAAAACTAACTAAATATAATTAATTCATCTTTGTTAATAAATATTTTTGCTCAAGGTGTATCTTGTTGCCTTTTGAAATAGATCGTAGTCAAAATGACGAAGGATGACGTTAGTGTACAAAAAATAAGGATGACGTTGCAGGGTTAACAAAACGTACAGTTTTATTTATTTATTTAAAGAAATGTTGCGACTTATGACAGTTAAATGAATATTGATAAGTAAGTTATTTATTTGATTTTATTTTCTGTACATTTATTTATTATTTATAGAACAGGAATATATTAATTAATATGCAAGGAAATTTATTTATTAACAAACATATTAAACAAAACAAGCTTAATGTAAATAAAACATTTTTAAAAAGAATTATAGTTATAATAAAAAAGAAAAACAAGTAATAATGCACTATTGGGCCGTGCTTACATTTAATGTTATATGCCATTTCGTTTTATGATTTCCGACGCAATCTTTGATTTTGAATTTTTGCAGAGTTAGATGTATTCTTAGAGATGGGAAGAGGGTAAATACCCAACTGGTAAATACCCAACTGGTAAATACCCGGTAAAATAGGTTAATTGGGTAGAAATGGGTAAATACCCAAGTATTTACCTAAAATGTGGGTATAAACTATGTTGTAGAAAATTTCGTGAACAAACACTTTGCGATGCATAATTTAATGTGTTTTATAATAAATTTTATAAATAGTAATAAAAGTACTTACTGAGCAGAAGAAAAGTAACAACTTAAGATAATAACTATATTATATAGACACATTTATTGTTGCAATATTACTTTACATTAATCGAAATCACTGTCATTATCAGTTTCACTCTGAAAATATCTAAAAGAAGAGTGAGGTGTAGAATGGGTGATACTAGTAGAAGTGGAAGGTACTTCTTCAAATGAATTTGCAGAATTCATGATTTCATCCTCAGCAGGTAAAACGTTTTGGGAAGTACCCTTTTGCCGTATATCTTTATTGCAGAAATTCCAATTATGTGATATAAAACATACTTTTCCGGCATTATCTGCAGTTAATCTGTTTCGTTTTTTTGAGTGGGTAAAACTTTGAGTGCTGAGTGAGCGCAACTAGCTGCCAAATGTATTGGTTTAACAGACATTTTCATCCTTTTATCAAAGTTAAACAATAATTCTTTTTTGTCATTATCATCAATAGTATCATGAAATAGTTTTAAATTGAAGTTCAACATATTCTAAAAGTCTTCACATAGTCTTCACTTTTTCGTGAACAGTCAAAGCTTGAAGTGGAACTTTA
The DNA here is from genome assembly GCA_941918925.1 of Phyto melanocephala. NCBI lineage: Eukaryota > Metazoa > Arthropoda > Insecta > Diptera > Rhinophoridae > Phyto > Phyto melanocephala. The sequence goes on from OW799233.1 coordinate 71,164,862, forward strand.
CTGTTTATCAAGCATTTTATAAATACCCAAATAAATTCCCAAAAAAGGTATTTACCTGGTATTTACCCACACATCGGTTAAATACCGGGTAGAATCCCATCTCTATGTATTCTAGTAGCTATGGAATAATCGCTATATACTAAAATATGTATCACTTTCTTTGTATAACTTCGATAAGCTAGTAAAATATTTTCGTAAATCAAGTCTTTTCAGTAGTTTGAACTGTAAAATCAACTTAAATACTTCAATTCCTTCCTTTATTCTTCCAAAAACTTTGTCCATAGAGAAATTATATAAATTTAAGATAAAGCTTTATATGAGAGGTAGCCGTTAAAGAAGGTATGTTATCTTTATTTTCTGGTATAACAATGACATTGGCTAGGAAGCTATGTATATGTACGAAATTTCATCATCATACCTCTATGATGAGTTTAAAATTTCATTAACAGTAGATTACGTGAAAATTGGGCCTTATAGTAGGCGTGTCAAAGTTGTTTCTGCTAATGAATACAACTTAGCGTAAAAGTACAATTTTGACAGATATGTAGATTTACATATGTCTCACAAATTTTAAAGTCATATGTAAAAAACATGCCGCGTATTATAGCCTTAAGTAATTACATTCTCTTTTTCAGCTATAAATGACTACTTATATAGTTGGTTAATTGCTTTATTCATTCCTGAACTTAAAATGGCATTAAAACCAAGTAAGAGTGCAATATGCGGCCTCGCCGAATCTGATTATACCCTTCACCATAGGTAGGTAGGTAGGAAAGGGGGATGCAGAAAGCAGTATCTGCCTCCTACACCCACACTCGGAGACCAATAAGGTCCATTGCGTTACCCTTTCATGTATTAAGGATAGAAAAGAGAGAGAGAGAGAAAGTTTCCAAAGATATAGTACAAGAGAAAATAATGAAAATAAAAATGAGTTAGTAGGAAATAAAATAGAAGAAAGAAAAATATATTCTCTACGAGCCCCATTGCATGTTCACTAGCCACCCGATCTCCATGATGAATCCGATAATATTCCCCAGCTTGCACTTTGAAACATCACCCAACTCATCGTGGAATCGTTTACCTAACCACTTTAGCCTGTGATTATGTAGCTTTGGGCAGTGACAGACAATGTGTTTCACAGTTTCCAACTCCTCCTCATCTTCACACATCCTACAATAATCCGGAGTGTCGCGATCCCATTTACCAATCCTAGCACTCACAAGACAGTGCCCTGTTAAAACCCCAATAGTTGCCCTCAGACATACCCTACCCAGGCCCAGAAGAACCGTAGAGTCCGCTGAGTTTAACCTGGGCCATAAAGCCCTTGACACCCTGCAGTCTCTTCTGTCCCTCCACGCCATATCGGTCCTGTCAGATACCCGCGCCTTGATACGCCTAAAATAGTCTCCTAACGGACTCTTTTGGTTGTCCAGAAGCTGAAAATATTGGTTTTCGTTTGTAAATTTTTGGAATATATATTTATTAAAACAAAATTTTGCCTATAACTTTACCGATTAAAGCCTGATTTATCGAAATCGGATATCTCTAGGGTCATATCATATCTATAAATAGTAACAAAGGTACCTTAAATTATTCTATGCCTGTAAAATTTTAATTTTAGTGGTAAAAATATGTGAAAAACAGAGGTAGTCGTGTTTATTTGCTCATATCTCAGAAAGTTATATAAAAAATCGAGATTTCCCGAGATTTTTAAAATAAGTACCGGGTTTTTTGAGATCGACATTAGCATCTCTTATACATATATATGTATGTATGTATGTATGTATGTATGTACGTATGTACCCTTCACACAATTTCTATCCAAAAAGAGACTTAAAAATTACGGCAGAAAGTTAAAAATCGAATTCGACATCGTTTTCTTATCTAAATAGTATCGTTTTCACGCCCACGCCCACGCCCACGCCCATAAAAAATTAGTTATCATTTTAAGCTACTTGCACATGATCGATTTTTCTGAAACATTGCACACATATCGAGCTCTCATGACTAAATAATTTCGTGATAAGAAAAGTGGGCGAGGCTACGCCCATAAAAAAGTTATAATTTTGAGGAACTTGCGCTAGACCGATTTTTCTGAAACTTTGCACACATATTGAGCTGTCATGACTTTATAATTTTATGATTAGAAAAGTGGGCAGGGCCACGCCCACAAAAAAAAAATTATAATTTTGAGATACTTGCACTGGACCGATTTTTCTAAAACTTTGCACACGTATTGAGCTATCATGACTACAATTGCGTGATTAGAAAAGTGGGCAGTGCCACGCACATAAAAAATTTTATCATTTTCAGCTAATTGAACTTCACCTATTTTTCTGAAGCTTTGCACACATATATTGAGCTCACATGATTATACAATTTCGTGATTAGAAAAGTGGGCAGTGCCACGTCCATAAGAAATAAGTTATCATTTTTAGCTACTTGCACTAAATCGATTTTTCTGAAACTTTGCACACGCATATTGAGCTGTCATGACTATATAATTTCGTGATTAAAAAAGTGGGCTGTGCCTCGCCCATAAAAAAAAGTTATAATTTTCAGCTACTTGAACTTCACCGATTTTTCTAAAGCTTTGCACACACATATTGAGCCCTAATGATTTTACAATTTCGTGATTAGAAAAGTGGGCAGTGCTACGCCCATAAGAAATAAGTTATAATTTTTAGCTTTTTTCACTTGATATTCAATTTAAATTTAGAATGCATTTTTATTCATTAAGGGCGTAGCAACGCGCGCCGGGCTTTTCTTGTCTATATATATAGAAGAGAAACTCTGTGTGTGTGTTAGCTATATACTCCGAAACTGTAAAACCGATCGGACTCAAACTTTGGCAAGTTATTGTACACATTCCAGAGAGTGTTTATGGGTGGCAAAAAGTGGGCGGGTCACACTCATAAAAAATTAGTTATCATTTTTAGCTACTTGCACTTGACCGATTTTTCTGAAACTTTGCACGCACATATTGAGCGGTCATGACTATATAAGTTCTTGATTAGAAAAGTGGGCAGGTCACGCCCACAAAAAAGTTATAATTTTGAGGTACTTGCTCTGGACCGATTTTTCTGAAACTTTGCACACATATTGAGCTGTCATGACTATACAGTTTCATGATTAGAAAAGTGGGTAATGCAACCCCCATTAAAAAAGTTATAATTTTTAGCTTTTTGCACTTGATATTCAATTTAAATTCAAAATGCGGCGGAGCAACATTCGTCGGGCTTTTCTAGTATATAATATAATTAAAAAATGTAAAAAAATAAGTGAATAAAACCAGTGATGTATATTTTAAATTTTGTATAAAATTTTTTAGTTAGTTTTTTAGTTTAGTTTCGCCAACGCTAGTCCTATTGGATAGTAGCTCAGATACAAATTTTTAATAAGATCGGTCAAGAACTCTCTGAGATAAAGGGGGTCAAAATTTGACATTTTGGCCAAGTAGGTGTTTCTTCTCTCCCATGTAACTTATTACCTATAGCTCTCAACAAAATTTGTCCCAAATAGTTTAGATAGCTATTTCTTCAACCTTTCCAAAAAAAAAAAATTTTTTTTAATATATTTTTTTAAAAAATAATTTTTTTTTAAATGAGCTTTTTTTTTTGCTCAAAAGAAAGCTTTAAGGTCGCTTAGTGGGATGCGAGTGTGGTATCTATACAAAAAAATATTTTGTCACTCAGTACAAAGATTTTTATATGCACCATTTTTAATTATTTCCTATTTGTGTGCAAGCGTTTCTAAAACCTTAAAAATGAAACATACTAAGAAACTAGATAAATTTTCCTTTCCAGCGGTATGGTACATACCTTATTAAGCTTCCATACCTTCGATACTCTATTACCAACAATATGTTAGCCTCATTAATAAAATAATTTTTTGGCTATAGAAATTTTGAAAATTTAATTTTTTTATTTATTTGTAATGATAATTAAATAATATATAATAAAAATATAAATAACTTAAGCGATTTTAATCTGTTTTTAAGTTTTGCAAATTTTCAAATAGCCAGTTATTTTTCTTTTGTCTACCTGGTAAACATTTCAGTTCCTTCCTATCGAATTTTTCAGTACGGGATATGATATTTTAAACTGTCCTTATTTTTAAAGAAAACAGTTAAGAAATGCCCTTGGCTGATGTCCTCTTTAATAATTAAAATACATAAATTGAATAATTTTTTTGCAAACTCGCTTTCCAGGAATTTTTAAAATTAAATATTTGGTCACTTATTACATGAAGTAAAACCTTTTTATCTGTAAACGTATTTAACTCTTTTGTATGTAATAGCATTCATTAAAAACCCAAAAACTAAAGAAATTCTTTTCTAATTGCCTAATTTTTCAATTATTTTCGGCATCATTTAAAACAGGTAAATTTTTTTTTGCAAACTTGCTTTCCAGGAATTTTTAAAATTAAGTAGGGTCATTAAAAACCCCAAAAAAATAAGGAAATTCTTTTCTAATTGCCTAATTGTTCAAAGATTTTTTAACATAATCAGGTAAAATACTTTTTCTAGGTATTGTATCTGTTGTAATATATGATCTTAAAAACACTATTTATTGTCATTGTGAAGACTTTCGGAAGTCAGTTTTTTCGAAGCAGCGTTAAAGTTCAGACGTGTGCTATTTACATAATTACTTACATAAACAATCTTCACAATGTCTACGGTTCCTAAAAAAAAGCTAATTTTGAAAATAAAATGTATGCTTCTTTTTGTTTTAATCCCTTTAACAAAAAGAAGCACAGTTCATCAGACATGCGAAATATTTCCGACAGCTTACTAAAAAAATTCCCTACGCTGTCAAAATGGATGCAAATTTGTGGATCATGCAGGAAACAACTCGAAAGAATTGCCGGATTTGAATAGTAATGAACCTTGCGTTGAAGTTATTGCACATGAAGACAGAAGTAATTCTGGGAATGATGAGAGTACTGTTGCTGGTGATGATTATTCTAACTTTTCAGTAGAAGGTATAAGTTCAAAGAATGAGTATCAAAACCAATATCATAAGGATGCACTAGAAGTTCTTGAACAAATAAAAGAGAAGTATAAAACGTCACAAAATAAAGCTGAACAAATTCAACTTCTTACGCTTGCTCCATTGACATGGAGTTGTGAAAAAATAATGACTGAGTTTGGAACATCTAAACGAGAAGCAACAATTGCTAAAAAGTTGGTTGCTAAGCATGGGATTCTCACACTCCCAAGCAAAAAGAAGGGAAAAAATTTAGACAGCGAAACTGTAATTCTAGTAACTCAGTTTTATCAGCGAGATGATATGAGTCGCCTTATGCCAGGGATGAAAGACTGGGTATCAGTACGAACCGATGGCAAGAAAGTTTAAATGCAGAAGAGGATGGTTCTTTGCAACCTGAATGAGTTATTTGCAACATTTCAATCTGAACACGAGGATGTTAAAATTGGCTTCACAAAATTTACTCAACTTAGGCCAAAACATTGTGTACTTAACTGATAATTCGCCATATGATTTGCACGATTTCCGTGATTGCCTTAAATTGACTATGTGTCCTAATACAGCCACCTCTGGCCACTTAGGTGAATGTATAAAGTGCCCGGGAAACACATTCATCAAAGAAAATTTAATTAACTCCTTCGATTGAGAATGTATTGATTGAGGAGATCAAATTTGAATCTTGGCTTCAGACTGAAAGATACATATTAAAAACAATAATTTTAAATATGGATGATTTTGTGGAAGAAATGTGTAGAGGATTGCAAAATTTAAGAACTCATGACTTTTTATTCAAAGAGCAATGGCCATTCTTCAAGGATTTAAAGATGCATTTAAAGTCTGGTGAATTCGTTATTTCTTTTGATTTTGCAGAAAACTATAAATATGTTGTTCAGGATGCCATACAAGCGTTTCACTTCAACAACGACCAAGCAACTATATTCACAGTAGTTGTTTACTACAAAAAGGACGAAAAACTAGAACACAAAAGTATGGCAATCATATCCGACGATTTGAAACATGACACTGTTGCAGTGTATGAGTTCCAGTAGAAAATACTAAATTATTTAAAATCTAAATTTACGGTAGAGAAGGTATACTACGTTTCGGACGGAGCTCGTCAATATTTTAAAAATAAAAGTAGCTTTGTAAATCTAATAGCTCATGAAAAAGATTTTGGAATTCCAGCTGAGTGGCATTTTCATCCTACTGCTCATGGTAAAGGAGCATGCGATGGTATTGGAGCAAACCTAAAAAGAAATGCGGCGAAGTATAGCCTTTAGTGTTTTCATCAAGATCGCATCTTAGATCCAAATGCTTTATTCCATTGGGCAAAAAATTATTGTAAAGATACAGAAGTAGTTTTTAGTAGCAAAGAGGATCATGAGGAAGCATTGAAAACACTGAAGAGCGATTTCTCTCCAAACCCAAAAATTAAACCTCCAGCAAAATCAACAGCTGAACCCAGTAACTTCAAGAAAGGATTGAGAAAAAAGCAGCAACTTAAAGCGATAAATTAATGATGAAAGACTGGGTAGATGTAAAAATAGTAATGATATAAATGGGTCTAATGTGATTAAGATTAAAATCAATTAAGTTATTTATATTTTTATTATATATTATTTAATTATCATAACAAATAAATAAAAAAATTACATTTTCAAAATTTCTATAGCCAAAAAATTATTTTATTAATGAGGCTAACATATTGTTGGTAATAGAGTATCGAAGGTGTGGAAGCTTAATGAGGTATGTTATATACCGTTGGAAAGGCAAATTTATCTAGTTCTAGGTTTTAGAAACGCTTGCACACAAATAGGAAATAATTAAAAATAATTCATATTAAAATCTTTGTACTGAGTGACAAAATATTTTTTATAGATATCCCACTCGCATCCCACTAAGCGACCTTCAAGCTCTTAAAGGAAAAGCCCTAAGCTTTCTTTTGAGCAAAAAAAAATAAATGATTTCTTAAAAAAATATATTAAAAAATTTTTTTTTGAAAAGATTGAATAAATAGCTATCTAAACTATTTGTGACAAATTTTGCTGAGATCTATAGGTAATAAGTTACAGGGATGAGAAGAAACACCTACTTGGCCAAAATGTCAAATTTTGACCCCCTATATCTCAGAGAGTTTTGACCGATCTTATTAAAAAATTGTATCTGAACTACTATTCAATAGAATTAGTTGTTTGATTACACAATCTCAAACAATTCACAATTCAAAATATAGTTACGTATTTGTAAAAATTGATAATTACATTTAAGTTTTCTTTTTATACCCTTCACCTGTGGTGCACAAGGGTATATATAGGTTTGTCATTCAGTTTGTAATTTCTACAATTTTTATTTCCGACCCCATAAAGTATATATTTTCTGAAAGCTTATGAATAGAGGAGTCGATTAAGCCCTGACCGTCTGTCCGTGTGTTGGTTGAAATCAACTTTTAGAAGCAACCATATGTTCCTCAGACCTGTGTATGGTATCAATCTTTTGGAAATATCCGGGAATGAATCGCTGTTGAAATTCAGCAAAATCGCCCAATAACTTCCTGAGATATGAGCAAATAAACGCGACTGCCTGTGTTTTTTCCCATATTTTTAGCACCAAAATTAAAATTTTTCAGCCATACAATAATTTATAGGTACCTTTGTTACTATTTGCAGATATAATATGCCTGTAGAGATATTTGTGACAAATTTTTGATAAATCGGGCTCTAATCGGCAAAGTTATAGGCAAAATTTTTTTAATATATATTCTAAAAATTTACAAACGAAAAACAAATTTTTTCAGCTTTTAGACAACCGAGAGAGTAAATATTGGTATCATCTGAAAGAACTTGACTAGCGCAATATAACCACTATAAAAAAATTAAAATTCATGTTGGACGCCACTACAAAACAGCGGACAATAAATTTATGTTTGGGTCACATCTGGTATTTTTAAATGTAACTTCTTGAACCCCCTCAATAGTGGTATCAAATGAAAGGGCTTAACCAGTAGAATATAGTAGATTATAAAAAAAATTAAAATCCAAGATGGCGTCTTAAACAAAATGGCGGATAAAATTTTTTTAACCCCATCAATATGGGTATCAAATTAAACGGCTTGACCAGTAGAATACAGTTAACTACGTATAAATTCCAAATCAGGAATGGTGTCGGAAATAATAAGGAAAAATAGGGTATAACATGAAAAATAGGTTAAGCTATGATGTGGGATTAACTCTATGTATAGGGTTGCAATCCGTCCTCTTTTCCCCGGACACCATCCTCTTTTTTAGGGCATCCGGGGCAGTCCTACTTCTTTTTTAGCAAATGTCCGGGATCGTCCGGCTTTTTACATCTTTTCTAAAGTTTTTTTCTTACATTTAAACTTTAAATCACAGGTCACAATATGTATGAAAAAAAGATTTACGTACAATTAGTTTTGAAAAAGTACAATTTTAAAACTTCTCTTTGTACAAAATTAATTTTATTATCCTTAATTGTCGCTATTTATCGAAGTGGCCTATTCTAACTTGTCTTTTATTTTAAAAAAGTTCGGCAAAGGGGTCTGCTTGTCAGCTGTGTTTTTTTCATAAAGTTTGTTTTCCAGATATAGAAGAAAGTCTTGAACAAAAAATATAGTAAGGGTATATAATTTTGATATGGATTGCCTAGAGTTTTACAAATATCTAAAGAGATGCGATGGTAATATATTGGCTCAAATTGGAAGTATTGAAAAATATATGTAAAACAAGTAAAAGCGCTATATTCGGCCGTGCCGAATCTTATATACCCTTCACAACGTGTAGTCATGCAATAACAGTAAATTCACGTATGTATGTTAAAAAAAACAAAAAAAAAATAAAAAATAAAAAAAAAATTTTAAAAAAAAAAATTAAAAAAAAAAATTAAAAAAAAAAAATTATTATATACATATATAATATATATAAAACAAAAAAAAAAATAAAAAAAAAATTAAAAAAAAAAATATAAAAAAAAATAATAATAAAAATATATATAATATATTAAATAAAAAATAAAAAAAAAATAAAAAAAAAATTTTTAAAAAAATTTAAAAAAAAATTTTTTTGCCTCAGCTGGGATTCGATGCCACGTTTTCTCTAACCAGTATACACGTTTGTATGTATGTATGTTGTTGTTGTAATGTTGTTTTTATGAAAAGAAAATCGAGGTGGTCGTGGGTTTTTGCTCATATCTCAGTTGTTTATGTACCGATGTTTCTGATTTTCAATACCGATCTACTCCCGAATATTTCTGATATTTTAATACCTTACCCGGGTCCAACCTATGTCGGGGGGCTTCAAAAAGTTGATTTCAACATACACACGGACAGACGGACAGACGGACAGACGGACAGACGGTCAGGGCTTAATCGACTCCTCTATTCATAAGCTTTCAGAAAATATATACTTTATGGGGTCGGAAATGAAAATTGTAGAAATTTCACACGGAATGACAAACCTATATATACCCTTTTTCACTGTGTGAAGGGTATAAAAAAAAAGTGTACATTCCCGATAATGAATGCAGCGAATTTTTGTTGTTTTTTTATTTTCAACCATTAAATCATAATGATATGTTCAGTTTGTAGTTTTGTATATAAAGTTTTTTCGAAAAACAAATTTTGTTTTTGTATTTTAAAGGGCGTCGTAAATTTTATCAAAGTTAATTTTTTCACATGTGTCCTCTTTTTTTGGGCAAATGTCCTACATTTGTTATGCTGGCGTCCTCTTTTTTATACCCCTCACACAGTGAAAAAGGGTATATATAGGTTTGTCATTCCGTGTGAAATTTCTACAATTTTCATTTCCGACCCCATAAAGTATATATTTTCTGAAAGCTTATGAATAGGGGAGTCGATTAAGCTCTGTCAGTCTGTCCGTCTGTCCGTGTGTATGTTGAAATCAACTTTTTGAAGGCCCCCGACATCACCAAGACCCGCGTGAGGTATTAAAATATCAGAAATATTCGGTAGCAGATCGGTATTGAAAATCAGAAAAATCTGTACATAAACAACTGAGATATGAGCAAAAAACCACGACCACCTCGTTTTTTTTTTACAACAACACACACCGGATGAACGTAGGTTCGAATCCCAGTTGAGGCAAAAAAAATTTTTTTTATTTAAATTTTTTTTTTTTTTTATTTTTTTTTAATACATACATACATAAACTCAATTTATAATTTTACAATGGTACGTTTTTAAGCGGATAAAATCATTATAAAGAATAATGAAACATATAGTATGTATGTATGTACGCATTTATTTAAAGAAAACAAAATGTCACCGCGGCTTTCGCTGACAACGTAGTGTGCGTGTGTGTAAAATACCAACAGCTATAACTTTTATTCAACTTAGTGTGTGTGGTAGAAATACTTATAATCACATACGCATTCATACGTATTGTTAATACTTATATAGTATTTGTTTTTTATTTTTTATTCACCTCATACGGATTGCAATTACCTCTGTTACGAAATAATTCATAGGTTTGTAGTATAGTGGGTGCACCACTAAACTATAAAACTGGAGGTTCGCTGTTCCATACCACTTTCTTTAGTGTTTCCTAAAAATTTTGATTTCTTTTATTTTTTTTAAACATTTCATTGTACCATGGTCAATATGAGTAGTATATGAAATATTATGACTAGCAAAATACGATGCACTATGAAAAAAAAACTAAACTAACTTAATATCTATTTTTATGTATTTTTCCCATTGAGTACCTAGTATTTTTTAATTAAACTACATACGTAAATTTATTATTTTACAATGGGATGTTTTTATATATATATGTTTTTTTAAGTATGTACGTATTTCATATGAGATGAATGGTGATACAAACTATTGTTATTGCATGACTACACGTTGTGAAGGGTATATAAGATTCCACACGGCCGAATATAGCACTCTTACTTTTTTTATTTAAAATAATTGATTATATATTTTCTTTAAAACAGAACAATCAAATATTGAAAAAATATATTTCTAATAGTTTTTATATAAGTAAGTAAATTAAATTGAATAAATTACAATTGAAAAAATATAACGATAATAATATATAAAAAATATGACAAAGAAATATGAATAAAATTTAAATGAAAATATAATTAATATTATTTAATACACATACATATTTACATATAAAATATAACAATAACAAAATAAGTGAAGTTAGGATTAGGAATGTTTATTAAACATATTACTATAGGACTAGCGTTGGTGCAAATTTCATCCCGAGCGGAAGACATCGAATTTAAAAGTTGGTACACTTGAGACGAAATGACCCATATATTTATTTTTTATATACTATACATATATTAAAAATATTTATTTTTAATCTTCACTTTAACAATGTCGACTTTTAACCTCGAAGTCACATTAAGACTAAATGGTGTCTGATTTCTCTTCAATTTAACTGTTAATTGCATTACCTTTGTTTTTTCAAAAATTATTTAGTGCAAAAGTAAAGGGATCAAAGTTCAATAATAATATAATTTGTTTTTGTATTTTTGAATTAACCAAAAACTAACATTTTAGGAACAGAAACCGGGTAATATTGTTATTATAATTTTACTATAGTGGGTTAATCTAAAATGTGACTATTTCGATAGTTAAAACCACAGTAAAATTGATTAAAAAAAGAGCAAGACACGAAACACGCAAAATATTTTCCTTACCAAAAAGTAACTTCTAATGCACAATAAAAGTATTATATCTATATAATTTTAGTATACTTTTTAAGTGACTTAGTCACTATTTTGATAGTTTATATTACAATAAAATTTAACCAAAGGAAGAGTAACAAGTAAGAGCACTATATTCGGCTGTGCCGAATCTTTTATACCCACCACCAATTTTGTGTACATTTAAAGCACAATATTTATTATTTTGTTAATCGCTATGGAATAATCTCTTTATAATAAAATATGTATCACTTTCTTTGTAGAGGGTGGTTAAATTTTAAGGGCCTATGTTGAAGGTGAACTACACCTAGACCTTAAATTTGTTTTCTGCGTTTCATTTGACATTTCTCAATCTCAAACTTACTCAATTTGATCCGTGGAAAGATACGCAAATGAGCAACGCTTTAAAGTTATTCAGGTTTTTAATAAAAAATGGGCGTTCAAATCAAAATGCATTTTGTGCACTTCGTAATTCTTTTGATCAACATAATCGTTGAAATTCGTCCACAATCGGGAGAATTGTAAAAAATATTTAAATATTTGCAAAACAGGTCTGTATAAAATGAAAGAAAATCTGTGAATGCCTTTTTACATCGTTGAATGGGAACCATTGCTGTTTTTTGCGATAGTGTGGCAAAAGAGCAGTCAACCTAGACTCATCATCATGCCCAACTATTGAGCATCAACATTGTCATTGAAAATTTGGTCCATCAGATAGAGGAGTGGCGCCAAGGATGGGGGGGGGGGCCATTTGGCCGATATTTTGTTAAATACATAATTGAACCATACAAGTAGTATCATTATAAAAAGAAATGATAATAATTTCTTAAATAATTTGTGTTTTATTTAAAATCAACATCGGCCCTTAAAATTTAACCACCCTTAATAACTTCGATATGATTGTAAAAAGTTTTCGCCTTTTAGTGAAAGTCGGCGTGTCAAGTTTCTGCTAATAAATACCACTTAGATATTTCAATATAGTCATTTATTTTCCCAAAAACTTTGTCAATAGAGAAATTACATGAATTTAAGATAAACCGTTATATGAGAGGTAGGCGTTAAAGTGGGCGTGTCACTAAACTTTTTGGCACAACAATTACATTGTTTAGAAGGATATATATAGCAAATTTCATTATCATACCTCGAATTTTATCGGTTTTAAATTTCATTAACGGTATATAACGTAAAAAGTAGGCGTTATAGTAGGCGTTATAGTAGGCGTGTCAAAGTTGTTGTTGCTTATAAATACAACGTAGATGTTTCAATATAGTCCTTTATTATTCCAAAATCTTTATTATGTAACGTCACTGAATTCAAGACTACACAAATATTCTTCTCTTATTAAGCATGGGTTCTGATCAGTGAGCTGCTTTAGATTTCTTTTATTTGATGTGCATATTTGATGGGGTCAGGATGTAAACTACCCCAAAGTTATCCCACCCTCTTGGTATATGTATATATATATATATATATATATATATATATATATATATATACCACCATGATTATATTTTGTAAAATTATTAATATAATCCCTAAGACAATCTATGTTGCTATAAATCTATTCCATTTATCTAACTGTAATTCCACAACTCAAAACAAAAAGAAATTAACAATACATATTGTTTTTAGTATTAAATTAAAATTTAACAAAAGTTATTTATTTACTATATAAGAATCTAACAAAAATCAAATAACAAAATTTCAATATTGTGTTCAGATTACGATTGATTTTTACATAAATGATTAAAATAACAATATTATAAAATTTTTTTTAAAAATAACGTTTTTATAAAATGACTTACATAAATTCCACCGATGATATGTACATATCAGCGTTGTAAATGGGTACTTGTTTTATTTTCTTGAACTAAATCTAATAATGATGATTTAAAGCTACAATTAACAATAGTTTACAACAAATAAAACAATATTGTATGTAAATAAACAAAACACAGTTTATAAAGTTGATATTTAGCAAAATTTAACACAAATGATAATTATTATTTAAAAGTTTGCACAATGCATATTTAAAAGTTAATACGACGTTTTTGCATTATTTAATTATTCATTTCATCATGTTAATAATCTTCGCAAAGCGTTTCTTTAATAATTTCACGGCATCCTTCTTCCTTACAAGTAAATCAATTTTTTTTAAAGGTTCTTTTATTATTAGGTTTTTCTTATTTTCTTATTATTCTTTTTGATTTGTGTTCATTATTTTTCAACTAGATTAATTTTGTTTTTATATCCTTTCATTTCAACAAATAATTTTGATTTTCTATTTAAAATCCGAAAATTTTAAAATCTAATTGATAATTTTTATTCGACATTTCTTTCTGTTTTTTCCCCTTTCAAAATCACCAGTTTATTTCCATATCATCTTTATCAATTTATATATGTTATTATTAATTACTTATAAGAATATTTTCTCAACGTAACTTGATTTTTTCCGGACATATTAATATTCTTTGTTTCAAAATTCAAAACTAAAAAGTTTTTCAATTCATAAAATTTTCTTTCAAAAAAAAAAAACAAAAAACAAGTTGGTTACTAGATACGAAAATTTTTCTACTACAAGTTAATTTAAAACATATTCACTATTTTTGAACCCTAAAATCAATATACCCAAACAAAAATTTTTCCAATAATTCTTCCAAAAACAATAGGTAACTAAATTATAATAAAAAAATAGTTTTAAACAAAATCTAACAGGTAGACGACAAGTAGCTATGTAAATGAAAATCAACCCTTACAAACCAAAACATTTTCAATAAAAAACTAAAGTTTTGGGACTATGAAGGTACAACAAGCTAAAATATTCTTAAGTCCATACGTGTGGCACGACCCACGATATTAGCCGGGCAAAATTATAGTTTCATTGTTTCAAATCTTTCCCATGGAACACTCCTATAAATTTTCCATTCAAATCTTGCAATCTATATAAACAGTTACCTAATGAGGTCTCAATCCGAGCTTTAACATACTTTGGAGCTAAATTAGAATTAAATTGCCTTGAGAAATCACTTTGTTGAAAATTTTTCCTATATACTTCTTGACCTGGTTCATATCGAACATTTCTACAACCTCATAAATTATAGGTTCGCTCAGTTTTCTTATAAGTTTGCTCTAAATTTTTCAATATTGAATCGGTAATTACCTTTATATGATATGGCTGACTTATGATTTCTAATTGACCATCATTTATACTGTTCAAATTTCGAAAAATGTTATACGCAGAACCATGCGAAATCATATTCCTTCCAAATAAAGCAAAATACGGTGAAATTCCAATAGAAGAGTGAAATGAGCTGCGAAGAGATTGGTTAATATGGCAAACATTTTCATCCCAAGTTGTCTGGTTGTCACCTACATACGCTCGTATAGCAGCTAGTATAGACCTATTAACTCGCTCAGACGCATTACTCTGAGGTGCATAAGATCCACTAAAAATCTGTCGAATACCATAAGATTTACACATTTCTGCAAAATCCCTGGAAGTAAACTGGCTACCATTGTCACTATGAATGGTTTCTGGTACACCAAACACACTATGAACACTATTTTGCAAAAAGTGTATTATGATATTAGAATCAGCCTTACGTAAGGAATTAACAAAACAAAATTTACTAAAATGATCTAACACAACAAGCATATACGTATTACCAGCTTTAGAACGAGGATATGGCCCAAGTAGATCAATAAAAAGTTTCTGGAATGGCCTTTCGGTAATAATTTGCTCACCCATCGGAGATCTAGTTATAAAGTTGGGAGCTTTAGTAGAGTTGCAAGTTTCACACTTACCTATAAAACTTCTAACTTGAACAGCCATATTAGGCCAATAATATTTTTCACGCAATCTATGTAAGGTCTTTGAAATTCCACCATGAGAAGCCTGTGGAAGATTATGTGCTGTCTTAATTAAATCATCAGTTAATGTATTTGGTATCCATAGCTTCCAAATTAAAGTATCCGATAACTGATTACCTTCTGTAAATTGTACTCTCTTATACACAAACTTCCCTGAAACTTTAATATCTGGCAAAGATTCAATATTATTCTCGCAATTTCTCCTTAATGATATATAATCCTCACTTTCTATATCTAATATACATTCCGAAAGTTCAGCAATCTCATCCTCAACAAACGAACGTGACAATGCATCAGGTATAACATTTTCTGTGCCTTTTCTATGTTCAATTTCGAAGTCATATCCTTGAAGTGAAAGACTCCAACGAGCTAGCCGTCCCGATAAATCTCTCTGACTCATAAGCCATTTTAAGCTAGAGTAGTCTGTTATGACTTTAAAAGGTTGCATTTCCAAATATGGACGGAATTTTTTCACCGCAGAAACGGCGGATAAACATTCAAGCTCAGTAACGGAATAATTTTTCTGAAACTTATTTAATTTTTTAGAGTAGAAATAGATAGGCCTTTCCAATCCGTGTGAGTCTACTTGACATAATACAGCACCAATCCCTGATTTAGATGAATCACACTGTACTAAGAATGGCTTTGAATAATCGGGGTGAACAAGAACCGGAGCAGTTGTTAAAGCACTTTTCAGATTTGAAATAGCCTCTAAAGCCTCTTTAGTCATATCGAATTTTCTTCCTTTTTTTATGAGATCTGATATAGGAGAAGCTAACGACGAAAAATTTGGAACAAATGGTTCGAGGAATTTTAAAATATTTTATAGCCTTGATCTTTTCATCTGATGTTCGTACAACCCCACCACCTACGATAAATCCTAAATAGTTCACTTCTTTCATGCAAAATTAGTAAGACCACTTTTACGTAAACAGTCAGCAACTCTCCTCAATAACGATATGTGATCTTCAAAATTTTTGGAAAATACTAGGAGATCATCAAGATAAACAAATACCCTCTCTCTCAACTCAGAAGGGATTACCTTGTCCATTAGTCTCACATGGTCTATGGCGCGTTGCAGAGACCAAAAGGCATCACTGTAAAGTGATAAAGTAGTCTACCGGCAACTGTAAAGGCTGTTTTCTCCTGGCTCAACTTTTTTTGCCATAATGCATCCTTAAGGTCTATTACACTAATAAAATATGTATCTTCAAGTCGCATTAACAACCCTTCGATATTTGGTATAGGATACGCATCCTTAATTGTCACCCTATTTATTTCTTGGCTATCTACACAAATACGAATCTTATTAGGCTTAATAACGGCAGTAACTGATGAAGACCATGCACTGTGGCTTTCCTCAATCACTCCTAAATTTAACATTCGATCAAGCTCTTCGTAAACTAATTTCTGTTTCGCTGGAGAAATTGGATAATGTCTACGTTTTACTGGTCTTGCATTACCAGTATCAATTACATGTTCCAAAAGTGAAGTTTTTCCTAATCCCAAGGTTTCTGATGAAGGAAATATACCTATTACCGATTCAAGTTCTTTATTCTGTAAATCAGATAACTTATGTCTATTAATATCAATTTCATTATTCATTTCAGATACTTCCAAATTTAGTGTTGCATCTAATCCAAAAATTTTCCAAAAATTAAAGCCTAAATAAAGTTTCTGAGAAAGTCCCGGACAAATATAAATAGTAATTGGTTCTGCTTTGCCTTCAAATGTGATGGTAGTTGAGACTTTACCTATTATCGACATTTTCGATCCATTTGCCGTTCTCACTTCCGATCTAAAACTACTAAAATTTATGTTATATCTTTTCAAAAACTCAACTGAATCTAGTCCTAATACTGAAATCGTAGCACCACTGTCTAATAACCCTGTAATCTTCTCGCCAAAAAGTTCCACTTCCGCAAAAGGTCGTATGTCCCCACTATCACCACTAAGTACAGCACTCTCAACAATTTTATGGTCATTTCTAAGTTCTTTATGTCTTTGTCTCGTCTTTAAAATCTTAACTGATATGGATTTAGGGTTTTCCTCATTAAGTTCACTAAAAATTTTCGTCCGAATTTTAAAATATTTAATCCATCTATTGTGAAAACTGTCTTGCACATCCTGCGAAAATTTTGACAAATCCGGTTTCCGGGTTTCATTTACTGAACAAGATCCCCGGATCTCCTGTTCTTCTTCATGTTTCCCTCAGCACAAAAGGGACAATTTGAAACAACATAGTTGTCTCTACCACATCTATAACAAAATACTCTACCTGATTTTTTCGTACAATTGAAGGCAAAATGGCCCTTTTCCTTACAGTCAAAACACGTAATATCAGAAAGATCTGTCAATTGTTTTCCCGCTCTTAAAGCTTCAATAAAATTATCACTACCTTTAGCTTCTAAAGCAACGTCATCATCGAGTTCGATTTCACTGACTTCTGGTTTAACCGTAGACTTATTTAATCCTATTTCTATCCTCGAAACATTTTTCTCAGCTCGTCGGCATTCCAAAAGGAAATCTGGCAAAGTTTGAGATGTCGAATTGTGTATGAATATCAACATTTTACTTAAAATATTTCGTTTCATAATTTCTATTAAATCTCTATCAGACCTTGGGCAATTCATTCTTGAGTTTAAATCGATTATTACATTGTAAAATTGATCGAATGTCTCATTAGTCTTTTGCAATCTGTTCATCATTCTATGTTCCAAATCATAATCACTTTTGCACGATCTAAACTGCACTTCTATGGCGGATTTTAATGAAGCCCAAGTAATATCTCTATGTCTTTGAACCCATTGGAAATACCAATTTGCCGCATTACCTTTCAATAGTATATACAGATTATGGGCTACTTCCTGATTAGAAATTCCTTGAGTAAGAGCTATATGTTCAACCCTACGAATAAAATCATCAACACGTAATTCACTGTCATTTCCTGAAAAATACACATTCCATCTATGCATTTCTAAAGGTTTATTGAAGCTACCAGAACATCGTGCTTCAAATGTTCTCAAATCATTTTTACTATTTTTATGCTGCTGGTTATCTTGTTGATTCACGTTTCCCTGTAATACTAATTGAGAAATAGTCTCATTCATTCTTGTTAATAAAGTCTGCTCCAAATTAGATATAAGACCTACAACTTGGTTTTGAACAGCATCACATACCAAATCCTTAATATTATTCAAATCAAAATTATTGGTTAACTCTACATCATTCTGATTACTACCCAATAAATTTTCATCTCCATTTATCATAGTAGCATTAAGATTTGACTCACTAACAACACGACCCGATTCGTGTTCTAAACTAATAGTTTTACCCATATTATCTAATGACTTGGCAAAACTTCGTGTATTTGGTCGTTTCGTATTCATATTTAAAAAGGAAATTAAAGTTAGTAAAAAGAAAACAAATAATTCAAATGCAAATATTAACTTAAAATTCGCGAAGTTAAACTTAACTTGGATATTTAGAAAGAAAAATTTAAATTGTTATATAAAAAAAAATATAAAAACAAACAATGGTCTATTAAATTGAAATTATTATGTGAAGCGTAAAAGAAAACAACACTTCAATCAATTCCAACACTGTTTGTTGTTGTGTGTTTGTGGATCTGATTCTTTTGTTTTCGTATAAATAAAACTCTTTTTATTTATTTTAATTTTAGTTTTAATTAAATCTTATTTAGTTTTATTTTATTCACTTTTTGGTTGTTTTACAATTAGGTTTTATTAATAATTTATACGTTTATAATTTTGTCACTAATTTTGTTACTTGTGTTCACTTTGTTCTCTATATTTGATGTTTTTGTTATTCACTTGTGCACTGTTTTATGTTAAACGTTCAATATTACAATGATCTTTTTACAACGGTTTATAAATTATCATTACAAAAAAGGAGTCAAAAAAAAGAGAACACGCAGTGATGAGCAAAAGTTAACTATATCTTTGAACATTCCGGCCCCCATAACTCAGTGCAATTTAATACAATTTTGAGGTTGGCCCAAAAAATGTATAGCCTATAGCAGTTTGTTGAGCTATAACATGACCCATTTCCAACTCAATGGCTCCGTCTCTGCGTAAAAAGGGATATACGTCAGCACCCAGCTCCAATTCGAGTAGGGTATTGGAACGAGGGTCCATGTCCGCGAGTGTATTTTCGGAAAACTCTGCGTAGGGGTTATCCTTGATGGGAGCACTATACGGTCGACGAGGTAAGTCATCGGTAATTTGAGCCAGGATTTGTTTTTTAAAGGCGTTGTGGTCGTTGCGTGCACGAAGATGAATAATGGCAAATGTATGTCCCTTTACTTCTGCTTTTCTAAAACGAAGTCTTCTTACTGAAGACGAAGCGATTCTAGTAGTGGTGATATTTTGGGTGATAATTGCTCGCATGAATGACCATTCATCCATTTTTTCATTCTGGGCAACGCGTACGGTTACAGTTGGTACGAAAACGTTAGGCCATACAAATTGATGATCTTGGGTCGTTTGGGTCATCTGGGATTTGGTTTGTTTGGTTGACTTTGCGGAAGATTTTGGGTCATGCGGTTTCTTCAATTGTGGTGCATCGTGTAGAAGGGTGTTGTGACGTTTGGTGCAGACTCTGCAGCCATATTCATTTCTACAGTTGTCGACAAGATGTGATCGTGCAAGACAGTTGATGCAGTAACGTTGAAGCTTTACTACATCATAACGTTCGTCAGCACTGGCGTTTAAAAATTTGACACACGTTTTCAACGCGTGGTCCTTCTTACATAAACCACATGACCATTGCCAATCAGCTGGACGTTGTTGATGAATTTTGGATGCCATTCTATAAGTATAAGATAGGTGAAGATGAATATTAAGATGTGAATGAGATTGTTAGTTTTGTGGTAGTAAGACAATTTTTGTAATTGGTCGGGTATAACTTCCGTTAGCAGTTCGGACATCGACAACTCTAACGTTTTGGTCAGGCCCTACATAGGTTTTTTCAATACGGCCCATTTGCCATTCATTGGGTGGTAAATTATCATTTTTTATTACTACCAGATCGTTGATTTTCATGTTATCTCTAGAAGTCTTCCATTTATATCTACGATGTAGTTCTGTTAGGTACTCGGACTTCCATCTTTGGCAGAATAAGTGGTGAATGACCTTTAAACGTTTCCAGCGGTTGATGAGAGTCAGATTTTCACTGCTTGTATCAGGTTCGGCTGGGGTCAATAATGGTGTACCAATAAGAAAATGTCCAGGGGTCAATGGGTTAAGGTCGTTTGGGTCATCGCTAGCAGGACTTAAGGGTCTAGAGTTTAGGCATGATTCTATACGAGTTAAAATTGTAGACAGCTCTTCAAAGGTGAATTTCAAATTCGGCATTATTTTCTTCAAGTGAGTTTTGAAAGACTTCACACCGGCTTCCCAAAGTCCGCCCATGTGTGGAGCTCCAGGAGGGATGAATTTCCACTCAATATTTTGATGACTATACTGTTGAATTAATCTGTTTTGAAGAGTTTTAATAAATTCTAGACGATCTTTTTTGATTAGTTCTGCTGCTCCGACGAAGTTTTTCCCATTGTCTGAGTAAATGAGAGCTGGACATCCACGCCTTCCAATGAAGCGTGAGAAGGCTGCTAAGAATGATTGGGTCGAGAGGTCGCTTGCTGCTTCCAAATGTATGGCTTTGGTAGCGAAGCATACAAAAATGCAGACGTATCCTTTTGTGATAAGACAGGCTCTTCCGGTGAAGTTTCTTATGTCAAAGGGTCCTGCGTAATCTATACCAGTAGTAGCAAATGGTCTAGATAAATTTGTACGTTCGGGTGGTAATGGCGCCATAATTTGGGTTTGGGCATGTTTTTTGTATAGGACACAAGATTTGCAATGATGAATTACGCTTTTTATTAAATGTTTTAGTTTAAATATCCAATATTCTGTGCGGATGATTCGAGTCATAAGTTGATTACCGCCGTGTATGGTAATTTTATGTGTAAATTCAACTATTAAACGTGACAGTTTGGAACTATGAGGCAGCAATATTGGGTGACGTTCGTTGTAAGTCAATGCTGGTGATTGAACTAGTCGACCATTAGCTCGAATAATATCATTTTGATCTACAAAGGGGTTTAACGACAAGATACTGCTTTTAGAGTTGATGTTTTGTTTTGCTTTTAAAAGCCTATGCTCTTCGGGAAAGTAAGTTCGTTGAGTTAAGACAATAAGACGATTTTTAACTGATTCCATTTCGTCTTTTGTTATTTCTGGCGACGATATTCGAAGATGAGTTCTATTACGGCCTGTATTTCTCCAAAATCGCAACGCATACGCGAGTACCCTGTAAGCGCGTGATAGGTTTGAGAATCGATTTAAAGGATCTTCATATGTTGTGGTTGTAAACGTTTTTACTGATTTTGCTTCTATTTTTGTTTCTTCGGGTTTAATCGGAGAAGGCCATAGATTTTTTGGTAATTTAAGCCAGGATGGTCCAAACCACCATAAATTGTGAGTTTCCAACTCTTGTGGAGTGCAACCTCGGCTGGCGATATCTGCTGGGTTTTCTTTGGAGTCAATATGTTGCCAATTTTGGTTTCCAATTTTATCTATTATTTCAGAGACACGGTTTCCGACAAAGGTATTCCAAGTGCAAGGTGGTTTCTTTAGCCAGGCCAACACAATAGTTGAATCAGTCCAATAGTATGTGTTGATTTTTCTATATGGAAGATTTGGTAAGGTTGCTGATGCAAGGTTTGCCAGCAAGACGGATCCACAAAGCTCTAAACGGGGTAATGAAATCTGTTTTATGGGAGCTACGCGTGTTTTTGAAGCCAGTAGAAATGTGTATATGGTTGAGTCTTCAGATTGTATTCGGACGTAAAGAGTCGCAGAATATGCTTTTTCTGACGCGTCAGTAAACCCGTGAATTTCTACTTGACAATCTGGGGTATATTGAATCCAACGAGGAATTTTTAAGGTATTGATGGCAGAACAATTTTTTACAAATTTTTTCCATTTGAGACAAACTATGGGCTTTAATATATCATCCCAGTTGATTTTATCTAACCAAATCTCTTGCATGATTAATTTCGCGTCTACAATTACTGGTGCTATCCATCCACAAGGGTCAAAGAATTTTGCAATAGTAGATAAAACTTCTCTTTTGGTGTAGATTTCTTTGAATTCGATTTCTGGTGCAGTGAATGTAAAGGAGTCTGACGAAATTTTCCATTTTATCCCAAGAGTCTTTGTTCCGGCGTTTTCTGACAAATTTAGCCAATCGAGCGGTAAGAGGTTTTCAATTGGTAAATCCTGAATTACTTGTGGATCATTTGACGTCCATTTCATCAGCTCAAATCCTGCAGATTTTAAGACGGCTATTAGTTCATTTTTAGATTTTATGGCATCGTTCAAAGTGTGCCCTCCAGCTAAAACATCATCCACATACATATTTTGTTGTAAAATGGTTGATGCGAGAGGGTGTGTTGTTTTGACATCTTCGGCTAATTGAAGCAGTGTCCTTATGGCCAGAAATGGTGCGCAATTAACTCCAAACGTTACAGTTAGGAGTTCATAATCCTCAATAGGATCACTTGGAGATTTACGAAACAATATTCGTTGGTAGGGGGTTTGAGTTGGGTCAATAAGTATTTGACGATACATTTTTGTTACATCGGCGTTGTAAACAAAACGATAGAATCTCCACTTTAATATCAGAAGAACAAGATCTTGCTGAAGGATGGGTCCTGGGTATAAAATGTCATTAAGACTATTCTTATTTGACGTCGGGCTAGAGGCGTTGAAAACTACTCTAAGTTTCGTTGTCAGCCTTTCTGGTTTTATTATTGCGTGATGCGGCAGATAATAATTGGGTGCCTTATTTATATCAGAGGGGGAGATCTTTTTCATGTGTCCCAACTCTAAATATTCTAAGATGACCTCATCGTACTGTTTTTTGAGGTCGGGTTTCTGTGTGAGTATGCGCTCCATTCTCATAAACTGTGCCATGGCAATATTTCTAGAGATGCCTATCTCTTTGCCATTTTTAAAGGGTAGGGTTACTATATACCTTCCTGAGTTGTTTCTACGTGTTGTCGATTTGAAATTGTCTTCGCAAATGGTGTCCTCATCTGACCTCAAAATTTGTTTTGGGGGTTCCTCCACCTCCCAAAAGCGTGTGAGCATGTGGTCAAGGGACGATGTGTTAAGCAATGAAATCGTTGATTTCGTATTTGATGGTGTAGAAATTGGTCCCCCCACAATCCAGCCAAATACTGTTTTTTGTGCCAAAAGGGAGCCAATAGACCGCATCGGTGTTTCCATGCAATAGATTGAGGGGCCTAAATCGAGGCCTATTAGCAGGTCGATGGGTCTACTTTTATTGAATTGAGGATCTGCAAGTTCTAATTTAGCAGTCTCATTGAAATGTTGCAAATCTAAGGTTTGTGGTGGTAAATTAGATGGTAGGGTCTTTAGTACGGGAGCCCATACTTCTAATTTAAAGTTTTTATCTACCCTTGAGCAAAGGTTAAATAAACAGGCTTTGTTTGAAGTTTCGGAAATGTTCTGATTCAAACCTGTTACATGAACTAAATTTCGTTTAGTGGGTAGATTTAATCGGTTTTTCAATTTGTCCGATATGAAGGTTGACTGAGATCCAGGGTCGATGATTGCTCTTGCCTGAAATCTTTCGCCTCTTATTTCTATGTGCACAATAGCAGTGAATAACAATGTTTCTCGCTCGGTGGGAGATTGACGAAGTTGTTTATTCTCTTGTAGGGTCAAGGATGTAATATTCGGGATAGAATTATTGGAAGTTGATGTGGGTGTGGACTGTATATTGTTGATTCGTGCTGCGGAGCTTGTATTGGGACGAATTGCAACACTATTTTGATTTGTAAATTGGGCTTCTGAACCCTTATGTAATAAAGTATTGTGTCTTTGATTAAATAATCTGCAATTAAATCTGCTTTTACATTCCCTGACACTGTGGTCTATAGAGAGACAGTTATAACATGAATTAGTGACTCTTACAATGTGAATTCTATCACTCACATTTTGTTCTAAAAATTTTGGGCATGATCGCAGATGGTGACACTCTTTACAATGTTGGCATTTTTGATTTGTGTCATTTTTCTGTACCCTAGCTGATGAAAATTGTTTTTTATCTTTTGACCCATTTTTTATATGGGTCGTATGAGTATGAAAAGTGTTTATACGATTTTGTTTAACCAATGATTTGGTATTTTCCTTTTTTTGTGAGTAAGGCTTGATATTTGACTGTGTAATTGCCGCTATCGACTCTAAAGTCTTAGAATTGTGTGTTAGAAATGTGTTGAATTGTTCCCATGTTGGAACTTTTGTAATTTCCTGAAGAGAATTTTCAAATTCTTTTAAAAGAGTTCGAGGGAGTTTTTTTGAGCAAATATATACTAGAATAGGGTCCCAAGTGTCAGTTCCTACACCTAGGGCATTTAACGCCTGAATACATCCGTTAACTGTCCGTTGTAATAGTTGAATAGATTGGCCTGATTCTTCGGTAACGTTCGGAAGATCAAACAAAATCTTTAATTGTTCATTGACTTGAACCCGATTGTTCTCGTATTGATCGACGAGATTTTTCCAGGCTATGTCGAAACCTTCATTGGTTAATGGGGCATTTGAAACAATTTTTCTAGCATCTCCTCCTGTCTTTTGTATCAAATGAAACAATTTCTCAATTTTGCTAAGACGAGAATTTTTTATATATAGCGCCGAAAAAAGGTCACGGAAAGTTGGCCATGTTACAAAATCTCCAAAAAATATATCTGTGTCACATGGTGGTAATCTAACAAACGAAATATCATTATTTTCTATCGACTCAGAATTAACCGTTGAAATTCGCTCTTGTTTATTTTGATCACTATTTAGGGTCGATAGCATCTGTATATTCGAATTAATTATTCCTAAACAATGTTTGTATGCTTTAAGAGCTGTGTGATAGCGTTCACGAAGTTTAATTTTATCTATTGGTTTTTCAGCGGCATCTTGTTTTTTGTCCCTACACTCTTCATAGGATCTTTTGACTTGTGCCCATATTGAATCGAGTTCAACACGCAGTACTTCTAGACCATGTACGTTGTCTTCGGACGCGTTTTCGATGTAAACGCTTTCAAACTCTAGAAGATCATTTGTACAATTTACAAATTTTTCGCATGCCATTTTGGGTCAAAAAAAATCAAAATAATAGGGTCAAAATTTTTTAAAAAGTCCCTGCTAGCGATTTTACAACAATAAGTATCGAAAATTATAATTAATTTAGTAATTAATTGTATTTTGAGGGTATTTTATTTTTCCCCGGTAAATTAAAAATATGTGGTCGATGGTAACCCTTTTTTATTTTTTGCAATTCTGTCTTGTTGTTTGCGGCAGAATTTTTAGTTGTATTTTTTGTTGTATATTAAATTATAATTTTGTACTTACTGTTGTTGTTGTTGGGTCTTTTTTTCTTTTTTGGGTCTTGCTTGTTGTACCTTGTGGATTTTTGTTGTTGTGCCAAAGAATTTACAAGCCGTTACCGTAAATGATTTTGATGTTAATAATGATGATTTTGATGATGATGATGATGTTAATAATGATGTTGATAATGATGTTGATGATTTTGTAACACTTATTTTAACTATTTTAATTGTTTTTGTAAATTTTTATATTTTAATATTATCACTATTGCAATTTATATTTAATTGTTTTATAAATGTATGTAATTGCTTGTATTGTTTTTTAGCACTATTGTTTGTTATTTTTATAATCACTATTCGGTTCGAATGGACCAAATGTTTGTTGTTGTGTGTTTGTGGGTCTGGTTCTTTTGTTTTCGTATAAATAAAACTCTTTTTATTTATTTTAATTTTAGTTTTAATTAAATCTTATTTAGTTTTATTTTATTCACTTTTTGGTTGTTTTACAATTAGGTTTTATTAATAATTTATACGTTTATAATTTTGTCACTAATTTTGTTACTTGTGTTCACTTTGTTCTCTATATTTGATGTTTTTGTTATTCACTTGTGCACTGTTTTATGTTAAACGTTCAATATTACAATGATCTTTTTACAACGGTTTATAAATTATCATTACAAAAAAGGAGTCAAAAAAAAGAGAACACGCAGTGATGAGCAAAAGTTAACTATATCTTTGAACAAACACAAATCAAAAGTTTCAAATAAATCCAAAAATTTGTTTGAGCTGTGGAAAATACAGATTCAAAATGGCATTACAGCAAAATAGATGTATAAAAGATATTCAAATATTCAAATCATTCATATACTAACAATAAAACTTCAAATTCATCACATCTACCTCATATCAATATATAAGTAGGATAATGAAATATGAAATCATATAATAGTCTATGCTAACCACACAACTCTAATATGTTACTCATATCGCAGGCTGTAGCCAAAATAAACTAATAAGTACACACATTTTGCTTTTAATGCACAGTTATTAATCAAACCATATTTGACAAGTAAGTTGCATCAAAATCAAAACTACCTTCTCCTCGTTGGGCGCCAATTGTACCGTCACTGAATTCAAGACTACACAAATTGATGGGGTCAGGATGTAAACTACCCCAAAGTTATCCCACCCTCTTGGTATATGTATATATATATATATATATATATATATATATATATACCACCATGATTATATTTTGTAAAATTATTAATATAATCCCTAAGACAATCTATGTTGCTATAAATCTATTCCATTTATCTAACTGTAATTCCACAACTCAAAACAAAAAGAAATTAACAATACATATTGTTTTTAGTATTAAATTAAAATTTAACAAAAGTTATTTATTTACTATATAAGAATCTAACAAAAATCAAATAACAAAATTTCAATATTGTGTTCAGATTACGATTGATTTTTACATAAATGATTAAAATAACAAAATTATAAAATTTTTTTTAAAAATAACGTTTTTATAAAATGACTTACATAAATTCCACCGATGATATGTACATATCAGCGTTGTAAATGGGTACTTTGTTTTATTTTCTTGAACTAAATCTAATAATGATGATTTAAAGCTACTATTAACAATAGTTTACAACAAATAAAACAATATTGTATGTAAATAAACAAAACACAGTTTATAAAGTTGATATTTAGCAAAATTTAACACAAATGATAATTATTATTTAAAAGTTTGCACAATGCATATTTAAAAGTTAATACGACGTTTTTGCATTATTTAATTATTCATTTCATCATGTTAATAATCTTCGCAAAGCGTTTCTTTAATAATTTCACGGCATCCTTCTTCCTTACAAGTAAATCAATTTTTTTTAAAGGTTCTTTTATTATTAGGTTTTTCTTATTTTCTTATTATTCTTTTTGATTTGTGTTCATTATTTTTCAACTAGATTAATTTTGTTTTTATATCCTTTCATTTCAACAAATAATTTTGATTTTCTATTTAAAATCCGAAAATTTTCAAATCT
The DNA here is from genome assembly GCA_941918925.1 of Phyto melanocephala. Taxonomy (NCBI): domain Eukaryota; kingdom Metazoa; phylum Arthropoda; class Insecta; order Diptera; family Rhinophoridae; genus Phyto; species Phyto melanocephala. Next base: position 71,192,896 of record OW799233.1, read on the forward strand.
AATTGATAATTTTTATTCGACATTTCTTTCTGTTTTTTTCCCTTTCAAAATCACCAGTTTATTTCCATATCATCTTTATCAATTTATATATGTTATTATTAATTACTTATAAGAATATTTTCTCAACGTAACTTGATTTTTTCCGGACATATTAATATTCTTTGTTTCAAAATTCAAAACTAAAAAGTTTTTCAATTCATAAAATTTTCTTTCAAAAAAAAAAAACAAAAAACAAGTTGGTTACTAGATACGAAAATTTTTCTACTACAAGTTAATTTAAAACATATTCACTATTTTTGAACCCTAAAATCAATATACCCAAACAAAAATTTTTCCAATAATTCTTCCAAAAACAATAGGTAACTAAATTATAATAAAACAAGTAAAAGCGCTATATTCGGCCGTGCCGAATCTTATATACCCTTCACAACGTGTAGTCATGCAATAACAGTAAATTCACGTATGTATGTTAAAAAAAACAAAAAAAAAATAAAAAATAAAAAAAAAATTTAAAAAAAAAAATTTAAAAAAAAAATTAAAAAAAAAAAAATTATTATATACATATATAATATATATAAAACAAAAAAAAAATAAAAAAAAAATTAAAAAAAAAAATAATAATAAAAATATATATAATATATTAAATAAAAAATAAAAAAAAAATAAAAAAAAAATTAAAAAAAAAAATTTAAAAAAAAATTTTTTTGCCTCAGCTGGGATTCGATGCCACGTTTTCTCTAACCAGTATACACGTTTGTATGTATGTATGTTGTTGTTGTAATGTTGTTTTTATGAAAAGAAAATCGAGGTGGTCGTGGGTTTTTGCTCGTATCTCAGTTGTTTATGTACCGATGTTTCTGATTTTCAATACCGATCTACTCCCGAATATTTCTGATATTTTAATACCTTACCCGGGTCCAACCTATGTCGGGGGGCTTCAAAAAGTTGATTTCAACATACACACGAACAGACGGACAGACGGACAGACGGTCAGGGCTTAATCGACTCCTCTATTCATAAGCTTTCAGAAAATATATACTTTATGGGGTCGGAAATGAAAATTGTAGAAATTTCACACGGAATGACAAACAAACAAATAGTTTTAAACAAAATCTAACAGGTAGACGACAAGTAGCTATGTAAATGAAAATCAACCCTTACAAATAATAGAGAAATTATATGAATTTCAGTTAAAACGTTATATAGGAGGTGAGCGTAAAAGTGGGCGTGGCACTTTAATTTTCTGGCACAATAATGACATTGACTAGAAGGATAAACGTAGCACATTTTATCATCATACCTCTAATTTTGTCGGTTTATAAGCTTTTAAATTTCATTAACGGTAGATAACGTGAAAAGTGGACGTTATAGTAGGCGTGTCAAAGTTGTTCTTGCTAATGAGTACAACTTAGATGTTTTAATGTAGTCCTTTATTATTCCAAAATCTTAATTAATAGAGAAATTATATGAATTTCAGTTAAAACGTTATATAGAAGGTGAGCGTAAAAGTGGGCGTGGCACCTTAATTTTCTGGCACAAGAATGACATTGACTAGAAGGATATACGTAGCAAATTTTATCATCATACCTCTAATTTTGTCGGTTTTATGAGCTTTTAAATTTCATTAACGGTAGATAACGTGAAAAGTGGGCGTTATAGTAGGCGTGTCAAAGTTGTTCTTGCTAATGAGTACAACCTAGGTGTTTCAATATAGTCCTTTATTATTCCAAAATCTTTATTAATAGAGAAATTATATGAATTTTAGGTAAAACGTTATATGGGAGGTGGGTGTAAAAGTGGGCGTGACACATTGATTTTCCGTCACAGAAGAGCCTCTCACTAGGAAGCAAAGTGTGCAAAATTTCAGAATCGTACATCTAATTTTGTCCGTTTTATTAGGTTTTAAATTTAAAATAGACTGAAAAATACACTGCGCGGTAGAAATGTTCGTACATTTTTATCTATAACTCCTTTCCTAATGCATAAGCAATTTTTGGGGAGAGATATTGTTTTGACTCGAGAAATATATATTCGAAGTTTCATGACTGTACATTAATGCGTTTGGTCACAATTCCATTTTAATCGATATTCGAAGGACACGATTTTTTCGACCTACTCTTGCATTACGAGCTATAACTCACTTAATATTCCGATTTAGCCCATTTTCAATACCAAACAAACCTTGTCTATAAGATTCTGGCAAAATTTGAGCCCCCTATCTTTTTCGGTGCGACCTCTATCGTTCTTTCAACAGACGGACGGACATAGCTAGCTCGTCATCAAATCAAACCCTGATTCAGAATACATATACTTTATGGGGTTTAAAATGGATATTTCGATGTGTTACAAACGAAATGAATATACCCCCACCATTTTTTTTGGTGGCGGGTATAAAAATCGAAATCAATGTAATTTGTTGTTGTGAACAGAGTTGCCGTTTTCGGTAGTTTTCTACCAAATTTTGTAGTTTTGAGTTGGTAGGCTGGTAGGTTGTGTCGTAAATTTGGCAGTTTTTTTAATTTCATTTTTAATTTTTTTTTACGCTAATCAGCTTTCATCCATGCATGATTTTTAATAATCAGCTATTTTCTATTTGTGTGTGTGTGTGTTAGCTATAGACTCCGAAACTGTAAAACCGATCGGACTCAAACTTTTGAAAGTTGTTGTACACATTCCAGTGAGTATATATGGGTGGCAAAAACTGTTCGGGCCACGCCCAAAAAAAAAAAGATATAATTTTTAGCTACTTGCACCTGACCGATCTTTCTGAAACTTTGCATACATATTGAGCTGTCATGACTTTACAGTTTCGTGATTAGAAAAGTGGGCGGGACCACGCCCATAAAAAAGATATAATTTTTGAGGTACTTGCACTGGACCGATTTTTCTGAAACCTTGCACACATATTGAGCTGTCATGACTTATAATTTCGTGATTAGAAAAGTGGGCAGTGTCACGCTCATAAAAAAATGTTATAATTTTCAGCTACTTAAACTTCACTGATTTTTCTGAAACTTTGCACACACATATTGAGCTGTCATGACTATATAATTTCGTGATTAGATAAGTGGGCAGGGCCGCGCCCATAAAAAAGTTATAATTTTGAGGTACTTGCTCTGGACTGATTTTCGTGAAACTTTGCACACATATTGAGTTGTCATAACTATACAATTTCTTGATTAGAAAAGTGGCCAGTGTCACGCCCATAAAAAAAAATATAATTTCTAGCTACTTGAACTTCACCGATTTTTCTGGAACTTTGCCACATATTGAGCTGTCATGACTATACAGTATCGTGATTAGAAAAGTGGGCAGTGCCACGTCCATTAAGAAAAGTTATAATTTTTAGCTTTTTGCACTTGATATTCAATTTAAATTAAGAATGCATTTTTATTAAGGGGCGTAGCAACGCGCGCCGGGCTTTTTTAGTAATTTATGTTTTAGAAGTATTGATGAGAAAAATAATACTAAAAGGAAATTTAGAAATGAATGGCTGCAAACATTTAAGTGGCTAGAAAACAGAAATGACATAGCTTACTGCAAAGTATGTGAGAAAAATATACTCAACCATGTAACTCACATTAAAAATCACGGAGAAACTACTCTCCATGCACAAAATTATGAAGCAAAAACAAAACAAGTTTCTGTTGAAAAGTTTTTTGACATGCAAGATTCGATTAACTAACAATTTAAAAACGCAGAAATTAATTATTGATGTTCTTAGTCACTGATAACACTGCTCTACAAAAAATAATTTTTTGTCTTCCCGTTAATTAAAACTATGTGGACTATATGGATTTTTGTCGGTTTTTTTTCCATCAGATCGGGATTTTTTTATGTTCGTGGGAATTTTTTTCCCTTAAATTAGTCAGGTGCGGAGACATATTTCATCCTAACTCGAGAACCAGTCATCCAATTTTTAAAAATAAGACACCAGAAGATGTGTAACAAAATTATATTTATTTAAGTCGAATAAAATTGTTCTCCATCCATCTCTTATCGTTTTGGAACTATTCAAAAATTAATGGAAAAAAATTTTTTTTTTGTGCAAAATTCGTAATATATTTAAATATTTTTTTCTTAAATGGAATTAAAAAAATAATAAAGCAAATATTCAACATTTTAAACATTTTTCTGAGAGCTACTTATCTTAGAAATAACAAGTAAGAGCGCTATATTCGGCCGTGCCGAATCTTATATACCCTTCACAACGTGTAGTCATGCAATAACAGTAGTTTGTATCACCATTCCTCCCATATAAAATACGTACATACATATATAAAACATCCCATTGTAAAATTATAAATTTACGTATGTATGTTAAAAGAAATAAAAAAAAAATTTTTTTAAAAAAAATAAAAAAAAAATATAAAAAAAAATTTAAAAAAAAATTCAAAAAAAAAATTTTTAAAAAAAATTTAAAAAAAAAATTTTTTTAAAAATAATTAATATAAATAATAAAAATATAAAACAAAAAAAAAATAAAAAAAAATAAAAAAAAATTTAAAAAAAATTTTTAAAAAATAATAAAAATATAAATAATATATTAAATAAAAAATAAAAAAAAAAATAAAAAAAAAAATTAAAAAAAAATTTTAAAAAAATATAAAAAAAATTTTTTTGGCTCAGCTGGGATTCAATGCCACGGTTACTCCAACCAGTATACACGTTTGTATGTATGTTGTTGTTGTAATGTTGTTTTTGTGAAAAAAAAATCGAGGTGGTCGTGGGTTTTTGCTCATATCTCAGGTGTTTATGTACCGATGTTTCTGATTTTCAATAGCGATCTACTCTCGAATATTTCTGATTTTTAATACCTCACCCGGGTCCAAGCGATGTCTGGGGGCTTCAAAAAGTTGATTTCAACATACACACGGACAGACGGTCAGACGGACAGACTGACAGAGCTTAATCGACTCCCCTATTCATAAGCTTTCAGAAAATATATACTTTATGGGGTCGGAAATGAAAATTGTAGAAATTTCACACGGAATGACAAACCTATATATACCCTTTTTCACTATGTGAAGGGTATAAAAACAAGTTAGAGCACTATATTCGGCTGTGCCGAATCTTTTATATCCACCACCAGTTTTCCGTTCTTTTGTAGCCAGGGTTTTTTCCCGAAAATTTTTGTTTCCTGGAAATGCGAGATTTATTTTTTAATATCCCGGTATCCCGCAGCAAAACAAATAAAAGTAAATTTGTTTTTAATAAAAAAAAAACTTTTTATTAAAAACTTTTTATTAAAATATTTACCCTGAAGAAGCTACCCATTGTTTGTAAGGAAATATTGGTTAATAAACAATTTTTTATAAAAAAACAAAAAAGTGATATTTATCAAGCTTAAATAAAAATCAAATAGAATCAATTGATAAATATCAAGAAATTTAGACGATACATATATGTAAAAGAAATACTTCAAAACTATAAAAATTATTAAAGAAACTTGAATTTAAAATATAAATTGAGTAAAAATTATTTTTATTGAAAAAAATATTATTCTCTAGATACTAGATCAAATACATATGAGCTCAAAAAAACAAAAATACAGGTACTTCAGCTATGAGATCAAAAATAAAATCATTAGAATTAAATTTCAATATAAACAATATAAACATCTGCTTTCGAATCGTAGCCACCTTTTTTATTTCCCGGGATCCCGAAAAATAATTCCGGGAAATCGGGAAGATTAAATAACTCAAATTCCCGGGAAATAACCCAATTTATAGCACAAAATGTATTTGTTTGTTATTAACGGTAATCGCTATGCGATAATCTCTTAATATTAAAATATGTATCACTTTGTTTGTATAACTTCGATATGCTAGTAAAATGTTTTTGTAAATTTAGTATTTCAATGAAAGTAGGCGTTAAAGTAGGCGTGTTGAAGTTGTTTCTACTAATGAATGCAACTTAGATAATTCACTATAGTCCTTTATTATTCCAAAATCTTTATTCATCGAGAAATTATGTGAATTTTTTGCTAAACCGTTATATGGGAGCCGTTAAAGTGGGCGTGTCACCTAAATTTTCATGCATAACAATGACTAGAAGGATATCTATAGCAAATTTCATCATCGTATCTCTAATTTTGTCGGTTTTATGAGCTTTTAAATTTCATTAACAGTGGATAACGTGAAAAGTGGGCGTAATAGTAGGCGTGTCGAAATTATTTTTAATAATGAATGCAACTTAGATGTTTCAATATAGTTCTTTATTATTCTAAGATCGTTATTCGTAAAGAAATTATATGAATTTGAGGTAAGACGTTATATGGGAGGTGGGCGTAAAAGTGGGCGTGTCACATTTATTTTCCGTTAGAAGAAGGCATTTGACGAAAAAGCCATGTGTGCAAAATTTCAGAGTCGTACATCCACTTTTGTTGCTTTTATGACGTTTTTGTTTTTAAATATACCGAAAAATACTCTGTGCGGTATAAATTTTCGTACATTTTGATCTATAACTCCTTTCCTTATGCATAGATTTAGGCAATTTTCGGGAAAACATTATGTTTTAACTCAGGAAATATATATTCGAAGTTTCATGACTCTACGTAAATGCGTTTGGACACAATTCCATTTTATTCGATGTTCGAAGGACACGGTTTTTCGACATACTCTTGCTTTACGAGCTATAACTCTCTTCCTAATATTCCGATTTAGCCCATTTTTAATACCAAACAAACCTTGTCTATAAAAAAGATTCTGGCAAAATTTTGAGCCCCCTAGCTTTCGGTGCGACCTCTATCGTGCTTTCAACAGACGGACGGACATAGCTAGATCATCATAAAATCAAACCCCGATTCAGAATATATACATGGGGTCTAAAATGGATATTTCGATGTGTTATAAACGGAATGACAAAATGAATATACGCCCACAATTTTTTTGGTGGCGGGTATAAAAAGCCATAAACCATAAAAATCAGTTAAAAAATTTAGATTTTATTGTCAGTTTACCGCATGTACCCAATATTGACCAAATATGTGTAATGCAGCAAACAACGTCAGAGTGGGCGCACTTAAGCGCCTTGTAGCAACAATGAATAGCAACTATTTACTTCTATCTAGTTTTGTACAGCAAAAACAAATACAAGCAAAAAAATTTGGCAGATTGTAATTTTGTAGCAACGCCTCGCATAAAGCACCCACCCTGTCGTCACCCGTAGATAACTTCAAATTACAAAAAAAATTAAAATATTTACAGCCTATATATTTTTATACCCTTCACACAGTGAAAAAGTGTATATATAGGTTTGTCATTCCGTGTGAAATTTCTACAATTTTCATTTCCGACCCCATAAAGTATATATTTTCTGAAAGCTTATGAATAGGGGAGTCGATTAAGCCCTGTCAGTCTGTCAGTCTGTCCGTCTGACCGTCTGTCCGTGTGTATGTTCAAATCAACTTTTTGAAGCCCCCAAACATAGGTTGGACCCGGGTAAGGTATTAAAATATCAGAAATATTCGGGAGTAGATCGGTATTGAAAATCAGAAACATCGGTACATAAACAACTGAGATATGAGCAAAAACCCACGACCACCTTGATTTGTATATGTGTATACTGGTTAGAGAAAACGTGGCATCGAACCCCAGCTGAGCCAAAAAAAATTTTTTTTAAATTTTTTTTTTATTTTTTTTTTTTTATTTTTTTATTTAATATATTATTTATATTTTTATTATTATTTTTTATTATTTTTTTTAATTTTTTTTTTATTTTTTTTTTGTTTTATATATATTTCTATATATAATTTTTTTAAAATTTTTTTTTAAAATTTTTTTTTTAAATTTTAAAAAAAAATTTTTTTTTTTTTGTTTTTTTAACATACATACGTGAATTTTTAATTTTACAATGGGACGTTTTTATATATGTATGTTTTTATATGTATGTACTTATTTCATATGGGATGAATGGTGACACAAACCACTGTTATTGCATGACTACACGTTGTGAAGGGTATATAAGATTCGGCACGGCCGAATATAGCGCTCTTACTTGTTTTATTTTAAATAACACAAAATTGTTGTTAATAATTATTAATTTTTATTTAGGAAACATTGTTAAAATAAAAAAGAAGCTTAAGCTGTCCATGCTCCTTCTTCCACATCATTAAATTTCGTTCTAAAGACCTCGTCCTTCATAGCTGTCGTATTTGTGGACCCTCAAATATGCCTTCTTTTACTTTAGCATCTTTGATTCTAGGAAATTTGCTCTTAATGTATAGAAAGGCTTCAACGTCCTTGTTCATGGCCTTGACAAAATTTTTCATTAGGCCCAGCTTTATATAAAGAGGAGGCAGAAAAATTTGTTCTTTTTGAATTAAAGGCTCTTCTGCTACATTTCTTTTTCTCCGGAAATAAAATTTACTCTTTTTGGCCAAGTTTTAACATTGTAGTATTTTACTTTCGCGCGGCTATCTCATTCACATAAGAAGCAACAAAACTTGGTATATCCACTTTGCAATCCATTTAACATTGCTAAGACTTTCAAATATGCACATACGTTAGATGAATAATGGGAATATTAAATTTCTTGTAGTATCATCTTCATGCTACAATAGTTTTCTTTCATATTTCTTGCATACGCGAGTGGGACCGATGGAAATTTGTTGCCATTGTGAAGTAAAACGGCTTTCAAACTTGTCTTGGATGAATCAATAACAAGCTGCCAATCCTCAGATTTATGACTGAAAGACAGTTGCCGCAAAAGTTCATCAGCATTATCACAAAATACCAAACCTTTCTCTCTGCTGAAATTACTCAAAAAAGGTTGTTCTTTATTTCGAAAGTACGAGACGTTAACATCCTTTTGAACCAAGTTCCATTCTTTTAGTTGGGACGCAAGAAGCTCAGACTTCTTATTTTATAGGCCCTAATTTACGAACTTAGTTATTCATATCAGTTTAATTCGGAAAATAAGGTTTACTCGTTGGACTTCCAAATGAATGCGAAGAAACACCCATGCTGGCGTTAGTGGTTTCAGTTGCTGCAGAAAGCCCGTCTTCTTCATCGTCTGTAGGAGGCAATGGAGGGAAAAATTTACTTGTAAACTGGTCGTTTGACGCATGAAGTATTTGGATATGTAACTTTTTTGGTTTTTTTCGCAAACCCACGTGTTTTAGTATAGCAAAAGTAGCAATCGTTTTGATGATTTTGTGGTTCGCTCCAAATCGCTGCCTTCAGAAAAGGCAAAGACTTATGACTTCCTTTTACACAACCTCCTAAAGAACTTGCACAGCTACTACAAAATATTTATGGCAGCCAATTTTTATCTCTATCATCGGTAGGAAACCAAAGTAACGGCGATAAGAATTTTTAATCTTGGAAGATATTGTCTCCCGTTGAGTACTTAAAGTTAGATCGCCACAAATTTGGAGATTTGTTACAAATCCTTGACATTTTGTAGTATGAAAGCGTTTGTGGATTCTTTAATTGCTTTATTTCTTTACACAATAACAAAGTTCACTATAAGATCTATTTACTGTTGCCGATTTTAACCGCACGATATTTATTCAAATTAAAAGTGACTCACTTATTGCCCATTAGCTTCTATATATACAATAAATACCAGAATCTACCCTAATGTTCTTAATTTGAAATCACAGGTAATTGAAAAATACTGTTATAAATATTAATTCCAAGAACTATGTAAAATACCGTTGTACTTTAGTTCCATTACCTGCTCACATAACGAAATGTTACATACATATATCATAAGTAAGGCTGGTTGCATTACAATATTGGGTACCTGCGGTAAATTGACAATAAAATCTACATTTTTAACCGACTTTTATAGTTTATAGCTTTTTTTATTTCCAAGATAAGTAGCTCTTAGAAAAAAGTTTAAAATGTTGAATATTTGCCTTATATTTTTTTTAATTCCATTTTTAAACTGAAAAATATTACGAATTTTGCAGGAAAAAAAATTTTTTTCTCCATTAATTTTTGAATAGTTCCAAAACGATAAGCGATGGAGAAAAATTTTATTTGACTAAAAAAAAAAATACACATCTTCTAGTGTCTTATTTTTGAAAATCGGTTGACTGGTTCTCGAGTTAGAATGAAATATGTCTCCGTACCTGACTAATTTAGAGGAAAAAATTTGCCACGCCCATAAAAAAAATCCTGATCTGATGGAAAAAAACCGAAAACGGATTTGAGTTCAGCGCATCAAAATCCATGTAGTCCACATAGTTTTATTTATTGGAAGATATTGTAAGCAGTGTAATTTGCCAATCTTACTAATGGATAGTTTACCAAATTTATTAAAAGAATGTTGCCCGGACTCCGCTATTGCTAAGCAATTACAATGTGATAGAACAAAATCCACCCAATTAATGGACAAAATAGCACAACAAGGTCGTCGTCCAATTGTGGATGAGACAACTGATGTTTCATCAAAAAAATGCTCAGTTTTAGTGGCTAGATATGTGGATGATGGTCAAGTGCGTGATCGATTCGTAGCATTATTAGAAGTTCAAAACGCTGATGCAATATCCATATCGATGCCTTACTTTCTCAACCTCGTAACTTAAAAAAATACGGTCTTGACTTTTTCATATCGAACGATTGTTTCATGCTTTAACTAAAAAAGATTAGTATATTATTACTACTAATATACATAAATACAATCAATTCCTTAATAATTGCATTTAAACTTTTAACCAAACACCACAGTATGAAAAGATGAACAGTTTTTTTTTCTCTCATGAAAAATTTTATTTTTTAAGATACGGGGTTGAGGAAGTAAGGCATCGATATACAATTTAATAAAAGCATTTTTTCATCAACATAACATCTCATTTTGCAACATGATTGGATTGGCCACGTACGGAGCATCTGTGATGGCAGGAAATGTTGGAGGACTTAAAACTTTATTGCAGGCAGAGAGAAATTTATTCTTTTTGAAGTGCACCACTGCATTTATGTTTCAGGTATGCTTTCAATAAGATTTCGAACAGTTTGGAGACCCTTTGCAGGAATATATATTCATACTTCTCACATAGCCCGAAAATAATAACAGAGCTGCATGAGTTTCAAAAATACTGTGCCGTTGAGCCCCATACGATTTTAGGGATTAGCAATACGAGGTGGTTATCATTGGAAACAGTAATTGCTAGAATTGTTGAACAATGGGATTGTCTAAGACTTTAATTTTCATGTACGTTAGAAGTAAATGGTATACGCGCGACTGATGTAGTTGAAAAAATTAATGAATCAAGTAAGATTTACTTTTTATTTTTATCTTAAATACATTTTGCCTATAATAAATAATCTCAACAAAGAGTTCCAAAGCGAAAAAAGCAGATTGCCATATTTATACAGCAGTATAAAAACAACTTTTATTTTTATTTTGTGTAACTTTGTCCAAAAGAAATATATTGACAAAAATTTTAATATCGATTATGAAAATAAAAATCCACATTTAGAAACTGGGAGGGTGATAGCGATAAAATTGTATCGCAGTGGAATTTACTAAGAGTTAGTGACCACAACTTGAATGATGAAATGGAGATTAATGTTTTTTGGGAAAAGGTTGGCAAAATTAAAAATGGACTTAATGAAAATATGTTTAGCGATCTAGTTAATTTTGTCTTCAATTTATTGTCTTTATAACATAGTTCAGCAGCTGCAGAAAGAATATTTTCAACACTTGCGTTAGTAAAAACCAAACTTCGAAATAGACTCGAACTATATTCCTTAAATAATATTATGATGTGCAAGGAAATGATAAATAAGACTGATTCGCACTATATATGGTCAGCAAAAAGAGACTTTAAAAAATAAACCTTTTTCCAAATAAACACTATTTATACTTACTTTTACAAATAAAGTCTTATTTATTTTTTACCTAAGATTTTGTTTCTTTTACAAATGAATTCCCAGCCTGCACAAAAGTACGACAATGTCTGAATCAGACAAGTCTTACAAATATCAGACTTTTTTACAAACATTTCGAACAGATTTCTGTAAGACATGTCTGGGAAATTTAATGTACGACACGTCTGATAGATTTCTGACTGATTTCGTACCGATATGTCGAAGGGATTTTATTCTTTTTTGTTTACCGACAAATAGATAATAGATAGATAGATATCTGACTGGTTTCGTACAGAAATATCTAAATTGTTTTTATTCCTTTTGTTTTCTTTTTCTTTACAAATTAAAACGCATTTTTTTGCCTTTACTAATTTTGTAATTTTGATTTTGTTTGTTTTACAAATTGTTTATTTAAGTCATAAAGTGCAACAAAATAGGTGATATTAAAAAATTTAATTTATTGGTGTGTTAAAAAAGTTTAAAAGTAATATAGAAAGTGATTGTTTTGTGATTAATAAACAATATATATGATAAGAGTGTCACGTCAGGCTTTTCGACAAAATGTTCAAAAAGATGCGTATTTGGTTTTTGAAGTTAGCTTAAAATATTTAAAAGAATTGTTTTAACTATTATATGTGGCATATAAACAATGTATATGAATATATGTAATTAAGTAATAATTTAAATGAATAAAAAAATATAACATAAAACTGAGTTTTATTTTATTAAATATTTCAGACAAACATCCGACAAACTTTCAGAAATCCATACGAATGTCGTATAATAAATCAGAATTTCCCTGCTTTTTCTTTCAGATTTCTGTTAGATTTCTATCAGACACGTCGGTAAAAAACTCAGAATTTCCCACGACATGTCTGTCAGAATTCGTGTCAACCACTTCATATGTTTGGCGGTCAGAAGTCTGACAGAATTCGTATAGAATTCTTACTTGTTTGTCGACATTTCTTAGAGACATCTGACAGATGTCGGGAAATTTTGCAGGCTGGGAATTGTTATTTATTTTTAAAAGATACAAATTAACATTGTTATGTATAAACTTGTTTTGTTTTTATACCCTTCACACAGTGAAAAAGGGTATATATAGGTTTGTCATTCCGTGTAAAATTTCTACAATTTTCATTTCCGACCTCATAAAGTATATATTTTCTGAAAGCTTATGAATAGGGGAGTCGATTAAGCCCTGTCAGTCTGTCCGTCTGACCGTCTGTCCGTGTGTATGTTGAAATCAACTTTTTGAAGCCCCCCGACATCGCTTGGACTCGAGTGAGGTATTAAAATATCGGAAATATTCGGGAGTAGATCGGTATTGAAAATCAGAAACATCGGTACATAAACAACTGAGATATGAGCAAAAACCCACGACCACCTCGATTTTTTTTCACAAAAACAACATTACAACAACAACATACATACAAACGTGTATACTGGTTAGAGAAAACGTGGCATTGAATTCCAGCTGAGCCAAAAAAAATTTTTTTTTATTTTTTTTTAAATTTTTTTTTTAATTTTTTTTTTATTTTTTTTTATTTTTTATTTAATATATTATTTATATTTTTATTATTATTTTTTTTTTAATTTTTTTTTTTAAATATTTTTTTTTTATTTTTATACCCTTCACACAGTGTAAAAGGGTATATATAGGTTTGTCATTCCGTGTGAAATTTCTACAATTTTCATTTCCGACCCCATAAAGTATATATTTCCTGAAAGCTTATGAATAGGGAAGTCGATTAAGCCCTGTCCGTCTGTCCGTGTGTATGTTGAAATCAACTTTTTGAAGCCCCCCGACATCGCCCGGACCCGCATGAGGTATTAAAATGTTGGAAATATTCGGGAGTAGATCGCTATTGAAATTCAGAAAAATCGGTACATAAATAACTGAGATATGAGCAAAAAACCACGACCACCTCGGTTTTTTTTTAACAATAGACACTAGATGAGCTTATGTTCGAATCCCAGTTGAGACAAAAAAATTTTTTTTTTTTATTTTTTTCATTTTTTTTGTGTTATTTTATTTTTTATACGTACTTACATTCAAAAACTCAATTTATAATTTTACAATGGTACGTTTTTGAGCGGATAAAATACTTTATTATAAAGAATAATAATGAAACATATAGTAGGTATGTATGTACGCATTTATTTAAAGAAAAAAAATGTCACCGCGGCTTTCGCTGCCACAAGAGATAACTATCTGCCTAACAACAGCTATAACTTTGATTCAACTTAGTGTGAGTGTGAGAAATCCCTACGTACGCGTATTCATTCTTAGGTATTGTTATTAATATTTCAAATTTGTTGGTTTCTTATATCCATCAAAATAATTGCTGAAATTTAAGATGTTGATGGCATAGAGGGTGCACCACTAGACTATCAGCTTGAAGGTTCGCTGTTCGATGCCACTTTATTTTATGTTTATATTTTTAATTTTCTTAAAAGTTTTGTTTAACATTTCTGCTTCGAATAGACATAAATACATACAAATGTGCATATAAATCAGATTTATTTATTATGCATTAAGGAATACTCTAAAATGCAATACCTAATTACATATAAACTTAAATACATATTTATTTTAATGATTTTTTTTTCCATTTAGTAGTAGGTACCTATACATCCATACATATTATAGGTATATTCAATTTCAATATTGTTTGCCCTTTACTTTTTCTTTTTTTTTATTAAACTTGCAAACAATCGCAAGAAATTACATGCCATTGGGAGATTAGCGGTTATATCAATGAACTTCAAAATCGTTGCTTTGTAAAAATTAAATTTTTAATTTTCTTAAAAGTTTTCTTTTATATTCCTGCTTTAAATATAGATAAATACATACAAATGTGCATACCAAATCAGATTTATTTACTTTGCATTAAGAAATAATTCAAAATGCAATACCTAATTAAAAATGTAACAACTCTTAAGAAAAAGTATAGGTTTTTCCAATCTTCCTCTGGCAACACAGCTAATAATATAAGAAAACAAAAACTAGCCTCAGCTTACGTTGACAGAGTTAACTATTTTTTTCTTTTTATACCCTTCACCTGTGGTGCACAAGGGTATATATAGCTTTGTCATTCCGTTTGTAATTTCTACAATTTTCATTTCTGACCCCATAAAGTATATATTTTCTGAAAGCTTATAAATAGAGGAGTCGATTAAGCCCTGACCGTCTGTCCGTCTGTCCGTCTATCCGTCTGTCCGTCTGTCCGTCTGCCCGTCTGTCCGTGTGTTGGTTGAAATCAACTTTTAGAAGCAACTATATGTTCCTCAGATCTGTATATGGTATCAATCTCTTGGAAATATCCAGGAATGAATCGCTATTGAAATTCAGCACAATCGCCCCATAACTTTCTGAGATATGAGCAAAAAACCACGACCACCTCGTTTTTTTTCACAATTACAACAACAACATACATACATACATACATGTAAAAAACATACCAAACAAAAAAAAATTACAAAAAAAAAAATATTAAAAATAAGAAAAAAATAATAAAAAAAAACTACAAAAAAAAAATTTTAAAAAAATTTTAAAAAAAATTTTAAAAAATTTTTTAAACATTTTTCTAAAAAAATTTTTTAAAAAAATTTAAAAAAAATTTAAAAAAAATATAGAAAAAATAATAAAATATAAATAATATATTAAATAAAATAAAATAAAATTTTTTTGGCTCAGCTGGGATTCGATGCCACATTTATTCTAACGTGTACGTATGCACGTATTTTATATGGGATGAATGGTGATACAAACAATTGTTATTGCATGACTACACGTTGTGAAGGGTATATAAGATTCGGCACGGCCGAATATAGCACTGTTACTTGTTATCTTTTGTATGTGTTTACTTGCGCCATGGTGAAAAACTTTATTACCACCAACCATGCTACATATGCATATGTATAGGTAACAGTTGTTGGTTTTTTATATCCATCAAAATAATTGCTGAAATTTAAGATGTTGATGGCATAGAGGGTGCACCACTAGACTATCAACTTGAAGGTTCGCTGTTCGATGCCACTTTATTTTATGTTTATTGCAATTTTTATTTTCTTTTATTAACTTCAAAATCAATGCTTTGCAAAAATTAAATTTTTAATTTTCTTAAAAGTTTTGTTTAACATTTCTGCTTCGACTAGACATAAATACATACAAATGTGCATATAAATCAGATTTATTTATTATGCATTAAGAAATACTCTAAAATGCAATACCTAATTACATATAAACTTAAATACATATTTATTTTAATGATTTTTTTTTTCCATTGAGTAGTAGGTACCTATATATCCATACATATTATGGGTATATTAAATTTCAATAATGTTTGCCCTTTACTTTTTCTTTTTTTTTTATACCCTTCACACAGTGAACAAGTAAGAGCGCTATATTCGGCCGTGCCGAATCTTATATACCCTTCACAACGTGTAGTCATGAAATAACAGTAGTTTGTGTCACCATTCATCCCATATGAAATACGTACATACATATATAAAAACATCCCATTGTAAAATTCACGTATGTATGTTAAAAAAACGAAAAAAAAAAAATTAAAAAAAAAAAATTAAAAAAAAAAAATTAAAAAAAAATAAAAAATAAAAATTTAAAAAAAAATTTAAAAAAAATTTAAAAAAAAAAATTTATATATAATTATAATTATTATATTTAAAACAAAAAAATAAAAAAAAAAATAAAAAAAAAATTAAAAAAAAAATAATAATAAAAATATAAATAATATATTAAATAAAAAATAAAAAAAAAATAAAAAAAAAATTTTTTTTGGCTCAGCTGGGATTTGATGCCACGTTTTCTCTAACCAGTATACACGTTTGTATGTATGTATGTTGTTGTTGTAATGTTGTTTTTTTGAAAAAAAAATCGAGGTGGTCGTGGGTTTTTGCTCATATCTCAGTTGTTTATGTACCGATGTTTCTGATTTTCAATACCGATCTACTCCCGAATATTTCTGATATTTTAATACCTTACCCGGGTCCAACCTATGTCGGGGGGCTTCAAAAAGTTGATTTCAACATACACACGGACAGACGGACAGACTGACAGACTGACAGACTGACAGGGCTTAATCGACTCCCCTATTCATAAGCTTTCAGAAAATATATACTTTATGGGGTCGGAAATCAAAATTGTAGAAATTTCACACGGAATGACAAACCTATATATACCCTTTTTCACTGTGTGAAGGGTATATATAGGTTTGTCATTCCGTGTGAAATTTCTACAATTTTGATTTCCGACCCCATAAAGTATATATTTTCTGAAAGCTTATGAATAGGGGAGTCGATTAAGCGCTGTCAGTCTGTCCGTCTGTCCGTCTGACCGTCTGTCCGTGTGTATGTTGAAATCAACTTTTTGAAGCCCCCCGACATCGCTTGGACTCGGGTGAGGTATTAAAATATCAGAAATATTCGGGAGTAGATCGCTATTGAAAATCAGAAACATCGGTACATAAACAACTGAGATATGAGCAAAAACCCACGACCACCTCGATTTTTTTTTTCACAAAAGCAACATTACAACAACAACATACATACATACAAACGTGTATACTGGTTAGAGAAAACGTGGCATCGAATCCCAGCTGAGTCAAAAAAATTTTTTTTTTAATTTTTATTTTTTTTTTTTTTTATTTTTTTTTTTTTTTATTTTTTATTTAATATATTATTTATATTTTTATTATTTTTTTTTAATTTTTTTTTTTTAATTTTTTTTTATTTTTTTTTGTTTTGTATATATTATATACATAATAATTTTTTAAAAAATTTTTTTTTTTAAAAATTTTTTTTTTTTTAAATTTTTTTTTTAATTTTTTTTTTTTTTTTGTTTTTTTTTAACATTCATACGTGAATTTATAATTTTACTATGGGACGTTTTTATATATGTATGTTTTTATATGTATGTACGTATTTCATATGGGATGAATGGTGACACAAACCACTGTTATTGCATGAATTCACGTTGTGAAGGGTATATAAGATTCGGCACGGCCGAATATAGCGCTCTTACTTGTTTTTAGTTAAACTTGCAAACAATCGCAAGAAATTACATGCCATTGGGAGATTAGCGGTTATATCAATGAACTTCAAAATCGTTGCTTTGTAAAAATTAAATTTTTAATTTTCTTAAAAGTTTTCTTTTATATTTCTGCTTTAAATACAGATAAATACATACAAATGTGCATACAAATCAGATTTATTAACTTTGCATTAAGAAATAATTCAAAATGCAATACCTAATTAAAAATGTAACAACTCTTAAGAAAAAGTATAGGTTTTTCCAATCTTCCTCTGGCCAACACAGCTAATAATATAAGAAAACAAAAACTAGCCTCAGCTTACGTTGACAGAGTTAACTAAAAGCATAACAACAGCTATAACTTTGATTCAACTTAGTGTGAGTGTGAGAAATCCCTACGTACGCGTATTCATTCTTAGGTATTGTTAATATTTTAATTATGTTGGTTTTTTATATCCATCAAAATAATTACTAAAATTTAAGATGTTGATAGCATAGTGGGTACACCACTATATATTAAATTTCAATATTGTATGCCCTTTACTTTTTCTCTTTTTTTTTAAATTAAACTTGCAAACAAACGCAAGAAATTAATTTGCCATTGGGAGATTAGCGGTTATATCAATTAACTTCAAAATCAATGCTTTGCAAAAATTAAATTTTTAATTTTCTTAAAAGTTTTGTTTAACATTTCTGCTTCGAATATACATAAATACATACAAATGTGCATATAAATCAGATTTATTTATTATGCATTAAGGAATACTCTAAAATGCAATACCTAATTACATATAAACTTAAATACATATTTATTTTAATGATTTTAAATATTGAGTAGTAGCTACCTATACATCCATACATATTATAGGTATATTAAATTTCAATATTGTATGCCCTTTACTTTTTCTCTTTTTTTTAAATTAAACTTGCAAACAAACGCAAGAAATTAATTTGCCATTGGGAGATTAGTAGCAAAATACGATGCACTATGAAAAAAAAAACTAAACTAAATACATATCTATTTTTATGTATTTTTCCCATTGAGTACGTAGTATACGTTAATACATATTATATATTTTAAATTTCAATAATGTATGCTCTATTACTCTTTACTTTTTCCTTTTTTTAATTATTTTAATTAAACTATATATGTACGTAAATTTATTTTTTTACAATGGGATGTTATTTTCATATATGTATGTTTTTTAAGTATGTACGTATTTTATATGAGATGAATGGTGATACAAACTATTGTTATTGCATGACTACACCTTTACTTCTTCTTAATTTTTTTAATTAAACTTGTAAACAAGTGCAAGAAATTACATGCCGTTGGGAGAATAGCGGTTACATCAATGAACTTCAACTTCGTTGTTGTGTAAAAATTAATTTTTTTCACATAAATACCTAGATACATTCATACAAATGTCCATATAAATTACATTTATTTATTTCCATTAAGAAATAATTTTATATGCAATACCTTATGCTGAATGTAACAACTCTTAAGGAAAATAACAGCTTTTTTCAATCTTCCTCTGGTAACTCTGCTCACAATAGTTTTCCAATATTTTTCAATCTTCCTCTGGTAACTCTTGCGGAAACCTATACTTTTATTTAATTTAATAAAATAAATCTTAGTTAAGGTAGTTATTAGTCAATTCTACTTTCAGATATTATTGACAGGCGAAAAACAAATTGTGATAATTTTTATTTATAAGCTCCTAAATAACTTGCAGACATGTTTGTGGCACTGCCTCTGGTTTTTTGTTTTTCTCATTAGAAGCAAATTTATCTCACATTTATAAACATTAGATATATAACAGAAGTAATTTCTAAATAAAAAAAATATTTAAAAGGGTCTTAATTTTTTTTTTATTTTTTTATTTTATTTTTTTAACATACATACGTAAATTTACAATTTTACAATGGGATGTTTTTATATATGCATGTTTTTTAAATGTATGTACTTATTTCATATGGGACTACACGTTGTGAAGGGTATATAAGATTCGGCATGGCCGAATATAGCACTCTTACTTGTTTTTGTTTCATATTTATTATATATATTTTAATTATTTTTTAAAATTTTTTTTTTTTAATTTTTTTTTAAAATTTTTTTTTTTAATTTTTTTTAAATTTTTTTTTTTAACATACATACGTAAATTTATAATTTTACAATGTGGATGTTTTTATATATGTATGGTTTTTATATGTATGTACGTATATCATATGGAATTGTGATACAAACTACTGTTATTGCATGACTACACGGTGTGAAGGGTATATAAGATTCGGCACGGCCGAATATAGCGCTCTTACTTGTTTTTTAATCAATCTAATTTTTTTTATAACAGCTTTTTTTATTTTTTGGTAGGTTAACATGCCATTTGGTAGTTTTTGAAATTAAATTTGGTAGGAAAAAAAATTTTGAGTTGCAACCCTGGTTGTGAAATTAGACACTATATAACAGTTGTGTCGAAGTAGTGACCAGAGAATGACAACGATTACAACTTCGGATATACATTGAGTATTATTAGCAAAACATGTATTAGTGCGTACGTTTACAGCTAAAAATAATACTCTATCCGTACATACTCGTTTGATGTTCGGCATAAGTAAATTTATACAAGTAACCGAAATGTAAGTATTTTTCGCATAAATACTCTATATTGTACACAGTACAACTAATTGGACTTAAGTACTTAAGTGTTATCGATTATCCGTAAAAAAAGCGAGTAAAATGAGTAACCGTTTTTACAATTCAAGCGAGAGCATCAAGCACACATACATAAATGTTATTGTAATACATTTATTTGTTGTTTTTTATGATCGTTTGTGTGTATACGGCTTAAGCAGCCGTAGTTGCTAGCAGGGATGCCACAAAAAATATTATTCCTAACAAATTTGTCAAAAAATGCACTAAAATCTACCAAAAACTTCCATTTTTGCACATAATTTTTCTAAATACTAACATTTATATTTAAAAAATATAAAGAATAATCAAATGGTAGTAAATTTATATAACTTATCAATTAATATATTAAATACATTTTTTTATATATTAATTGATATTTATTATTTAATTAGTGTTTGAAAATATCCAAAATACAGTTTTGTTTACATCAATATTTAAAGAAAAGTGTTACTAAGTCAAATTATATGCCACTACTTTGGTAATTTATTTGAATCATAATTAATTTCCTATATATGTATTGACATAATAAATAATATATGTCCTGACCTAACTTTTATTTAGAATATATGGCTTTAGATATCAAAATTGAAGGCATTTCTACATATTTCCTTACAGCGTTTGTTTTCTTTATAATGACATTAAAAGTAATCTTCTATATATTCATGTTTCAAGTTTATATGATAAACTATTTAACATGTAACTTTTATAAAAAAATAAGACGCTTAAATGGAAATATGATTTTTAATTAAAATGTTTATTGGCGAATTATTTTAACTTTGTGTTTTACCACTACAAATATTGTTCTACAAAAACTTAAACAAAACAAACAAATGCACAAAATTAAAAAAATTTATACCATAAAAATATCCAGTTGAATTAAACTGGCATCCCTGGTTGCCAGATGAATTATGGAGAGAGACATTTTTTTATGATTTTTAATTTAGGGGTTGATGACACAACGACGAGCGTTATTGTTGTTTTTTCAGCAATACTCAGCGAGCATGTGAGAATTATTTTAAATTTATAAAAAATAAAAAAATAAATCTTATTTTAAGATATGTATATTTATTAGTTTTAGCAGAAATATTTTGTGTTAATTGTTTTTTTTATTACTTTTTTTTAGATATTTTAAGTCCCTTAAGAAAAAATTATATGATTTTTGTTTGTTTTTCTTTATTAATTTTCCAAAAAACAAAAACAGTATATCGTTTTTTTCTTCGGAAAAATATTAATCAGATAATAGCATTATGTTTATCAACTTATAAGTAACTATTTAGTGGTTAATTTAAACCTTTTAAAATTGATTTGTCTCGTTATACAGCTTATAATATTAGCTAAGAATGTATAACACGGCATAATACTTTAACATTTGTGTTCTTGTTTGCTGGGTATCAAGTATTTTACAGAAATAATGACACTCTTTGTTGTGTTCCTATCCAGCGTTGCCAACTTTAGCTTTATGCAATATTATGTGTGCTTTTTAAAATTTTTGTCGCGCAAAAAATTTGAGTCAGTGCTCGATGTGATTTCTCAAATTATTTAGTGCATTCTTTTTCTTATCGAAGTAAAAATACTAAATTCAAATAAAGAACAATTTTTGCAAGGTAAATTTCTTACGAAACAACGCAACAAAAGTGACAAGAATTAATAATAGGCAATGCTTTTGTTATGAAGATCCTTAGCTTACATTTAAAAAACTGTATAAATAGATTATATATTTTATATTATTATTAGTTATTATTTAAATATAGGTATATGTTTCTGATATCTTCTATGGTTTAACAAACATAACTTTTTATATAAGTAAAGAAAAGAATATTGATATGCATAAAACCAAAGCTGTAATTTTTTTTAAAGTAGCGATTATATGACCAACTGTGAAGTTAAAGTTACTACTTTAACCTAAAATATATTATTCTTAATGATATTATATGGAAACTTATAAAACTTAATAACGAAATTTATAATTTTATAAAATAAATAAAATAATAAATAAATAAAAATTCAAAATTTTGAACTTTACGCATTTTCTTAAAAATCAAAAGTTTTTTCCTGTTTTGATGTTTTTTGAATCTTAAAGTTGACAACACTTTCACTTCACTTTACGATGAGAAGTAGATTTTTATACATAAAAAGCAGGGATGGAAAGGTTAATATCTAACTTTGAATACAATTTATGGTAATAATTATTCATACTCTTAAATCTCACTGTGTGAACACACATTCGATTTCAAAATAAAGTTTAAAAAATATTTTCAATGAATGTTCCATTATGTGGTCCAGAACATAAAAACATTTACAGGTTTTTTTTGGCATTAATTTATTTGGGTCAGCTAGGCTGTCATCACAACCTGTAGAGCACCCTTCTTAATGTTGGATTTTCCTTGGAAATTTGTGTTTTTTTTTTTTAATAATTAAGGTCAACATTCTTATAGATTTTTTCCTAACAAAAAGCAATGTAAATACATATAAAATAAATTATATAAATAGTAAATCAAAATAAAAAATACATTGTTAAATATCTATTGCCAGTATCGATTCAACTAAATTTTCACTTTTATTTTCTTTAATTTTTACTTATCTTTTTCTGCTTTTATATCAAAATGATTTCTTTTAAGTTGATAAGCCATACAAATTTCAGCTATAACAGTTGGGTTTCTTAATACTAAAAATTAATAATAAATATAAGTAGATTTATTTTTATTAAAAAAAAACCATTTTATTATTATGTGTTAGCTCATTGCTTGTTTAAATTAATAAACAAAATAAATTATATTGTTATATATATTAACTATAAAAATAGTTCCAACCCTGTACAATTTTCTTTTTGTTTAATAAAAATTGAAAGAGCAGAATAAAGCACTTTTACTTGTTATACCCTTCACACAGTGAAAAAGGGTATATATAGGTTTGTCATTCCGTGTGAAATTTCTACAATTTTGATTTCCGACCCCATAAAGTATAAATTTTCTGAAAGCTTATGAATAGGGGAGTCGATTAAGCTCTGTCAGTCTGTCCGTGACTATGTTGAAATCAACTTTTTGAAGCCCCCCGACATAGCTTGGACTCGGCTGAGGTATTAAAACATCAGAAATATTTGGGAGTAGATCGGTATTGAAAATCAGAAACATCGGTACATAAAGAACTGAGATATGAGCAAAAACCCACGACCACCTCGATTTTTTTTCACAAAAACAACATTACAACAACAACATACATACATACAAACTTGTATACTGGTTAGAGAAAACGTGGCATCGAATCCCAGCTGAGGCAAAAAAAAATTTTTTTATATTTTTTTTTTTAATTTTTATTTAATATATTATTTATATTTTTATTATTTTTTTTTTTAATTTTTTTTTTAAATATTTTTTTTTGTTTTATATTTATTATATATATTTTAATTATTTTTAAAAATTTTTTTTTTTTAATTTTTTTTTAAATTTTTTTTTTTAATTTTTTTTTCTATTTTTTTTAAAAATTTTTTTTTTAAATTTTTTTTAACATACATACGTAAATTTATAATTTTTCAATGGGATGTTTTTATATATGTATGTTTTTTATATGTATGTACGTATATAATATGGAATGGTGATACAAACTACTGTTATTGCATGATTACACGTTGTGAAGGGTATATAAGATTCGGCACGGCCGAATATAGCGCTTTTACTTGTTTTTTACTTGTTTTTTTTGTTCAAAAGTACTTATAAGTATGTCGCAATACTTATAAGTATTTTGCCAATACTTATAAGTAATTTGTTTTCGCACGTGTATATCCGAATAATACGTATGTATAGAGAGTATTTTTAAAAATAAGTAATAAATATACTCGTAACCGTAGCAATTCATGCATGTACGAGTAGCTATTTTCTGTGATAAATGCATGGTTATACTTATGACCGAAAAAGATAAGAAAATATTCGAGTTATTTTTTTTTTGATAACCGAAGTCAGACTCTGGTAGTGACTATTAATACTCAACTATACAAAATTAAACTTCCATTTGCGTACGTTTATATGTATGAATATTTAATGTATAATGTTTATATGTATGTATGAATAAATATATTAACACATTTGTGATTTTATTTTATTAAAGAACATTGATGAAGTCGGGTACAATGCCATCCTGCATGATAAGAAAAATGTAAATGCAGTTAGCAAGAAGGATGCGATAAATAGAATCCGTAGATTACGAAAAATTGGCGTAAAGGATTTGCCGCCGCCATATCCTAATGGATGGTATAGTATAATGGAGTCCGAAAATCTTAAAAAAGGTGAAGCTAAAACTGTGTTTGCACTGGGTGAACAATTTGTAGTATTTCGGACGTTAGATAATTTAGTCAATGTTTTGGACGCATACTGCCCACATATGGGTGCCAATCTAGGCGTCGGAGGTCGTGTCGTAGGAGGAGCAATTGAATGTCCATTTCACCAATGGAGTTTTCGTGGCAGTGATGGAAAGTGTGTTAATGTGCCTTATAGTACATGTGGTAAGTAAAAAAATTAATTGAAATGTGCTGATCGAATTACCCTGTTTAGTATCTTGTTTCTGTACTTTTTTGTGAAAGATTTTTTTATCTTAAACTGTTGAACAAATTATTTCTAAATTAGCGAATATAAAGTATTTCTGTACTTCAACTCTGATTCTGTTCTTATTTGAGTATTTTTTTCAAATTATCAACAAAAAAGGTTAAAGTAAAAAAAGAACACAACAATAAAACACTGAAAGTAATGCTATTTTTTAAGTCTTGCCTTTTTTGAACTCTTTTTGTACAATTGACTTTTTTGCGCAAAATAGAATTTCTGTTAGAGAAAATATAAGTTATTTAAAAGACGTATTCAATGGTGAAAAGAGCATTCTCAAAATTGCGCGAGATTTCCGTAAGATTTCTAAGTATTATAATATAATAGAGGCTGGGCCAAAATAAACCAAGGGGTGTAAAAGTTTAATAACTTTTTCGTTTATTAATTTTTTTTTTATTTTTTCTTTCAGATTATATAATATACAAGGGGGAAATTTTTTTACACTAAGTATGAAAAATGATGTCTCTTAAATGACCACCGTTTTCAGCTTCGCACTGCTGGGCTCTTTAAAGAGCATTATCCATAACATCTTTTAAAACTTGTGGCTGTAGCGTTCTAATTTCTGCAACAATGTTTACCTTGAGTTCAAGGATTGTCTCTGGCTTGTTCACATACTCTCGCTCCTTCAAATAACCCCAAAGAAAATAGTCGGGTGCTGTCAAATCTGGCGATCGCGCTGGCCAAATAATTTCCGAATTTCTGGAAATTATTCGCCCTCCAAAAATTTGAATTAAGAATGCAATTGTGTCTCGGGCAGTATGGGCAGTGGCTCCAGGTCTGTTTTCAAGAGCAGGGAAAAAAAATTTTCTATCATAAAACGATACCGCTCTGCATTTACGGTTACAGCACTTCCATCTCGAAGAAGTAAGGCCCAATGAGATTTTCAGATGTGATCCCACACCATACTGTACACCTGATGGAGTGCAATTGGCGTTGATAAATGGCACTTGGAACTTGAGAACCCCAGAACCTACAGTTCTGCTTATTAACAAAGCCATTCAAATGAAAATGAGCTTCATCACTCATAATCAAATTTTTAATAAAGTTGATTTCATTTCTGGCCAACTCTTGAAATTTAACTGCAAAATTTAGACGTTTCCGATGATCTGCGGGTTTTAATTCTTGCACCAATTGCACCTTATATGGGTATAACTGTAAATCTTTTTTTAAAATGCGCCGTAGTGACGTCCGAGACATTCCTAGCAGAGCAGAACGCCTTCTGGCAGATGTTTCTGGTGCTTCGTTAACACTTTGCTGTACTCGTTCAATTTTTTCTGCAGTGCGACTTAAACGTGGTCTACCGGTTCGAGGCAAATCTGTTACACTGCCATGTTGGTGATGACGATCAACTAAGCAACCATTCATTGCTTCAGAGGGCGAAATTCAGACATTAAAATGTCGACGATATGCTCTTTGCGTTAAAATAATTGATCTCTGGTTTAAATAATAAAATTCTATTGTTCTGGTTCTCTGTTCAGTTGTGAACCTCTCCATTATAATTTCTTCAAGTGTTGTCTATATAATCTGAAAGAAAAAATAAAAAAAAAATAATAAACGAAAAAGTTATTAAACTTTACGCCCCTTGGTTTCTTTTGGCTCACCCTGTATTATAATATATTTGCTAAATTCACAACCTGTCGTAGGACTCGTAGATTTTAAGAAAATTACCTCTCCATTTTGAAGAAATTTGTCGATAGTACTTACTTTTCTAGCTATGATGTATGTGTTTATATGACATTCTATGACAAACAAAAATCTTGTAACAACAGCTGGCAGAAGAAAAGAGGCACAACTACGAAATGAAACAGTTATCAATAAAAAAATAGCCCTCAAAGAAAGAATTTTGCAACTTGAAATTGAAAAGCTGGACAAAGAGTTGCGGTAGGATCATTTACCTGCACTTATAACACTGGTCTGTGAAATTTTATTTTTTTTTACTACCTGCATTCCAAAAAATAAATTAATTGTGATATTTTTTTATTTTTATTTACATATAAATATTAGATAAATACAATTTAATTACAAATTAAATTCTGTAGTGTTTGATTTCTTATTTAATTTGCTTCCCCACTGAAATCATCTTTAACAGGATAGTTTATTGAATCTTCTTCAGATAATGGAAAATCAAGTTCTTCGTCTGTAATATTGTAATGTAGTCTAATCCCCGTTCATTATTAAGGCACCTAAAAGCAGATTTGAGCACTCCAATAATCTTTCTACTATAATTCTTCCTTTAGAATGTGCGGTTTTAAATATAATTTTGTTGGGAGAGTTAACTGGCTCTCTGTAAGATGTTAGTAGCCATGGTTATAAACGATACCCCTTATCACCTGCAACAATTTTTAAATTTGTTTACACAACTTTATTGCTGAGAAATTTTTAATTTACTTACCTAAAACGAGATAATTTCTTCTATAGCTATGTTTTGATTGAAGGAATGTTTTTGCAGCGTTCATTTTCCGAATTTGAGAATCACGGCAACTTCCAGGATATTGTGAAGACACATACCGTATTTTCTGTTCATGATCAGATATCTGCATTTACAAAATTATAAATAAATAATATATATACAAGCCAAGTTACAATCAAAACATTAATGCTGTAGTATTCTTTACGATTAAAAAAAAGGTGTTTATTGCAATTTGAAGCAATAATTTTTACATCGGTACCATCGACAGCCATTACAACATTTGGAATACTACATTTTTCATAGAAAGTCATTTTTAGAGGAGACCGGTTCACATTTGTTTACATTAACTTAGTCTCTAGCGCTCATCTGGAACACATCTACAGATTTATAGCGTAAAACTCTTCTTTCAAATCGGATGTCCAAAGAATCACTATCACTACTATCCCCAAAAATTGTATCCATATTTAATTTATAACAAAATATTAAACACACGCATCTATGAACGCATCTTAAACTTGTTGATTTTTTTTATCAGCTGACACAGCATTGGCTTATAATTACTTAAAACAGGGATGTTAAATTAAGTTTGCGGATAGAGAATACCGCAGGAATGAATAATTGCAATTTTCATATCGATCAATATTTCATTCCGTTCAATTCTCCTTTTCGCGCGGAATTTCCACTAATTTAAATATTAATGCCTCGTAGAAGTGAACGCCTTTTAGAGACGAAAATGTCCGACATCGAAGATAATGTTGCCGAATCATCAAAAAGCTTGAATAATAGTGAAACCACGATGATACAAAAACAGACTACAGCAGAATTAATGGAAGAAATCGTACAACTTAGGAAATCGTTAATTTAATCAAGTGCAAACTCCTACTTCGTTATATGTGTTCCCAAATACAACAGCTACACCGACTGCCGCAGCAAGCTATCAAACGAACACACCATCTATTTTGCCAGCTTTAACTTCACCGATGCATCAAAAGTTAAATTTATGTGAGTATAAAATGCCTTATACATATTATTTTCCAAATACTGTCGCACAACCAGATTTCTCTGGTCAGCCAGTTTAGTATTGCATATATTGAAACAACGAGAAATTATTTTTACACGAATTTAGAGAATTTAATCAAAAAGGCTTTAAAAGAAGAAGTCGAGACTTTTTTGATTCACCCTGACAACGTAGGCCAAGTGATGAATATGTTGGAGCTTCATTATGTATGTTCACAAGTGTTTATAAGAAGCCAAAATTCCTTTCCTCAAATATCTGGAAGAAAAATGTTTAAAATGGTTATTTTTAACATAACGGTATCTAACCTTACCGCCTTCTTGGAACATATAGGTGCAACCCCTCACTTAACGAATCCTGTGCAAAATCTCGGCCAATATCCCAGCGTACGTCAGTTCAGCGTATGGTTGTAGGATGTAGCACTTGCTTGCTGCTGAGACTAAAAGAAATTATACGTATCACTGTACCAAGCAAGACAAAGTGAATCCATCATTTACAATAACTACGGAAAATCGCCAAACAAAATGCTCTTTGTGTCAATAGAATCACAAGTTGTACCAGTGCAATAGTTTTGAGCAATTAACAGAAATAAAAGTTCGTTACAGATAATCACCTCTGCTTTTGTTGTTTACGAAATGGTCAAAATTTGAACAAGTGCCAGACGAAGAGGCAATGTGGCTTGTCTAAGTGTATAAAGTACCACAACAGATTATTTCACGAAAATATTAAAATCAGTAGCTGCACAATCGTAAACAAAAAGAAAACTGATGTAAATGACAGACAACATTTTATTAGAGATGATACAGAACAGATAAGGACCCGGACAAGTATCAACCTAAGTCGTTGATATCCATACTTTTTAAGTTTAGCCAACGAAAAATAGGCGTTTGTGCAGACATAAGGGAAATGTTTCATCGCGTGAAAATTCGAAAGCAGGACCAAGTCGCCCAACGATTCTTATGGCGTAATGGACATCTAGCAAGGCCACCGGACGTGTACGTAATGCAGGTAATGAATTTTGGTTCAGCCAGTTCCCCTTGCTCGGCTCAATACGTAAAGAATTCTAAATGAAGGCAATTATACACTCATTATATCGACGACTATGTGTGACAGTGTTGACGAGGCAGTTACGGTAAGTAGGGATGTAGTTACAATTCACATGCAGATTTTGAGTTAAGGGGATTTGTATCAAATTAAAAGGAATTTTGCGAGGTAATTGGTTTGACAACAAGTAAAAAGAATTGAGAAATATTTTGGTTGCCATCGGAGGATAAATTTTGTTTTGTGCTTAAATTTAATAAAATACCAGAGGCTGTTTTGAACGGTAATAGAAAGCCAACAAAGCGGGAAATTTTGAGTCGAACAGTGTCTATATATGATCCGTTTGCATTTTTGACTAACGTGGGGATTGTATGAAAATTTTTACTGCAAGAGTTGTGGAGGAATAAAAAAGACTGGAGTTAACCATTCCCAAAACGGTGTATGAAAAATGGTTTAAATGGTACAAGGGACTTAAGAAAACGAAACGCATTACTATTTCTAGATGTTATAACCCATACTTCTGTGAACCTAACTCTATTGCATGTCTTTGATGATGCGAGTGAAACGGCCTTTGCAGCAGTTGCTTATTGGCGAAAAACTGATATGAACACTGTATATATTGCATTTGTGGCAGGAAAATCGAGGGGGGCCCCAATAAAACCACTTTCTATTCCACGCTTTAAGCTTTCAGCCGCTGCACTTGGTGTAAGACTGAGTATGATGATAATGCAAAGCCCCAAGGGAGATGGTTTTTTGGTCTGACTCCAAGACCGTGATCAAATGGATACGATCAGATTCTAGAGTCTACAAACAGTTTGTGGCTCATCGTATTTCCGAGATATTGGAAGACTCTGAAGTATAGCAGTGGCGATGAGTCTCTGGTGCACAAAATCCCGCAGATGAAACGACACGTCTAAGGACACCAACAAAATCGTGCTGGCTTAATGGACCAGAATTCCTGAAATTGAGCAACGAGCAATGGGCGAAATTACCAGATGATGTGCTACAACACGAATGTAAATTAGAGAAACGATTCAACGTTATATCGACGGCGAATGAAGTTTCAGTTATTCCAATAAACAGGTTTTCAAGTTATAATAAATTAATCAGAGTGTGAAGGTTGAGACTCTTATAAATAAAAGAAAGTCTATGTAGCGTTGTTTTAATTTTATTATTGTCTTTTTAATGTCCAAGTGGCCTGCTAGTTTATGTTTTAATATATTTTTTGTAATTCTCCTAGGGGCGTTGTATATTAGTATTTTAAGTTGAGGACTTTAATTATTTATTTTTATCTTCTTATATGTATCCTTAAATTCTTCCTTTGTATACAATTCAAATATTTTATCATTACTCGCGTGCGCTAATTCCTTAATATTCTCCTTATTCATTTTAGATATCAGTTTTCTCAGAATCGAATCTAGTTTCGCTGAGTTATCGCTGAATCTCGCATGCATATATTCATTATCATTGCTTTCATTACTATTACTGGTTTCGTTGAATTATCGTCATGTCCTATGTGCACAATGTAATATTTTATTTATATATATTCAATACCAAGTTGTATGTTCTTGATATCATTAAATTTTAAATTCTTCATATTCTTGACGTCATTAATGGAATTGCATTCCCATATTTGAAGTTGATCAGACTTCTGAGATTTACATTTGTCCATATTGTTTTTTTTCACATGTATTTCATTAATATTATCTTCTTAATTTCTTTTTATTTATTCTTTCATTTTGCGCATTATTATTTATACATGTATTTGCCTCCTTTTTTTATTTTTCATAGCCCTTGTTATTACAATCTTTTTGGTATCGTCCTCTAGTATTATTTGTTTTAGTATTTCTGAATCTAGTTCTATTCTTGATAATGCATCCGCATTTGTATTCATCTCCCCTTTTTTGTATATTATTGAGAAATCATAATCACATATGTAGATCCAATCTATTTCTTGTCATTTTTGATGATGGATTATTGTGTGTGAAGAGTGAGACTAAAGGTCTGTGGTCTGTAACCACAACAAATTTTCTGTCGTATAGGTATCGTCTAAATAAATTTATTTATTTTTTTTAATTATTGGTTTGTTAAGATAATGTTTTTGTAAGGATTTACTTGCATATGAAATTGGTAAGTCTTGGCCTATTTCTCCTTGTGATAAAATTGCTCCTAATGCAAAATTCGAAGCATCTGTTGTTAGTATGAATGGTTTTTTAAAATCTGATTATTGTAATATTGGTGGGTTTATTAATTTTTCCTTTAGTGTATCGAAAGCATGTTGACATTCCTTTGTCTATAAAAATTTTGTCGATTTTCTCAGTAGTGCATTTAGATTTTTGGCTATGTGAAGTTTGGTATGAACTTCCTCTAATAGTTGCAGAATGCAGCAAATCGTCTAACTTCGCCAGCGTTCTTTGGTATAGGATAATTCTGTATAATTTTATATTTGTTGGGGTCGGTTTTCACGCCATCTTTTGTTTTTAAGTGTCCTAAATAGACTACTTCTTGTTTTAGGAAACAACATTTCTTCGGATTTAGTTTTAAATTATATTTTTGTAATCTGTCTAAGACTCTTATTAAATTTTGATTGTGGTGTTTTAAACTGCATCCGTATACTATTATGTCATCTCCGGAAAGTGCTATTGTAAGCATTCTTTGAAAAATATTTGATGAGATTTTAGTTTTAGTTTAGTTATTTTATCTGTCAATTCCTATACAACAAGATTTAATCTTATATTTAAAGTATAGGAAAGTAGTTTTTATAAATTAAATTTAGGGATTACACATTAATACAATTACATACACTTAGCTATAATCACTATAAAGAAATTGTACTATAACAAATACATTACAATTAATTACAATTCACTGTTGTATAAAAAAAATCAAAAAAAACATTTTTAAAGCTATTTGCGTTGATATTGAGTTGTTGAGTTTGGGGAAGAATATTCTAAAGACGCGCCGCGTGTATAAAGAAGTGCCTTTCAGATACATGAAGACGGTATAAAGGAATTATAATCTTTCTTCCTCTAAGTGATCTGGCAAGCCTGATCTTGTCTGTAAGATATTGAGGAGCTTCTAAATAAATAATCTTATGCAAAAATAATAGAACGCGTATGTTTAGAACGAAACACCGTAAAGTTTAGCGGAAAAATAAGAAGCATGGTCATATCTTCTCAAACCATAAACATATCTAATTATCTTATTATATAAAACGTTTAATTTCCTTTTACTAATTGAGTCGCAGCTTGCGAAAAGCTCACAGCCGTAAATTAAATCTGGAAGAAGATAGGATTTTGCAAGAAGTTTCCTTATCCCTAAGGGAGTAAAATATTGTGTCGGCCAAAGGCACCTTAGCTTAATATAAATGGCCTACAAGTGTATTAACATGGTTTGTCCAAGTAAGTGTATTGTTAAACATTATTCCAAGGTTTTTTGCAGCATTAACGATGTTGATCCTTTCCCCATTTATTAGAATGTTAACATCGAGAACAGAATCGAGCGTTCTCTTTCGAATTATTAGGCACTTTGTTTTATGGAGGTTTAAACAAAGTCTATTTGCTGTTACCCAATGAAAAATTCTATCCAAATCATCATTAACCCTTACAATATTTTCATCAATATATCATACTGGACTGCTCAAATATAACTGTACATCATCTAAATACATGTGAACTTTGCAATGGAAAAGCTGTTTTGGCAAATCATTGACATAATTGAAAAAAGTAGTGGTCCCAAAAATGGACCCTTGTGGCACACTTCTTTTTAAAGGTTTTAAAGATGATTGAAAATTATTAGAAGATACAAATTGCTAACGATTCAAAAAATATGAAGACAAAAGACGTGTTGAATTGTTAGAGAACTTAAGGAAGTGCCGAAGCTTTTTGCAAAGTGTGCCATGGTGAACAGTGCCTAAGGCTTTTGAGTGGTCAAGAAGAAATAAGAAATTTAATTTTCCTTCATCCAGTTCACGTCGTATATTTTCAGAAACATCCAATAAGGCAGATACACAGCTATAGTTAGAGCGAAAACCTGATTGATTTTCAGACAATAATTTATTTTCCTTGATATGTCGCGAAATTTGAATTTGTAGAATTTTTTCGAGCACCTTAGACAAATAACACAAGATAGCCATTGGCCTAAATTCTGAATTTGTTTTCGGTATAGGAACTACCCTTGCACATTTCCATCTGTTCGGAAAAGTACTGGTCATTATGATGGTGTTGAATAAATGTGTTATAAATGGTAGGAGTTTAAATTGAATGTCCCTTTAGGGTGGAAAAAGCTGTCATAGGTCTTGAAGTTTCTTCAAGTTTAATTTGGTGAAATGAACTTGTCATATCAAGTGTGGAGAACCATTTTGCTCTGCCTAATTTGTCCAAAAAATATCCTCTAATCTAGTCATTGGAATTTATTGTTACCTATTTTGTTATTTAATTTTTTGAAGTAAAAAAAAAAAAAATTATTTGTAAAAATAAAGAATATTAAATATGAACTCAAGCCTGATTAAAAATTTAAAAATATTAGTCAACTACTACCTTCACTTGTGGTGCACAAGGGTATATATAGCTTTGTCATTTTGTTTGTAATTTCTACAATTTTCATTTCCGACCCCATAAAGTACATATATATTTTCAGAAAGCTTATGAATAGAGGAGTCGTTTAAGCCCTGACCGTCTGTCCGTGTGTTGGTTGAAATCAACTTTTAGAAGCAACCAGATGTTGCTCAGATCTGTGTATGTTATCAATCTTTTGGAAATATCAGGAATAAATCGCTTTTGAAATTTAGCACAATCGCCCCATAACTTTCTGAAATATATGAGCAAATAAACACGACTTCCTCTGTTTTTTCCCATAGTTTTACTATTAAAAAAAAACATGTGACATATAAGGCAACTGCACAATTGCAAAAACTGCTTTACTGACATATTAAGCTAAAGGCAAACATTGAATAAAACTTGTAGTAATGACGTGCAAAAAAACTATACAGCAAAAACGGTGGTGGGATTCGCTAGCTTTCAACGATCCGAAAATTGTTAAATTTGTCGACACAATTCAGTAAATACTGTTTAACCACAATCGGGACTACTGTAACATTAAAGTGGCATCTTTGTCATAAAAGTGTCTAAATAAATTCACCACTAATATTACTCATACAGGTAGTCGCGCCATAGCCGAGAATTAAACAAGTGGTTTTTAAGTCGGTTATAAAGTTCAACTTTTTGTCGATAAAATAAACAACAACAAAATTATTGTCGTTTAGATAACACTGACAACTGCCGTTACTGAATACCGAAATCGATAAAATTGTTGTTAACTGTTTTTAACGATACGATTATCGTTAAAATAAGTTAGTGAATAACACTACAGATGTTGGTAAATTTCGTACTAACTCAATGATATAGATATATAAACATCTAAAACAAAATGGCGGATAAAATTTTTTTCAACCCATCAATACGGGTATTAAATTAAAGGGCTTGACTAGTTGAATACAGTTAACTAGGTAAAAATTCAAGATCGAGGATGGCGTCGGAAATAATAAGGAAAAATGGCGTATAACATGAAATATAGGTTAAGCTACGATGTGGGATTACACATGATGGTGAAGGGTATTTTCAGATTCGGCACGGCCGAATATAGCACTCTTACTTGTCTCCATTTCTTTTTGTCTTCTACGTTCTTTTTGGGTACTAATAGGAGTGGAGCATTGTAAGGGCTGATAGATGGTTCTATTATGTCTTCATTCAACATTTTCTGAACTTGTTCATTTATTATGTTTGTATGAGTGTGTGGTAGTCTGTAGTTTTTGACATATACTGGTGTATTATCGGAGGTTGTTATGTTTTGATTACAAAAATTGTTGACGCTTAATTTTTCGTTGTCTAAATGAAAAATGTTTTGATATTTTTGAAAAATGTTTATCAATTCGTATTTTGCATACTCATCATTTATGTTTAATTGTAATTCATTTAGTACATATTTGTTGAAAACGTGTGTTATTGTTCATATTATGGTTTTTCTAATTGTAATTTAATATATTGTAGTTTTTCAGTGGGTCAGTGTGTAGTTCAATGCCCTGTAAAGTTACTGTTTCATTAGTTGTATTTAAAATTTTTATGTGTGTCATGACGCTTTTTGGTGCTATCGAATTGCTTAGAAAAATACCATCTTTAAATTCATTATTAAGTATGACACAATCTTCGGTTAGGTTTAGTTCAATGGTTGTATTATTTCTGTTCTAGGTGGTATTGTTATACCCGCCACCAAAAAAATTGTGGGGTTATATTTATTTTGTCATTCCGTTTGAAACACATCGAAATTTCCACTTTAGACCCAATAAAGTATATATATTCTGAATCGGGGTTTGATTTGATGACGTTCTAGCTATGTCCGTTCGTCTGTTGAAAGCACGATAGAGGTAGCACCGAAAAAACTAGGGGGCTAAAATTTTGAAAGAATCTTTCTCATACACACGGTTTGTTTGGTATTGAAAATGGGCTAATCGGATTAGTAGCAAGTAGAGAGCGCGTAATGCAAGAGTAGGTCGAAAAAACAGGGTCCTTCGAACATCGAATAAAATGCAATTGTGTCCAAACGCATAAATGTAGAGTCATGAAACTTCGAATATATATTTCTCGGGTCAAAACAATATTTCTTTCCAAAAATTGCTTAAATCTATACATTAGGAAAGGAGTAGCAGATCAAAATGTACGAAAATTTATACCGCGCAGTGTATTTTTCAGTATATTTATTAATTTAATTTTGCAAACTTTGCTTTTTGGTGAGAGGCTTTATTGTAACGGAAAATCAATGTGACACGCCCACTTTTACGCCCACCTCCCATATAATGCTTTATCTCAAATTCATATAATTTCTCTATGAATAAAGATTTTGGAATAATAAAGGACTATATTAAAATATCTAAGTTGTATTCATTAGCAGAAATAACTTAGACACGCCTACTATAACGCCGACTTTTCACGTTATCTACTGTCAGTGAAATTTAAAAGCTCATAAAATATAAGAGGTATGATGAAATTTTCTACATATATCCTTCTAATCAATGTTATTGTTATGCAAAAAAATGTAGGTGACACGCCCACTTTAACATCTAACTCCCATATAACGGTTTATCTTAAATTCATGTAATTTCTCTATTGACAAGGTTTTTTGCAAAATAAAGAAATATATTAAAATATCTAAGTTTCATTTATTATTTATTGACACGCCTACTTTAACGCCTACTTTCATTGAAAGACTAAATGTACGAAAACATTTTACTAGCATATCGAAGTTATAAAGGGTGGTTAAATTTTAAGGGCCGATGTTGATTTTAAATAAAACACAAATTATTTAGGAAATTAATATTATTTCTTTTTACAATGATAATATTTGTATGGTTCAATTATGTATGGAACAAAATATCGACCAATTCGATTCTCCCGATTGTGGACGAATTTGAACGATTATGTCGACCAAAATAATCAGGAAGTGCACAAAATGCATTTTGATTTGAACGCTCATTTTAATAAAAAAAACCTGAATAATGTTAACGCGTTGCTTACTTGCGTACCTTTCTACTGTTCAAATTGAGTTATTCTGAGATTGAGAAATGTCAAATGAAAAAAAAAATTTTTTTGTTGTTAAGATGTGGTTCACCTTCAATATGGGCCCTTAAAATTTAACCACCCTCTACAAAGAAAGTGATACATATTTTATTATAAAGAGATTATTCCATAGCGATTAACAAAATAATAAATATTGTGCTTTAAATGTACACAAAATTGGTGGTGGGTATAAAAGATTCGGCATAGCCGAATATAGTGCTCTTACTTGTTATTTTTAAAGTATGAAATGGTTTTTGTATGCATTGGGATTGTTACTGTTTTGTTATTAGCAAATAACAGGCAGGATCGCCATGTGAAGGTTGAGACTCTTATAAATAAAAGAAAGTCTAGCAATAATGCTGTTTTATCTATTATGAATTTAAGTCTGTTTTTATTTAGTAAATGCTGGTTCTTATATACTACTTCAAATCTTACTTATCGTCTAGTATTGAGTGATTTCAATATCACTCAATATGTC
Organism: Phyto melanocephala; assembly: GCA_941918925.1. Lineage (NCBI taxonomy): Eukaryota > Metazoa > Arthropoda > Insecta > Diptera > Rhinophoridae > Phyto > Phyto melanocephala. The sequence goes on from OW799233.1 coordinate 71,230,614, forward strand.
TTAAGTTTCAGTGTTGGTCATGGATTTTGTACTAGCCAAACAAAGGAATATTATTACCTTTAGTCAAATGGGTCACTTGACATTCTATTTGTTTGCCTGCGATTAGTCAAGTACCACTGTAAGGGTAACTTTACACTTTCATTAAATGTTTATTGCTAATGTCGCGCTACAAAATTCATAACGGTATGTACTATTGTTGGGTATTATAATGGTATGCAGTGTACACCTGTGTGGTACCCTACAAGAGTGATAAGTTGGGTATGGCGTGCAGTAAAGGTCTTAAAGGCACTTGTTAAAGGTGGAAAAAACTCGGTGACGAAATTTAATTAATATTTAAGTGTCTCAGAGTTTAATGAGTCGGAATTATTTTTGTGTAAAATGGCTCGGCGTGATTGTTTTTCCTAGAAATATTTACAACTACAGCTTAATAAACCTGTGTCGAAATCAAGTGTTGTTTACAAACTTATCGCTTATTTGACTGAGGATGATTTAATTAGACTCTTAGAACGTATCAAAAAGACTTATTTTTTAAATAACACAATAGAGCCAATCATTCTACCTAGAGGACACAAACTAACGAACCTTATTGCAATGCAGTATCATGAGGATTTTAAACATCAAAATCAAGAATCAATATGCGCTGCCATAAACAAAAATATTTGGATTCCGATTCTAAGGCAATTGATTAGGTATGCTAAAGCGATATGTCAATTATGCAAAAATCTAGGCGCGGTTCCAAAAACCCCTTTGATGGGTTAGAATCCGGCTTTTACCTTTTACAAGACCATTTTCTTAAACTGGCGTTGCTTCTATGGGCCCGTTTTTGGTGTCAGTAGGGCGAAAAACCGAGAAAAAATGCGTTGATCTCTTTATATATTGAATATGAATTCTATGCCAACCCATAAATAGGCGCTCAAGCGAAAGATCTAAGCATCGTTCGTGAAACATTGTAAACGAGTGAAGATTTTATACTTTAAGTTTATTGAATTGTATTTTAAACTTTTATTTTGTATTAGTTGAGCTTGAGGTCAAACAAATAAGTAAAAAAAAGTCTTTGTTTTTTTTTTTTTTTTCAATTTTCGATATTTCGCCTGCCATCGGTTGGCATCATCAGGAAACTTAAATTATACAAAAATATATAAACGAATTGTAATAAAAAACAACAAATCAATATAAATTTAACCACTGGATAAATTATTACATAAATATCTAGATACACTTACAATGAGAATAATAGATAAACGTATACTGTCAACATTTAATATTAAACTTATTACATATTATTTCCCCTTGTTTATAATTTGTCTATAGTTCTGTGCACGGTTAAGGCCATGACTGACTATCCTACAAAGTCGTGCGATTATGTCAAATAAAAATCTGATAGTTTTCTGTCCTACATGAAAAAATCGCAACAAAATGTGTTATTGGATGCCACACTGTCATACTTGCTTAGAAAAAGCAACTCTGATCGCACAGAAACTATTATTTTATGAAAATTTCCAAAAGATTATCAAATCGGACACACTTGTCAAAAAATCTGTCACACATGTGCACTTAGTGTCCACACTATCACACTTTCTGAACACACATACAATTTTTGACATATCGAACGACTAAATCTGATAGTCAGTCATGGCCTTTATCAATGTCACTCTTAAAGCCAATTCTCTTCTCTTGCGGTATATTAATAATATGAAGCATTTCCAATGTGAGTTGTATGTTGTAGTTGTTTTCAGTTTGCAAAATTGTTACATTATTTAAGTCTGGTGCAGGGAAGGAAAGTGGCTTTTATGATTTTGTACCAAAAAAAAAAGGCCATGACGGTACCATTTTTTTAATATTTATTAATAAAAATATAAACTTAACAAAAATGTGTATAAAAATCCAGTTTACAATAAAAAATATTAAATATAAGATTTATAGGTACATACGTAGAGATCGGTTATTTAACAAATTTTATTTATTAAATACTTTTAGATTAAAAAGTTTCTCTTATTTTAAAATTAAAGCAACAAGTATTTGTTGTTGACTTTAATAAATCTTTCGTTTGTATCAAATTTGAAACGTAGAAACGTGTAGTCTATTTCTTTCCATTGTTTTAATTAGGTTTTGAAAAGAAGTTGGCCGAGGAATGTGGAATAGACAGAATTCCTTTTACAATTCTTCAAATATCTGGGAACATGAACTCATTTAATTCATTTTTCATCTGTAATGCTTTAGACCAAAAACAGGAAATATTTGAATCTTTGTGTGATCTAAATTCAATCACATCGGATAGTGCTCTGTATTGCTTCAAAGTTTGTTTGTTCGTGTGGAAACATTTTCACCAGAAGAGGTACTATTGAATTTGTTTCTTCCATAATAACTTTTTCTGGAGTAAACTTATCGAACCATTTTAGTACTTCATTATTAAAGTCCACCTTACATGCTTTCGAATCATAAGTAAAATAAAATACATACTTATAACAACAACCAAGCCGCATTCATGTACCAGGTGGTGCCAAATTAGCAAGTGATTTTTGTAAGAAGTTTGCAATAGTGTACTAGGCAGATTTTGTTTTTGCAGACTTGACACCAACTGGTACATGAATTCGCTTTGACAACAGCATTGCAACAAAAACAGAGAAGCTGACAGTATAAAAGAAAACACACAAACAAAATTAAATAGAACATGGACAAATTTTTAAATTGTACCAAGTAGCTCGCGGTAGTACCACGGTACCAACAAGTTATTTAATAGTGACATTGATAACTGTGCACAGAACTATAGACAAATTATAAACAAGGGGAAATAATATGTAATTAGCAGAGAACTGCAATGAGCACCCGTATTTATGATTTATGATACTCGCCTTAAAACGAGTTGCGGTGTAGTTAATACAGCCTATTGCTTTTACATGTACTCGCCAGGCTCGTAAGAAATTGTGTTTGCAACATACGAGCCAAAGACTATAAAGATGTTGCACTGCCATACAAAGTTGTGCCGGTGCTAATTTCTATGTGCGATTTTTCATAAATCCCAATTTGTGTTATACACATTGAGAGAATTCCAATAAGTGAGAGTAAGAAAACAAAAAGAGAACAAGTTCTCAACAAAAACAAATTATATGTTATGGACTGTTTATGTATGTGTGTAAATATTACCAAGCGTGTTGCCCAGCAAATACGCAGGCTTGATTTCAAATTAATACTAATCTATATATATAAAAGTGAAACTCTGTGTGTGTGTGTGTGTTAGCTATAGACTCCGAAACTGTAAAACCGATTGGGCTCAATCTTTGGTAAGTTGTTGTACACATACCAGGGAGTGTTTATGGGTCGAAAAAACTGGGCGGGGCCACGCCCATCAAAATAAGTTATCAGTTTTAGCTACTTGCACTTGACCGATTTTTCTGAAACTTTGCACACATATCGAGCTATCATGACTTAATAGTTTTGTGATAAGAAAAGTGGGCGGGGCCACGCCCCTAAAAAAGTTTTAATTTTGAGGTACTTGCACTGGACCGATTTTTCTGAAACTTTGCACACATACTAAGCTGTCATAACCATATAAATTCGCGATTAGAAAAGTGGGCAGGGCCGCGCCCATAAAAAAAGGTTATAATTTTGATGTACTTGCACCAGACCGATTTTTTTGAAACTATGCACACATATCGAGCTGTCATGACTAAATAATCTCGTGATTAGAAAAGTTGGCAGTGCCACGCCCATAAAAAATATGAACCATTTTGAGGTACTTGCACTGGACAGATTATTCTGAAACTTTGCACACATATCGAGCTGCCATGACTAAATAATTTCGTGATTAGAAAAGTGGACAATGCCACGCCCATAAAAAAAATTATAATTTTTAGGTTTTTGCACTTGATATTCAATTAAAATTCAGAATGCATTTCCATTCATTAAGGGGCGTAGCAACGCGCGCCGGGATTGGCTAGTTAAATATATAATGTAATCAAGCTCTCTCCTGGACGATTAACATTTGGAAATCATTTATATGTAACTGCTTTATCAGTAAAAAAAGTCACATTTTATATTAACTTTAGTCTTAGTTAGCAAAAAAATGTTTGATATATAGTAAAATATAACCACCTGAATTTAAAAACTTAACGTCATGTTTGCTGGGATATGCAATTCAATACATTGATATGAACAAATGTTGTAAAAGGAAGAATTTTTGTATTAATATTAACTATATGTACATAATTTGTAGTGCATCTATACTTAGTTAAGGCACTGTAGCAATGTAAGTCTTATGTATATTTACTCTAAGTTAAATTGACATTGAACTTGAAATTCAATTAATTTCTTGTTTACAATAAGTATTCTTAATGAATTAAAATTATAATTTTGTTTTGTTTGTTTGGTCAGCATAAATTAATATTAATGCTTTTTGTAATGAACTGTTGGGATAGGAATAATGTAATATAAATGTTTGCGTATTAATTGTTTTCACGTGCAACAAATATTTGGTAGCTAAAAGAAAAAAATTGTCAATATTGCAAATTCCCGTGGGAACAGCCAATTCAATATTGATTTGTTGCTGTGCCATATTAATACAATAAATTAGTATATAAGTTGTAAATTTTTAAAAATAAAATTACAATTTATCGAACAGCTAGAAACTAAACAGCTTTTTTTAAATTCTCAATTAAATCGGCACTGTTGGGTGCTGAAGTAAAACGACTGCAGAGCTTAGTAAATACTGAACCTTTCCTTCCTCCTTATTATATAAACCCATCACATGGCGATCCTGCGAATCTAAATAGAACTCAAATTTTTTGAGGATCCTGCTAATATAAATAGAGGTCAAATTTTTTGAGGATCCTGCCAATCTTAATAGAACATAAATTTTTTTTGAGGATCTTTCCAGTCTAAATATAACTCAAACAGAATTGAAATTTTTTGGAAGATCCTGCCGATCTAAATTCTGATTTGTACAAGGTTTGAATATATTTTAAAAATTAAATGACTCAAAAAGAGGTAGATGAAATTTTCGAAAAGTGGAAAAAATTTCTGAATGAGGAATACGTTCCAGAAGGAGAAATAGTTGAGGAAACACCCACATATACACCTACACCAAAGTCTGCTGGACCTAATCCAATAACTATGGAGCAATATCAGGCCAGACAGAGGAACCAAAAACAACAATTGCAAGATTTTAGAAACCAAATAACAGAAATAAAAAAGAAAAAGGAAGGAAAAAAGCTATAACTTCAAAAAGCCTGCAAGGACCTACAGCGCATTATCAGCATCAGTAAGGAAAAGCAGAAACAAAGATTAATCCAACAACTAATAGAACTTAGAAAGACCGGTTGGAGAAACTATAGATATATACAAAAAAAAAATATATAAAAAATATAATATGTAATATAAAATTAAATTGCACTATAAACAGTTGTTTTTTGTATTGAGCTTGAGATCACTTTCTTTTATAAAAAATAGTTTTAATTTTATTTTCCAATATTTCGCTACCACATTGGGAAGCTTCTTCAGGGAAAGTTTTAACAATTTTCAACAATTAACAATTAAAATATTAGAATTGTTCAAAAAACAAATTTTTTTAAAAAAGGCGGGAAAAATTGTTTTTTGTTTACATTTAAAACAACAAACGAAAAGTCAAATACATACATATATCACAAAAAATATTTTTGTCAACAATTTTACAATTTTTTAAAAAAGGCGGGAAAACTATTTTTGTAAACATATAAAATATTATACAAAACAAAAAATTCATATTAATTCACATATAAAATATTACAAATTACAAAAACTGTTTAAATATTATAACAAACAAAAAATACAGATATATAAAATATTACATTAAAACTAACTAACTAAAAAACTAACATAATTCTAGACCTTATTAACTAATAGCCTATAGTTTTGTGCAACATTAGCTGTGTCTGTTTTATAATTAATTCTTTGTGTATATGGTACTTTTATAATTTGTAACATTTCCAATTAATATCTACGTCTGTAATTAATTTCTATATTTAAAATTGTTGTATTTTTAAAATCGGGATAATGATTCGAATCAGTGCAGTGTAATGATAATGCAGTTTTTTGTGCAGTTGTTGTGTTCCTGTTTTTATACCCTTCACACAGTGAACAAGTAAGAGCGCTATATTTGGCCGTGCCGAATCTTATATACCCTTCACAACTTGTAGTCATGCAATAACAGTAGTTTGTATCACCATTCATCCCATATGAAATACGTCCATATATATAAAAAACATACATATATAAAAACATCCCGTTGTAAAATTATAAATTTACGATGTATGTTAAAAAAAAAAATTATATTTGTTGCACGTGAAAACAATTAATACGCAAACGTTCATATTACATTATTCCTATCCCAACAGTTCATTACAAAAAGTTTTAATGTTCATTTATGCTGACCAAACAAACAAAACAAAATTATAATTTTAATTCATTAATACTACATTTACACCTACACAAAATCTAGTACTTAAGGGATTTTGAGCGAAATCTACCAGATTTCCCATACAAAATGAAATCTACTTCGCCACTAGATTTTGGCAAAATCTACTTAAAATCTAGTACTACTTCGTGATGCAACTGTGGTTTTTATTAAATTGTACTAAAATATACTACGCTGCACACAGAAAAATTCAATCATAATATATAAGGTGGTTGCAGTTGCTTGTGCAATTAAGCTTTAAGCACACAATACACCAGCATGGTGGTACAAAATTCAATTTTTACCCAAAATTTGTGTGGAAAAGTGTGTAATGAATAACGAAAAAAACGTGTTTGGATGAAGAAATGGCTATAAGTTGGCATTCGTATTTAATATATTGTATTTTTTGATGTTTATGCCTTGACGATTTAACTTTTATGAGCTAACTTTACAACACACGGCTAAATCATGCCGGTACAATAAAAAAATATCAAACTATTTTTGATAAAGCACCATCAGCTGGTACAATCTCACCACAAACTCATATACGGTCAATCAGCTGGCACAATCACTTGATTACACAATTATTATGGTGTTGTGTATGGGCCCTATAAGTCAGGCCACAAATACACTTTGACTCATTGTGGCAAATGGATAATATTGTGATAAAAGTACCGACAGTTTTAACTCTAAGAATGTGCCAATAGAACTTACCTTAGGTCGATATTTCATAGGTTACATAGCGCAATATATTGCATAAAATGCCGAATGGATATAATTAAACCTTTCCAAAAATGCTTATCCATACAAAAAACTATGAAAATAAAAAAGATCTCGGAGGGTGAACATAACCCTCTGACTTGTTTTTCGCAATATGTAAAATTTAAATCAAAATATTCGAAAATCTTTTTTTCAAGAACATATGTATATGAAATTATAAAACAAGTAAGAGCACTATATTCGGCTGTGCCGAATCTTTTATACCCACCACCAATTTTGTGTACATTTAAAGCACAATATTTATTATTTTGTTAATCGCTATGGAATAATCTCTTTATAATAAAATATGTATCACTTTCCTTGTAAAGGGTGGTTAAATTTTAAGGACCCATGTTGAAGGTGAACTACACCTAGTCTTTAAATTTGTTTTCTGCATTTCACTTGGCATTTCTCAATCTCAAACTTACTCATGTCCATGTTGAAGGTGAACTACACCTAGTCTTTAAATTTGTTTTCTGCATTTCACTTGACATTTCTCAATCTCAAACTTACTCAATTTAGTCCGTGGAAAAATACGCAAATGAGCAACGCTTTAAAGTTATTCAGGTTTTTTATAAAAATGGGCGTGCAAATCAAAATGCATTTTGTGCAGTTCGTAATTCTTTTGATCAACATAATCGTTCAAATTCGTCCATAATCAGGAGAATTGTAAAAATTATTTAAATTTCTGCAAAACAGGTCTGTATAAAATGCTAGAAAATCTATGAATGCCTTCTTAGTTCGTTGAATGAGAACCATTGCTGTTTTTTGCGATAGTGTGGCAAAATAGCAGTCAATCTCGACTCATCATCATGCCCAACAATTGAGCATCAACATTGTCAGTGAAAATTTGGACCATCAGATAGAGGAGTGGTGCCAAGGATAGGGGGGCTATATGGTCGATATTTTGTTAAATACATAATTGAACCATACAAATATTATAATTACAAAAAGAAATAATGATAATATCCTAAATAATTTGTGTTTTATTTAAATTCAACATCGGTCTTTAAAATTTAACCACCCTTTATAACTTCGATATGCTACTAAAATGCTTTTGTAAATGTAGTCTTTCAATTAAAGTGGGCGTTAAAGTAGGCGTGTCAATAAAGTTTCTGCTAATAAATACAACTTAGATATTTCAATATAGTCCTTTATTTTTCCAAAATGTTTATTAATAGAGAAATTATATGAATTGTAGGTAAAACGTTATATGGGAGGTGGGCGTAAAAGTAGGCGTGGCACCTTAATTTTCTGGCACAGTAATGACATTGCCTAGGGGGATCTACGTTGTAAATTTTGTCATCATACCTCTAATTTTGGCGGTTTTATGAGCTTTTAAAATTTATTAACGGTAGATAACGTGAAAAGTGGGCGTTATAGTAGGCGTGTCAAAGTTATTTTTGCGAATGAGTACAACTTAGATCTTTCAATATAGCCCTTTATTATTCCAAAATCTTTATTAATAGAGAAATTATATTAATTTTAGGTAAAACGTTATATGGGAGGTGGGCGTAAAAGTGGGCGTGGCACATTGATTTTCCGTTACAAGAAAGCGTCTTACCAAAAAGCAAAGTGTGCAAAATTTCAAAGTCGTACATTCAATTTTGTTGCTTTTATGACGTTTTTGTTTTTAAATATACCGAAAAATACACTGTGCGGTATAAATTTTCGTACATTTTGATCGATAACTCCTTTCCTAATGCATAGGTTTAGACAATTTTCGGGGAAAAATACTTTTTTTACTCAGCAAATATAATTTCGAAGTTTCATGAGTCTACGTTAATGCGTTTGGACACAATTCCATTTTATTCGATGTTTGAAGGACACGGTTTTTTCGACCTACTCGTGCTTTTCGAGCTATAACTCTCTTCCTAATATTCCGATTTAGCCCATTTTCAATACCAAACAAACCTTGTCTATAGGAAAGATTCTGGCAAAATTTGAACCCCCTAGCTTTTTCGGTGCGACCTCTATCGTGCTTTCAACAGACGGACAGACGGACTGACGGACATAGCTAGATCGTCATTAAATCAAACCCTGATTCAGAATATATATACTTTATGGGGTCTAAAATGGATATTTCGATGTGTTACAAACGGAATGACAAAATGAATATACCCCCACCATTTTTTTGGTGGCGGGTATAAAAAGTTGTTGTGGAGCAATGCGTAGGGTGTATTAATGATACAAAATATTCGTTTTGGGTTGACGAGAGAAATGCGTGTCTCAAACATAGAGTAGAAATACTTAATTTGCTTGTACCTTTATTACTAAGAAAGCATTCCTCTTAGGAGACTTATAAAAACAAACAATCGATTGCTGAAAAATTAAAAATTTTAAAACATTGGTAGGTATGTACCATCGTTTTAAAAAAAAAACAACATAAATACCATACAAAAAGTTGTATGTCTTTCATTTTATTGGATTTCTTGCCAAATATTGTTAGTAATTAAGTACCTACTTTAAAAATGGAATTAATATTCGGTGCAAATCAATGTAGTTTTACTTTTACAACAATAAAACACATATCCTTACCCTACAATTACTCAATAGGTAACATTTGGTTTTACAATTGCTATTTACGCATAGACTACATGAAAACATTATTTCTGTTCTTTAATATAATTTTTAATGGCAATTGTTTTCAACGGGAAAAACACACACACAAACACTTAAGCTAGTAAAAAAACGAACAAATTTGCCAATAACAAGTCACAGAAGTTGTTTCATCTACATATTTACATACATATGTATGTATGTATGTTGTAATTTGCTCTTTTAATTCTCTCAACATGTGAGAATGAAGTCTTTTCCTCTTCTGTTACTTCCTCTCCCGGCCGCATCTGTTACACGGCTTTCAGACTAGGCAAGTCACTTGCGCAAGTGACTTGCGCAAGTGTTGTGTTTATAGCACGGCTTTCAGACTAGGCAAGTCACTTGCGCAAGTGACTTGCGCAAGTGTTGTGTTTATAGGCAAAAGGGGTAAGGTCGGGTTAAGAGGAAGAAACTTGCTCATTTTTGAGTACACACTTGCCTGTACTCGGCAAGTACGAGCAAGTTTTTGTTGAGAAACCAAAAACAAAAGAGTAATAAAAACAAACAAGAGTGCTATATTCGGCCATGCCGAATCTTATAAACCCTTCACAACGTGTTGTCATGCAACAACAATTGTTTATGTCACCATTTATCTCATATGAAATACGTACATACAAAACATACATATATAAAAACATCCCATTGTAATATTATACATTTAGTTTACTTATGTGCTTAAAAAAAAATAAATTAAAAGAAAAATTAAAAATAAAACAATAAAAATTTGAATAAAATATAAAATAAAAAAATTTTTTGGCTCACTCTAACCAGTATACCACGTTTGTATGTATGTGTAGATAATTGATAATTGTAGAAATTTCAAACGGAATGACAAACCTATATATACCCTTTTTCACTGTGTGAAGAGTGTAATAAGTAAAAGAGAACGAAACTTGGGCAAGTCAGTTGCTGAGTCTGAACATGAAAGCAAGTTCAAAGAAAAATAAAAGAAAATAAAAAACTAACTTGAGCAAGTGACTTGCCTGGTCAGAAAGGGGTGTTACAGCACATTTTTTGATTTTTTTAAATATACTGAGTGCAACATCTTTATAGTCTATAGTCGCTACAAAGCACTTATCCAGTCGACATGTTTTGATTTTGCAGTTAGAATTGCATTTTCCTAGTTTTTAATTGCTTGATTGAAGATATTAAAAAACTTTGTTGTTTGCTTTATTTTGTTTTGCTGTTATTTTTGTACATCTATTTATATATATAAAATTCACGTGTCACAGTGTTTGTCACCAAACTCCTCCGAAACGGCTGAACCGATTTCAGTGAAATTTTGCATACACATTCTATAGGTCTGAGAATAGATTTATAACTATTTTTAATATTCCTTAATGAAGTGGGCGTGGCACATCGCATACAAAGTGAATTTTAACATCATATATCTTGATTACTATGAAAGGGAGAGCTTCAAAAATTCGTGCGACATCATTTGTTGTTACTATTTGTAGCCGTACCGAAAATGGGCAGAATCGCATAAGTGGGCGTGGTAGCTGCGATACAAAGTGAATTTTTAATATCATATATCTTGAAAACTATCACAGGGAAAGCTTTTTAAATTTATGCGAGGCCTTCTATTATTGTGAGTAGCCATGCCGCAAATGGGCAGGATCGGATAAGTGGGCGTGGTAGCTCCCATACAAAGTGAATTTTTAACATCATATATCTTGAGTACTATCACAGGGAGATCTTTTTGAATTTGCGCGGTACCACCCGTGCAAACTTTGCACACATATTAAGCTGTCATGACTTTATAATTTCCTGATTAGAAAAGTGGGCGGGACCACGCCCATAAAAAAGTTATAATCTTGAGGTACTTTCACTGGACCGATTTTTCTGAAACTTTGCACACATATTGAGCTGTCATGACTATATAATTTGGTGATTAGAAAAGTGGGCAGGGGCACGCCTATAAAAAAAGTTATAATTTTGAGGTTCCTGCACTGTACCAATTTTTCTGAAATTTTGAACACATATTGAGCTGTCATGACTTAACACTTTCGTGATAAGAAAGGTGGGCAGTGCCACGCCCTTAAAAAAAAGTTATCATTTTCAGCTACTTGAACTTCACCAATTTTTCTGAAACTTTGCGCACATATTGAGCTCTCATGATTATACAATTTCGTGATTAGAAAAGTGGGCAGTGTCACGCCCATGAGAAATATGTTATCATTTTTAGCTACTTGCACTAGATCGATTTTTCTGAAACTGTGCACACATATTGAGTTGTCATGAGTATACATTTTCTTGATTAGAAAAGTAGCAGTGTCACGCCCATAAAAAAAGTTATTATTTTCAGCTACTTGAACTTCACCGATTTTTCTGAAACTTTGCACACATATTGAGCTGTCATGAGTATACAGTTTCGTTATTAGAAAAGCTGGCAGTGCCTCGCCCATTAAAGAAATTATAATTTTTAGCTTTTTGCACTTGATATTCAATTAAAATTCAGAATGCATTTTTCTTCATTAAGGGGCGTAGCAACGCGCGCCGGGCTTTTCTAGTACAAGTATAACAAGTAAGAGCACTATATTCGGCTGTGCCGAATCTTTCATACCCACCACCAATTTTATGTACATTTAAAGCACAATATTTATTATTTTGTTAATCGCTATAGAATAATCTCTTTATAATAAAATATGTATCACTTTCTTTGTAGAGGGTGGTTAATTTTTAAGGGCCCATGTTTAAGGTGAACCACATCTAAACTTCAACTTTTTTCTTGTATTTCATTTGACATTTCTCAATCTCAGACTAACTCAATTTGAACCGTGAAAAGATACGCAATCGAGAAACGCTTTTAAATATTAAAGATTTTTATAAAAATGGGCGTTCAAATCAAAATGCATTTTGTGCACTTCGTGATTCTTTTGGTCAACATAATCGTTCGAATTCCTCCACAATCGTGAGAATTGTAAAAAATATTTAAATGTCTGCAAAGTGTTTATAGGCAAAAGGGGTAAGGTCGGGTTAAGAGGAAGAAACTTGCTCATTTTTGAGTACACACTTGCCTGTACTCGGCAAGTACGAGCAAGTTTTTGTTGAGAAACCAAAAACAAAAGAGTAATAAAAACAAACAAGAGTGCTATATTCGGCCATGCCGAATCTTATAAACCCTTCACAACGTGTTGTCATGCAACAACAATTGTTTATGTCACCATTTATCTCATATGAAATACGTACATACAAAACATACATATATAAAAACATCCCATTGTAATATTATACATTTAGTTTACTTATGTGCTTAAAAAAAAATAAATTAAAAGAAAAATTAAAAATAAAACAATAAAAATTTGAATAAAATATAAAATAAAAAAATTTTTTGGCTCACTCTAACCAGTATACCACGTTTGTATGTATGTGTAGATAATTGATAATTGTAGAAATTTCAAACGGAATGACAAACCTATATATACCCTTTTTCACTGTGTGAAGAGTGTAATAAGTAAAAGAGAACGAAACTTGGGCAAGTCAGTTGCTGAGTCTGAACATGAAAGCAAGTTCAAAGAAAAATAAAAGAAAATAAAAAACTAACTTGAGCAAGTGACTTGCCTGGTCAGAAAGGGGTGTTACAGCACATTTTTTGATTTTTTTAAATATACTGAGTGCAACATCTTTATAGTCTATAGTCGCTACAAAGCACTTATCCAGTCGACATGTTTTGATTTTGCAGTTAGAATTGCATTTTCCTAGTTTTTAATTGCTTGATTGAAGATATTAAAAAACTTTGTTGTTTGCTTTATTTTGTTTTGCTGTTATTTTTGTACATCTATTTATATATATAAAATTCACGTGTCACAGTGTTTGTCACCAAACTCCTCCGAAACGGCTGAACCGATTTCAGTGAAATTTTGCATACACATTCTATAGGTCTGAGAATAGATTTATAACTATTTTTAATATTCCTTAATGAAGTGGGCGTGGCACATCGCATACAAAGTGAATTTTAACATCATATATCTTGATTACTATGAAAGGGAGAGCTTCAAAAATTCGTGCGACATCATTTGTTGTTACTATTTGTAGCCGTACCGAAAATGGGCAGAATCGCATAAGTGGGCGTGGTAGCTGCGATACAAAGTGAATTTTTAATATCATATATCTTGAAAACTATCACAGGGAAAGCTTTTTAAATTTATGCGAGGCCTTCTATTATTGTGAGTAGCCATGCCGCAAATGGGCAGGATCGGATAAGTGGGCGTGGTAGCTCCCATACAAAGTGAATTTTTAACATCATATATCTTGAGTACTATCACAGGGAGATCTTTTTGAATTTGCGCGGTACCACCCGTGCAAACTTTGCACACATATTAAGCTGTCATGACTTTATAATTTCCTGATTAGAAAAGTGGGCGGGACCACGCCCATAAAAAAGTTATAATCTTGAGGTACTTTCACTGGACCGATTTTTCTGAAACTTTGCACACATATTGAGCTGTCATGACTATATAATTTGGTGATTAGAAAAGTGGGCAGGGGCACGCCTATAAAAAAAGTTATAATTTTGAGGTTCCTGCACTGTACCAATTTTTCTGAAATTTTGAACACATATTGAGCTGTCATGACTTAACACTTTCGTGATAAGAAAGGTGGGCAGTGCCACGCCCTTAAAAAAAAGTTATCATTTTCAGCTACTTGAACTTCACCAATTTTTCTGAAACTTTGCGCACATATTGAGCTCTCATGATTATACAATTTCGTGATTAGAAAAGTGGGCAGTGTCACGCCCATGAGAAATATGTTATCATTTTTAGCTACTTGCACTAGATCGATTTTTCTGAAACTGTGCACACATATTGAGTTGTCATGAGTATACATTTTCTTGATTAGAAAAGTAGCAGTGTCACGCCCATAAAAAAAGTTATTATTTTCAGCTACTTGAACTTCACCGATTTTTCTGAAACTTTGCACACATATTGAGCTGTCATGAGTATACAGTTTCGTTATTAGAAAAGCTGGCAGTGCCTCGCCCATTAAAGAAATTATAATTTTTAGCTTTTTGCACTTGATATTCAATTAAAATTCAGAATGCATTTTTCTTCATTAAGGGGCGTAGCAACGCGCGCCGGGCTTTTCTAGTACAAGTATAACAAGTAAGAGCACTATATTCGGCTGTGCCGAATCTTTCATACCCACCACCAATTTTATGTACATTTAAAGCACAATATTTATTATTTTGTTAATCGCTATAGAATAATCTCTTTATAATAAAATATGTATCACTTTCTTTGTAGAGGGTGGTTAATTTTTAAGGGCCCATGTTTAAGGTGAACCACATCTAAACTTCAACTTTTTTCTTGTATTTCATTTGACATTTCTCAATCTCAGACTAACTCAATTTGAACCGTGAAAAGATACGCAATCGAGAAACGCTTTTAAATATTAAAGATTTTTATAAAAATGGGCGTTCAAATCAAAATGCATTTTGTGCACTTCGTGATTCTTTTGGTCAACATAATCGTTCGAATTCCTCCACAATCGTGAGAATTGTAAAAAATATTTAAATGTCTGCAAAGCAGGTCTGTATGAAATGTGAAAACATCTGTGAATGCCATCTTAGTTCGTTGAATGGGAAACATTGCTGTTTTTCACGATAACGTGGCAAAAGAGCAAGCAACCTCGACTCATCATCGTGCCCAACAATCGAGCATCAACAGTGTCATAGAAAATTTGGACTATCGGATCGTGGTGTGCCGCCTAGGTTGGGGGGCCATTTGGCCGATATTTTGTTCCATACATAATTGAAGCATACAAATATTATCATTACAAAAATAAATGATAATAATTTCATAATAATTTTATTCAAAATCAACATAGTCCCTTAAAATTAAACCACCCATTATAACTTCGGTATGCTAGTAAAATATTTTCGAAAATTTAGTCTTTCAATGAAAGTGGCCGTTAAAATACGCGTGTCAATAAAGTTTCTGCTAATAAACCTAACTTAGATATTTCAATATAATCCTTTAGTATTCCAAAATCTTTATTCATAGAGAATTTACATGAATTTAAGAGGAAGAAAGTGAATTTAAGGTTAAATTTTAAGGGTCACAGGGTGATTTAAAATATACATTCTCTGCATTTTTCTAAAACGGGAAATTTATTAGTAAGATTTTGATTTTTAAACTTCTATAACATTTTGCTTTTAAAAGATTTTCAAACGAAATAAGTTTTGTATAATTTTAAAATTTGTTAGCCATTAGTACATGAAAATGAATTGTTTATAATGTTTAGAGAAAATTTTTTTGACTTAGGTCAAAATTTTCCTAAATTCCCATTTTTAATAGAGCATAACTTCAGGAGAACATAAGCATAAGTTGTTAGCATGCCATCTAGTAGTTGCTAGTAGAGTCATCTATCTTATCATCTTTATCTTATATTTAGCTACAGTACAATAAATGGTGCAGTGTAAGATGAATAAATGCTAATATATATGACTAATATATTTTTATAAAAATTTAAGGAAAAAAGTGTGCGTGGCACATCTATTTTCCGTTATAACGAAGACTTTGACCAAAAAGCCATGTTTGCAAAATTTCAGAATCGTACATATATACACTGTGCGGTATATATTTTCGTACATTTTTATCTATAACTCTTTTCCTAATTCATAGATTTAAGCGATTTTCAGGGAAAAATATTCTTTTGACTCGATAAATATATATTCGAAGTTTCATGACTACGTTTATGCGTCTGGACACAATTCAAAAGTGAAAGTGGGCGTTATAGTAGGCGTGTCAAATTTGTTTTTGCTAATGAGTACAACTTAGGTGTTTCAATATAGTCCTTTATTATTCCAAAATCTTTATTAATAGAGAAATTATATGAATTTTAGGTAAAACGTTATATGTGAGGTGGGCGTAAAAGTGGGCGTGGCACCCTAATTTTTTGGCATAGTAATGAAATTGCATAGGGGGATAGACGTAGCAAAATTTATCATCATAACTCTAATTTAAGCGGTTTTATTTAACGGTAGATAACGTGAAAAGTGGGCGTTATAGTAGGCGTGTCAAAGTTATTTTTGCGAATGAGTACAACTTAGGTGTTTCAAGATGGGCCTTTATTATTCCAAAATCTTTATTAATAGAGAAATTATATGAATTTTAGTTAAAACGTTATATGGGAGGTGGGCGTAAAAGTGGGCGTGGCACATTGATTTGCCGTTACAAGAAAGCGTGTCACCAAAAAGCAAAGTGTGCAAAATTTCAGAGTCGTACATCCAATTTTGTTGCTTTTATGACGTTTTTGTTTTTAAATATACCAAAAAATACACTGTGCGGTATAAATTTTCGTACATTTTGATCGATAACTCCTCTCCTAATGCATAGATTGAGACAATTTTCTGAAGAAAATATTGTCTTTACCCAGGAAATATATATTCGAAGTTTCATGAGTCTACGTTAAGGCGTTTGGACACAATTCCATTTTATTCGATGTTCGAAGGACACGGTTTTTTCGACCTACTCTTGCTTTTCGAGCTATAACTCTCTTCCTAATATTCCGATTTAGCCCATTTTCAATACCAAACAAACCTATAAGAAAGATTCTGGCAAAATTTGAGCCCCCTAGCTTTTTCGGTGCGACCTCTATCGTGCTTTCAACAGACGGACAGACGGACGGACATAGCTAGATCGTCATAAAATCAAACCCCGGTTCAGAATATATATACTTTATGGGGTCTAAAATGGATATTTCGATGTGTTACAAACGGAATGACAAAATGAATATACCCCCACCATTTTTTTGGTGGTGGGTATAAAAAGAAGCGCAAATTAATTTAATAAAAAAATTTTTTTAAATTTTTCTAAAAAAATTTTTTAAAAAAATGTAAAAAAAAATATAAAAAAAATAATAAAATATAAATAATATATTAAATAAAATAAAATAAAATTTTTTTGGCTCAGCTGGGATTCGATGCTACATTTATTCTAACGTGTACGTATGCACGTATTTTATATGGGATGAATGGTGATACAAACAATTGTTATTGCATGACTACACGTTGTGAAGGGTATATAAGATTCGGCACGGCCGAATATAGCACTGTTACTTGTTTGAGATATATAATTTTAATACAATGAAATTTTTTATAGTTGAAAATGTTTTTTCAAGCATTTGAATTTCACTTGAGGTATTTTAAATAAATAAATAAGAAAGGCGATGTTTTCTAATGTATTACAGATACTTTTACAAATTGGAGTTTTCGAAAAAACTTTCGCTTATTGTCAAGTACACTAAATGTTTATACATGTAGCTCTAGTGTGATATTTTTTATTTTAAAGTGTAATTTATAATTTATTTTAGCTACTTTATTCTTTGTCTTGTTAAAATTGTAATATTAATATTCTCTTTTCTTTTGTATATTTAAAAATTAAAATTATTTTGGTTTAAATTTTTTTTAATCTTAAATATTTTCTTTCAAAAACTTTGAATATTTATACCTACATACATACTAAAGTTTGACAATATAAGGAAAAATGCATATTATTTCGTTTTAATAAGCGAAACAATTTTGTTGTCAACATTTTTTTAAGAAATTAAAAAAAAAATTTATTTAATTTTTTTCAGTTTAGTATTTTTATTCATTTAATAATGAAAGGGATTTTATATTAAAATATATATTTTTTTTTTTAATACAAACATATCAGATATATCAGGTACATAGAAAAAACATTATATAAAAAACTAGAGCTGAGAATTATGTATTATTTTTTTTAGAACAAACAGAACACAGAAAAAAATAAATATGAATTTCAATTACGAAATTAATATTAATAATTAAAAAATTGTTTAGTTTTGCTCCAATCATCAAAATGATACTATTAATTAAATGAAAATTAATAGTTTTAATTGGAAAAATATGGAGAAAAATATCAATTAAAACAGTATTAAAAATTAATTAAATTTTTCATAATTTTCAACAATGATTTTAATTAATTTAATCATGTCTACATTTGAGATTTGCGATTTATTAAATTAAAGCATTTATTATATCAATAATAAAATTTATTAAACCTGCTTAAAAAAAAAACAAAAAATATTCTCTTTTTATATATATTTATTCTTAATATACATTTTTATTACAAAGGAATCTATATTGTTAATTACATTTCGTTACTTACATATATAATAAAATTAATGATAAGAAATAGGGTTCCACACACATACACATAATATACAATATCAAAAGCCGTGTTTCCAAAAAAAATATTTAGGCATCAACGACCTAGATATAAAGGAATATTAATCGATAAAAAGGCTTGATCAGGCAGAGTGAAGAAATTCAACTAACTTACCTATTGAAATGAGAATTCTGAGGAATATAAGGGAATACATAAATTATGTAATGAATTTTGGCATACCTACAATGAAACCGAAATAATTTATTATATTTAAAACAGAACATATTTTATATATGTGCACTTACCAGAATTTTCTATTGCAGATTGGCGACTTTTTTTTTATTATTCCGCTCCTTGAGTAACAATTATATTAAATTTATTCTTCAAATTAAATTTTCAAGAAAATGTCATTTAAAATATTTTTTATTTTTTTTAATTTATTTTTTTTTTCAACTGACAGAAAAATCTTTGTTTTTTGAAAATATTTAATATAAATTAAAAAATTTAATTAAATTAATAAAAACTATAATTAGAATTCAAAAAAAACCAAAAATTCAATTGATTAAAGAAATTTAAGTAATATTTTTTTCTGTGAATGTTAAAAAGTTTATTCATTTCAAAATAAATTAAATAATAATATTGGTAAAGTAATAAGTTGTTTTTTTTATAAAACAATTGAAATAAAAACAAACTATGTATGTATTTTTGTTAAGAATAAATAATTTTTTATGTTTTTCCCACTTCATTAATTTCTGCCATCAAAAAGTGTTCAATAACAATTAACAATGTTGTTATACTTTAATAAATTACATCATTCGTTTGCTAAATTTTGTATTTTTTTTTCTTGGAACTTAATCATCATGTGCTTTCGGAGGAGTAGTAATAGTAGAAAGTCCAAAACTTATATTCTGTGTTGTAAACAAGCGTCGGCAAACCACTGCGGAGTCAAGTGTTTACATGACTCAATAATAAAAGATTTTATACCAATTTTTTGGGGCTCAGATTTAAAAATTTTATGAAATATTAAAATATGTCTTTTACTATCATCCATTAGTTTATCTGATGGAGCAGCTAAGCTTCCAAAATCTGTAAGCGACTGATAATTTTTAAAGTGTATAAAAAGCTCGCTTGGTGCTGTTAGAACTTCATCCGTCTTTCTCAATTCGTCACAACATTTTTTGCATTGTAATTTTGGAATGACTTTAAATGCTACATATCCAACAAAGTATCTCATAGAAACTACTTCGAAATTTATAACTGCAGAATTTTCAAAAACATCTTCCAGAAAATAATCTGCATATATGTGGCTCTCGAAATCAACATTGTCAATTTCATAGCAACTTGGTTCTTTATGTTCAATACATAAATCTGCTTGAAAGCCAGCATCAACATTATTCTTGCCCCCTTTCTGCCGCAATACAGAAAACGTGTTTTCTAATTTGTCCTGATTAAGGGATTTTGCCATTAAAAAATATACCACCTTCTTTTAAAATATCATCGGTTAACATAAGAACTGATTTAAGAGTGAGCTTCATTCCATTTAAAAAGAAAACACGCTTCTTTTTATCCAAAAACTCCACATTTTCTAAATATTGCAAAAAAAATTTATAAATTTATATGATTCACTGTTAAGCTGAATTGCAGATCTGTAGCAGTTATCACCATAAAGGGAGCCACTATTAAGACAATTGAAAATCTTGTCAATTTTTTCCACAAACTGAGCTGTTAATAAGGCCAATTTTGTGGAATTTATCTGTAATTTTGTGGTTTAAGAAATAGTTTTGATAGCAGCCGCAACAGTTCTGCTGAAAATTTGTGTTGCAAATTTTACACACATTTTTTCAAAACAGTTAGGGTAAATGTGTTGCCGTGTCAATTTTGGGCACATTTTTGTTTTTGCACTTGCTTCCATTTCACACAATTCCTTAATTACTTGAAAATTTACCGTTCCATCCGGTGATTTTATGTCACACTTTAACCAGCCATTCCGCAAAGACTTAATTAAATGGGGGAAATAGTACATGCAAAAAACTTTCTGATCATTAGTTTCAAAAGACGGCTTTTCCACAGATACTCTAAGGTTGGAAAAACATTTTCTGTTGGTCGAGCCTTGATCACATACAAGGGCACGAACGTTTATACACAGAAAAAACTAAATATGGATTTTAATTACGAAATTAATATTATTAATTAAAAAATTGTTTAATTTTGCTCCAATCATCAAAATGATACTATTAATTAAATGAAAATTTATAGTTTCAATTGAAAAAATATGGAGAAAAATATTTAATTGATATTTTATTATTAGTATTAAAAAATTAATTAAAATTTTCAATAAATTTCAAAAATGATTTTAATTAATTTAATCATGTCTTTATTTGAGATTTGGGTTTTATAATATTAAATCATTTATTATATCAATAATATAATTTATTAAACCTGTATAAAAAAATACAAAAAAAAAATATTTTTTTTTTATATATATTTATTCTTAATATACATTTATATTACAAAGGAATCCATATTTTTAATTATATTTCGTTACTTATGTATATCTATATATATAAAAGTGAAACTCTGTGTGTGTGTGTGTGTGTGTGTGTGTGTGTGTGTGTGTTAGCTATAGACTCCGAAACTGTAAAACCGATCGGGCTCAAACTTTGGTAAGTTGTTGTACACATACCAGGGAGTGTTTATGGGTAAAAAAAAGTGGGCGGAGCCACGCCCATAAAAAATTAGTTATCAGTTTTAGCTACTTGCACTTGACCGATTTTTCTGAAACTTTGCACACATATCGAGCTGTCATGACTAAATAATTTCGTGATAAGAAAAGTGGGCGGGGCCACGCCCCTAAAAAAGTTTTAATTTTGAGGTACTTTCACTGGACCGATTTTTCTGAAACCTTGCACACATATTGAGTTGTCATGACTTTGTAATTTCGTGATTGAAAAAGTGGGCGGGGTCACGCCCATAAAAAATTAGTTATCAGTTTTAGCTACTTGCACTAGACCGAATTTTCTGAAACTTTGCAAACATACTGAGCTGTCATGACTTTGCACTTTCGTCATTAGAAAAGTGGGCAGTGCCACGCCCATTAAAAAAAGGTATCATTTTGAGGTACTTGCACTAGACCGATTTTTTTGAAACTTTGCACACTTATTGAGCTGTCATGACTATACAGTTTTGTAATTAGAAAAGTGGGCAGTGCCACGCCCATAAAAAAAGGTATCATTTTGAGGTACTTACACTTGACCGATTTTTCTGAAACTTTGCACACTTATTGAGTTGTCATGACTATACAGTTTCGTAATTAGAAAAGTGGGCAGTGCCACGCTCATAAAGAAAAAGTTTTTAGCCTTGCACTTGATATTCGATTAAAATTTAGAACGCGATTAAAATTCATGAAGGGGCGTAGCAACGCGCGCCGGGATTGGCTAGTGTATAATAAAATTAATAATAAGAACACACATACACATACTATACCATATCAAAAGCCGGATTTCCAAAAATAATTTTTAGCATCAACGACCTAAAAAGGTCTTGATCAGGCAGAGTGAAGAAAATCAACTAACTTACCTGTTAAAATGATAATTCTGAGGAATATAAAGGAACACAATAAATATGTAATGAATTTTGGCATACCTACAATGAAACCGAAACCATTTATTATATTTAAAGCAGAACATATTGTTATATATGTACGTATGTGCACTTACCAGAGCTTTCTCTTGCAGATTGGCGACAATTTTTCATTATTTCGCTCCTTGAGTAACAATTATATTAAATTTATTCTTAAAATTAAATTTTCAAGTAAATGTCATTTAAAATAATATATTTTATTTTTTTAAATTTTTTTCAACTGACAGAAATCTCTTTGTTTTTTGAAAATATTTAATATCAATTAAAAAATTTAATTAAAGTAATGAAAAATATAATTAGAATTCAAAAACAAATTAAAAATTCAATTAATTAAACAAATTTTAGCAATATTTTTTTCTGTGTACCCATGCTTTTTAAAATATTATAATTTTCTTTAACTATTTCACTTAAAGTATCCGCAGATAAGCCGTTGTAGGAAATAAAGAATTTAAGAATGATTGAAAAATTAGAAAACATAGATTTAATCATAAAAACAGATACATGAGTGGCAATTCTATTAGTCCTTTCAAATCCAGTTGTTTCAAATCCATCAACTAAATCTAGACTTCTATTATACATCAACTCTTTTTTATGTTCATTTCATCCATAACTAAAATCATATGCTTAGCACATCTGTCATCCAACTGGGAGCATTTTTCCCTCACGAATTTGAAAGCATTATTTTTTAAGCCGGGCTGAACAAATTTATTCGGCACCCACCGATTCAAGGTGGAAATGTGAGGAAGACTCAAATTTAATTTGTCCCTTAGAAATAAGTATGTGGATTGAGATTTGTAAAAAATGTTCTGAGCTAAATATTTTACATTTTCAGAATATTCCTTTGGCCGAGAGCTCAACAAAAGCTTACAAAAAATTTCGCTTTCTGCGCTTATATTTTGTAAACAATCAGTCGATTCAATAAGAGACTTTTTTATATTATTTATTACGATTTAACTTTTTAGTATGTTGTGTGGGTCGCTTTGATTTTAAATTTTTTTCTTTTTTGTATTTTTTGAGGAGATTACTATATTTTTTCCGGTAGTGATCTGCAAGTAGAGTTTGATTTTCGCAATTTGAGCAGAAAGCGGCTTCGATATTTTCGCAATATAAATTTTTTGGGGAGGACCTGAGCTCTGCGTTAAAATCTTCCAATTCTTCCTCCATTTCATCAATATATACAGTTGGAATGGCGTCAGCTTTTAATTTTGTTCCTCCAACGTATGAACTTGAAAAATGATTTTCGCAAATATAAAGATTTTTATTAAAATTCTTCTCTGGAATTCGACATTTCTCTCGCCAAATTTGACCTAGTATCATATCCGGCGAAGGAAATTTAAACATTTTTAAGCCCTTAAAATGTCTTCTCGATTTTTGGCATTTTTTTACGCAGCATTTTATGCCCGATGGCGATTTATTTTTCTTTTTGTACTCTAATTCATTGCTTCAGTAGAGTTTTTATTTATTGCGTTATTTTTATTATTTTTTTTATTTACTTTTCTTTCATAATGTGTTATGAAATGCTTCAAAATAAAATAAAAAGCTGCAGAGCCTTTAAAAAATCACTAAAAAAAATTTCGGGCGAAGTGTCCTTGACGATTTGTGGCTCTTAAAATACAACAACAATACAAAAATTCTACCTGACTTCGGTTTAGCTAGTTTTTGCACATTTATTGCATGTGGGTTTTTTTTAGGAAATTGCAGTGCAGGGAACAGGTACATAAGTATTTTTTATTGAGTTTTGA
This sequence comes from Phyto melanocephala, assembly GCA_941918925.1. NCBI lineage: Eukaryota > Metazoa > Arthropoda > Insecta > Diptera > Rhinophoridae > Phyto > Phyto melanocephala. The sequence continues at coordinate 71,254,910 of OW799233.1, forward strand.
CTTTCTTACATAAAATTGAAATTTCTTTTATCACAAAATACATACATAACTATTTGTTTCCTGACGAGCCAACATATTATTGGCGAAACAGTGGCAGCAATTTTAATAAAAATTGTAATTTTAGAGAATAAAGTAGCTAAAATAAATTATAAATTACACTTTAAAATAAATAAAATCACACTAGAGCTACATGTATAAACATTGAGTGTACTTGACAATAGGCGAAAGTTTTTTCGAAAACTTCAATTTGTAAAAGTGTCTGTAATACATTAGAAAACATCGCCTTTCTTATTTATTTATTTAAAATACCTCAAGTGAAATTCAAATGCTTGAAAACAAAAATTTTCACCTAAGTATAATAAATTTCATTGTATTAAAATTACATATCTCAAATCAATAAAATTGTACACGTACCTACACTAAAATTTTCGCTAAGAAGGGCAAATAAAATTCGATCACAATTGATGCAATCTCATTCGTACAACAACAATATATATATGCTTTTGCTACTGTAACACAGTCGAGCGTATTTGTTTTTAATATAATATTTGATAATCTATTATTTAAGCTTATTTTTGCATGTTTTACAAATAGTAAAATCCTCATTCTCACTATTTTCAAAATACTTCCGAACTTCATTTTGCTTATTTCGCGGCATTGTTTATCGATCTTAAATATTTATAAAACTAAAGAATGCCACTGAACTGAGTAATTTACAATTCATATAATAAAATCAAAAACAAAACACACATACAACATCTCTACTGCTTTAACTTTGGAATTTTTTTAAAGTTTCAGTCAGTCAAAACAAAAACTGTTCGCACATGTCGACAGCAGAAGTGCTTTGTAGTGAATAACCTTTCGTTTTTTATTTGTGCTTTAACTGCGACTGATTGCATTTAAAACAAGAGCGCTATATTCGGTTGTGCCGAATCTTATATACCCTTCACAACGTGTAGTCATGCAATAACAGTGGTTTGTGTCACCATTCATCCCATATGAAATACGTACATACATATAAAATACATACATATATAAAAACATCCCATTGTAAAATTATAAATTTACGTATGTATGTTAAAAAAAAAAAATAAAAAAAATAATTTAAAAAAAAATTTTTAAAAAATAATAAAAATATATATAATAAATATAAAACAAAAAAAAAAAATAAAAAAAAAAATATTAAAAAAAAAAATTAAAAAAAATATATAAAAATTAAATTTTTAATGTGAACCATTTTTTATTTTGGCTTAAGTTCATTTGTTTCTTTATTTAATTTTTTTATAATTCAAATTAAATTAAATTGTAACCATTTTAGGAATATTTTTTCTAAAAATTATTTCCGATATTAGCCGAGTGGAATGCATTTTCGAAATCAGCTACGATTTCATCATCAGCACTCTTTATCGGTATACTACTATGTAACTTAAAATTCCTATTTATGTTACAATTGAATGAAATTTGAATTAGTGAAAAGTCTAGGCAATATTTATTAAAATAAATAAATAAAATTAAAATAAAAAATTATAAAAATGTTTACTTAATTTTTTTAGTAGTTTATGGCCAGAAGTCTGGAGTTATTGGGGAAAATTTATAAAAAAGGCGATAAATTACACTTTTTTGAATAAAAACAAATATCAATATTCTTGTCAAAATGGGATACCTTCACTTAATTGTAAATAAAAGCAGAACGCGTTAATCGATTTCTATGATCTATGTCGCATTTTGTTTATAGGTTATGTGACTTCACATGAAATTAAAAACACTTGATCCTTTTTTCCATTTTGGATTTTTTATGAATTAAAAAAAAAAAAAATATTTAAATTTTTAGACAAAAAATACTTTTTTCCCTTCATACATTCATTTTTAACTTCGAAAGTGTTGCACATATAGGAAAACGGTATAGAAACAGATTAGAGAAATTGTAATTCTTAATTTTTCTAAATTTGTGTCATCAAAATCGGACGAGTGGTTCTCGAGTTATGTTAAACTACGTTTTTGCCAAAATGTTACAACTAAGCGAAAAAACATCAAGATAAGGAAAAAATTTAAAATGTCATAAAAAAAAGTGACACATATGAACGCCAAACCCTTTGAGGGTTTTACTATACTAACCTAGTACCATCACCCTGACTTGGAATTTCTCACCCCCAGATATAGATAATAAATTTTAATGCTTGTGTATTAAGTTGTTTAGATTTTTGCTTCTCAATCACACAAATAACGGCTGAAGGGTACTAACTGAAATTTGGCACACCTAGATTAACACCAAGAATAATAAAAACAATATTAAAAAATGTTTCGTTCTGCGTATACACGTCACATCAGCCTTGCACTTAACAAAAGTAATACAAGTACAGTGAGGTTTATTTAAATTATTAAAGGTGAATAAAAGCATTATAGTTTATTTTAAAGTATATTATTGAACATATTACTGCTTATAATGTTATTTACCGTTTAAAATTATTTTTTTTATTATTATTATTTCTTAAATATTTATTTTAGCATTTTATTAACAATCTTGGATTAATATGTGTGCAGACGAAGTCGAGGGCACATGCTGTTATATATAAAATTTTTGTAAAAAATTATAATAAATGATTTTTTTTTTGAATTTACATCGAACTCCCCTGCAGGAAATGTCTGTATTAAAAAAGTACTGATTTAGTATCTACTCTGTCACCAGTACTAATGGCCAATTATACCCTAGATAATGTTATTTGCTATAGATATTCAAAATGCACTTAACATTGAAAATCCACTAGTGAAGTTAGAACCAGTGTTTGAAAAACTGCAGTCGAAATAGTAAAAGTCGTAAAATTGTGCTATTACTTCGACTTAACAGTTTTTCATTGGGCAAACACAAACTGTTGCTTCACTTCTACTTCTTAAACGACTAACAATCGCAGTTAAAGCACAAACAAAAAACACTACAAGAACTTCTGCAATCGACAAGATCGAACAGTTTTTGGCAGCATTGAAAAACTTCTTATTCGTTTGATTGCTTTTGCTTCTGCTTAGGTTTCTGATTTTTATACCCTTCACACAGTGAAAAAGTTTATATATAGGTTTGTCATTCCGTGTGAAATTTCTACAATTTTGATTTCCGACCCCATAAAGTACATATTTTCTGAAAGCTTATGAATAGGGGAGTCGATTAAGCCCTGTCAGTCTATCCGTGTGTTTGTTGAAATCAACTTTTTGAAGCCCCCCGACATCGCTTGGACTCGGGTGAGGTATTAAAATATCAGAAATATTCGGGAGTAGATCGGTATTGAAAATCAGAAACATCGGTATTGAAAATCAGAAACATCGGTACATAAACAACTGAGATATGAACATAAACCCCCGACCACCTCGATTTTTTTTTTCACAAAAACAAAATTACTACAACAACATACATACATACAAACGTGTATACTGGTTAGAGAAAACGTGGCATCGAATCCCAGCTGAGCCAAAAAAAAAGATTTTTTTTATTATTTTTATATTTATATTTTATTCGAACTTTTTTCTATATATTAAATTTTTAATGTGAACCATTTTTTATTTTGGCTTAAGTTCATTTGTTTCTTTATTTAATTTTTTTATAATTCAAATTAAATTAAATTGTAACCATTTTAGGAATATTTTTTCTAAAAATTATTTCCGATATTAGCCGAGTGGAATGCATTTTCGAAATCAGCTACGATTTCATCATCAGCACTCTTTATCGGTATACTACTATGTAACTTAAAATTCCTATTTATGTTACAATTGAATGAAATTTGAATTAGTGAATCTTAGTATTAATTTTCATATTTTGTTGAATATTTTATTTCACCTATCAAATGACAATTCATAATTCAACATGTTCATATTCTTCTATATTCGTAATACATTTTTTGTTATGCTTTCAATATCCATCCTTTGGCTGGAATTATTGAAAACAATTATTTTCAATAATTCCAGCCAAAGGATGGATATTGAAAGCATAACAAAAAATGTATTACGAATATAGAAGAATATGAACATGTTGAATTACACAGTACAACATTTTTCAGTTAATTGATTGCCAACTCAATTCTGTGAACTGTATGTGAAATTAGACCCAAAAAGAAGAATTTCTGCATCATTCGTTTTGTCTTCTTACCTGCGATTTGAAGTTAGTATCGATTTGAAGTTAGTACTATCGTAAAGGGGAATTTATCACGTTTTAGGCCCTGTTGTTTGACATAGCTCGACAACCACTAGCCCAATTTAGTTGAAATAAATTTTAAAAAATTAAAAATTACAATTCCCTTAATCTGTTCATATATTGTTTTCCTATACAAGTAACACTTTCGAAGTTAAAAATGAATGTATGAAGGGGAAAAATTATTTTTTGCCTAAAAATTTAAATTTTTTTTTTTTAAATACATAAAAAATCCAAAATGGAAAAAAGTTTCAAGTCTAGTTATTCTTTCGCAAAGTCACATAACCTATGAGCAAAATGAGACAAAGATCATAAAAATCGATGCACGCGTTTCGCTTTTATTCGCAATTGAGTAAATGTATGAATTTCAAAAATCAGTTATAGCCACCACCCTTAAAATAAAAATATAAATTAAAAAATTATCATGCAAAAAAAAATTTATTTATAAAAACTTAATGAAAATAAAATAATATGCAATTAATACGCAATTATAATATGCATAAAAACAAAATTTAGAACATTTTTTCAATTATTGGCAATATCCATCCTTGTAGAAGTTGACGCTTGTGGTTCTGATGATCTTGTTTTCTTCGTAGGTTGTTCATATTCATGGTCTGAGTCTGTATCGTCATCCGAGATACACATACTATTCAAGGGCGTGTTTCTTTCACTGTGTCCACCAATTTCAATGTCTTCATCTTCGGTGCTTTCTTCAAACTGCATAATTGTGGAACTCCACCAACAAACCTCCGCAAGCAATGCATCCAATTTTTTGCTTTTGAACCGCTTTTCAAATGGCATGGTCACCTGGTGGAACCTCTCTCCTTGTTCGTCTGATTCCTGAGGTGATTGTGCCAAAAAAGTATCGAGGTGGTGGTGCAAGAAATGCAATTTCAGCGTCATGGATGCACCGATTTTTTCGAAATAAAACAGCAACCTGTCCACTCGTTGCTGTATCTCTTCTCGCTGGACACGGTTCTTTTCTAGAACGCCTTCTATTACTTCTTTCAATGCGTTCCATGCATGTTGGTGGTCGTGATGCTCTGAAAGCAAATGTGTGAAAGAATCACTTTTGATCAATTTCCGAATATCAGGTCCATTGAGAATACCTCTTTTAAATACATAAGAAAAACGTAAAATTATTGGTAATGTGAATGTATAGAAATTAACAAATTTAGATATGACAATATTGAAATACAGAGTACGATACGTACCGTTTTTAATTTTCTCATCACTGAGTTTCGGAAAGATGGATTTCAAACAGTCAAAGGCGCCGTTAACTTTTTTGACCACCACTTCAACGAATTTCCCAGCTATTCCCAGTTTCATGTGGAGCGGTGGCAACAAAATATCATCCAGGTCCTTTATCATAGGTTCAACGGAATAAAATTTCTGAAAATCAGCTTGGCGTTGTCGGTATGATGTTGCGCTGACATTTTGCTGTGTGAGTTTTCTTCTCTTCAAAAATGATGTCAGCCATTCGGAGTCGTGTTGTGATAGTCCCAGCTTGGCCACAATGTAATCCATTTCGATTTGTGGTAGCGGTTGTGGTGCACTATTTTCAATATCTGGTATCCAATCAGCATCATCCAAATCGGTCGGATTGGTGAAAACGGTTGCGGCTAGCAGGGACACAGTATCCGCACTCGGAGGTTTAGGTGCATCGGTATCAGCAGGGCGTTGCACTGGAAGTGTGGCAGTAAATGCAGCAGTGTATACTTTTGTTTTCCATTGTTGTCTGTTTAATCCAGGACAAAAATTTATGCATGCATAGCACCTGGATTCATCATGTCCAGTTGTGTCTTCCACCCAAATTACTGGCTTCATAAAAGATAACTTTCTACTTTTTCCGTGAATCCATTTTAGAAGGGTAGTATAACAACTGTTGCACACTGTGTTCGGCGTAAAATTTGCACCACTTAAATCTGCTTCATCGAAATAATTACAATACGCGGTTTTGAATTGCTCAGTAAACAAATTTTTTCGATCTTTTTTCTGTATTTTTTGGACGATATGACCACAAACGTAACAATATTCATCCAAATATGGGCACTTGTTGTTTTCCATATTGATATATTTTATGTTTTGTTGTTATTCACTTTTAAAAAACTGGAGAAAAATCACTTTTACTGTTCGCGTTCGTCGGCACTGGCTGAATGCCAAAAATCGATCAATGCACACCTATAAATACTACGTATTTTTGAATATTTTACTGCCAGGCATTTATAAATGGGCGCATATTTTAAGGGCGGCTGGCTATATACCTGATTCAGCACTTGTACGTTTCAAACTGTGCAAAACTTTCAAAATAATGACCACCCTTAAATGTGGGTGCAATTTCTGTAAACAAATCATATAGGTAGCCACCGGAAAAACCAAAATAATAAAAAGGTCCACTTTCCGTTTAATTGTCCACGTACATTTATTACCGCAATCATAAAAATCAAATAACCTTTTGTTTATTCCTTTTTTTTTAATTCTCAGAATCATGAAAAAGGTGTCAATGTTTTCTCCAAATAATGTTGTGCATATCTCGAGCAAATTTTTGAAATTCATACATTTACTCAATTGCGAATAAAAGCGAAACGCGTGCATCGATTTTTATGATCTTTGTCTCATTTTGCTCACAGGTTATGTGACTTTTTGAAAAAATAACTAGACTTGAAACTTTTTTCCATTTTGGATTTTTTATGTATTTTTAAAAAAAAAATTTTAAATTTTTAGGCATAAAATAATTTTTTCCCTTCATACATTCATTTTTAACTTCGAAAGTGTTACTTGTATAGGAAAACAATATATGAACAGATTAAGGGAATTGTAATTCTTAATTTTTTAAAATTTATTTCAACTAAATTGGGCTAGGGGTTGTCGAGCTATGTCAAACAACAAGGCCTAAAACGTGATAAATTCCCCTATACGATAGTACTAACTTCAAATCGCAGGTAAGAAGACAAAACGAATGATGCAGAAATTCTTCTTTTTGGGTCTAATTTCACATACAGTTAACAGAATTGAGTTGGCAAATCATGTGTTGTACTGTGTTATGAATTGTCATTTGATAGGTGAAATAAAATATTCAACAAAATATGAAAATTAATACTAAGATTCACTAATTCAAATTTCATTCAATTGTAACATAAATAGGAATTTTAAGTTACATAGAAGTATACCGATAAAGAGTGCTGATGATGAAATCGTAGCTGATTTCGAAAATGCATTCCACTCGGCTAATATCGGAAATAATTTTTAGAAAAAATATTCCTAAAATGGTTACAATTTAATTTAATTTGAATTATAAAAAAATTAAATAAAGAAACAAATGAACTTAAGCCAAAATAAAAAATGGTTCACATTAAAAATTTAATATATAGAAAAAAGTTCGAATAAAATATAAATATATAATTATAACACACATGGCACGGTGTTAATGACATTCAAGAATTCATTGTTCAGTGTCTATCACCTAGATGGACTTATATATAAATGAAAATGTAAATACAACCTTGTTTTCAATAATTCCAGCCAAAGGATGGATATTGAAAGCATAACAAAAAATGTATTACGAATATAGAAGAATATGAACATGTTGAATTATGAATTGTCATTTGATAGGTGAAATAAAATATTCAACAAAATATGAAAATTAATACTAAGATTCACTAATTCAAATTTCATTCAATTGTAACATAAATAGGAATTTTAAGTTACATAGTAGTATACCGATAAAGAGTGCTGATGATGAAATCGTAGCTGATTTCGAAAATGCATTCCACTCGGCTAATATCGGAAATAATTTTTAGAAAAAATATTCCTAAAATGGTTACAATTTAATTTAATTTGAATTATAAAAAAATTAAATAAAGAAACAAATGAACTTAAGCCAAAATAAAAAATGGTTCACATTAAAAATTTAATATATAGAAAAAAGTTCGAATAAAATATAAATATATAATTATAACACACATGGCACGGTGTTAATGACATTCAAGAATTCATTGTTCAGTGTCTATCACCTAGATGGACTTATATATAAATGAAAATGTAAATACAACCTTGTTTTCAATAATTCCAGCCAAAGGATGGATATTGAAAGCATAACAAAAAATGTATTACGAATATAGAAGAATATGAACATGTTGAATTATGAATTGTCATTTGATAGGTGAAATAAAATATTCAACAAAATATGAAAATTAATACTAAGATTCACTAATTCAAATTTCATTCAATTGTAACATAAATAGGAATTTTAAGTTACATAGTAGTATACCGATAAAGAGTGCTGATGATGAAATCGTAGCTGATTTCGAAAATGCATTCCACTCGGCTAATATCGGAAATAATTTTTAGAAAAAATATTCCTAAAATGGTTACAATTTAATTTAATTTGAATTATAAAAAAATCAAATAAAGAAACAAATGAACTTAAGCCAAAATAAAAAATGGTTCACATTAAAAATTTAATATATAGAAAAAAGTTCGAATAAAGTATAAATATATAAAATATAAAAATAATAAAAAAAATCTTTTTTTTTGGCTCAGCTGGGATTCGATGCCACGTTTTCTCTAACCAGTATACACGTTTGTATGTATGTATGTTGTTGTAGTAATTTTGTTTTTGTGAAAAAAAAAATCGAGGTGGTCGTGGGTTTATGTTCATATCTCAGTTGTTTATGTACCGATGTTTCTGATTTTCAATACCGATGTTTCTGATTTTCAATACCGATCTACTCCCGAATATTTCTGATATTTTAATACCTCACCCGAGTCCAAGCGATGTCGGGGGGCTTCAAAAAGTTGATTTCAACAAACACACGGATAGACTGACAGGGCTTAATCGACTCCCCTATTCATAAGCTTTCAGAAAATATGTACTTTATGGGGTCGGAAATCAAAATTGTAGAAATTTCACACGGAATGACAAACCTATATATACCCTTTTTCACTGTGTGAAGGGTATAAAAATCAGAAACCTAAGCAGAAGCAAAAGCAATCAAACGAATAAGAAGTTTTTCAATGCTGCCAAAAACTGTTCGATCTTGTCGATTGCAGAAGTTCTTGTAGTGTTTTTTGTTTGTGCTTTAACTGCGATTGTTAGTCGTTTAAGAAGTAGAAGTGAAGCAACAGTTTGTGTTTGCCCAATGAAAAACTGTTAAGTCGAAGTAATAGCACAATTTTACGACTTTTACTATTTCGACTGCAGTTTTTCAAACACTGGTTCTAACTTCACTAGTGGATTTTCAATGTTAAGTGCATTTTGAATATCTATAGCAAATAACATTATCTAGGGTATAATTGGCCATTAGTACTGGTGACAGAGTAGATACTAAATCAGTACTTTTTTAATACAGACATTTCCTGCAGGGGAGTTCGATGTAAATTCAAAAAAAAAATCATTTATTATAATTTTTTACAAAAATTTTATATATAACAGCATGTGCCCTCGACTTCGTCTGCACACATATTAATCCAAGATTGTTAATAAAATGCTAAAATAAATATTTAAGAAATAATAATAATAAAAAAAATAATTTTAAACGGTAAATAACATTATAAGCAGTAATATGTTCAATAATATACTTTAAAATAAACTATAATGCTTTTATTCACCTTTAATAATTTAAATAAACCTCACTGTACTTGTATTACTTTTGTTAAGTGCAAGGCTGATGTGACGTGTATACGCAGAACGAAACATTTTTTAATTAATGCGTGAACGCATTAAAGAAATTGTAATTCTTAATTTTTCTAAATTTCTTTCATCAAAATCGGACAAGTAGTTCTCGAGTTATGTTAAACTACGTTTTTGCCAAAATGTTACAACTAAGCGAAAAAACATCAAGATAAGGAAAAAATTTTAAAATGTCATAAAAAAACTAACGCATACGAACGCCAAACCCTTTGAGGGTTTTATTATACTGACCTAGTACCATCACCCTGACTTGGAATTTCTCACCCCCCAGACAATAATCCCAAAAATGTTCCACAGTGTAATTATTATTATTTATTAATTATGTATAATGTTAAATAATTATTCCAAAATAGGCATATATTAAATATCTATATATTAAATATTAACTAAAATTATTACAGCTCGAGGTCTTTTAGTACCTTTTTACACAATTTTTTCATATGACAAAATGTTGAAATTTATATGGTATATGTTTTCAAAAGTTTGTTATTTCAAATTTATTTTTTCACACAAAAAATTTTTACAAAAAATCAAAACAAATATTTCCTGACGATGCTACACAACGAAGTAGCGAAATATTGGAAGAATTAATAAAAACTAAAGATATTATTTAAATAATTAAAAAACCTCTAGCTGTAATAATTTTAGTTAATATTTAAATTAAAAATTAAAAAAAAAAAAAAAAATTAAATAAAATTAAATATAAGTAGTTATAAAATTCTAGTAAAGCCTTGTTTACAAAAATTGTATTTGTAACATTTGTTTGGGTAATCATTTTTAAGACATCACTGTCATAACAAAATTTTGAGTTGAATTTTAATAAATCCTTAGATTGAATGAATCATGAAATAGTGTTTACCCGAAGCCGGACTCTAAATTCAAACTGGGGCAGAGACAACCATTAATGTACACATTTGGTTGAACTTCTTAAAGCAGAGCCTGCACACCCATATTCTTTCTCATCATAACCAAACAATCATCTGAACCAAGTCCGATTACATCTTTTATAGGAATTTTATTAATCTTTAAAACGTTCATTATAAAAATCGATTGATCGGAACCATCAGGTACTTCAACTATGGTCAAAAAACGATCAACACATTTTCCAAAATATAAACGTATTAAAATGGCCAAATTTTTTAATACTGTGCAGTTCGTACTTTTGTATTTTAGTATTTATAGAGAGAAAACGAATTTATTTCTTTTTAATAAAAAATATATTTTTCTTAAAAAGTATGTAAAATTATATTTTTTAATTGTTTGAAAAAGTGCCAAGCATGCCATCGTGCCATTAAACAATTAATAGTGCCAAAAATGGCACGATTGTGCCACTTTTCCCAACAGTGGTAGCAGCACAACATTTTTGATTTTTTCAAATTTACTGAGTGCAACATCTTTATAGTCTATAGTCTTTGTACGAGCCTTTAGCAAACATAATGAAATTTATATGAGTTCTGTATTGTATTGTTTCGTAAATATACTACAACTAATTTACTCTCTTTTATTCAATGTTCTCTATCTGCCCTTCACTGACCTAGAGTTATAGTTGTCTGAGCGCAGAAGTGTTCACTCGCAGCATTCGTCATTCGTAGTAATATTTAAAGCAGCGTTGCCAGATGGTCTAGGAAAAAGAAAATGAAAAAAATGAAATGAAAAATATTGAATAATGGCAACGCAGCGCAGTCCGTTATTTCATTGCGCGACGTAGACGCAGAACTTACTTTTTATATATTTATACATTTTTGAAAACAAATTTTACAACAAACACACAATTATATTCTATGATGCTAAAGATGCACACAAGAACATTTTTTTAAATGGCTGAGTGCGCTCTTTATGTATTTTTATACCCTTCACACAGTGAACAAGTAACAGTGCTATATTCGGCCGTGCCGAATCTTATATACCCTTCACAACGTGTAGTCATGCAATAACAATTGTTTGTATCACCATTCATCCCATATAAAATACGTGCATACGTACACGTTAGAATAAATGTGGCATCGAATCCCAGCTGAGCCAAAAAAATTTTATTTTATTTTATTTAATATATTATTTATATTTTATTATTTTTTTTTTATATTTTTTTTAAATTTTTTTAAAAAATTTTTTTTAGAAAAATTTAAAAAAATTTTTTTTTAAATTTTTTTAAAATTTTTTTTTTGTAGTTTTTTTTATTATTTTTTTCTTATTTTTAATATTTTTTTTTTTTTAATTTTTTTTTGTTTGGTATGTTTTTTACATGTATTTATGTATGTATGTTGTTGTTGTAATTGTGAAAAAAAACGAGGTGGTCGTGGTTTTTTGCTCATGTCTCAAAAAGTTATGGGGCGATTGTGCTGAATTTCAATAGCGATTCATTCCTGGATATTTCCAAGAGATTGATACCATATACAGATCTGAGGAACATGTAGTTGCTTCTAAAAGTTGATTTCAACCAACACACGGGCAGACGGATAGACGGACAGACGGTCAGGGCTTAATCGACTCCTCTATTCAGAAAAATATATACTTTATGGGGTCGGAAATGAAAATTGTAGAAATTACAAACGGAATGACAGAGCTATATATACCCTTGTGCACCACAGGTGAAGGGTATAAAAAGGGTATATATAGGTTTGTCATTCCGTGTGAAATTTCTACAATTTTCATTTCCGACCCCATAAAGTATAAATTTTTTGAAAGCTTATGAATAGGGAAGTCGATTAAGCTCTGTCAGTCTGTCCGTCTGTCCGTGTGTATGTTGAAATCAACTTTTTGAAGCCCCCTGACATCGCTTGGACCCGGCTGAGGTATTAAAATATCAGAAAGATTCGGGAGTAGATCGCTATTGAAAATCAGAAACATCGGTTCATAAACAACTGAGATATGAGCAAAAACCCACGACAACCTCGATTTTTTTTTCACAAAAACAACATTACAACAACAACATACATGCATACAAACGTGTATACTGGTGAGAGAAAACGTGGCATCGAATCCCAGCTGAGCCAAAAAAAAATTTTTTTTATATTTAAAAAATTTTTTTTTTAATTTTGTTTTTAATTTTATTTTTTATTTTTTTTTTTTTTTATTTAATATATTATTTATATTTTTATTATTTTTTTTTTGTTTTATATTAATTATATATGTTTTAATTATTTTTTTTTTTAAATTTTTTTTTTTTTTTTTTAACATACAAACGTAAATTTATAATTTTACAATGGGATGTTTTTTATATATGTATATTTTTTATATGTATGTACGTATTTCATATGAGATGAATGGTGATACAAACTACTGTTATTGCATGACTACACGTTGTGAAGGGTATATAAGATTCGGCACGGCCGAATATAGCGCTCTTACTTGTTTAATATAATGTATTTAAAATTTTATGGATAATAATAAATAAAATACATTAAAAAAACATTACTATTTTTCATCCATAATATAAATAACAAAACATGCACTAAATCATTTAAACGCCTAAGATCGTCTAACCTACGACAAATCATAAAATCTGGCAACCACGTTTTCACTTAAGCTGGATTCACCCATAAAATTTTAGTTCAGAACAAATTTTTTTTATATTGAGTTTGATGTTTTACTTTTAAGAGCGAGAGATTATTTTGTTCAGAAAGTTTTTTCTCGAATTGGTTTAATTTTAATTCTTGTTCAGAAGAAACTGAATTGGGATGCCCTTTTTTTCAATATTTACATGAAAATTGAATTTGGTTGCTACATCACACAGTGTCAGTACATTTATTATACAAAAATAAATTTCTTTTGCAAACAAATGCACTTCAATTAAAAATAATAATTTTAGTTTTATTCTATCCGACATTTTCTTCACATATATTTTAATGAAATAATTTACGTTTGTATTTATTTACATAGTTTATTAGCGGTGCTGCCACTTTGTACAACTGTTTGCATTTTTATATTATATGGGAGCTTTGTTTTTTCGGACAAATTTTCTGAAATCGTTCTGCAGAAAACTCTCAGTAAAAAATTTTATTCTCCGGAAAAAATTTTGTTCAGAAGAAATGGGTGAATTCACCTTTAATGTTGAATTTTAAATACACGAATATATACTAAATGAATATGCCATGAATGTTGTTGTTACGAGCTAGTCGTAACACTTAAGTCGTGTAAGTTAAATACAAAGAAGTTACTGAATTTGAAAATAGAAAAAACACGAAACTTGGCTTTCACCCCTTTCGCACTAGGCAAGTCAATTGCGCAAGTTAGTTTTTTATTTTCTTTTGAACTTGCTTTCACGTTCAGACTCAGCAATTGACTTGCCCAAGTTTCGTTCTCTTTTACTTATTATACTCTTCACACAGTGAAAAAGGGTATATATAGGTTTGTCATTCCGTTTGAAATTTCTACAATTATCAATTATCTACACATACATACAAACGTGGTATACTTGTTAGAGTGAGCCAAAAAATTTTTTTTATTTTATATATTATTCAAATTTTTATTGTTTTATATTTAATTTTTCTTTTAATTTATTTTGTTTTAGACACATAAGTAAACTAAATTTATAATATTACAATTGGATGTTTTTATATATGTTTGTTTTTTATATGTATGTACGTATTTCATATGAGATAAATGGTGATATAAACAATTGTTGTTGCATGACTACACGTTGTGAAGGGTATATAAGATTCGGCATGGCCGAATATAGCACTCTTGTTTGTTTTTATTACTTTTTTGTTTTTGGTTTCTCCACAAAAACTTGCTCGTACTTGCCGAGTACATGTAAGTGTGTACTCAAATATGAGCAAATTTCTTCCTCTTAACCCGACCTTACCCCTTTTGTCTATAAACACAACACACTTGCGCAAGTGACTTGCCTAATGAGAAAGGGGTGTTTGAGTGGTTGTGATATTGACATGTACAAGTAAAAAGTTATTGTGTAATATTTTCATTCATGAAGCTCTCTTTGTATGAAGAACGATCTAACTAGCCACCATATCAGTAAAAGCGAGTGCTTAAAAGTATTCGAAACTAATGCTATGCCCACAATTGGGACGAACGACGAATTTTTCGTCGCGAATATTCGTCATCAAAAATAAAAAACATTTGTGTATATGAGAATGCATACAATTGTGGCGTCAGTCGAAGTTCGCTATACGCGGCGAACTCTGCATTAGATTTATTTCTATTTCTTACGCCTGCGAACGACGAACAAGGTGACCATTTTTTATTAAATTTGGGTTTACTTCTCAACTTTTTAAGAAAATAAAGTTAGTTTTTACTTTAATAATTGTTTTATTTTTTATTTTAAAACATTTAAAATAAGTATAAAGTTAAAAGTGGTTAAAGTTAAGTACAAAACTTTGTTTTTATTTGTGTTTTTGCAAATGCTTAAGTTTATTAAGTGATATTTTTTTCATATGGTCACACTATTAGCTGTTATACACAAACAAAATTTTTATTATTGTTAAATGCACGTACCCACGACATTCTTTGCAAACGTTTGCTTATACGTAAACAAGTTTTTATTATTACAGAAATTATATTTATTGTTTGGTTGAGTGTCACAAAAAATTAAATTCTTCGATTATTTTTGTTTTTTCTTTGCACAAACAAACACTAAACAATTTTATCAACTATAAAAGATGTTACTTTTTCGTCGTTGTTGTGCTTTACACGACGAATTTGCACAACGAATTTTTACCGAAGAGTTCGTCGTGTTGGGCGAAAATCGTCATTCGTCCCAATTGTGCGCTGAGCATAAAACTGATTTAGTAAACAGTGAGTGCGGTCGCAAGTATTATGTATTGTTGCAGTTCTCTGGTAATTAATTTAATATTAAATGTTGACAGTATACGTTTATCTATTATTCTCCTTGTAAGTGTATCTAGATATTTATGTAATTAAATATCCAGTGGTTAAATTTATATTGATTTGTTGTTTTTTATTATAATTGGTTTATATATTTTTGTATAATTTAAGATTCCTGATGATGCCAACCGATGGTAGGCGAAATATCGAAAATTGAAAATAAATAAACAAATATTTTTTTTACTTATTTGTTTAACCTCGAGCTCAACTAATACAAAATTAAAGTTTAAAAAGGAAAGGTCGAAAAAAGAAAAATTTTAAAATCTTATGAATTGTATTTTATATTTTGACAACGATAGATTTAAGTAAGTTTATTTAAGTTCGAGTAATAATATATATTAACAGGGTATATTTATTTTATAGATAACAAACACATTCACAATTAGAACAACAATACCAAAAAAGGAAAAAAACTACTTGCGGGATTATCCACAATCGTTAAATACCGCATTTTTATTTTCTTTGCATAGTTTTATTATTTATGTCCAAAGTGTGTTACCACCGTAACATACGGGCTAAAGTTGCTGCCGCAACAGATATACTAGATTTTTAAAAGACTTTTAATTTGTTACCAAATTTTAATACAAAAAAAGTCGCTTTTATATACAAAGAACTTTTGAAAGTTAGGGCAGAAAAATTATAAATCTTTTTTGTTGGAAATAAAACGACATAAGAAAAATCAAATAACTTATACAGAAACTACACATCAATTATGCGCATATTCATAAATACGGGTGTAGCCTATAACACTATGCAACAAGCAAAAATTCCCAGAATAACCACTATATCTTTTTGATCCGCTATAGTCATTATCATATTTTAAAAAATTTTTTTTTTTATAAAATTTGAGATTTTTTAAGAGGTTGTTCCATACATTTTGTCGTAACTTTGGAACGACTTACTCGATTTTGTTAAGCATTCCGTCTGAAAACTTTAAATTGCTCCAGCTTTAAGTCTTTTTAATATTATTTTCTCATCTAGCCATCAGTTTTGGAGTTATCGAGGAACAAGTCGGAAATTTTTTTTTTATAAAAAATAGTAGGCAACAAATAATTATCAGTTTTGGGTCTTAACCTTAAAGCTGCAGATATAAGAAATAAAATAAATTTTATTACATAAAAATCCATTGATATATTCGTGCTTTATTCCCGATAAACTGAAAGTACCTAGTTTTGATATTTTTATACCCGCCACCAAAAAAATGGTGGGGGTATATTCATTTTGTCATTCCGTTTGTAACACATTGAAATATCCATTTAAGACCCCATAAAGTATATTTATTCTGAATCAGGGTTTAATTTGATGACGATCTAGCTATGTCCGTCCGTCTGTTGAAAGCACGATAGAGGTCGCACCGAAAAAGCTAGGGGGCTCAAATTTTGCCAGAATCTTTCTTATAGACAAGGTTTGTTTAATATTGAAAATGGGCTAAATCGGAATATTAGGAAAAGAGTTATAGCTTGTAAGGCAAGAGTAGGTCGAAAAAACCGTGTCCTTCAAACATCGAATAAAATGCAATTGTGTCCAAACGCATTAACGTACAGTCATGAAACTTCGAATATATATTTCTCGGGTCAAAACAATATCTCTCCCCAAAAAACTTTGCTTTTTGGTGAAAGGCTTTTCTGTGAATCAATGTGCCACGCCCACTTTTACGTCCACCTCCCATATAACGTTTTACCTAAAATTCATATAATTTCTCTATTAACAAGTAAGAGCACTATATTCGGCTGTGCCGAATCTTTTATACCCACCACCAATTTTGTGTACATTTAAAGCACAATCTTTATTATTTTGTTAGTCGCTTGGAATAATCTCTTTATAATAAAATATGTATTACTTTCTTTGTAGAGGGTGGTTAAATTTTAAGGGCCCATGTTGAAGGTGAACCACACCTAAACGTCAACTTTTTTCTTGCATTTCATTTGACATTTCTCAATCTCAGACTAACTAAAATTGAACCGTGGAAAAATACGCAATCGAGCAACGCTTTTAAATATTAAACATTTTTATGAAAATGGGCGTTCAAATCAAAATGCATTTTGTGAACTTCGGGACACTTTTGGTCAACATTATCGTTCGAATTCGTCCACAATCGTGAGAATTGTAAAAAATATTTAAATTTCTGCAAAACATGTCTGTATGAAATGTGAAAACATCTGTGAATGCTATCTTAGTTCGTTGAATGGGAAACATTGCTGTTTTTCGCGGTAATGTGGCAAAAGAGCAATCAACCTCGACTCATCATAGTGCCCAACAATTGAGCATCAACAAAGTCATTGAAAAGTACGACTATCGGATCGAGGTGTGAGCCGAGGTCGCGGGAGCAATTTGGCCGATATTTTGTTCCATACATAATTGAAGCATACAAATATTATCATTATAAAAAAAAAATAATAATAATTTCCTAAATAATTTGTGTTTTATTCAAAATCAACATAGGCCCTTAAAATTTAATCCACCTTTAAAACTTCGATTCCTAGTAAAATGTTTTCGTAAATTTAGTCTTTCAATGAAAGTGGCCGTTAAAGTACGCGTGTCAATAAAGTTTCTGCTAATAAATATAACTTAGATATTTCAGTATAGTCCTTTAGTATTCCAAAATCTTTATTCATAGAGAAATTACATGAAGTAAAGATAAACCGTTATATGGGAGGAAGGCGTTAAAGTGGGCGTGGCACCTTAATTTTCTGGCATAACAATGACATTGACTAGAAGGATATATGTACCAATTTGATCATCATACCTCTTATATTATCGGTTTTATGAGCTTTTAAATTTCATTAACGGTAGATATCGTGAAAAGTGGGCGTTATAGTGGGCGTGTCAAAGTTATTTATGCTAATGAATACAGCTTAGATATTTCAATATAGTCCTTTATTATTCCAAAATCTTTATTCATTAAGAAATTAAATGAATTTAAGATAAGGTATTATATGGAAGGTGGGCATGTCACCTAAATTTTCTGGCACAGTTATTTCAATATAGTTTTCCAAATCTTAATTTATAGGGAACTAGAAAAGCCCGGCGCGCGTTGCTACGCCCCTTCATGAATTTTAATCGCATTCTAAATTTTAATCTAATATCAAGTGCAAGGCTTTTTCTTTATAAGCGTGGCACTGCCCACTTTTCTAATTACGAAACTGTATAGTCATGACAGCTCAATAAGTGTGAAAAGTTTCAGAAAAGTCGGTCCAGTGAAAGTACCTTAAAACTATAATTTTTTTAATGGGCCTAGCCCTGCCCACTTTTCTAATCACGAAATTGTATAGTCATGACAGCTCAATACGTGTGCAAATTTCAGAAAAATCGGTCCAGTGCAAGTACCTCAAAATGATACCTTTTTTTATGGGCGTGGCACTGCCCACTTTTCTAAATACGAAACTGTATAGTCATGACAACTTAATATATGTGCAAAGTTTCAGAAAAATCGGTCCAGTGCAAGTACCTCAAAATGATACCTTTTTTAATGGGCGTGGCACTGCCCATTTTTCTAATGACGAAAGTGTAAAGTCATGACAGCTTAGTATGTTTGCAAAGTTTCAGATAATTCGTCCAGTGCAAGTAGCTAAAACTGATAACTAATTTTTAATGGGCGTGGCCCCGCCCACTTTTTCAATCACGAAATTATAAAGTCATGACAGCTTAATATGTGTGCAAAGTTTCAGAAAAATCGGTCCAGTGCAAGTACCTCAATATTAAAATTTTTTTTAGGGGCGTGGCCCCGCCCACTTTTCCTATCAAGAAATTATTTAGTCATGACAGCTCGATATGTGTGCAAAGTTTCAGAAAAATCGGTCAAGTGCAAGTAGCTTAAACTGATAACTAATTTTTTATGGGCGTGGCCCCGCCGACTTTTTTCACCCATAAACACTCCGTGGTATGTGTACAACAACTTACCAAAGTTTGAGCCCGATCAGTTTTACAGTTTCGGAGTCTATAGCTAACACACACACACACACAGAGTTTCACTTTTATATATATAGATTACTAGCCAAACCCGGCGCGCGTTGCTACGCCCCTTAATGAATCGAAATGCATTCTGAATTTAATTGAATATCAAGTGCAAAATACCTAAAAATTATAATTTTTTTATGGGCGTGGCCCTGCCCACTTTTCTAATCACGAAATTGTAAAGTCATAACAGCTCATTATGTGTGCAAAGTTTCAGAATAATCGGTCCAGTGCAAGTACCTCAAAATGATACCTTTTTTTATGGGCGTGGCACTGCCCACTTTTCTAATCACGAAATTATTTAGTCATGACAGCTCGATATGTATGCAGAGTTTCAGAAAAATCGGTCTGGTGCAAGTACCTCAAAATTATAACTTTTTTTTATGGGCGTGGCCCTGCCCACTTTTCTAAACACGAAATTATATGGTTATGACAGCTTAGTATGTGTGCAAAGTTTCATAAAAATCGGTCCAGTGCAAGTACCTCAAAATTAAAACTTTTTTAGGGGCGTGACCCCGCCCACTTTTCATATCACGAAATTATTTAGTCATGACAGCTTGATATGTGTGCAAAGTTTCAGAAAAATCGATCAAGTGCAAGTAGCTAAAACTGATAAATAGTTTTTATGGGCGTAGCCCCGCCTACTTTTTTCCACCCATAAACACTCCCTGGTGTGTGTACAACAACTTGCCAAAGTTTGAGTCCGATCGGTTTTACAGTTTCGGAGTCTATAGCTAACACACACACACACACACACAGAGTTTCACTTTCATATATATAGATAAGAATTTGAGAGAAAATGTTATATGGGAGATGGGCGTTTAAGTGGGCATATCACATTTATTTTCCGTCAGTGCAAAGCCTTTGACCGAAAAACAATTCCTGCAAAATTTCAAAATTGTACATTTAATTTTGTCAGTCTTATTAGGTTTTAAATTTTAAATATACTGAAAAATATACTGCGCGGTATAAATATTCGTTCATTTTGATCTATAACTCCCTTTCTGATGCATACATTTAAGCAATTTTTGGGGAGAAACGTGGTTTTTGCTCAAGAAGTATATATTTGGAGTTTCATGACTCTACGTTGATGCTGGTGGACACAACTTCATTTTATTCGATGTTGGAAGGACACGGTATATATAAGTATATATATATATATACCATTTTTTTGGTGGCGGGTATAAAAACTAAAACACTTAAAAAAAACACATTACAAAAAATTTTGTTTAGCTCTTTTACTAAAATTTTGCAAAAAATATTTGACCTTGTGTCACAAAAATTGGTCTGGTGCTCACGGTGGATCGTTTCGGGTATACAATGGGGTATAGAGGAGAGTTTTATCTACTAAATGGTGCTTATTTCTTTTTGATATCTTTTGTTCTGTAGAAGTAATGCTCTATTAAAAATGGGAATTTAGGAAAATTTGGACCTAAAAAAAAAGAAAAATTATTTCTAAACATGATAAACAATTTAAATAAATAAATAAATAAATAAATAATTTATTTCCAGGTACTAATGGCTAACAAATTTTAAAATTATACAAAACTTATTTCGTTTGAAAATCTTTTAAAAGCAAAAGGTTATAGAAGTTTAAAAATCAAAATCTTACCAATAAATTTTTCGTTTTAGCAAAATGCTGAGAATGTCTATTTTGAATCAACCTGTTCTCTGTAATATATCGATGCCTACTTCCTCAACCTCGTATCTTAAAAAATAAAATTTTTCAGGAGAGACAAAAAAATGGTTCATCTTTTTATAATTCGGTGTTTGGTTAAAAGTTTAAATGCAATTATTAAGGAATTGATTGTATTTATGTATATTAGTAGTAATAATATACTAATCTTTTTTAGTTAAAGCATAAAACAATCGTTTGATATGAAAAAGTCAAAACCGTATTTTTTAAGATACGAGGTTGAGGAAGTAAGGCATCGATATGTGAAATAAAGTTTTGATTTTTGTCTCACGAGGTACACTAGTATCTACATTCGAATGAACTTTAACGTTTTTCAATCGTTGACCACAAAAAAAATGAGTTTTGGCCGCCTTCTCGTAGAATGGTCCACTGTGCGGCGGCCATTTGGCCGATATTTTATTTCATACAAATATTATCATTATAAAAAGAAATAATAATAATTTCCGAAATAATTTGTGTTTTATTGAAAATCACCATCGGCCCTTAAAATTTAACCACCCTTTACAAAAGAATAGATAGATAAAAATATAATGTGGTTAAAAAATGTATTTAAAATATTCAAATACATATTTTTTTAATCTACTGATGCACATTTTTTTTATATTTTTAAATCTATAACCTCTTAAAACTGTGGGAACAAATATGTATGTTTAGAGTTGGGCACAAATTGTTACTCTTGTTAATTTTTGTCAACAACCTCCTTTCGATTTCACGAACCCTCATTAAAAACCCCTTGTGGGATGAAAAAAGTTGTTAGCATGCCATCTAGTAGTTGTTAGTAGAGTCATCTACTGTTTTATCTTGAATTTAGCTGCAGTGCAATAGATGGCGCTGTGTAAGATGAATAAATGCCAATTAATATGACTAACATATTTTTATAAAAAAATTTAAAGAAAAAAGTGGGCGTGGCACATTTATTTTCCATTAAAACGAAGATTTTTATCAAAAAGCCATGTTTGCAAAGTTTCAGAATCGTACATATAGTTTTGTCAGTTTTATTACGTTTTAAATTTGAAATATACACTGTGCGGTATAAATTTATGTACATTTTGATCTATAACTCCTTTTCTAATGCGTAGATTGAAGCAATTTTTGGGGAGAAATATTCTTTTGAGTCCAGAAATATATATTCGAAGTTTCATGACTCTACGGTTATGCGTTTGGACACAATTCCATTTTATTCGATGTTAGAAGGACACGGTTTTTTCGACCTACTCTTGCTTTACGAGCTATAACTCTCTTCCTAATATTGCGATTTAGCCCATTTTCAATACCAATATATATATACCTATAACTTTCTTTTTTAAGTTCCGATTTAGCGCATTTTCAATTTCAAACAAACCTATAAGAAAGATTCTGGCAAAATTTGAGCCCCCTAGCTTTTTCGGTGCGACCTCTATCGTGCTTTCAACAGACGGACGGACATAGCCAGATCGTCATAAAATCAAACCCCGATTCAGAATATATATACATGATGGGGTCTAAAATGGATATTTCGATGTTACAAACGGAATGACAAAATGAATATACCCCCACCATTTTTTTGGTGGCGGGTATAATAAAGATTTTGGAATAATAAAGGACTATATTGAAATATCTAAGTTGTACTCATTAGAAAAAACAACTTTGACACGCCTACTATAACACCCATTTTTTACGTTATCTACCGTTAATGAAATTTAAACGCTCATAAAACCGTCAAAATTAGAGGTACTATATATATTATTCTAATCAATGTCATTGTTGTGTCAAAAAGTTTAGGTGACATGCCCACTTTACGCCTACCTCCCATATAACGGTTTATCTTAAATTCATGCAATTTCTTTACTGACAAAGTTTTTGGGAAAATAAAGGATTATATTGAAATATCTTAGTTGTATTTATTAGCAGAAACTTTATTGACACGTCTACTTTAACGACCACTTTCACTAAAAGACTAAATTTACGAAAACATTTTACTATCATATCGAAGTTATTAAGGGTGGTTAAATTTTAAGGGCCGATGTTGATTTTAAATAAAACACAAATTTTTTAAGAAACAATTATCATTTCTTTTTATAATGATAATATTTGTATGGTTCAATTATGTATTTAACAAAATATTGGCCAAATGGACGCCCCATCCTAGGCGCCACTCCTCTATCTGATGGTCCATATTTTAAATGACAATGTTGATGCTCAATTGTTCGACACGATGATGAGTCGAGGTTGACAGCTCTTTTGCCACACTATCGCAAAAAACAGCAATGGTTCCCATTCAACGAACTAAGAAGGCATTCACAGATTTTCTAACATTTTATACAGACCTGTTTTGCAGAAATTTAAATATTTTTTACAATTCTCCCGATTGTGGACGAATTTGAACGATTATGTTGACCAAAAGAATTACGAAATGCACAAAATGCATTTTGATTTGAACGCCCATTTTTTTTTAAAACCTGAATAACTCTTTAAAGCGTTGCTCATTTGCGTATATTTCCACGGATCAAATTGAGTAAGTTTGAGATTGAGAAATGTCAAATGAAATGCAGAAAACAAATTTAAAGTCTAGGTGTAGTTCACTTTCAACATGTGCCCTTAAAATTTAACTACCCTCTACAAATAAAGTGATACATATTTTATTATAAAGAGATTATTCCATAGCGATTAACAAAATAATATATATTGTGCTTTAAATGTACACAAAATTGGTGGTGGGTATAAAAGATTCGGCACAGCCGAATATAGTGCTCTTACTTGTTTATCACAAATTGGTGTAAAGCAAGAAATTTTGTGATTTTTTTATTTTTAAATGAAAAATTAATTTCAAATTATTTTCGGACATAAATTAGTCTAGAAGTTAGGTGAGATCTTAAAAAGTATCAAAGTTTTTACTGGTTTGTGTCCCTTAGCCTATCGCTTTATAAAAAGTACCAGACACCTGTCCGCTTATTTTATTTCTGCTTTTTCAAAAAATCATTTTTCTATTCAATTGAAAAAATGCGTTTTAGTACTTGGTCTTAAAGCTGATTGCATTAAAATCCATCGATATATTCGAGTTTTGTTCCCGATAAAGTGAAAGTATAAACAGAGGTAAAGTTATATTTTAATCAACAAGATTGACAAATAACAATCTAAAAATAATAATAATAACATTTGTTTTGTCTCCTATAATTTTCTGAGTTTGGTTCTCTTATAATGAACCAAATAAAATCTCCCATCATCTTTTCATTCCAAAGTCCCTGATAACGTTGCTTCATGGTCTTAAGTTGTTGATGAAATCGTTCACCATGCTCGTCCCTTACGGCACCAATGTTTTCCGGAAAAAAGTCCAAATGCAAATGCAAAAAATGTATTTTAGTGAAATGTTTGCACCTAAAATTAGAAAAACAAACTTAGATGAGAAAATTCATTTAATTACACTGTGCTAGTTGAAAAAACAGACAAGCCGGGCACCTAGCGTTTTAACATAATTCGGGTACGCTGAATCCAGTGGTGCCCACGGTTTTTTAAGATTGGCTCTGGTTTTCGAGATATACCGTTATTTCGAAAATGGAGGAGGTTGCACAACATATGTTCGCGTAACTCAAAAACGCTTTAGCTTATTGAAAAAACTTAAAAAACCGAAATTCCGCAATAAAATTTCCTTTAAGAAAAGTAAAACTTCTTTCTAATATTCGCAGTTGTTTTAGAAAAATAATTTTTTTTTTTGAAAAAAAAATTAATTTTTTTATCAAAATTTCGAAATTTTTATTTTTTTAAAATTCATAAAAAATTAAAAAAAAAAGCTAGGCTTCTAATTTTTTGCAGACATATAAAAAACAAAGCTGCAAACAAAACAAGCCATAAATAACACTGCTCGACAAAAAATAATTTTTTTTCTTCCCGTTAATTAAAACTATGTGGTCTATGTGGATTTTGATGCGCTGAACTCAAATCCGTAATCGGTTTTTTTCCATCAGATCGGTATTTTTTTTATGGGCGTGCCAAATTTTTTCCCCTAAATTAGGTTTCGGTTTTCAAAAGTAAAACACCAGAAGATGTGTTTTCTCTATCTCTTATCGTTTTGGAATTATAAAAATTAATGGAGATAAAAAAAATTTTTCGTGCTAAATTCGTAATATTTTTCAATTTAAAAATATAATTAAAAAAAATATAAAGCAAATATTCAATATTTTGCACTTTTTTCTGAGAACTACTTATCTTAAAAATAAAAAAAGCCGCAAGCCATAAAAATCGGTTAAAAAATGTAGATTTTATTGTCAATTTACCGCAGGTACCCAATATTGTAATGCAACCAGCCTTACATATGATACAGCATTTCGTTAGGTGAGCAGGTAATGGAACTGAAGTACAACGGTATTTTGTATGGTTCTTAGAATTAAAAATTATAACATAGTATTTTTCAATTACCTGTGATTTCAAATTATTGGGTACCTGCGGTAAATTGACAATAAAGTCTACACCTGGAAAAGTTAGAAATATTATTCGTCCTGGGTTTTTTTTTACAAAACATGGTCATGAAGGTCTCGACTGGTACTTTGATTAAAACAATTACAGTATAAATAAGAGTTCCTCAACCCCTTCACTGTCATATGGAAAGTGCTTGCGAAAGTGATTAGTGAATTTTAAGGCCTCTGACAGTATTGTATCTAAACAGTTATATTGAAATATCTAAGATGGAGGCGTGTAAAAAGTTTAATTACTTTTATTATGTGTGTGGGAAATATAAAAATTATAAAAATATGCCAAGTCGCCGTAAAATCATGAAAATCATGTAAAATGAAACAAGTACCTTGTATGAATCATATTCTTCTTTAAGGGTTATATATGGTAAGAGTTGGACACCATCAATAGTGTGTACACACTGCATTTACCATTTAAATAAGTGGGAAAAAATGGAGACGCCATGCCATTTGGTGTTCCAATGATTTGGAGAGATCCCATAGTTCATGTTGAAGATGAGTGTTATGCGTGCATAAATTATACAGCGGGTATAAACAGAAGAAAAATTACTTATATGTCTTATACTGAAACAGCATATGCTCGATTTCCGCTGCCACATTCTGATGAAATTACTGTTCCGGGTAGCCATATACCAACAGAACATATTCCCTCAATAATTCATTCTGTTGAAGCGGATAGCCCAGCTACTTCAATGTATCAACCGTCATGCATCACGGTTCCATGCAGTCACAATGAAATCACGCAAGATCGTCTGGATATAATGGTACGGCGTCTAAAATTATCTCAAAGACAGAGCATTCTCTTACCAAAAGAGTTAAAACGAGCTAATATTTTATATACGGGGCTATCAATCGCCATAGACGATTTACGACTTTTTTTAAATCTATTGAGAATAAATTTATCGCGTATTTTACTGACATCCGCGGCTTGGTTTTAACAATGCAAAATGAATATAATCCTGGAGATTGGCGCTTATTCACTGATTCTTCCAAAAGTAGCTTAAAAGCAGTTTTGCTACATGTCACTAATTTAAAAAGTCCTATTCCGATAGCACTAAGCACAAATACTAAAGAGACATACGCATCAATGAAAAAAATAATACAGTTAATTAAATATGAAGACCACAAGTGAAAAATATGCGCAGATTTAAAAGTGGTAGCTCTTTTAAGAGGCATGCAATTAGGCTATACTAAAACAAGTAAGAGCGCTATATTCGGCCGCGCCGAATCTTATATACCCTTCACAACGTGTAGTCATGCAATAACAGTAGTTTGTATCACCATTCATCCCATATAAAATACGTACATACATATAAAAACCATACATATATAAAAACATCCCATAGTAAAATTATAAATTTACGTATGTATGTTAAAAAAACAAAAAAAAAAAAAAAAAATTTAAAAAAAAAAATAAAAAAAAAAAATTATGTATATAATATATATAAAACAAAAAAAATTAAAAAAAAAAAATTAAAAAAAAAATAAAAATATAAATAAAATATTTACTAATTATCTAGGATATTCTCCCGTTAATTTTCAAAATTTTTGTTTGTTGGTTGTTGGGTTTAAGCTGGTCTATTGCATTTCACTGATGCTTATGCCAGATCATCAGTAGACCTTTAAACCACAAAATTTATGAAGAAGTTTAAAATTATTACAAGCTTTATTTAAAATTTTCATAAACAATATGAGAATTCTAAATAAATCAAAAAAATAATGTTTATTTTTCGGTTGCCCTCAATTATATTTAGTGTTAACCATGTGTTAGCCAAATATAGAGGGATTAGAAAAATAAATAAAATAAGAATGAATAAAAATTGTTGGTTGGGTTTATGAAGAATTTTTTAAATTTTGTTTCTTGATTTATTTAGAATTCTCATATTGTTTATGAAAATTTTAAATAAAGCTTGTAATAATTTTAAACTTCTTCATAAATTTTGTGGTTTAAAGGTCTACTGATGATCTGGCATAAGCACCAGTGAAATGCATATAGACCAGCTTAAACCCAACAACCAACAAACAAAAATTTTGAAAATTAACGGGAGAATATCCTAGATAATTAGTAAATATTTTATGTTGATAAAATAATGTTTATTTTTCGGTTGCCCTCAATTATATTTAGTGTTAACCATGTGTTAGCCAAATATAGAGGGATTAGAAAAATAAATAAAATAAGAATGAATAAAAATTGTTGGTTGGGTTTATGAAGAATTTTTTAAATTTTGTTTCTTGATTTATTTAGAATTCTCATATTGTTTATGAAAATTTTAAATAAAGCTTGTAATAATTTTAAACTTCTTCATAAATTTTGTGGTTTAAAGGTCTACTGATGATCTGGCATAAGCACCAGTGAAATGCATATAGACCAGCTTAAACCCAACAACCAACAAACAAAAATTTTAAAAATATAAATAATATATTAAATAAAAAATAAAAATAAAAAAAAATTTAAAAAAAAATTAAAAAAAATTTTTTTGGCTCAGCTGGGATTCGATGCCACGTTTTCTCTAACCAGTATACACGTTTGTATGTATGTATGTTGTTGTTGTAATGTTGTTTTTGTGAATAAAAAATCGAGGTGGTCGTGGGTTTTTGCTCATATCTCAGTTGTTTATGTACCGATGTTTCTGATTTTCAATACCGTGCTACTCCTGATATTTTAATACCTCACCCGGGTCCAAGCGATATCGGGGGGCTTCAAAAAGTTGATTTCAACATACACACGGACAGACTGACAGAGCTTAATCGACTCCCCTATTCATAAGCTTTCAGAAAATTTATACTTTATGGGGTAGGAAATGAAAATTGTAGAAATTTCACACGGAATGACAAACCTATATATACCCTTTTTCACTGTGTGAAGGGTATAAAAATATGTGCTTCATGTGCTTATGGAATACGAGTTTCGATGGCGACCAGTACAATAAACGGGATTGGGCTTTACGTGAGGAAAGCAGATTGTTATTGAATTACCACTTGTGCCGATGGAAAAGATTTTGCTTCCTTCACTCCACATCAAACAGGGTATTGTAAAAAATTGTATAAAAGCATTGAGCCCAGATGGTGTTGCTTTTACCGAATTGCACCGAATTTTTCCACGATTAAGCGGCATGAAAGTAAAAGAAGGTATGAACTCTAACTACTTTATTAAATTAGATTTATATTTCATTTCATAATGTTTCTATTTTACAGGAATTCTTAATGTACCGGACATTCGCCGTCTTATGAAGGACCATCAATTTGAGGTTGCATTGAATGATATCGAGCTATTGGCCTGGAATTGTGTGAAATCAGTAATAGAAAATGTATTAAAACTGGTGAATTTTAATCAAAAATATGCTGACCGCATTTAAAAAATTAAACGTTAGAATGTCATTGAAAATACATTTTTTGCATTGCCATGCCGAAAAATTTAATGAACAATCACCAGCCGAGTCTGATGAACATGGCGAGAGATTTCACCAAGTAACAGCCAGGCTCGAACACTGGTATAGCGGCAAACAACTTGATTCGCTATTAGGGGATATTTGTTGGAATCTGCAGGAGGAAGAAGAATAAATTTCTAAATAAAAACTACTTAACAACAAAAAATTTTTAGTTTGGTTATATAAAAAATTCAAAAATTTCATCTTTTCTGAAAAAATCAAAAGTTGTAGACAGACTTTAATCACAAATAGCTTATTTTGCACCTGCGCAACTTTATTTTTCATTCCCATCATTTGTTTCTAAGGCCTAGGATTCACTCCTAGGGGGATAAAATGTATGACCGACCTCCAATGTTTTTTGTTCTTAACATTTTCTTAAATTATACTTTCCCTTTATCACCATCCCTTAGGGGGCCCCAATACAAATGTTGCGTTTTATGAAATTCTTAGATTAATTAAAATTTGTCGACTTTTGTGAATAAAATCAAAAGTTGCAAACATATTTTAATTGTTTATAGCTTGTTTTGTTTGCAGCTTTGTTTTTTATATGTCTGCAAAAAATTAGAAGCCTAGCTGAATTTTTCAATTTTTTATGAATTTAAAAAAAATAAAAATTTCGAAATTTTGATAAAAAAATTAATTTTTTTTTCAAAAAAAAAATTATGTTTCTAAAACGACTGCGAATGTTAGAAAAAGGTTTTACTTTTCTTAAAGGAAATTTTATTGCAGAATTTCGGTTTTTTAAGTTTTTTCAATAAGCTAAAGTGTTTTTGAGTTACGCGAACATATGTTGTGCAACCTCCTCCATTTTCGAAATAACGGTATATCTCGAAAACCAGAGCCAATCTTAAAAAACCGTGGGCACCACTGGATTCAGCGTACCCGAATTATGTTAAAACGCTAGGTGCCCAGCTTGTCACGAAAAAAAGTGTCAATTTCATGCACAGTGTTATTATTTACCGACTTTTGAAAAGTTTTCAAGAAAATCACGGACGATTTCTTTGTAATTTGGACTCCTGTTATTCCCTAGAAAGTTAGAAGGAATTTGTCGAAATGAATTCCAAGCAGTTTTTTCATCTGGTAATAACAAATCTTTAAAGGTAGTGCTTAGACGCAATTTTTGAATTTGAGGACCACCCAAAAATTCCTCACCAATTTTCGCAGATAAAAAATTTAGAAATATTTTTTTTTAAATAAGCAAAGGCTCTACTCTCCTTGTCTAGTACTTTAACAAAATTTTTAACTAAGTCTACATTATGTAGACCTAAGGTCATTTCGGATCTTGCTTTCCAATCCTTTTTTATGTAGTGATATTCACGATCTCGGCTATCCCAGAGGCATAGGAAACAACAATACTTTGTATAGCCACCTTGTAGGCCGGTAATATAGCAACGACTTTTTAGTCGCAACATACTTTCCAATTGTGCTTTTCATAGTTCAAATTTCTTAATAAAGTGGCCATAGTTTCATATGTTTCTTTTAACTTCATGGCATGTGCAATAGGAATAGATGGCTACTCGTTGCCTGTATGTAGTAAAACGGCTTTCTTTGCTAATATCAATAAATAGCTGTCACTCACTTGAAACATATTTTTGGCCAAGCTTCTTAAAAAGACCATTTTTGTCATAACAAAATCACACATTATCTTTTGGTGTATAAAAATTGGCATATGGCTTATGTTGGTTCCGGTATAACGTTGACTTGACGTCGTTTTGTAAGAAATATCTCCCCTTAAGCGATATTCTAAAAGCTCCGATTTCTCTTTTGTTAGCTAAAGGTCTCTTATGAAATCATTTAGATCAAGTTGATTGTAGATCATCTGATGTACTACACATGCTCGAAGACGACGTTTGGGTGATAATAAAACGTGACTACGTGGAATATCTCACGGCCTTTCAAGGAGGGACTTTATATCTTGATTTAAAACCGGAAGTTCAAATCCACCGGCTGAAATGGTGGGGTCGGACCATTGCATATATTTTCCAAAACCTTTTTTAGTATATAAACAAAAATAGCAATCAGTTTCATGGATCGATATTTCGCTCCAGAACATAGGTTGTACATTTTTCTTGTGTGTTCTGTAAGTAGAAAAAATTTTGCATTGAGAAAACGGATACATATATGCTAAACTTTATTTAAAAGTACTTACTGTGAGTTCGATGAAGATGGATTTCTTAAAATAACTCGGCAATTATCGCATATTGAACTGGGTGTCCAGTATTGGTCAATGTTGTTTACGTTTATTTTAAAATAATCTTCGTATTTCATTTGGTAAGAAATTGAGAAATGGCGCCGTTATTTTTTGTTATAAATTTTCCGCACACATAACAAAATATATCCGGTGGTGCCTTTATTTTGCAGTTTATACGCCTGCCGTAAACGCATGCCTTCTACATGTGAACCGAAACTAGAGTTTGCAATGAACGTGTGAAGTGAAGTTCATTGCCGAAGAAATTTAAAGCGAAAAAGTATTAAAAAAATAATTCTTGGAATTTGCTTGAAAAAAAATCCCAATATTATTTTGAACAGCAAGAGAAAACGTAAATACCCAGGTAATACTAAACGGAAATTAAAAAAGCGATAACGATGCATTTTCTGGAATTTTCTTGTGCAGTAATTACAGCTAAAAATATATTACTTGTGATTGCAGAACACTGAATTCATCTTTACTGAGTTTTTATATTGGTCTCACAAATTGAATTATATGTATTTTGAAGTATATTACCATCTGATAAGCATTAGAGGGAAATATGAAAGGAGACGAAAATCTTAACCCAAATAAGAAACGACCGATAAACGAAGCCACCATGACAATGTTAGTGTATTTTGTTTAATGTTTCAATTGAATAGAAAGATGATTTTTTAAAAAACCAGAAATAAAATAAGCGGACAGGTGTCTGGTACTTTTTTTTTAAATCGATAGGCTAAGGGACCGGTAAAAACTTTAACTTTGTTACTTTTTAACATCTCATCTAAGTTCTAGACTAATAAACGTCCAAAAATTAATTAATCATTTAAAAAAAAATTAAAAACATTTGTTTCTTTACACTAATTTGTTAAACAAGTAAAAGTGTTATATTTGGCCGTGCCGAATCTGATAATACCCTTCACCATCATATACATATGTATAATCCCATATCGAAGCTTAACCTATATTTCAAGTTATACGCCATTTTTGCTCATTATTTCCGACGCCATCCTTGATTTTGAATTTTTACGTAGTCAACTGTATTCTAATATTCAAGCCCTTTCATTTGATACCCATATTAATGATATCTTGGATTTTACAATTTTTAACAATTTAGGGGAGAGGGGGGCACCTTTGAACACTTTTTGCTTTCAAGCCTCATAAAAACAAATGTTTTTTAATTATTAACTTTTTACATAACTCAACTAATTTGTATGGAACTAAACTTTAGTTTATGTATACGAGTAACTTATTTTTAGTTCGTTTTAAATTTGTATTTATTTTTTAATGGATGAAGTCATTGTGTTCAAATGTGCCCCCGAAACGGGGCAGCTTTGAACGACAATTTTTTCTAAAAGCGTTTATTTACAAAAATACCATAAATAGTTCTATTTTTTTTATAAAATAAATTTGATTTATTTATTAAGAAATAAAGTTAATATATATATAATATAAGTTAACGCAGTACATTCTGCTTACGCTAGCTTGCAGACGTCCAGCAAGCTGACGAGTCATTTTTCGTTGTGAGAACAGAAAAAGCAACATGTTGCATTCTGCTTACGCTAGCATGCAGACGTATTGCGAAATATGGGGATCAGGTTACACTATGGTAACGGCAACGGCACATGCACTAACAGCGTGACACTTTTGCACCGCTAGCACCTTTTTTGATAGAATAAGTTTTAGAGTTTTATTAAGTTAATTTAATCTTGTTGTGACACTCAAAGGAATAAGTCAAAATAATAAATTTTGCTTAAACTAAAAAAGGTGCAAAATAATTAAATCCTGCCGTAGTTTGGCCAACTTGTTGGCGCGGCAAAATAATTTTTTTATACGAAGTCCTTCTGACTTCCCGAGCATTGACCCGCTTAAAATGCGGTGTCCTTTGACAACTTAAATAATGAAGTGTTCCGCGGGATAACGTGTAATCAGTGTGCGATTAGTGAAAAAAGAAATGTAGATTTTTCTCATTTGTCATAATAATACTAAGTGACCAATATGGAACCTTAATAGTTCCAGCGTGCTGCGATTCTGAACTCCAGACCCTCCAGTGCGTAAAAAATATTTTTGTCACAGAATAAATAAATAAATAAGAAAGTCCTCTGTCCAGGACTATAACAGAAAAAAATAATTAATTAAAGGAAAATGAGATTGAGAATGATAGAAAAGATAATGCATACAAATGTGAAAATAGGTGGATGCTTGCATCAGGGTTCGACTCCCTCACGAAGTTAAGATAATAATAGAAAAGAAATTTGAAAAGTGAAGTGAAAATTGGTGGATACTTGTATCAGGGTTCGACTCCCTCACGGCATTGAAATATATCTTCTTCACGAAAATCGCTTACACTGCCACCGTGATCCTTGCGGAGCACAAGTGTCGATTGTTAATCTTCTTGGATGATTCAGTGTGATATGGCTCTATACCCACGAGAACATAGAGTTCTTCCGTGCAGAGGACGGATATTCTCCTTTGCCATGAGAACAAGGTGAAGATCGCTGGCGAATCATCCAGAAGCAATGTGAAGTCAGCCCTGCCTTAGTAGGTTGCCCGCAATTTTTAACGCAGGCGACTAAAAAGAATAATCAGTGGCCCTTCCACAATCGACAGCAAAATACAAGAAACCCGAGTGCACCAATAATAAGAAAATGAAAAAAAAAGGAGAGAAGAAAACAAAAGAGAAAAAAAAAGATGATAAAAATAAGATAAATTTTCATTGAGTAATATAATTCCTTTTATTTCAGAAGTGATAAAGAGATTAAATCAAAAATAAAAATAAATTAAATCAAAAAGATTAAAGAAAGAAAAATTAAAGTCAAAGCCTGTAAACCAAGAACTTTCACAACTCGTGCAGCATGAAAATTATTGTACTGTAAGTCATAAGAAATCTGTATTTTTAAATTATTTGTTAAATTATCAAATCGAATTGCTGAAGTAAATCTTTACTATTAGTGAAATTGTATTTGATTTACAATTTTTCTATTTTTGAGTAAACATTGACAGATCCTCAGACAGATCAAGTAAGTTTATTAATTTCCGGATACAGCAGCTGAATGATCGCATCGAAAGCCGCAGCGGAAGGCAGCTAAGAAAGGTGCGTTCGATCAATTGGATTGGCTCCGCATGGAAGAGGTTAGCAGGATCACCAGATGCTACCGATTGGAACGAGATCCTTCGTAGCGAAGAAATGATAATGGAGAATAACAAACAACAATATAAAATTAATGAAAAGCTTTTTTCAAAAATGGAAACGGTTTTGCAGAAAGTAAATCGCATCATCAACGATTTTTATAATCATATTGATCCCTTAAGTATTGACAGAATTGAGCTGGACATATTGAATCAGCTTTCCGTTATCAGCGAAAACGTAAACGAAATTGTTAGAGCCTGTCAACTCGCAAAAAGTAGTATCATCAACACGAACATTATCGACAAGAAATCAACCAGATTCTATCCGAAATGGAGACACTCCCTTATCAGAACGAAATAGAGGCAGTCGAGCATGGCACACCCTCAGTATATGTCAATGGTTCCATGCTATTATATGTTCTGGCTATGCCCAAATTAAGGAAAGGGGAGTTTAATCTCTTGCACGTAAGGCCAACACTTTCTATATGCAAACAGGTTGATATCAGTTATAAAAAAAATGCTTGTAAATCAAGAAGAAACTTATGGAATAACGAGTAGTTGCCTATCGATTAACAACTGCACTGTTTGCCAGCTGTCAGAGTTAGACCTATTGCAGAATGACGACTGCTTCCCGAAGTTGCTAAAAGGAGGCGATGCTAAATGTCAATTCCGCACCGGAAACCATACCGTAGTGGAGATAATCAAAGAAGGCACAATTTTTGTTACCAATTACGAGGGTGACCTCAAATTTCGAAACACCACAAAGTGCTTGAATGGAACTTACGTAATTCAACTTTTCAACGAAACAATCGAGCTGAATGGGAAAAGTTATTCCAACATCTTGTCAACCAAGCTTCAGGTCCTCCCACCGGTACTTACCAATATTACAAATCGAGGAAATAAGGTTGATGTTGAGTTTCTTCATGAGCTGAGTATCGACAACATCAGAAGGCTCAAACAACTTGTGAGGACGACTGTTTTAAACGTTTTTTTTTCTCTTATTCGAAATTTTTGTTGTTTTTTGTTTTAGGGTAGTAAAATTCTACTTTGGTATTTGAAAAGAAATCGAATAAATTATAATTTTGAAAACAAACAAATTAGCATTGGTTTTTATAGTTTCAAAAATTTTCAAATTTTGTTTCAAAGGAATTTTTTTTAATAATATTGAACAATTTAAATTAACGAATAGTGAATAGTTTGGAATTGTTTTTTTTTGTGTGAAGCAAGAAGCGAGGACAATTTGAAGATTTGATACCTTGGAAGAATTAATTTTTACTATTCATTTTATAGGAAGTCTAATTGGTAGGTAATATACTAGAGTTTCTTTTCTTTGAAGTGAAAGTATTTCATCTTAATTTTGTTCTTTTTAGAGTGATAGAATTACGCCCTCTGAACTATTACTGATTAGGTATCCAGTTTACAAACTGGTACCGGAAAGAAACAAAGAAAATTACAGCTTTTGCTAAACAAAATATTAAGCGGAAAAGGAGCAGGATTGTGGCTCTTTTATCAGCATATTCGTTTTGCAGGGCAAATCCTGCAAATTTTTATTAAAATTTTGGAACGGCGTATTGTTATTGTAGTGATATCCTGCTTCCCTAGCGTTTTTCTTTTTAAATTACCTCTACTGTGGAACACGTAAATTAACAATTGATAACCTTAACGTAACAGGGTATCATAAATCGTGTTTAATTAATTTATTTCGTTGTTTTCCGTTTGTAGTCCTTAAAAAAAAATCCCCTAAATTTTTGTGTTTTTATTTTTATTTGAATTACAGTAAAATTTTAAAATTAAAGTAAAATTTTAATATTGATTTATAATTGTTAATTCATCATATTGCTAAATTAATTGTTCCAAGAAGTGTAATGTAAAACACGCACGTACATCCAAATACAGTCACTCACCTACATTCTCACAACCACTACACATTTTTAAACGCTATTTGTATCGATCTCACATTACAATTGTTCCTAAACCTTATTAGTTTTTCATGCCTTTTATCATAACTTAATCTATAAAAAGAACCATCAGCTTTTATTGATTTGCAATAAGCAATACTTGCAGTTGATCTACAGTCATCGGGCGCCTGCTGACATCGTGGGATAAGTTAACTGTAAGTTAAAGTTTTGATAATAATATTACAATAAAATATAAACACATATAACTCCGGAAATTTCGCTATAAACCAAATATGAATAATATTAAATAATTATGTTGTTATAAAACTATTCATATTTCTTTTATAACAATAACCTTGATCAAACGTTTTTTTTTCCTTAAATGTACCATATACTTTTACATTTACATACCTTTTAATAATTCATTTTCGAAAAAGATACACATCAAATCCGTGTACATCTAAATATTGTCTATCATTTAATTTTTATCTATTTACTGTTAGTCCATTGTGCTTAATTTAATAATTTAAGAAGTTTTTTTTAACGATTCCTAATTTTTAATATTATAATTCATTTTCTCATTTTGTTTTACCTTTGTTTATTTTAATATGATTAATCAATAAATTGTTGAGTTTGTAGACAGTTTTCGTCATGAATATTTAAAGTGTTCTATTTATTTTGCGAAAGGTGAGGATACAGGTATGAAGGAAAGTGGCTAAAATTTTCTTTTAAGTTTTATATTGGGCTGGCAGACAACATCGATATTTTGCCAGCATGGAGGGTGGGCAAAGCAGTAGTATAGCAAATTCGACCATAAGCTACATATCAACTATATATAGTCCGGCATATGTTGAAAATCATTTTTTTTTTGTATTGTAGCTACCTAAAGTTAAGTCCCTGTATACGGTTCAAACATTTATATTTCCTATTAGCTTTGGGATATTAATACACCCCCTATCCGACGAGCACAGCCGATGTATTAGGTAGCACTCTTCCCAAGGTTTTCCATCATACCGAAGAATCGTTACAGAGATTTTGGCGCCCAACGTTAGGCCTCAGTAGACGTAATTTTCAAAATATATCATGTGCAGTTTCAACTAAATGCTGAGGGCTCTGAATCTTTCTGGTGTGTGGTGATTTTCATTTCTTTACTATCTACCTTTTGTTACGTTTATTGTGATTGTGGATATAAATGATTATTGTATCTATAATAAATAATACCCAGTTTCCCATTTGATGGGGCAAAAGGTAACAGGGCTTGGGTTCGAGCTAGAGAAATTTTTCTGGAAGTTTTCGGTTAAGTACTCGTTCTACTCATCTCCTCTTCTAATTTCTGTCTTAAATTTTTTGATTTGCCCTATCCTTTCAAAATTTATTTCTATTTGTTTTTTTTCTGATGTAAGGACTTAAAGTAGCTGGAAGCATTTCGATTACTTTCCTGCATTTGATAATCAAACTTCTATTTCTGTTATTTTCTATGACTTTTTATGTTTTGGAATTCATACATTTTGACGTCTGTTGAAAGTATCCACCATAAATATTATTCCTTATCTTAAACTCTTTCATTTGTCGGTACGAAATAGTTGATAATTTTCATTAAGTTTTTATTTTTTTCTTTTTTGTTTTTTTTTTGTTTTTAAACCTGACCTTAAATCTTCACCGAGTAGCAAAATTTTAATCACATATACAGATTTAATATAAAGGATTGATTTTTTTATTGGAAGTAAAAATTGAGATTAGTTATGCCATTAGTACGTAGTTGTATACCAGCTCAGGTGGAGCAGGATGCTACTAACGATACAATAAATGGAGCAGCTGGTGGTGATTCTAACATTCATGTTAATACAGCGAAACGACCTAATACACGGTTACAACCTCGTAGGGAAGCCGTGGATCAAAATAGTTTAGATAATAATCAAATTAGTCGAATAGTTGAGGATTCGTTGCAAGGGTTTAGGGAAGAAATGGCGAATATGATTGCAAAAGGTTTTTATAACTTCTCATTGACAAATCAAAGACAAGATGGACAAAATATACAACCGAATTGCACGGAACGAATAAACTTCGAACGCGTCGAACATGATTGTCCTGTTGGTTCTAATATGAATATTCGAGTGGAACAGGAAAATCAAGGTAATCAAAATACAGATTGGAATTTTAACCGTAATTCGGAGAGAATCTTTAACTTAATTCGCAACTGGAGAATTAGGTTTTCAGGAGACACTTTTGACATTACGGTGGATGAGTTTATCTACAGAGTCAATATTCTTACAAAGGCTAACTTGAAGGGTGACTTTTAATTGTTAGGTGAACATGCACATATCCTTTTTGACGGCAAGGCATTAAAATGGTTCTGGCGCTATCATCGCAGCTGTGATGTAATAGATTGGGATGATTTATGTGCCGCTCTGAAAAAACAGTATAAAGATTATAACACAGATTTGGATATTAAGAATGGTATTATGCGCAGAAAACCAAAACCTCACGAAACATTCGATGATTTTTATGACTCTATTTTAGTTATGTGTGATAGGTTAAGAACTCCGTTCTCTGAGTTTGAAATTTGTGAGATAATACAATGAAATTTAAGAGCAGAAGTAAGACACGTACTTCTCCATCTGGACATTTGTCGTATTTCACATTTTAGGCGCGCAGTAAGACGGCATGAGAAGTTCGTTATGGACACAACTTTGCCCGGTAAAGATAAACGTTTGCAACAAAAGCCTAATTTTTCAGAAATTGTGGATGATTCTGAGGTAGAATCGAGAGATAATACCGAATCCACAATCGAAGCCTCCTTAATAGAAAGAACAGGGAAATGCTGGAACTGTGAAAGCACGGGTCATTCATTTATAGATTACTTAGAACCACGGACTGTATTCTGTTACGGGTGTGGTGCGAAAAATACTTATAAGCCTAATTGTTTGAAATGTTCCCAGAAAAGGGGAAACTCATTAAGGGATGTCCATCCGAAAAGGAGCGGGCATCCTCAATAGAAATTAAGCATGCTGAAGGAAACTTTGCACAAAAATTAGTAAATTCATACACTGTTAAGACAAGACTACCTGATGAGACGAATTTATCTGAGACAACATACAAATGTGATTTACCTAAATTACATCCTTTACAAAGACCATTCCACATTCGTTTAAGGGAATATATCCAAGCAAGGGACAGAATTTTTAATGGGTCCGAAGTTAAGCGTAAAATTAGTAGATCATCGAAACGTATTAGAGAATATTACGGACGTAAAAGACGATTTAGAAAATATATAATTACATCATTGGTGGATAATACTATAAATGATAATAGGCCTTATATAAGATTGAACGTAAGAGATAAGAATCATTTTGCATTGTTAGATAGTGGGGCAAATATAAGCGTCATCGGAGGAAACTTATGTGCTGAAATCGTGAATACTGGATTATACAAACGAAGTATTGGAAATGTTAGAACTGCAGATGGAAAACGACAGAGTGTTTTAGGAATAATGGTCAGAATAAAAGCATGGAATTTTTATTAATACCAACTATAACACAGGAAATAATCTGTGGTATGGACTTCTGGGAAAGGTTTGATATCCAAATTAGATCCTTTGGTTCTGTTAACGAGGTTATATCTGAAGTAGATTCGAATAATAACATACAACTGACAGTACAACAAAAACAACAAATATTATTGATTTCTTCCCAAATTCGGAACGTGACGGTCTTGGCTGTACAGCTCTTTCAGAGCATAATATTGACACAGGTAATGCCACACCGATTAAGCAGAAATATTATCCTATTTCTCCGGCGAGGGAAAAATTATTGTGTGATGAAATAGATCGAATGTTGAAGTTAGGTGTTATCGAAGAATGCCCGTCATCTCCTTGGTCATCACCTGGTGTTTTAATTGTTAAACCTGGAAAAGTGCGATTTTGTTTGG
The DNA here is from genome assembly GCA_941918925.1 of Phyto melanocephala. Taxonomy (NCBI): domain Eukaryota; kingdom Metazoa; phylum Arthropoda; class Insecta; order Diptera; family Rhinophoridae; genus Phyto; species Phyto melanocephala. Next base: position 71,295,282 of record OW799233.1, read on the forward strand.
ACAGCCGTAAATTGCATTCTATTACGACAAAGGACGCTTATCCTATTCCGAATATAGGCGGACTTATTTCAAGACTTCCTCCAATTTATTATATTTCTAAAGTGGATTGTGCAATGCTCCACAGACAATGTACAGACTGATGGACCAAGTCATTCCGTACTATTTAAAGACAAATGTTTTCGTTTACCTCGACGATTTACTCATAATTTCGAAAGATTTTGACGACCATTTACAGCACTTAAAGGAGGTGGCTACTCAACTTCGGAAGGCCGATTTGACAATAAATATAAATAAAAGCAGTTTTTGTTTAAAACAGGTACAGTACCTTGGGTATATTGTGGGAGAAGGGGAAGTAGATCCTGATAAAGTGGAGGCTATAACCCAATTTCCGGTTCCAAAAACGATTCGACAGCTTCGACAGTTTCTTGGTATAGCAGGATGGTATCGGAGATTTATTGACGATTATGCCACGATTACTTTTCCAATGACAGAACTATTGCCAAAACATAAATCGTTCAAGTGGACAAATGAGCCACAGAAATCTTTTGAAATTCTAAAGGATAAGTTATCATCAGCACCAATTTTGATACATGCTGATTTCGAAAAACCGTTCATACTCCAGTGCGACGCTAGTACGGTTGGAGTGGGAGCTGTATTGGCTCAGAAAGATGATGAAGATAATGAAAAACCAATAGCGTATATGTCACAGAAACTAAACAAAGCGCAGAGGAATTACTCAATTACAGAGTTAGAGTGTTTGGCTGTAATTTTAGCTATTAAAGTTTCGGGCGTATACTGAAGACCACGAATTCAAAGTCATTACAGACCATGCTAGTCTCAAGTGGCTAATGAACCAGAAAGACCTGTCAGGACGATTAGCGAGATGGGCCTTGAAGCTACAAGGATTCGATTTCACTATACAATATCGAAAAGGTAAAGAAAATATAGTGCCAGATGCACTGTCACGCGTATATGAAAATGAAAAAGGTGTTGCGGCTTCAAATGTTACCATCTATAGATCTCAATTCTGAAGCTTTCGACTACCCTGATTATGTTCGCTTGAGAGAAGAAATTTTATAATCAGCTTTTCCAGATTATAAGGTTATAGAAAAGTTTATTTACAAGAAAGTAAATTTTTCTCCTGGCGATTTTGACGAATCTGAGTGCTGGAGACTGTATGTTCCAGAAGGACTCCGAAAAAAGGTAATATTTACTGCTCACGACGTACCTAACGCTGCACATGGTGGTATAGCCAAAACTGTACATCGTGTTAGGCAATTTTTCTTCTGGCCCAGACTAGTTATTGATGTGAGAGATTATGTACTGAAATGCTCCTTATGTAAAACATCAAAGATTCCAACTATGTCCCTTAAACCACCTATGGGTACGTTTGTCGAAACCGAAAGACCATTCCAACGGTTGTATATGGATCTGATTGGACCATTTCCTCGTTCTCGAAATGGAAACATAGGAATTTTTATTATCCTAGATCATTTTAGTAAATTCACGTTTCTAAAACCATTAAAAAAATTTGTCGCCAAACCTATTGTGGAAAATGAAATATTTACTTGCTATGGTGTTCCGGAAACCATTGTTACGGATAATGGTAGTCAGTTCAAGTCAGCTGAATTTAAAAAGATTATTGACAAATTTGGTATTAATCATCAATTTACTGCGACACATAGTCCTCAATCAAACGCCAGCGAAAGGGTCAACCGATTAATAAATGAAGCTCTCCGTTCTTATATTCGTAGTGATGAACGTCAGTGGGACAAGTTTTTGCCCAGTATTAATTGTACAAAACGCAGCAGCATCCATCAATCAACAGGTTGTACACCCTATGAACTACTATTTGGACAGAAAATTATCACTCATGGACGTGATTATAAACTATTGAAAAATTTAAACCTTTTGGCGGAAACGGATTCGGAAATTGAACGACATGACAGGTTTACACTTCTACGGGACACTATACGAACAAAAATACAGGAAGCCTATAATCGCATTGTCAAATCGTATAATTTTAGGTCGAGAAAACGTGAATTTGGCATTGGGCAAAATGTAATACGTCGAAATTTTGCTCAAAGCTCCTTAGCGAGAAATTTTAACGCGAAGCTAGCACCCACGGGTATAAGAGCTGTCGAAAAACAGCGTATTGGTAGTGTCAATTATGAATTGGAGGACGTTATTGGAGGGCGTACAGGGGTGTACCACATAAAGGATATTTGGACCTAATAGTTTTTTTTTTATAAATTTTAGAACATTTATTTTTTTGGTGTCGTTCTTTTTCAGATTAAATTCTGTGGCTGACCTAGAATTTTATCTGCTTTGTGAGGACGACTGTTTTAAACGTTTTTTTTTTGTCTCTTATTCGAAATTTTTGTTGTTTTTTGTTTGAGGGTAGTAAAATTCTACTTTGGTATTTGAAAAGAAATCGAATAAATTATAATTTTGAAAACAAACAAATTAGCTGGCGATTACAACGCAAAGCATACTTTTTGGGGTTCACGACTTATTAGTCCCAGAGACCGCAATTTATATGATTCCATTTCTGAATTGAGACTTAACGTTATTTCAACCGGACAGCCTACTTATTGGCCTACTGATGCTCGTAAAGTCCCTGACCTTATTGATTTCGGCGTTATGAAAGGAATAAACTCTGAACTTATTGAGGCGGAAGCATCGCTGGAGCTTTCGTCGGATCACTCACCAACCATTGTCACTATCTGCAATCCTCACCAAAGGTTAACGGAGAAACTATTTTCCACACGAGTTAATTGGTTAAAATATAAAAAGTACATCAGCACACATTGTACAGAAAATTTGCTTCTAAGAACTACAGCAGACATCGACTCATGTATTGGCAACCTCAAAGAGCAAATGAAAAATGCCGCGGAACATGCTTCCTATACTTTTCGTCAGCCCAGGTACACTCGTATTTATTCTTCAGATGTACAAGAACTTTTGTCTGAAAAGAGAAGAGTCAGAAGAGAATGGCAGCAACACAGATCGCCCCAACTTAAAATTACTTTAAGAGAATGTACAAAAAAGCTTAGGAAACTGCTAGAATCACAAAGAGAAGCTTCTCTTAATAATTATCTGAAAGGTCTAGATGCAACTACTCAGTCCAATTATTCGTTATGGCGCGCAGCTAGTAAACTCAGGGGACCCGTGACCTCAAAACCCCCAATTCGCAATTTAAATGGCAGTTGGGCGAGAAATGACGAAGAAAAATGTAACCTTTTCGCAAGTCATTTAAAGAATGTATTCACTCCCAATGTAAGTACTGACATCAGTGAACTACCACCTGTTGTTGAAAGACCACCTGTAGAAATAAAATTTCAATACGTAGAGGTTGTTAAGGCTATTGACAACTTAAATATCAGAAAAGCTCCTGGCATTGACAAAATCAGTAATAAAATGCTTTTGCAGTTGCCTCGCACCGCAAAAAGAATTATTCTCTTTCTTTTTAACGCTATCGTTCGCCTTGATTACTACCCGTCAGAATGGAAAGTTGCATTGGTCAAGATGATCCCTAAGCCGGGTAAAGATCCCTCAAAAGTTGAGTCGTATAGGCCAATTAGTCTATTGCCAACAATGTCAAAATTGTTCGAAAAGATGATAATAGCGAAATTGATACCGATATTGAATGTTAACAACTGCATTCCAGATCACCAGTTTGGCTTCAGAAAACAACATAGTACTATCGAACAAACTCACCGACTGGTACAAGTTATAAGGAAAGCCTTTGAAGAAAAGAAGTACTGTTCGGGTCTATTTATTGATGTTTCTCAAGCCTTCGACAAAGTTTGGCATGAAGGCCTCTTACATAAATTGAAGCATAACTTCCCAGTTAATGTTCTCAATCTTCTACAAACATACACTATCGGTCGCCAGTTTCTTATAAAAGAAGGAGACGTTGTTAGCTGCCCCCAACCAATCCTGGCTGGAGTACCGCAGGGGAGTATTTTAGGTCCAATGTTATATTTAATATATTCAGCAGACATGCCAACAAGCAGTTTAACCCATACTTCAACATTCGCTGACGACACGGCTTTTCTCAGCACTCATAAAGATCCAAAAGATGCCTCAAGCCAACTACAGCACCATATAACCGATGTTGAGAAGTGGGCTAAAAAATGGGGAATAAAAATAAATGAACTTAAATGTTCACATATAACATTCACTTTACGTCGGGAATCTTGTCCCCCCATTTTTATTAATAACCAGGTGGTGCCACAACACTCTCACGTTAAATACCTTGGTATTCACTTGGATCGCCGTCTCACATGGAAAAATCATATAGATGCAAAGTTGACCCAATTGAAATTAAGGACTGCTCAAATACATTGGCTTATAGGTCGAAATTCGATATTAAGGCTCGATTGCAAACTTTTGCTCTACAACTCAATTTTGAAGCCAATTTGGTGTTACGGTATTCAATTATGGGGAACTGCATCCTCCTCCAACATAGAAAAAATTCAACGACGTCAAAATAAAATACTACGAATGATAACCGTTGCCCCTTGGTACATAAAAAACAGCAATTTACATAAAGATCTTGATGTTCCGTTGATAAAAAGCGAAATCACTAGACACGTTGGCCGCTACTTAAAAAAGCTGGAAACTCATCCCAACCCACTTGGCCGAAACATCTTACAATATCGCGGACATGTTCGTTTGAGAAGAAGGGACACCATCTCTCTTAGATGAGCTAAATAATCGCAATCTCTACAATTTATTTTAATTTCGAAAACCAGATTTTGTCTGGCATTGGCTGGACTTTCATCTACTAATTATAGATTTAAGATTTGATTACTTATTGTTAGTTCATAAACATATATGAAGATACAATAAATATTAGTTTGAAAAAAAAAAAAAAAAAAAAAAAAAAAAAAAAAAATAGCATTGGTTTTTATAGTTTCAAAAATTTTCAAATTTTGTTTCAAAGGAAATTTTTTTTAATAATATTGAACAATTTAAATTAACGAATAGTGAATAGTTTGGAATTGGTTTTTTTTGTGTGGAGCAAGAAGCGAGGACAATTTGAAGATTTGATACCTTGGAAGAATTAATTTTTACTATTCATTTTATAGGAAGTCTAATTGGTAGGTAATATACTAGAGTTTCTTTTCTTTGAAGTGAAAGTATTTCATCTTAATTTTGTTCTTTTTAGAGTGATAGAATTACGCCCTCTGAACTATTACTGATTAGGTATCCAGTTTACAAACTGGTACCGGAAAGAAACAAAGAAAATTACAGCTTTTGCTAAACAAAATATTAAGCGGAAAAGGAGCAGGATTGTGGCTCTTTTATCAGCATATTCGTTTTGCAGGGCAAATCCTGCAAATTTTTATTAAAATTTTGGAACGACGTATTGTTATTGTAGTGATATCCTGCTTCCCTAGCGTTTTTCTTTTTCAATTACCTCTACTGTGGAACACGTAAATTAACAATTGCTAACCTTAACGTAACAGGGCATCATAAATCGTGTTTAATTAATTTATTTCGTTGTTTTCCGTTTGTAGTCCTTAAAAAAAAATCCCCTAAATTTTTGTGTTTTTATTTTTATTTGAATTACAGTAAATTTATAAATTAAAGTAAAATTTTAATATTGATTTATAATTGTTAATTCATCATATTGCTAAATTAATTGTTCCAAGAAGTGTAATGTAAAACACGCACGTACATCCAAATACAGTCACTCACCTACATTCTCACAACCACTACACATTTTTAAACGCTACTTTATCGATCTCACATTACAATTGTTCCTAAACCTTATTAGTTTTTCATGCCTTTTATCATAACTTAATCTATAAAAAGAACCATCAGCTTTTATTGATTTGCAATAAGCAATACTTGCAGTTGATCTACAGTCATCGGGCGCCTGCTGACATCGTGGGATAAGTTAACTGTAAGTTAAAGTTTTGATGATAATTATTTAAATTTTTAATCAGGCTTGAGTTCATATTAATATTCTTTATTTTTACAAAGAATTTTTAATTGTGATAAATGAAAGAATAAATCTTGAAAAATTATATTTTTACCGACACTAGCCTAGCACTCTCTAATCGGTGGTTACATGTTGGTTGTAAATGTCATCTATTTAACTCACGGGACTTATGTTAATTGAATTCGGTAACTAATTTTTAGTTTTCCCTATTTCATATATTTTACCACAATGAGTTAGATTGAAATTTTTAACCAAACAGCAACCCTTTTACGTTTGTTTGTTATTATCTTTCATTTATATCACTATTTTTGTCCTGCTCTAGCCACCAGTTAGGTAGCGATAAGAACAGATAATTGTTTTTAACAATCAATGTTTATAATCATTTGTTTTATTTTCTGGAGGTCAGTATACAACGAAATGTTGACTGACTAACAGTGAATGAATGATTTTTTTGCACCGTGCCCTGTGTTTATATAAATTGAATTTTTATTTTGTCGAACTTTTCTGTTTAAACTATTATTTAAATTTTTAATCAGGCTTGAGTTCATATTAATATTATTTATTTTTACAAAGAATTTTTTTTTTAATTGTGATAAATGAAAGAATAAATCTTGAAAAATTATATTTTTATCGACACTAGCCGAGTGGAATGCATTTTCGAAACCAGCTACGATTTCATCATCAGCACTCTCTAATCGGTGGTTACATGTTGGTTGTAAATATCATCTATTTAACTCACGGGACTTATGTTAATTGAATTCGGTAACTAATTTTTAGTAAAATATATGAAATCGGTAAAAATATAATTTTTCAAGATTTATTCTTTCATTTATCACAATAAAAAAAAAAAATTCTTGTAAAAATAAAGAATATTAATATGAACTCAAGCCTGATTAAAAATTTAAATAATAGTTTTGATGATAATATTACAATAAAATATAAACACATATAACTCCGGAAATTTCGCTATAAACCAAATATGAATAATATTAAATAATTATGTTGTTATAAAACTATTCATATTTCTTTTATAACAATAACCCTGATCAAACGTTTTTTTTTCCTTAAATGTACATATACTTTTACATTTACATACCTTTTAATAATTCATTTTCGAAAAAGATACACATCAAATCCGTATACATCTAAATATTGTCTATCATTTAATTTTTATCTATTTACTGTTAGTCCATTGTGCTTAATTTAATAATTTAAGAAGATTTTTTTAACGATTTCTAATTTTTAATATTATAATTCATTTTCTCATTTTGTTTTACCTTTGTTTATTTTAATATGATTAATCAATAAATTGTTGAGTTTGTAGACAGTTTTCGTCATGAATATTTAAAGTGTTCTATTTATTTTGCGAAAGGTGAGGATACAGGTATGAAGGAAAGTGGCTAAAATTTTCTTTTAAGTTTTATATTGGGCTGGCAGACAACATCGATATTTTGCCAGCATGGAGGGTGGGCAAAGCAGTAGTATAGCAAATTCGACCATAAGCTACATATCTATATATATATAGTAGTAAGCTACATATCTATATATAGTCCGGCATATGTTGAAAATCATTTTTTTTTTGTATTGTAGCTACCTCAAGTTAAGTCCCTGTATACGGTTCAAACATTTATATTTCTTGTTAGCTTTGGGATATTAATACACCCCCTATCCGACGAGCAGAGCCAATGTATTAGGTAGCACTCTTCCCAAAGTTTTCCATCATAACGAAGAATCGTTACAAACTTACACGAGGCTTAGAGGTAGGCGGAATTTCAAGCCTCTGCATTTTTCTTATGGCTCTGGCTGTAGTTGGCTACCTATGGAATAGAGTGAATGGAAGAGTGAACCTGCCAGACTTCAACACTAGAGCATCAGATACAGGTCCTAATACTGGCCAGTAGAATCTACGAGACACAGATTTTTTAAAGGGGAGGAGTTAACGCAGTACATTCTGCTTACGATAGCTTACAGACGTCCAGCAAGCTGACGAGTCATTTTTCGTTGTAAGAACAGAAAAAGCAACACGTTGCATTCTGCTTACGCTAGCATGCAGACGTATTGCGAAATATGGGGATCAGGTTACACTATGGTAACGGCAACGGCACATGCACTAACAGCGTGACACTTTTGCACCGCTACCACCTTTTTTGATAGAATAAGTTTTAGAGTTTTATTAAGTTAATTTAATCTTATTGTGACACTCAAAAGAATAAGTCAAAATAATAAATTTTGTTTAAACTAATAAAGGTGCGAAATAATTAAATCCTGCCGTAGTTTGGCCAACTTGTTGGCGCGGCAAAATAATTTTTTTATACGAAGGCCTTCTGACTTCGTTAATTTATATAATACCCATTAACATTTAAAAATAAAAAAAATTCAGTTCACAAATGAGTTTTATATTATTAAGGCATACAAATAAACTTAAAAACATAAAAACGAGACTTCAGCTTAAAAATAGTTTTTTTTTTAATTAAGGTACGTAAATAAGTAGCAAACTTAAACAGAAAAAATACGCTAGGTATCGATATGAACTAAAATTCACAAAAATTACTCTTTTGAAGGACTTCACAGAAAAATATAAATCACATTTATTAATAAAATTAAAGAAGTTGTCTTTTTATTTAACCCATTTTAAATTTAGAGAAATCGAAGTCAAAATTCATTATCCCAGCTGTCCTCGATGTTCCAGGTTGGTGTACTAGTGTTGGAAGCTTAGCCCTTATTTCTATGCCATTTATAAACCACTTATCTTCTTTATCAGGATAAAAAAACTTAAAAGAACCTGGTTTCTTCTTTAAAAAGCTGACGTTATAGTTGTTGCCATCTTTCTCATTTATTTTGCCAACAAATCCCAACGTTTTTACATTGGTTTTATTTGAGCATTCCACTAATATATAGTCTCCTGGATTTAATTGGTCGTAGCTCAAATCGATGTGTTCTACTTCATGGCACTCTACAGCAATTTGATCTTCAGATGAATCATCAGCAAAGTTGAAATCGAGATCTGTATCATCATTCACCGAAAACAGGCTTTCATTAGATTCCGAACTAGAATCCTCTAGTTTTCTTCCTTTTATTAGACACTTTGCATTTTTATTTATATTGAGACGTTTATTTGTTTCATTACAGTCCAAACTAGAGTCCTCAAGTTTTCTTCCTTTTATTGGACGTTTTGCATTTGTATTTATATTTAGACGTTTATTAAAAGAGCTTATGGGAAGTTTCTTAACAGGCCTTGGACATTCGATGTAGGAATCTTCAAATTGATTTTTTTCTGGTGTTTCTGTTAAAATTTTTGATTTACCCCTCTTTCTTCCTCGATTAGTGTGTTGTCTTGGAGAAGCTTATGGAAAAGGCCTTGCGATTTCAGGTGACATAACATTTTCCTTTAAAGCATCATGACCAACATTGGATTCATAATTTTTAGAAAATAAGAGAGAATCAACAATGTTTGGTACTTCGGTTGATAAAACAATATTTGGCTCAACTTGAGCTGTAGAATGCTCTGGCATTGGTCTATTTGTAACTTCTGCACATTCAAAATCTTCGTCCGAAAATGCAGCTCTTGAAAACGGATAAATTCCTGGCTTTGCAAAACCTGAAACAATATTTCTAGGCGTAAATGCAGCAATAAAGGCAGTATTGGCAATACCAGCAAGATCATGTATTGTTATAGTTTTTCCCGGATGATTCATCAGCCAGTCATTTTGCGCCATGGAAAACTTCTGCTTGAATGGTCCCAAAACTGCGACATCGAGAGGTTGAAGACGATGGGTACAGTGAGGAGGAAATATTACAAGAACGATACCATGTTCTCGGCAAAAACTTATAGCTTCTATTGTACAATGGCTTTCATGATTATCCATCAAAAGTAATATCATGTCATTCTTTGAACATCTTGTATGTTTTTGGATGTGTTCAAGAACTTTGATAAAAAGAAAACCAGTCATCCAACCACTTCTGGGACTGTTAGCATAACCGACACTGCCAACTGGAGCCCCAGAAATTATATTATCATGATATCTAGCTCGTGGAAAGATAAATACAGGAGGAACTGCGTTACTAGCTGCATTTACAATAGCACACATAGTTATAAGCTGCCCCTCTCAGCAGAAACACACTGTCCAACTTGTTTTTGACCCTTTTTTGCTATTACGCTTGGATCTTGCACCACTGTAGTCAGGCCCGTTTTATCTAAATTTAATATGCGGTCGGGAGTAAAGTTAAGCTTACCAAGTGCTCTCTGGTAATTGGTTTGGAATTCTTCGACGTTGTGCTTATTAAAGCTTGTTGAACGTGACAAGCTTGTGTTTTCAGGCTTTCGAAGTGAAAGGTTAGTGTGTCTTTTCATGAAGCTCTTAATCCAGTCCATCCCAGCTTGTCTATTTTCAGTCCATTGCTGGGGGCATTTTTTTTAGGAGTGTGGCGTATTGAAATACTAACATCCGCCCTTGCAAGTATGTTAAACCATAATTAATTCCTGAGCTTCTGAGTAAATAATTTTCAAGCATATCTTCTTCAGCGGTGGTGAAAACTTGTCTTGTGGAGAAATTGCTTGAAAAATCTTCACCTTTCATTGTTTTGTTTAAATCCCCTAATTCTATAAAATAAGGTATTCGGTAAAATACCGTAAGTATTGGCAGCACCTCTAAGAGTCATTGTTTTGTTTAAAACTGCCGTGATAGCACTTTTCATGTCATCTTCACTGAATCTAGTATTTTTCTTCTTTTTATATGAACGTACCATTGTATTAAGCTGAAATAATTTAAGAGTTTTTTCAAATACATAATTCCAAATAATAAACCTACGTATGCATGTATACAAATTGCTTAGAAATACAAGTTTAAGTGCAGCTACATCTACGAAAGGAGTTAGAAAAAATACATGTGTATAACATGTTCAAAGGTGCCCCTTCTTTTTGTTCAAAGCTGAACCCGCGTGCTATTTCACGGAAAATTTATAATATACATATATTTTTTTTGTTTACATAATTATTAAAGCACTTACCTTAATTTTGCGAAAAATTAATTTTTGACTGCAATTAATTTATTTCACGAAAGAAAACGATTACCAAATGCTTCTCACACTCTTACAAAAAAAAATTAAAAAATTTACAATGGCACTGCAAAAATGTGTTCACCCAACTACATTCCGTCGACGACTGAAGAAACTAGCGAAAGTTGTTGACGTTGCTAGAAAACAAGCTTGCCATGTGAAAAAATCGGTTAATGGTCGGAAAAAATTTCCAACAGAGATTGTATTAACATTGTTCAAGTGTGCCCCGCGTTCAAAGGTGCCCCCCTCTCCCCTACTGTATTCTACTGGTTAAGCCCTTTCATTTGATACCACTATTGAGGGGGTTCAAGAAGTTACATTTAAAAATACCAGATTTGACCCAAACATAAATTTATTGTCCGGCATTTTGTAGTGGCGGCCAACATGAATGTAAATTTTGTATAGTGCTTATATTGCGCTAGTCAAGTTCTTTCAGATGATACCAATATTGACTCTCTCGGTTGTCTAGAAGCTGAAAAAAATTTTTGGAATATATATTAAAAAAATTTGTTTTTGCCTATAACTTTACCAATTAGGGCCCAATTTATCCAAAATTTGTCACGAATATCTCTAGAGGCATATTATATCTACAAATAGTAGCAAAGGTACCTATAAATTATTCTATGGTTGAAAATTTTTAATTTTGTGGTAAAAATATGAGAAAAAATAGAGGCAGTCGTGTTCTTTTGCTCATATCTCAGAAAGTAATGGGCGATTGTGCTGAATTTCAATAGTGTTTCACTCCTGGATATTTCCAAAAGATTGATACTATACACAGATCTGGGGAACATATGGTTGCCTCTAAAAGTTGATTTCAACCAACACACGGACAGACGGTCAGGGCTTAATCGACTCCTCTATTCATAAGTTTTCAGAAAATGTTTACTTTATGTGGTCGGAAATGAAAATTGTAGAAATTACAAACGGAATGACAAAGCTATATATAACCTTCTGCACCACAGGTGAAGGGTATAAAAATATCAAACCTAGGTACTTTGAGTTTATCGGGAATAACACACGAATTTATCCATGGATTTTCATGTAATAAAGTTTATTTTATTTCTAATAAATACTTTTAAGATTAAATACCAAAACTGGTAATTAATTGTTGCATTCTATTTTTTAAAAAATTTTTAATTTAAGAATTTTATAATTAAAAAAAAAAAAAAAATTTCCGACTTGTTCCTCGATAACTCTAAAACTGATGGTTAGATCAGAAAATTATATTAGAAAAACTTATAGCTGGCGTAATTAAAGGTTTTAAATGGATTGTTAAACAAAATCGAGTAAGTCGCTCCAAAGTTACGACAAGATGTATGGAGTAGCCTCTCCAAAAACTATAAATTTTATAAAAAAAAATTTAAAAAAAAGCCTTACCATACCATTTAATTTGAAATTATGATAATTTTTGTAGTTAGGTGACAATAGCGGATCAAAAAAATATAGTGGTAATTCTAGGAAAAAAATTGTTTTTCCATTTGTTGCATAGTGTATTTAAAGTATTTTACAGTTTAGAAATATTTTTTGATTTATTAAACAAAACAAGTATAAGCGCTTCATTCGGCCGCACATTGGGTTCAAATGGTATCAAAGTGGCGATTAATTGAAATTTAGAAATAAAGTTTTTATAATAAATTTTAGTATAGGGTAAAAGTAGATAAAATTCTGCATCACTAGCTGTAAAAGTTAATCAACTAAGTTGTTTACTTTCTATTCTAGTGAGCGGTCAAAGTCAGAAAATTATTGCTGTTTTTAAAAAAAGTGAAAAAATTGGAAATTTTTACAAATCAAGTGATTATTATTACTGTTAAATCTATTAAAAGTAAATCTTTTATAATGGAACATTCAACATCAGGTATTAAAGTATATTGTAAATTTTTTTTTAATAAAAATTGTGTGTAAATATTTTTAATAATTTTTTTAAAAAAGGTCCATAATTGAGACATTTTTCGCACTTAATGGGCCACAAGTATTAAGTTGGTAAGAGTTGAAATTAGTTTTATGGATTTTAGAAAAGTATAGATTATCAGCTTATATTTAAAAAAAATGTCCGGACAATGCCTGGCCCTTTTTTTATTTTCATTTTTGTGAAAAACTCTTGTTGTCATTTATTGAACAAGACCAGTAAATGTGTTTTTGTGTTTTAATATTGTCATTCTCTGTATTTTTTTGTTTTTTAGAGATGAGTGCGTGAGTGATTTCGATCACTTAAGCTCACGTACAAGAAATTGTATCACGCTCAATTTACAGGAAGTAAACATCTGTTTAATACTTCTAGCTAGATTCAAGTGATTAAATTGTAATTTAATCACGATCGCAAATGGTTTACGCACGCTCACGAACTTACTCAAACGTACTTTTCGCTATTATTACTATATACTTTATTTTATATTAATTTTATTTAATAATAATTTAAACAAGTTTTAAAATTAAAGTTACACAACTTTATTAATTTATTCTGGTCTCTACGATAACGATTGATATCTGAAAAAATATGTCACGCGTCCATCTTTATTCAGATTTTATTTTCTTTGTTTTGTATTTCTGTTTTATTATTTGTTGTTCAAAATGTAAAGAGCTTTTAATGTGATTAATGTATTTTGGATAAAGTTAGGTATTTGGTAAAGGGGAAATCGAATAAAACTTTCACACTGTTTTAAATTAATCAAATCTTTTTTAGGTACAAGCCCCAAAACATTTTTTATTACCATTTCTTATGTTCATGAAATTCATTTGGAAAATTTTCGTAAATTTGCTCACAATACGGCTAGATATTTTGTTGAAAAATATCCATGGTATGCCTCCCGCTTTGCATAAATTTTTTATTCACGGGCCGGAGATTATAAAGCAAGCACTTTTACCAATAGGAGAATTATCGGAAGAAGCTCAAGAAGCAAGAAACAAAGATTTTAAAAATTATAGAGAGTACTTTGCTCGCAAATGCAGTCGGGAAAAGTCCAATGATGATATTTTCAATAGGTTTTTGCTAAGTTCTGACCCATTTATATCTAGCATGAGCAAGAAATATGAGCAGAAAAAAAACATATAATTTATCAACTTCGGAATTAGAGTTAGTTTTGTTTTTAATGAAAATTATGATAAATATTATGGTAACGAAGATAGTGATAAAGATGCTGATGATAGTGATAATGATGAAGAAGATCATAATAATGATGATGAAAATATTGATGATAATGAAGATTATAATAATTGGGATCTTTGTGATAAATTTGAAAATGCAGAATAATAGAAATATTTTGATATACTTTTTATTAAAAAGGTACAACGAAAACAAAGATTCCCCAAAAAGTTTTCAATTTTTTATTTTTTTTTTCAGATTAATTTTTATATTTACTGAATTTAGTGAAAGCAAAAACTGGATAAAAATAGGAATACATATTATTAACTTATTCTTTAAATTTATTTTGATTTCAAAGTTACAGCGAAAATTGTGGATCATGTTTTTTCCGAAAAACATAAAACGCCTTACAGGTTCTTTAATTCGTTTTAAAGCTGTGTTTTTATGTATTTATAATAATTCATTACTAAAAAATTGTTATATTCTCTTATGTAGATTTTCGCAAAATTTGTATATTTATAACATTTTGTAAAAAACAAAAGTTGGATTTTAGATTAGATTTATAGTAATAGTATATAGTTATAGTAGTAACATTGAGTATGCTTTAAGTTTCAGTTTACTCATTAATTTATCGCTTTTTATTCCAAAGTTACAGCATAAAACTTTTTTTCCAAAAACAAAAATGCGCTTAACGGGTTAAGAAATTTTTTTTTTAACTGTTTTTTTTTCTAAAATACTGTGTTTTTATGTGCTTATAATAACCCATCAATAAAAAAATATAATATTTTAAAACTACGGCGTCTATGAATTAAACGCCACTTTGGGTACTATCGAACCCACTGTGGGCCGTGCCGAATCTGATACAGTTATTTCCGCTTAATTGAGCCCCGCTTAATTGAGTTTCCCGCTTAATTGTACAAAAAATTATAAAACGAAATCATTCTGCATAACTGCCTATGTAAAAGTACCCGTTTAATTGAGTTCCGCTTAATTGCGTCTCCCGTTTAATTGATTCGTAAAATGAGACCGCATTGCGAAAAACACGAACAAATGTTTCGGTTAGTTGATTTCATCTGCTTATTTTTTTTTCCTTTACAAACGAAAAACCATTTATGTTGCGCCAAAACATTTTTTGTTGTGTTTCTGTGTACCATGTAAAAGGGGTTTTTACAGCACATCATGTAAATGGGGACTTCGAATCATATGTTTTTATGAATTGTTTACATTTATAGCAAACAAAATTCAACAGGTGGAAAGTTCGCAAAAATGTCTTTGAGAAAACACATTGCTTTAAATCTTAAACAAAAATTAAATTTAATTGCTGACGCTGCAAAATATGACAAAGGTGATCTTTGCGAAAAATATAAGTGTTCTAAAGCCACAATCAATAGAATTTTAAAAAGCAAAGATTCGATTGTTGAAAAATCAAAAAAGTTGAAATTGTCAACGAAAAGAAACAGAAGCGGTGCCTGTTCAAATGTTGAGAAAGCCCTTACAATTTGGTTTAAACAAATGCGTAATTCGGGAGCCTTAATTTCCCGCAACATAATTTTGGAAAAGGCTAAAAAGTTCGCTGTAGAAATGGGTGTCGATTTTAACCCGAGCAATGGTTGGCTACATCGTTGGCAGAAGAGGGAAGGTATAATTCTAAAGAAGTTGCACGGAGAAGGTGCGTCTGCTGACACTGATGCTGCGGATGCATTCCTTGATAAAGTTCTACCCAATTTAATATCAAAATATGAGCCTTCAGATATTTTTAATGCAGATGAAAGCGGTTTGTTTTTCCGAGCTTTACCCAATTCAACATTATCAAAAAGAGGGGACCAAAACCGAGGCCTGAAAAATTCAAAGGAACGTTTAACATTACTATTTATATGTAATGCTACCGGTGATTACAAAAAAGTAATCATTATAGGCAAGTCGAAAAATCCAAGATGTTTTAAAAACAAAGTTTTGCCTTTGGAATATTATTCACAACACAAAGCTTGGATGACTCAAGATTTATGGCAGAAAATTTTATTTTCCCTTGATGCTGAAATGGGAAAACAAAAACGTAAAATAATAATGTTCGTTGACAACGCATCTTCCCATAAGACATCAGCAAAGTTATCCAACATAGACTTGCAGTATTTACCAGCTAACACAACTTCAATAGCACAACCCTTAGATCAGGGCATAATACACAGCTTCAAATCTTACTATCGGCAAAACGTTATACGGAAACAAATTGCGGCAATTGAAAGCGGAAAAACTATTGGAGAATTTATTAAGAATTTAAGCATTTTTAACGCACTGCATATTATTAAAAATTTTTGGTGGCTTGTGAAACCTTCTACAATTGCAAACTGTTTTAAAAAGGTAAGTTTCCGTTATTTGTTTGTGCAATAAACTTCACAGTCGTTACATTTCAGGCCAAGTTTTTTTCCTCTGCTGAGCAAGTCGATTTAGAAGACGATGTTGTGGAACTTAACACTGATGTTGAACATCAAAATGAATTCGAAAATTTCGTCCGCTGCGATGATAATCTACCGTGTTGTGGAATACTCACAGACCAGGAGATAATTGAAGATGTTGAACATGTTTTGTCCTCGGAATCTTCCGAGGATGAAGAATACGAACAAATTATCAATCCTCCTTCAACTAAAGAGGCACTGAATTCTGTTAATTTACTTCGAGATTTTTTTTTAGCACAAAATTATTATTCACATGAACTTGACGATATAGAAAAACGAATCATCGAAAGCCTAAACAAATCTAAAATTCAAATGTTGATGACTGATTTTTTTAATCATACTATTTAGTTTCACTTATGTACATATGTAAATATGTACAATGTTTTTTATAACATTTAATGTACACTCGCATGCAAATATGTATGTATGTAATTATTTTTAAGTAATTTTTGTTCCTTTTGAAATATTGTACGATGAAAGTACCTGATTTTTGTTCTGTTTTAATAAACTAACACTATTCTTTAAATTAATAAATAAAAAATGAATTTTATTTTCTCTATACACGTAGATGTTTCGCTTTATTGCTCGTCTGGCTCAATTAAGTGATTTTCGTTTTAATTGCGTCGGCGAATCAATTAACCGAGTATCTCTTAATTGAGTTTCCCGTTTAATTGCGCCAAAAGTCGTGCATTTTTAGAGACTCAATTAAGCGGAAATAACTGTAATACCCTTAACCGTCATGTATAGATTCGATGGTGGGAAGACTGACTGCCGATTTTAGGGAAATTTTTGAGGAGCATTGTCCACTCCGACAAAGGCGAACCCCAAGGGAAAAGCCCTGGATGACAGGTGAACTGATTAATCTCAGGAAAGAAACCCGAAGGCTATTTAACAGAGCCTATCGAAAGAAACAATCAGTATACTGGGACGATTACAGTGAGAAGCTCAGAATATACAACAAAGCAATAAGAATCGCCAAACGCAGATCCTGG
The DNA here is from genome assembly GCA_941918925.1 of Phyto melanocephala. Taxonomy (NCBI): domain Eukaryota; kingdom Metazoa; phylum Arthropoda; class Insecta; order Diptera; family Rhinophoridae; genus Phyto; species Phyto melanocephala. The sequence continues at coordinate 71,312,817 of OW799233.1, forward strand.
AGGCTTTTTTGCAATCAGGTGGACAGCGTGAATGACGCTTCTAGAATTAAGAAATTCCTATCGAAAACCCACAAACAACCGGAAACCCTCGTTGACTCGAACGGGAAAAGGTCGGAGACGATGGAGGAGACGCTAGGAATACTGATAGAGGCACACTTCCAAACGGAAATGGCGGATGACGGAGAAATTCCACACCCCCATGACGGTAGTGCCACGACGGACATAATTATAACCACAAAGATGGTAAGAGAGGCGGTAAATAGTTTCTTGCCATATAAGGCACCAGGGCCGGACGGTATTTTTCCGGCTCTCCTACAAAGAAGCATTGACCTAATCGACATAAGGCTGGCGAATATTTTTACTACTTGCCTGAAATATGCGTATACTCATGTGGAATGGAGGGAGGCGAGAGTCGTTTTCATACCTAAACCAGGGAGGGAAAATTACGCAAGTCCTAAAGCTTATAGACCCATAAGCTTAACATCATTCTTATTGAAAACCATGGAGCGTATCGTCGATGGAATGGTCAGAAGACGATTACCAGGCGATTCAATGAGATTTGGACAACACGCCTATATCAAGGGCAGATCTACTGAGACTGCTCTTCAGGAGGTTGTTTATCATATAGAGAGATCCTTCGACCTGGGTGTGTATACCATAGGCGTATTCATAGACATAGAAGGAGCTTTCAATAACGTAATGACCTCGAGTCTTATCGGTTCCTTGGAAAACTTAGGGTTAAGCCATGTCTTAATTGCATGGATTAGCAATATGTTAAGGAACAGATGGATAAATTGTGAGGCAAATGGAGTAAGAAGAAGGGACAAAGTATGTCGAGGAACCCCGCAGGGAGGTATTTTATCTCCATTAATATGGGTAACTACCATACATAGTCTACTGAGGATTCTATCGAACGAGGGATTCAAGCCTATCTGTTACGCAGATGATGTTGCGATACTGATCAGGGGGACGAATCCAAATTCTTTATGTATGAGAGCAATGGAGGCTTTGAATATATCCTATAACTGGGCGAAGGAGCGAGGGCTCAATGTCAACCCGGAAAAGACTGAAATCTGTTTGTTTACGAGAAAGAGGAAGATACCGGTGCATAGCTATCCCATCTTTCGGAATAAGACAACTAAGATTGATAAAAAGGTCAAATACCTAGGAATAGTACTTGATTGGAGACTATCCTGGAAGGACCACATTCAATGTAAAGTGGAGAGAGCTCAAAGAATATGGGCCCTCTGCAGAAGAGTGATTGGCTCAAAATGGGGCTTAAGCCCAAGGATGACACATTGGCTATATACGAGTGTACTGCGGCCTACAATTACGTACGCTTCGTTAGTATGGTGGACATCCTTAGAGAAGAAGGTGAATATAAAACCTCTTCAAAAGATTCAGAGACAGTGCTGCATTAGTATTTGCGGCGCCATGAGGACCACATCGACAATGGCCATTGAGAATATATTATCCATTTGGCCTATTGAGATACAGGTAAAATATGAAGCGGCCTTAGCTGCCACAAGATTAATGGCAATAGATGAGTGGCTTATAAGAGAACATAAGACCAGATACCAAAGAATAACGGATATCTTACCGATAGGAAATATTACAGAATTAACATGTGATAAAATCCCGATGAGATATGAGAATATTAACTGCATCACCATTATACCGGAAGAGGGAGAATGGGATGAGATAATCAGGATGGGAAACACCCACGGAATCGATCTTTATACAGACGGTTCAAAGATTGGTGACCAAACTGGAATGGGCTTATACGACATAAGCCGAAATAGAGGCAAATACTTCCGTCTACCAGATCACAACACTATTTTTCAGGCTGAGATCATGGCGATTACGGAAGGAATTAAATGGATAAAGGAAACGAATAGCGAAACTCCGATTCGTATCTTTACGGATAGCCAATCAGTGATTAAGACATTGAGAAAGGAGAAAGTTGAATCCCGGAACGTTTTGCAATGCAAGAGTGAGATAAACTCATATGCAAATTGTGAACATCTGGAGATAATATGGATACCAAGCCATCACGGGCTGATCGGAAACGAGAAAGCCGACAAATTATCCAAAATGGGAGCTCTTTTGATTACTATAACTTTGGAGAACGCCAAACCCCTTAAACGATTTAAGGATGAACTTAAACGTTGGGCAATGGAAGAACATGTCAGAAAATGGCAAAGCACTGATGTCGGTAAGGTGACAAGAACACTCTGGGGTGACCCAAATCTTGGGAAGTCAAAGGAGATTCTGAGACTAAGTAGACCTACACTTAGGAAATTAACCGGTGTAATTACAGGTCATACGGAGTTGAGAACTCATTTAGCACGCATGGGATTATCTGAGGAGACGACATGTAGAGCTTGTGAGGAAGAGGATGAGACCCTGGTACACTACCTCTGTCATTGTCCTGCGTTTGGGCATATTAGGCGCGAAAATTTTACAGTAGATAATATGCCGAACTTGGAATACCTGGGGAACTCGAACTGGAGATCCATAAGGCGTTACATTGAGGGGACTGGTTTCTTGGACTAGTCCGTTATTTATGGGAAATTATGTTTATGGTTTTTTGTTTGGGAATTCCGTTGTCCACATGGAGCGCACAACATGCCAACTGGGCATAGGTGTATACCTGTCATGGGTTTGGGCTTTTATACCCCTCCTTTTCAACCTAACCTAACCTAACTAACCGTCATGTACATAGAAATAATGACCACATCGTAGCTTAGCCTAGATTTTAGGTTTCATGCAATACGCTATATTCTTTATTATTTCCGACTCCATCTTTGATTTTGAATTTTTACATAGTAAAAGCCCTTTTATATACTAGCAAATAATATAAATCATATAGAATGCGCATGAAGGCCCAAATTGAAATATTTTTTAAAAAAGTTTTATGACGCGGTCGGTAAGGCAAAAGGGAAAGAAGCAAAAGTAAAGAGCATAACAATGTTTCGCTCTCATACGTAATTCCGTGTGTTTGTAAATACTTCAGCTTGCATGTATGTATGTTTGTTTATGTTTTGATATTTTTATTTTTTTTACAAATTCTTGTCAGTCAGACGTTTAACTACGTACGCGTGTATGTATGTTGTTTATGCATTTATGCATGTATGTATGGATGTGTTAATGTTCTTCAAACAATGATATGAGAAAATATAAATTTACATTTATAAAAGAGGTCAAATAAATTCAAATAAATGTGAGCAAACATTATATTGTAAACAAATACGCCCGACTGTGTTACAGTAGCAAAATCATATACATATATATTGTTGTTGTACGAATGAGATTGCATCAATTCGATCGAATTTTATTTGCCCTTCTTAGCGAAAATTTTACTGTACGTGTACATTTTATTTGATTTGAGATAATTTTAATACAATGAAATTTTTTATAGGTGAAAATGTTTTTTTTCAAGCATTTGAATTTCACTTGAGGTATTTTAAATAAATAAATAAAAAAGGCGATGTTTTCTAATGTATTACAGATACTTTTATAAATTGGAGTTTTCGAAAAAACTTTCGCTTATTGTCAAGTACACTAAATGTTTATACATGTAGCTCTAGTGTGATATTTTTTATTTTAAAGTGTAATTTATAATTTATTTTAGCTACTTTATTCTTTGTCTTGTTAAAATTGTAATATTAATATTCTCTTTTCTTTTGTATATTTTAAAATTAAAATTATTTTGGTTTAAATTTTTTTGAATCTTAAATGTTTTCTTTTAAAAGCTTTGAATATTTATACCTACATACAGGGCTGGGCAAAATACATGCCTTAATGTATTTCAAATACAAAATACAAATACTTTCAAGTTATGTATTTCAAATACAAAATACTTTTAAGCTCTGTATTTCAAATGCAAAATACAGATACAAAATACAAATATTTTTTGAATTTCGATCTCATAAAAATTTACATATGTATATGCATACATACATATGTATCTCTTCTTAGTTCTTTTTAAATATTTTATTTTATTTCATCTATATACCTATTTAAAAGAGTAACGTGACTGACTGACTGACTGACTGATTCATCATCGCACAGCCCAAACGCAAAGAGCTAGAGACATGAAATTTGGACAATCGGTTCCTCTTTCAATGTATAGCTCCACTAAGAAGGGATTTTTGGAAATTCGTACCTTAAGGGGGTAAAAACGGGTAAAATCGGTAATCTTATATCTGCTAAACTAAAAATGATACAAATTAAATTGAAAAAGTATTGTAATTTGCACAAAAAATAAGCTGACAGATGTCTGGCCTTTTTTTGAATTTTCAACCCCTAAGGGGAAAAATAGGTAAAAACTATAATTTGGTACTTTTTTGGTACCCTATGTAACTTCCAAACGCTAGGAAAAAAATAAAAACTGTATTAAGGTATCCGCGAAAAAATATTAATACGAATTCGGCAGTTTTTTCAAATTCACATGTATGAGGGGTAAAAATTTTCCCTGTTTTGGTACTTTTTTTAAAAGAAACTTTTCTTATATTATTCAATGGGACAAAATTTGACAAATATTATTTCCTAATAGAATATGGACAACTATTAAGGTGAAATTTTTGGAAACTTTTTTGGGGACAAAAAAAGTACCAAATAGGGGAAAATTCCGGAAAATGTATGTAATTCCCAATAAGACGGCCAATTTTCACAAACTTTTTAATAGGGATTTTACCAGACAAAAAAATTATGTAATTTAGTAAAAATTTAAACACATTCCTAACAGGGTAGAAAAGGTAAAAATAGGGAAGAGTTTGGTACTTTTTGAACATAATAATTACTTTTCTGCAAAAAAGAGTAGATTTACTGACTTTAAATCGTGTCTATTAAAATATTTTGTTACATAGATATTTGAACATTTTAAACTTGGAATTTGGAACTTGGACCAAAAATGTACTTTTTCGCTTTTCTATGGTACTTTTTGTATTTTCTACGTTTATAAAGGTAGAATTGTAAAATAAAGGACTATTGATTCCAGGTAAGACTAAAAATGTTATGGTGACGTTTGCGAAGATAGAATTTTGAAATTAATGACTATTGATACAAGCTGAGACTGAAAATGTTATGGGCGACCAAAAAGGTACTTTTTTTTTGAATTTTTATAGTACTTTTTGTATTTTCAACGTTTGCGAAGCTAGAATTTTGAAAATTAGTGACTATTGATGCAAGGTGAGACTAAAAATGTTATGGGCGACCAAAAAGGTACTTTTTTGATTTTTTATGGTACTTTTTGTATTTTATACGTTTATGAAGATAGGATTGTACAATCAAGGACTATTGATTCTAGGTGAGACTTAAAATGTTATGGGCGACCAAAGAGGTACTTTTTTGAATTTTTATAGGACTTTTTGTATTTTCTACGTTTATAAAGCTAAAATTGTGAAATAAAGGATTGTTGATTTAATTTGAGAATTTAAATGATATTGGAGACACAAAAAAAGCCTTTTCGTATTTTTATTGTACTCTTTGTATTTTTACGTTTGTAAACATAGTTTCTAAAAATAAGTGTTTTTTGATCCGAGGTCTAACTTCGAATATTATGGACGACCAAAACTTTTCTCATTTTTTTTTATATTTTGTATACATAGAATTCTGAATGGAGGTAATAATAAACCAAGTGGAAGTATTAGTGAAGGAAAAAATGTTACTTTTATTATTTTTAGGGTCATTTTTGGAAATTATGAATCTTATTTTTTGAAACTCAGTAGCATTGATCTTGCTTTTAGTTAGGAAATATATGCCCGATATATCCTTACTCTACTTTTTATTGAATCAGAGATACAAATTTTCATAAATTTAACTAAAAATATTTAATAATTATAAATAGAACTTGAGTTTTCAATAAATAGTAAGAACAGCGCTATCGAAGTAGCGGGTTAAATGCTAGTTTCATATAAGTTTAATAAAACTAAGTTATATATATATGAAAATATTCCGCAATTACTTAGTTGCCCACCCAATATTTAATTTACTTATTATATAAGTATGTACGTACCAGAGCTGTTAAATTTGGATTACGATTAGTAATCAATTAGATAAAATAATGGTATTGATTACATAATTCCCTTTTGAACAATTCCTGATTATTAATTGATTATGATTACAAATAATCCAAAAGTAATCAAGATTTTTTAGGATTACGATAAAAAAATCAAAAATATTTAAAAGTAATCCAAAAAAGAATTGACTACTTTCAGAACACTTTTGATTATATTTGAAAAATTTTGAATTTACAGCATGTTATACATACATATATACATTTTATTTTGAAAAATCGCCAAAAAAAAAAAAGGAAAAATACGTGAAAAAATAATAATGAGAAACAAATTCATTCAGAATACATTCACTTCCAAAAAAAAAAGTTTTATAATTTGCATATATTTACAATTGGCCTTAATTACAACTCATTTTCCAAAGGAAAAATCAGACAATGATTGCCGCCTTGGACTGTTGACGATCCCGGCAAAAGAAAACAGTCGTTCAACTGGAATTGAAGACGTTAAGACGTGTTAAAAAAAATAAATGCATCCCTTAGTAAATCATATTTTTGCCAACAATAATAAAAACAAAAAATGAAAGAAACAACAACTAATTAAATAATGGTAGAATTTCATGTAGAAAAATGTACTTGTGACAGTATTGCCATAATTTCGCCAAATAAAAAAATAATAATAAAAAAAAATAGAAAATAATCCTTGAAAGTAGTCCAATTATTTTTGGATTACTTTTGATTATTTTCTCGTAATCCTAAATAATCTTGATTACTTTTGGATATCTGTAATCCTAATCAATTAGTAATCGTGCGAATCTGAAAATAATCGTAATATAATCATTACTTCAACTTAAAAAAAAATAATTTTATTACTAATTATTACGATAAGTAATCATTACTTAACAGATATGGTACGTACATATGATACACAGTTTAAACAATAAAATTGTTAAAGTGTTAAATTTTCATTAGTAAAGAGTTCATTTACTTTTTCCATTTGAAAGATTTATTTTGTAAATTTGCGTTAATTCTCTCGCGGGGGAAGTAAGTAAAAAAAGCATATTTAGAATTTAATAGTTAGGAAATAAAAAATTTATTCAATAAAACAGGTATTTCCTTTAATAAAAACTAGATTTTTTAAAGAATCATCAGATAACAGCCTCTTGTTGGGGAATGTATAAAACCTGCTAAGGAAAATAATCTTTCTACAGGCCCTGAGAAACACAAGCTACTGTTAAATTCTCTTAATGCATTTTTAACATTTGGATAGCTTTCCAAAATGGAAAGCTTCATGCTCTTATCATTTAGGAAACTGATGAACTCTAATTCGAAATTTGATGTGCGAGGTTGATCAATGTTCTTGTCAGCAAAAACAATAAAATCTTCATCGTTTTTACTGCAACTACTACTACTTCTGCTGCATCCAAGCATTGCTTCACGATTTTTGTTATTCTTTTTTCTAAGGTATCTATTGATGTTTTCTAGTTGTTTTCTGGCTGCCAACGCATTTTAAAACTTGGGTAGAAACATGAAGCCAATATGGCTCTATTTGCTTCAGGTGCCAGCATGAAAAACTTAACATATCTTCTCTCAACGCTCTCCCTTAGTTTTGGTAAAATACAACTGAAATGCCTCAAATTATAACATTGCAGCCGAACTAATCTGGTTTTTACAGACATTAAAGTAGGCAAAACTTTTCCATAATAGCAATTATTTCCCTGTATGTAGTCCAACGCCGTAGCTATTGGTTTCAATATTTCAATGAATTCCTCGAAGTACTCCAGTTCTATAGCATAGAAAGCGTTAGCCTTATCTAGCTTAACAAATAATTCATTTAAATAATTTTGATTTTCTTCATTAGCTGTACTATGGAATCGAAAAGTGAGTTGCTGAAGAAATTTAATCGGCGCCCACCGATTTAAGGTGGAAATGTGAGGAAGACTCAAATTTAATTTATCCCTTAGAAATAAGTATGTGGATTGAAAATTGTAAAATACATATGTTCTGAGCTAAATATTTTACATTTTCAGAATATTTCTTTGGCCGAGAGCTTAACAAAAGCTTACAAAAAATTTTGCTTTCTGCGCTTATATTTTGTAAACAAAGAATCGATTCAATAATAGACTTTTTTATATTTTTACGATTTAACTTTTTAGTATTTTGTGTGGGTCGCTTTGATTTTAGTGATCTGCAAGTAGAGTTTGATTTTCGCAATTTGAACAGAAAGGGGCTTCGATATTTTCACAATCTAAATTTTTTGGGGAGGACCTGAGCTCTGCGTTAAAATCTTCCAATTCTGCCTCCATTTCATCAATATCTACAGTTGGAATGGCGTCAGCTTTTAATTTTTTTCTCCCAACGTATGAACTTGAAAAATGATTTTCGCAAATATAAAGATTTTTATTAAAATTCTTCTCAGGAATTCGACATTTCTCTCGCCAAATTTGACCTAGTATCATATCCGGCGAAAGAAATTTAAACATTTTTAAGCCCTTAAAATGTCTTCTCGACTTTTGGCATTTTTTCACGCAGCATTTTATGCCCGATGGCGATTTATTTTTCTTTATTGTACTCGAATTCATTTCTTTAGTAGAGTTTTTATTTATTGCGTTATTTTTATTTTTTATTTACTTTTATTATAATTTCTAGACATACATTACGTAGCTTCACTGCAGCTTTGAAACTGAAATGTGTTATGAAATGCTTCAAAATAAAATAAAAAGCTGCAGAGCCTTTAAAAAATCACTAAAAAAATTTTGGGCGAAGTGTCCTTGTCGATTTGTGGCTCTTAAAATACAACAACAATACAAAAATTCTACCTGACTTCGGTTTAGCTAGTTTTTGCACATTTATTGCATGTGGGTTTTTTTTAGGAAAGGGTCAAAAAATTGCAGTGCAGGGAACAGGTACATAAGTATTTTTTATTGAGTTTTGCCTTTCTTACATAAAATTGAAATTTCTTTTATCACAAAATACATACATAACTATTTGTTTCCTGACGAGCCAACATATTATTGGCGAAACAGTGACAGCAATTTTAATAAAAATTGTAATTTTAAAAAATAAAGTAGCTAAAATAAATTATAAATTACACTTTAAAATAAAAAATATCACACTAGAGCTACATGAATAAACATTTAGTGTACTTAACAATAAGCGAAAGTTTTTTCGAAAACTCCAATTTGTAAAAGTATCTGCAATACATTAGAAAACATCGCCTTTTTTTTATTTATTTAAAATACCTCAAGTGAAATTCAAATGCTTGAAAAAAACATGTTCACCTATAATAAATTTAATTGTATTAAAATTATCTCAAATCAATAAAATTGTACACGTAAACTAAAATTTTTTCTAAGAAGGGCAAATAAAATTCGATCACAATTGATGCAATCTCATTCGTACAACAACAATATATATATACATATATGCTTTTGCTACTGTAACACAGTCGGGCGTATTTGTTTACAATAAAATGGTTGCTCACATTTGTTTGAATTTATTTGACCTTTTTTATAAATGTAAATTTATATTTTCTCATTTCTTTTTTTAAAGCACATTAACACATCCATACATGCATAAACAACAGACAAACACGTGTTCGTATTTTGTTTCTTTGCTTCCGCATGATGTTAAACGAGTGCATGGTAAATAAATATGAATAAAGAAACCAACAACAAATTAAATTTACAAAATTTTGTGAGTGAATGGTAAATAAATATAAATAAAGAAACCAACAACAAATTACCTTGACAAAATATTGTGAGCGAAACTATATGAGAGCCATTCGTAATGAAGAGAGCGGGTTCCAATATTAGAACCCGCCATAAGAAATTTTATTTTGTACGTGATGCGCATTCTATATGATTTATATTCTTTGATACTAGTCAAGCACTTTCATTTGACACCCATATTGTTGGTCCATTTTGTTTTAGACGTAATCTTGAATTTTACACTTTTTTATAGTTTACTACATTGTACTGGTCGAGCGCTTTTCTTGATACCAATATTCTAGGGGTTAAAGGAGACAAAGTCGGAACTACTATATTTGACTCATATATTCGCCATTTAATCTGAGACGCCATCTTCTTTTTTTATATATAACTACATTTAAATACTCCAGCTCTTTCATTTAATTCCCATATTGGTTATCTTAGTTGTATAGAAACTGTAAAATATCTATTTTCGTTTGTTAATTTTAGGATAAACACCAAATCAGTTGAACTTCGGTGCTTATATCTCAGTTGGTTTTTAAACAATTTGTTAGTTTTTCTTTACAATTTTTTCTGAGATTACGGCTTAATCGTCTTCAAAAATTATTTAGGAGTTTTAAAAAATTTGATATATTTAAAAATATATATTTTTATACCCTTCACCTGTGGTGCACAAGGGTATATATAGCTTTGTCATTCCGTTTGTAATTTCTACAATTTTCATTTCTGATCCCATAAAGTATATATTTTCTTAAAGCTTATGAATAGAGGAGTCGATTAAGCCCTGACCGTCTGCCCGTGTGTTCGTTGAAATCAACTTTTAGAAGCAACTATATGTTCCCCAGATCTGTGTATGGGATCAATCTCTTGGAAATATCCAGGAATGAATCGCTATTTCCTCGTTTTTTTTCACAATTACAACAACATATATGTATATATACTGGTTAAAATAAACGTGGCATCGAATCCCAGCTGAGCCAAAAATTTTTTTTTTTATTTTATTTTATATATTATTTATATTTTTATTATTTTTCTTTAATTTTTTTAAAAATGAATGATGAATGGTGATACAAACAATTGTTATTGCATGATTACACGTTGTGAAGGGTATATAAGATTCGGTACGGCCGAATATAGCACTGTTACTTGTTTTAAATAATTTTTGCCTATAACTTTGCCGAGTAGTGATTAATTGGTCCAAAATTTTACATGAGTATCTCAAGAGGCATACCTAATTTGTAAATAGTAACAACCAAGTCATTAAATTATTTTCGGGCTAAAAAAATTTAATTTTTGTGGTAAAAATAAGCGAAAAAGAAGAGACAGTCTCAAAAAGGGCGATTATGCTGGTTTTCATTACCAATCTGCTTAATAATTTTTCTGATATTTTAATACTTAACAATTTCAGGGGTCTTCAAAAAGTTAATTTCAACATACACACGGACAGACGGATAGTCATTAATCGACTCCCTATTCATAAGCTTTCAGAAAATATATACTTTATGGGGTCGGAAATAAATATTGTAAAAATTTTACACGGAATGACAAACCTATGTATGTATACCCTATTACACTATCGTGTGAAGGGTAAAAAAGTAATAATACATAAAGCAGAAATCTTCTTCTCCTATATACATAAAGGATCCGCCAAATAACTTTTTATTTTTTGAAAATGCTATAAAAAAGTGTAGCTTCGGCTGTGTGGCACGTAGCGCCGTCCTGTTGAAACCAAATGTGGCCAATATCCTCCTCTTCAATTTTTGTGAACAAATATCCGTTCAACATGGCCCTATAATGATCGCCATTGACTACAGCCACTCCTTGCTCATTTTCGAAGAAAAATTGCCCAATTATGCCTCTGGACCAAAATCCGCACCAAACAGTGACTCGTTTTGGGTGTATCGGCTTTTCAATGTATGCGTGCGGGCTTTCTGTGCCCCAAATGCGACAATTTGGCTTGTTTACATACCCGCCAAGATCAAAATGAGCTTCATCTGAAAAGATGATTTTTTTTGGCAAAATCGGCCAAAGTAATGTCGCAATATTTCCCAGCGTTGTTCAAGCGTATAGACAACCATATTCGTTCAGCGGAAGGATAAAACTAATTATCTGTCAAATCAGACATGAGCTAAGTGTTACTATTCACGAAATAGGCACTAATTGAAAAAAAAAAACGTTAGATGGCGGACCCTTTATATAATTGCTGTATTCGAAAGAAGACCTAAGAGTCATATTATCATAATCTCAAAATATAAAATTATTTAAAATTAATAAAAAGTATTGTAAGATTTTTAAACCTCCATAAATTTATGAAATTATGGCAATATTACATTTATGACACTTTGTGAAATTATCAAGAATGTAAATAAACTCAAAGATGTCTTATCTGAGTTGAAGATTATTTTTGCATTACCTTTTCTTGTCTCAATTGAAAAATTTTAAAGGACCAAAAAAATAAAACAAAATGAAATTTATAATTTTATATACAGACATAGTCATATATACTTACACTAATTAAAAAACGTAACGTAATGATATTTTCTGCCTCTACAGCAACTTTAACCGGACTTGCGACTGGATTTTGTGCAAATATTTTAAGAATAGAACGATCTTCTATTTTGTTTGTCACATATTTCCAACCAGCTCTGACCCTATTTTGTAGGCTTCCATAGATTTGTTTCTTCTTTACTAAATTGTAGACTGTTTTCCGACATATTCCGTACTATTTTCCCAAGTCTGATGCCGATTCCATACTTCGTTGCGATCTTTACTTTCGTTTCGACGGTAATTTCCTTTATTTTCACCATTTTAAACTTTTTTTAGCGACTTTCCTATAAATATTTATTTTTATGCAATAAAAATTTGCTAACTAATTTTTTTTTAAATATTGCAACGTTTTTAACTTAATTTTACGAATGTGTAAATACTTTTGACAGACAAAAAAAGTGTGTAAATAATTTTGAAAGATAAGGCTTAGATTTAATTTGTAATTTAAATCAACAGCCACCATGGTTTTTGCTTAAAAATTTTATCTAGCATAAACTGTACATTTTAAGGATTACAATTGAGTAGATATCATTTGAAAATTTATTCGAAAAGCTCAAACATTTTATTTTATTTCTAAACATACTAACGTTTTTTTAATTTGTGTAAATATATATGACTATGTCTGTATTCTTATTAGGGATAGGAAAAGCAAAAGAAATTACTCTGATATAAGTATACTGTGAACGTAAAATAAAACTGTACTCATTAAACAATTATATTTATTATTTTATATTTTGGTTATATATTATAAGTTGATTAAACATTTTTGGTTTTGCTTTAATATATTTCCTCTTTTTAATTTTTTAATAATAACGAAATTCTAATAACAAAAAATATATGTACTTCAAAAGTAAAAAAATATTCATATTTCTAGCGTCAAAAGAAATTGTAAAACTCTTGTGCATAACATGTAATAAAGAATGAATAAATAAAAATAAATAAAAAAGTAACGTTACTTTTTGTGATTTTTACGATACTTTAATAATAAATATATAATCTTCTTTGGATATTCGTAAACTTTCAAAAAAGGAAAATCCTTGTGTGAGATTGCTTCCATGATTAAAAGAAATCACAGCACTTCAAAATATAAAATTAATAAGCACAAAAAGTTTTAAAGTTTAGAAAATCGTCCTAAATATAGAAGGCCAACCAAACGAAACAATACTTGAATACGGTTCATTGTGCGTAAAGTTAAACAAAATCCAACACAAATTGCTGTTAAAATATCCGAAAACATTTTAGAATGTTCCGATAGCACAATGTTAGTGATAGCACAATACGTAGAGCCCTACTACAAATCGACGAGTTCCAAGAAAAAAATCGTATATGTATATCGGACATTAATCAACGTCGACGTCGAAAATTTTCTAAAAAGTACGAAATTACGCTAAAAATATCAAGATTTTTTTTATTTTTGTTCCATAGTTCTTACAGTTGGAGTTTTGTTTTTTAATAAAATGAGAAAGAAAGAAATATAATAATTAAAATATATAATGATTATTTAAATTATAAAAAAAGTAATAAATTTAAGCTTTAAACATAAAAATGAGAGGTGTACAGTTACTTTTGACGCTCACAGTACCGCTCTAATATATGTTAGCAAAAGTCAAAATCATACAGGCATATGCACGGCGAATTAATAAATCAAAGCAACTATTTAATAGATGTTTTCTGTCAAGGCGAATTCGTACATCAGGGATGAAAAAGCTGTAATGAAATGTTAAATTTAATAAAATTTGATTAATAAAAGGAAACTCTTAAAAACAACAAATAAAAGAAAATTTAGTACATTTCTCTTCAAAAAACTTAACTTTAATTAATTGTTCAATACGGAGACGAAAATTAAGTTTTCCATCTCTGCATATATAAATGAAATCAAGGCGAATTCAACAAATTTCAACCAAGGTATATCCATAAGGTATATGCAACGGCGAATTGCTACAACAGACACTTCTCGGGGGATGTTTTATGTCAAGGCCAATTCGTATATCAGGGATGGAAAAGTTGTTTTTACATATTAAATATAATAAAATTTGATTAAAAAAAAGGATATAAATTTTTTAAACACATTATTAATGACGCAAAAGCAACAAATATACATAAATGTAGCACATTTATTATCAAAAAAGTACACTCAAGTTAATTGTTTAATACCGAAACCAAAATCACATTTCCTATCCCTGCATTAATAAATGAAATTAAAGCCAATTCAACCAATTTTGACAAAAAGTTTCCCAATCAGCTAGGCTGATAATTTCACCTGTATGAATTCGCCTTGATTTTAACATTATGCAACGAGGTTGCCTGTATAAATATACTTTGTTTTAACAGTAATGAAATATATCGGTTCCATTAGATTCAATGATATCGGTATTTTCAAGTAAAAAAATGCGCTTATATGGAAATTTTTTATCAGGCAAATCTTTAAAAATTAATTTTTTTTTATAAATAGAAATTTTTTGACGTTTAATATTCGAAAATAAAAACAAAAATATATTTATAGTCATCGCGTAAGTAAGTAGATTATTATATCAGTTTTTAATGGCGAGGAATGCTAGCAATTTATTTAACATTTTATTAAAACAGCTTTACATTTGATTTAAGTATTGTTTTAGTTCATTAAAAATAAAGTCAAAGCTAAAGAGGAGTTAATTCATGTGACAGGGCACTGCACGATGAAAAATTATTTTTTGAAATAATTTAAAACAGAACTTTTTAATTTAAAAAAAATATATAAACTTACCACACAAGGAAATAAACACAAAAGCATGTATATATTTGGTAAAGGTTAGTTTTGTTTTCAATGTAAAAATAATTATTTTCACCTGTGGTACCCAAGGGTATATTTAGGTTTGTCATTCCGTTTGTAATATTTACAATCAATACAAACAATATTTATTTCAGATCCGATAGAGTATGTATTTTCTGAAAGTCTATGATATAATAAAACAAACAGGGGTCAACTGAGCAATGTCCATCTGTCAACTTTTAGGAGTCACCACATATTGCATAGATCTGTATATGGTACAATCGATTGGAAATATTTGGAATTGAATCGCTATAAAAATTTCAGTACAATCGCAAATAAACACAACTACCACTGTTTTTTATGTTTTTACCACAAAAATTAAGATATTTCTGTCCTAGGATAATGTGTAGACACGTTTGTTACTAATAGATGTGATATGCCTCTAGGGCTACGTAGAATAATCGGTCAACAATTGGCAAATATATAAGCAAAATCTATTAATCTATTTTTTAAGCCTCTAAGTTTTTTTTTTCGACACACGTGTGTTGCGTGGTATGCATGGCCAGAGACATATACATAGTTATAGGGAGTGGCTTGTGTAAAGTTCTTGGTAGCACTAATTCCAGCTAATGTCCTAGTGCGTTGTTGATAATTTATGGATAGGCACGGGCAATATTCTAGTTTTGGAGTGACTAATTCCTGCCCATGTCCCAGTCGTGGTAGTTAGAAAGGTTATGTTGAGGTTAGTTTTCCTGAAAAGAAAAATAGGAAAGTAGAGGACATTAACGGCGTTATTCATAACAAAAAGTTAGCCACAGTTTATACACTACGTACAACGAGCTGCTAACTAGAATGCCGATTAAGCTTGGCAGTTCGTTGGCACAGAGTTTATTCATAAGAAACTTTTATCCGTCTGCCAACTTTTCATAAATCAACTCTGAAATTACAAGAAACTCCTCAAAAATGCAACCAATTTTTGGATTTTGACATTTTTTATTTTTCCATCCATATTAAAAATTTTTAATATTGAAAAATAAATTTAAAAAATAATGGAACAATAAATTTTTTATAAAAATGTAAAACAAAGGCAAACGGTCTGTAAAATGGCAATAGGATGAATAGGTAGGTAAAAAAATATTGTTAATATAAAACAACACAGAACAGCTGTTTTTCATAAGTTGGCAAACGTTTGGCAGCTCGTTAACAAGAGTTTAGCAAATCGATATCCAGAGTTTGGCATGTGTGTTATGAATAAACTTCATGCTAACTTTATGCCAACTTTTTGTTATGAATAAGGCCGTAAGTTATTAAATTCTTTTATTAGTATGGAACAATACATACTGTTACCAGTTGTTCTCCAGTTATTCGATTGGGAAATCTATACCTGAAAGAAGAAAAAAGGAAAAATTGTAGTATAAATTGCATACTTACTTACATGTGCTGTGCTCTTTTCGTTGTGTTGTGTATGAATGAAAATGACGTTTATGTAGGTATAAATCTGTTTTTGGAAGTGTTTACGTTAGTGTTTATAATTGGCAACGCCGTTATTTTGCGTAAATTTTCAGGGTGTGTAAATCGCAAAATTTTAAATATAATGCAAACAGTTAAATTTGTAGAAAAATGAGAAATATTGAATGAAAAAATTTTTCTAACTTAAAATGATTATAGCCTGGTATTGTAAGGACAGGAGGATATGATTTTTGGGATATGTGGAATAAATCTAAGGAGAACGTTAGTGCGGGGAGATGTAATAGGATATTTATATTGATATAATTTTTATTTATTTATGTATTGGAACAGAAAGTATATACATGATTTGTAAGGAAGTATTTATTGTATGTGATAAATAGATCCCCTAGGTTTTTAAAGATTATAAAGGGGACAAAAATTTAAATATGGGATTTAATATTGTCATTAGTAAGGTTGTGAACAGCAGATACATAAAAGGAAAGTTCTTTTTATTTTATTTTTTTGATTTGGAGTTTGTATTCCTGGTGGAGAAATTTCTGTTCCAAAGGATACGTTTATATAAATATTTTTGTGTGAGTCATCAGGAAACATTTGTGCCTACGTAAGTGGAAAAACTGAACTTTGAGATAAAAAAAGTAAGATTTATTGTGTGCATTTAAAATAGCTGGTTGTAAGATTGAAAAGAATAGACTTGTTTTGCAACTAGATGTGTCTGGAGGGATAACAAAGTACATTGTGTAGGAGCAGAAGAAGATGAAGCCAGGTAGGCTACGAATTTTTGATTTTTTGTGGTTGTGAAATATATTAAGTAAAAATAAAGAAAAATCAGAAAAAAAATTTGTATTAAGCTAAAGTGAAAAGTAAAAAAAAGAGAAAAGGACAATCAATATTTATTTATGTAGTGTTAAAATAATAATTATTATAGTTGAGAACTAATAAGGTAATTATGTGTAAAAAGTAAAAGAAAAAGATAAAATAAGGGAAAAAAATAGAGAAAATAATTGTTTTTTTTTAAGAAAGTTATAAAATTTAGAATTAATTAAAATTAAGAGTGTATTTGTGTGAAATTTTTTGTGAGTGTTTATATGCATATGCAGGTGTATTAAATATTCAAAAGTGCAAAAAAATTTTAATTTGAGGGGTTAGGATAAAAACAAATAAACAATTAATAATAATAAGATTTAGATCGAATAAAATTAAAAAAATATCTATATAAATATACGGTGTAGAGCGCGGAGTAAAATTAGTGGAAAAGTTTGTAAAATTTTAGCCTAAACATGATGCCTATATGCAGTCTAGGGTTTCAATTCTCGTTTTGTGAAACTGTGAAATGAAAAAGTTTTTGTATAGCAAAGGGTGTGGTGGCACCATATGATATTACACACAAAAACTTTTCATTTCATAGTTTCGTAGAACGAGAATTGATACCCAGGAGATCTCTTTTAGGCGAAATTAAATAGCGTCATCGTGTTTCTGTTGTTTTTGTGTCGAAAAGTTTTAACTGTGGGTTCAGTTTGACAGGACACGTAAAAGAAATAAGTACCTGTATCTTTGTATAGGATTCAAAAAGAAAATATTTAAATTATAATAATAAAAATCAAAGGAAAGATAAAGTAAAAAGGGAAATCATGTCGATTTACATAAATATTACATATGAACTATATGATTATTTTTTAATTATTTAATAATAAGTATCGTATTAAGAATTTGAGTATTTTATTATTTTTTTTTTATTTATTTATATTATTTTATTATTCTTTTAAATTTAGTGTAATTGTTTAAATCAATAAAATTTGTTATACGTGTGATCAGAAAAAAAGAGAAGATAATGAATATGTATGAATAATTGAATTTAGAAAGGATTGTGTGATCAGATAGGTTGGGAAAGGACGGGAAATGGGGTCTGCTCAAAAAAGATTTTTGGACATACTGCGGCCATGGTTGGGAATGGCCAATTGGAGTAATACCCCCTTGCTCCATATTAACAGGTGTTTCAATCTTGTGTGTTTGTTTTTTTTGTCCGGTTTTTTTTTATCGTGTGACGTACCTAGGTCTGCACAAGGGTTGAGAACTCTCTCTATGGAATAGACCGAATGAGCTAGAAAGGAAGGCGTGCAGTGTGGCCTACCACAGGGAACGTAACAGATAATGGCGCCCAATGAAAAGTAATTGAAATTTGTTAGTGTATAAGACCCAAACACTAGGAAATAGAACAACACATTAGGAAATAGACCAACGCAGGCTTTTACATGAAATTTTAGGTGTTGTGGAAATAAGTCGTATCCGTTTTTAGCATTAGACCAGAAATTCCGTTGTGCGAACAATTTTCAAATGCATAAAATATGCTGTGAAAGTTTGATGAGATGTTCAAGCGAGGAAGGGAAAGATACTTAGTAAATAAACCAAGTTCATTCTAACTGTTCACCCTTATTCGGGTTTTATGATATTAGTTTCAGTTTGAGGTTATGTTTGTGAAGCAGCTGGTGGTAAATCGACAGCCGCTACAGAGCCTGAGGACCGTTGTGCCGACGAACTTTACCAACTGTCCTCCGGAAAGATGTTAGGGAGCACAAGCAGAACCGTTATTTGAATATACATTTTGCCTTAAGTTTGGAAAGATTTATTTATTGAAACACTGTAATAGCTCTATTTAAGAAAATCAAATTAGAAAACCGTTGAACCGCCGCTGATTACAACAATCCCTTACATATGCAAGTGATAGAGAAGTAAATTGTTTAGTTAGAAAAGTGTCTTTGAAGTTATTTAATAAATTTGCAAATGTTTTAGATATATGTACTACTCTTATGTAATTTGATTGTATTATTATAAACATACACAAGTATTTAGAGATTGTGTTCATTTAATCAATTATTGTCTTTGTTTTTTATTTTTATTTATGTTATTTTTTAATATTTATATACGTATATGTTGTATACGAATATTTTTTTATATTTTGTGAGTTCAGATAATTTTTTTATAAATATTAAGACGATAGATATATATTTTGGCCTTCATCAATAGAAATATTTTTTTTTTGACTGTTGTTAATTAGTAATGAATAGCGATGTCAGGTCATAGACGACAAAAGCAAACGTAGTATACAACTTTAAATAAATCGTTAGTGGTTCCAATTAAGAGATTTAGAATTGTCAGTAATAAGCCGAAAATGGCTACGAATAGTAGTACTATCAAAGATTTGTCAGGGACCATAAAAAATAGGTCGGCACAACCTGGTATGTCGAAAGTGGTAACGGGGTTGTTGGTAAATTTAGACCCATCTCAGTCACCCGGTGCACGGAATGGAGTAGCAGGTACTGAGAAAACGGAAGTAACAGTGAGTGAAACAATAATGAGTCAAATGGAAGATCGAGTAAAGAAATTGGTGCAACATGAAGTTAGTGGATGCTGCTGCGACATGGTTGGGTGGGCAAAAGGGGAGTAAACACCTGACTCCCGTGAATTCTTCGTGTGGTGGAGTTTGTCGTAGTTTTGATGTAGTAGTTTTTTGTTTCGTTTTCAGTTTGTTTTATGAGCGGATGCGTGGCTAGTGAGAGAGTTGGAACCTGCCTGAGCTATCGCCACGAACAAGCTAGCCGGAAACCTCACTAGGCCAAAACGGTTCGTAACACGTGTGATACCAAAATGCCATGACCTTGAAAATTATTTCTGAGAAAACCATATAAATAAAACTGAAACTGACTGAGATAAGGGCCCCAAAATTCAACCACTTCCGCGATTTTTCTCAAATTTTCAAACGAAAAAAAATATGTTCAACTTCTAGATAAATGAGAGCATCAATATCGATACAGAAAAATTAAGTGCTATATTCGGCCATGCCGAATCTTATCTACCCTTCACAACGTGTAGTCATCCAATAACAATTGTTTGTATCACCATTCATTTCATATGAAATACGTACATACATATATAAAAACCTTCCATTGTAAAATTATAAATTGAGTTTACGTATACATGTTTCAAAAAAAATATATATGTATAAAAAAAATTAAAGAAAAAAAAAATTAAAAACAATATAAAAAAAAAAATTAAAAAGAGTATTAAAAAAAATAATTAAATAATAAATAATATATAAAAAAATAAAAAAAATAAAACCAATATAAAAATTCTTTTTTGGCTCAGCTGGGATTCGAAGCCACGTTCACTCTAACCAGTATGTATGTATGTGTTTGTATGTATGTGTTGTATGTTGTTGTTGTAAAAAAAACGAGGTGGTCGTGGTTTTTTCCTCATATCTAAGTTGCTTATGTGCCGATTTATCTGATTTTTAATACCAAAATGCTCCCTAATATTTTCAATATTTTAATACTTCACTCGGGTCCAGGGACTTCAAAAAGTTGATTTCAACATACCCACGGGCAGGCTAACAGAGTTAATCGACTCCCCTTTTCATAAGCTTTCAGAAAATATATACTCTATGGGGTCGGAAATGAAAATTGTAAAAATTTCACACGGAATGACAAACCTATATATACCATTTTTCACTGAGTGAAGGATATAATGAAAGGGCCTAATTAGGATGAGTTGCACTATAAAAAATTGTATATTCTTAATGGCGCCACTACAAAAAAGCGTCTATTTCATAAACTCTCAAAACAGCTTTATAAGAGGTTAACAAAACCATGTTCACAAGGCAGGGAAGGATAATGGCTTTTATGATTTTGTACTAAGTTTTTAAACAAAATGTACTTTTTAAGCCATGACGGTACCATTTTTTTAATATTTATTAATAAAAACATAAACTTAACAAAAATGTTTCTAAAAATTCAAAGTATACAATAAAAAACAGAAACTTTACAAAAGTGTTTTTAAAAATTCTGAAGTATACAATACAAAATATTAAATACTAGCTTGTGCCCGCCACTTCGTCTGCGTAGTTATAGGGATAAAAGGAAGACTTAGTATTAACCTAGATTGTTATTTACATATATGTATGTTTGTCAAATTTATCCCAACATTCACATTTATTATACCTATTAGTAGGATTATTAATCCTACTAATATAATAAATGTGAATGTTTGTATGTTTAGATATTTGTTACTCAATCACGCAAAAACGGCTGAACGGAACCAAATGAAATTCGGCACATAGATAGATAGCATCCTTCATTTGACACCAATATTAAGGGTGTTCAAAAAGTTAAGTTAGTTAACACCAGATTTGACCCATATATAAATTTATTGTCCGCTATTTTGTAGTGGCGGCCAAAATAAATTTAATTTTTTTATAAGGCTAATATTGCGCTAGTCAAATCCTTTTAGATGATACCAATATTGACTCTCCCAATTGTCTAGAAGCTGAAAAAAATTGATTTGCGTTTGTTAATTTTTGGAATATATATTTTTTTTAAAAAAATTTTTGCCTATAACTTTACCGATTAGAGTCCGCTTTATACAAAATTTTTCACGAATATTTTAATTTTGGTAGTAAAAATATGGAAAAAAAACAGAGGAAGTCGTGTTTATTTGCTCATATCTCAGAAAGTTATGGGGCGATTGTGCTTAATTTCAATAGCGATTCATTCCCGGATATTTCCAAAAGATTGATACCATACACAGATTTGAGGAATATATTTGCTTTTAAAAGTTGATTTCAACCAACACACGGGCAGACGGACAGACAGTCAGGGCTAAATCGACTCCTCTATTCATAAGCTTTCAAAAAATATATACTTTACGGGGACGGAAATGAAAATTGTAGAAATTACAAACGGAATGGCAAACCTATATATACCCTTGTGCACCACAGGTGAAGGGTATAACAAGTAACAGTGCTATATTCGGCCGTGCTGAATCTTATATACCCTTCACAACGTAACACAATAACAATTGTTTGTATCACCATTCATCTCATATAAAATACGTACATACATGTAAAAAACATAGCAAAAACAAGTAAGAGCGCTATATTCGGCCGTGCCGAATCTTATATACCCTTCACGTGTAGTCATGCAATAACAGTAGTTTGTATCACCATTCATCCCATATGAAATACGTACATACATATAAAAAACATACATATATAAAAACATCCCATTGTAAAATTATAATTTTACGTATGTATGTTAAAAAAAATATAAAAAAAATAAAAAAAAAAAAATTAAAAAAAAAATAATTAAAATATATATAATAAATATAAAACAAAAAAAATTAAAAAAGAAATAATAATAAAAATATAAATAATATATTAAATAAAAAATAAAAAAAAAAAATTTTTGGCTCAGCTGTGATTCGATGCCACGTTTTCTCTAACGAGTATACACGTTTGTATGTATGTATGTTGTTGTAATGTTGTTTTTGTAAAAAAAAATTGAGGTGGTCGTGGGTTTTTGCTCATATCGCAGTCGTTTATGAACCGATGTTTCTGATATTCTAATTCCTCACCCGGGTCCAAGCGATATCGGGGGGCTTCAAAAAGTTGATTTCAACATACACACGGACATACTGACAAAGCTTAATTAACTCCCCTATTCATGTATGTTTAAAAATATGTATTTAAATTAAAATGAAAAAACGTAAATTTAAAAATTGTATAAAATTATATTCATGAAATAATTTTAAATTTTACTTACATTTTAAAAATAAACCACAAAAAAAAACACAAAACGCCGCGTTTAATAATTAAACAAAAAATACAAATGTCAAAGAAAAACAAGAACTATTGTCTGAACGCAAAGATTCGCATTCGAGATTCATAGAGCGAACCATGAGATTAATATTGCCGTATGAACACGGTAATACTTGTATACTTGTTGACAAAAGTATTGTTAAGACATTGCGTTTTTTTTAATGGCTACTTTAAAATAGTTTTACTAACTGCTACTAGTCACGACGTTTTCTTTTTTTTTTTACGAAAAAGCAAAAGAAGAAAGAATAGTAGAAAGTCATCTCCTTTTCCGAGCTTGAAGATTTTTTTGCATTCCTTTTTACACGCATGAGCGTTTTTTATTATGCTTTATTCGTTTTCCTTTTTTGAAGTCACAAGTGCTTTTTGAAAGAAATAAAAATAAAGAAATAACTACTAAAAAATATAAAAAATGGCTTAAAAAAGTTAAATTTTTTATAAAAATAAAAGATTTGATGGAAAACTATTTTATATTAAAAATATTTATATTTGAATTCAACATTTTTATATAAAGATTTAAGTAAAGATTAAACGATTATAAAAAAAAATAGAAGTAACATCATAAAAAACAAGTAAGAACACAATATTCGGCTGTGCCGAATTTTTTCTACCCACCACCAATTTTCCGTACTCTTATAGCTAGGGTTTTTTTCCCGCAATTTTTTGTTTGCTGGGAATGCGAGAATTATTTTTTAATTTCCCGGGACCCTGCCGCAAATCAAAAGTAAATTTGTCTTTAATTAATAAAAAACTTGTTATTAAAAAATATAAATTGAGTAAAAATATTTCTAATTAAAAAGAAAAAAATATTATTCTCTAAATACGAGATCAAATATGAGCACAAAAAATAAAAATACTGCAGCTATGAGACCAAAAGTAAAATCATTAGAATTCAATTTCAAAAACATGTAAATACAATGTATAATTATAAAATATAACGTAAAATATTTTAACGACTTGGAAAAAAATCTTTTAATAATCTCAAAGTCTATTTCTGGTTTTATTAACAAATTGCCCTGTTACAGAAAACACTCGTTCACTTTTTATCGATGTTGGACGAATAGTTAAAAGTGCATTTAACAAATATATAATATTTCGAGTTTTTTTAACCACTTCCCTCAAAAAATTTTAAATCTTTCTTTATAGAAACTTTAAAGTGGTGGTAACGTGGACTGACTTTTTTTTAATTTTTCAACACATTACCTCAAAAAGTATATTAAATTATTTGTAAAAATATTTTTAAATGTAAAGTTAAAAAAACCTTGACGAAAAAATTTTTATGAAAAAGAAATGTTACAATATAAACATTCCGAATCTTAGCCACCTTTTTCACTTGAAAAATAATTCCGGGAAATCGGGAAAATTAAATAACTAAAATTCACGGGAAAAACCCTGTTAATAGCACAAAATATATTATTTTGTTTTTAACAGTAATCGCTATAGAATTATCTCTTTATACTAAAATATGTATCACTTTCTTTGTATATCTTCGATATGCTAGTAAAATGTTTTCGTAAATTCAGTCTTTCAATGAAAGTGGGCTTTAAAGTAGGCGTGTCAATATTGTTTCTGCTAATAAATGAAACTGAGATATTCAATATAAACTTTATCCAGAAAGAAAATATATGAATTTATGATAAACCGTGTTATGGGAGGTAGGCGTTAAAGTGGGCATGTCACCGAAGCATGTCACCGGCATAACAATGACATTGACTAGAAGGACTAATTTTGTCGGTTTTATGAGCTTTTAAATTTCATTAACAGTAGATAACGTGAAAAGTGGGCATTATAGTAGTCGTGTCGAAGTTGTCTCTGCTAAAAAATAAAACTTAGATATTTCAGTGTAGTCATTTTTTATTCCAAAATCTTTATTCATAAAGAAATCAAAAAAACGTTATATGGGACGTGAGCATAAAAGTGGGCCTGTCACATTTATTTTTCGTTAGAACAAAGAATTTTACCGAAAAGCAATGTTTGCAAAATTACAGAATCGTATATCTAATTTTGTCAGTTTTATTAGGTTTTAAATGTTAAATATACACTGAGCGGTATAAATTTTCGTACATTTTGAATTAATGCATAGATTTAATAATTTTCGGGGAAATATATTGTCTTTACTCGGGATATATATTCAAAGTTTCATGACTATACGGATATGCGTTTGGACACAATTCCATTTTATTCGATGTTGGAAGGACACTCTTCTTTTGACCTACTCTTGTATTACGAGCTATAACTCTCTTCCTAATATTCTGATTTAGCCAATTTTCAATACCAAACAAACCTTGTATATGAGAAATATTCTGGCAAAAATTGAGCCCCAAGCGTTGTCTGACCGGTCAATAAACACTTTGAGCATATAGAACAGATTATTTTCCAAATCGTTAAAAATTTTTACGTTTTATTTTTTTATTTATATATTGTATGGGTGTCAAAACTAGAACGCAATTTTTAAATTTTAAATAAAACACAGATATTTAAAAAAAAATCGTGAAACTTTATTATATCGTAAAGAAGACAGAATGAGGTTATGTATGGAACAATATATCGTGAAGATGACCGCCGCGGCTTTGCTGACACACACGCGATCTTATTATGAAATTTTCAATGACCTTTTTGCATAAATGCTGCGGTATTTCATTAATGCAGCGTCCAATTTCTTCTTTTAAGGCTTGAGTCGTCGTTGGCTTATTCGCGTAAACCATCGACTTCAAAAAACCCCAAAGAAAAAAATCTAAAGGTGTTAAATCACACGATCTAGGCGGCCAATTCTGGTCTCCAAAATGCGAAATAACACGACCGGGAAATGACTGATGCAGCAATTGAACTGTTTCTCTGGCTGTATGACATGTGGCGCCATCTTGTTGAAACCACATGCCCTCTACATTCATTTCTTCAATTCTAGGCAAGAAAAAACTGGTTATCACCTATTTGCTGAGCTCGGTGTCGAATTGAGGTGGATGGAGTTTGAGCGACATCATCACGTACAGCTGCGACATTTTGTGTCGATCGGCCTGGTCGAAGGCGCGTTGTTGTCTTTACATCACTAACAGACCCAGTTTCGGCAAATTTATCCATTAATCTCTTTACAGTTGACTCTTTTGGAGCATTATTGTGACCCCAAATTTTTCGCAATTTTTTATTTTTTTTTTAATATACAACACTCAGGGGATGTCCCTTATTCATGCATGCATTGTGTTGGTATCAGGAAAATGGGTTATGGGTAGGAGGAGAAAGGGAGTAGTGTTTGTGGACATTTGATTTAAACTTTTCCAGATTTTAAGTG
This sequence comes from Phyto melanocephala, assembly GCA_941918925.1. NCBI lineage: Eukaryota > Metazoa > Arthropoda > Insecta > Diptera > Rhinophoridae > Phyto > Phyto melanocephala. Next base: position 71,339,238 of record OW799233.1, read on the forward strand.
GCTGGAAAAACTTCAGCGGGGAGTCTGTTCCACATACGGACAGTACGACTAAAGAACGAATTTTCCCTGTAGTGTGTAGTTCGATCCACTGGCCAATCGACCACATATGGGTGTGCTCTTCTGGAAAAACGAGTATTACGTGCAAAATTGCGGTTTTTAGGAACAAGTTCCCTTATCTCATCGGAGCATATCCCATTGTAATATCGATAGAACAGTGAAACACAACCCACATTGCGACGGTGTTCGAGAGAGTCAATAGAGTTGGTTACCCTACTGTCGTTAATAAGCACCTTCGCCCTCTCCTGTACGCGGTCGACTAACTCCAAAATAGACTCTGAAGCACCGGCCCATACGTGAGAGTTGTATTCCATTTTCGGTCGGATGTAGGTGGTATAAATAACAAGAAGATCGGATGGGGTGAAGTATTTTCTGCATCGTCTTAAAAAACCGAGACACTTGAATGCTTCCTTAGACACGAGAAAAATATGTTCAGTCCAGCGGACGTCGCACTTAATTTTCATGCCCAGAACATCAAGAGCTTCCGATCCCTTGATACTTATACCATCTAATAGAACAGATGAGGCAACAATATCCGGCGTGCGTTTATGTGTTAGTAGACAACACTGACTTTTCCGAGGATTAAAATCCACTCTATTCGCACGAGCCCATTCGTAAATGTTCATCAGATCTTGATTCAGCGTCCTATTCATGTTCCGCCCCATAGCATGGATCTCAGAAAGGCTCGGTCTATGGCTGAATGAATACGAATGGCACAAGTTGCTGTCATCTGCAAAAGAATATATAGGGTTCGAAGTTTGACGTAGAAGGTCATTGAGAAATATAAGAAATAGAGTCGGAGATAAAACGGAGCCTTGCGGTACCCCTGAATTGATTTGGAACTCGTTGGATGTGATTCCATCTATAACAACTCGTATAGAGCGATCACTAAGAAACTTCGATATAAATCGAGAAAATTTATCACCGACACTAAAAGCAACAAGTTTCGATAGTAGTGCACCATGCCAGACTCTATCAAACACCTTGGAAATATCCAGAGCCACCACCATACTTTCGCCGAAGTGGTGGATAGAATCGCACCACTTCTCTGTTAAAAAGGCCAGTAGGTCTCCCGTAGAACGTGCTCTACGAAAGCCATACTGGCGGTCGCATAGCAGGTGGTTAGACTCCAAATATTTGACAAGATGGTAATTTACCATACTCTCCATGACCTTGGAGAGCGCCGAACAAATTGCTATTGGGCGGTAATTTTCAGGGTTGTTAGCCTCACTCTTTTTGGGGATCGGCGTTACATTAGCAACCTTCCAAGACATAGGAAATTCACCTGTATGGTAAACGGCGTTGAAAAGGTTGGCTAATGGACGTGCAAGCGTCGAAGAGCACTGCTTCAGTACCAGTGCTGGTATTCCAACCGTCCTAGGAGACTTGTTTACATTGAGGTCCGCTAAGACCCGTTTGACTGCACGGGCCCGAAAAAATATCCCTGGCATAGTCACAGATACTCTCCCGAGATCGGGCAGTGGTTGATTGCTATCCGGAAAGTAAGAATTACTTGCAAATAATTCAGCCAAAAGGTTAGCCTTATCAACAGGGTCAGTGAATATTTGGTCATCTTTTAAAAGAGAGGGAATTGACGAAATAGTATTGTTCCTCACTCTTTTAACAAATGACCAAAAGCTCTTACTACCTCTAGGGGCAGCAGAATTTGATTTAGTCGAAATTATTTTCTTGGGAATAAAAGTTTTCATTCCTAGTAAAATAATATTTTAGCCAAGGCATTGACATTACTGTCTAAGAAACACAGTTTCCAATTAAATTGCCGCAAAAAGTTGTTGAGCTCAGCACAACGAGCCTTTTAGTAGATAAAAATTGAACACTTCGTAGCTGCCCGTGAAACGTTGCGAAGTTTGGTGAACGAAAAGGAGGCGGGAATGGTGCAATGATCCGAATTACCGAAAGGTGCAAGAACTTTAACTTCGTACTTATCAGAGTGCGAAGTAAGAAAAAGATCGAGTGTATTATCCTGGTGCCCTTCAACACACGAAATGTGTGTTGATTGATTCACTAATTGCACTAGATGATTGTGTGCGGCGAATAACTCGACATAACGGCCTTCTGGAGTTGTATTACACGAATGGCGAGAAGCCAAGTAGAATTGTGAACATTAAAATCACCAGCAACAACGATTTCACTGTTCGGAAAATTTTCAAGAATTCGTGATATAGAATCGGAAAGAGTGTCAAAGCCAGATATTGTTTTATCTCTTCCCGCGTTTGGGCTTCTATAGAGAAACCCGAAGTGCAAACAGTGCAACCTGATTTTGAACTTAACCCAAAGACAGTTAAATTCTGCATCATGCATGTCAAAAGGTTGCTGACACTGGTACACAACTTCATTGCGAATGTACATTGCAATGCCCCGATGCAAAGAAAAAAGCGATAGAAGGTGATACCCAGGGATATGAAAATCCTGTGGGTCAGTGTCCTTAGAAACCTGAGTTTCACATAAGGCGAAAATATCCGGCCGATGGAGAAAAATATGAGCATAAGCAGAAAAAAAGTTCGCTCTTAGTCCACGTATGTTCGAAAAATGAATCTTAAAAAGTCCTGCCATTATACAAAAGAAGAAAGCCCAAATCAAACGTATATTGTCGAATAACTCGAAACAGTAATTAATCACTGTTTGTATAATTGACCAATGATCAGTGTTATACCTTCATCATCAGGCAATCGAACAATAATTAATACTGCGCGATCAATTCAACAATTTAAAAGGATAAATGGGAGTTTAATCGCACTTATCACAAATATTCCAATAATTAACTTATTACAAATATCCCACTTATCTCAAATATTTTATTTTATAAATTGTGTGGAGAAACACGTCCACACACATAGAGAGTTGAACACTAACTGCGAACTGTAGCCGCAAAACTTTCACCATTTTGGTAAAACAATTTCACAATGAGAATGCGTTGTTCATTCGTGTAGCGCTTCATTTTTACTAACCTCGTACTATTTACATGTTTTTGAAGTTGAATGCTAATGATTTTGTTTTTGATCTCATAGCTGAAATATCTGTATTATTGTTTTTGTGTTCATATTTGATCTCGTATCTAGAGAATATTTTTTTAAATAAAAAATATTTTTACTCAATTTATATTTTAAATTCAAGTTTCTTTATTAATTTGTATAGTTTTGAAGTGTTTCTTTAACACTATAAACTATTTTATGCGTTTTAATAAAAACTTTTTTTATTAATTAAAAACAAAATTACTTCTTATTTGTTTTGCTGAGGGATCCCGGAAAATTAAACAATAAGTCTCGCATTTCCGGGAAACAAAAAATTGCGGGAAAAAACCATAGCTATAATAGTACGGAAAATTGGTGGTGGGTATAAAGGTGATCTTACTTGTTTATAATAATAAATATATAAGTAAATATATTGTTGAAAAATTCGTTTTTTTATATATTTTACCACATTAATCTGAGTTGAAGCAAAGAAAAATTTATTTTTTTAATGAAACTATGAATTACATATTCAAGAAATAAATTAAATTGGTTTTCAATGTATGTATGTATGAATACGTTGCCTAAAATAAAGTTTAAAATAAAGGGTGTTTTTTTAAGCCCGATAGAACTTGAAATTGTAAAAAATAACACAAAAAATTAAATTGTAATCAAAAAATTTTTTTTTTATTCGAAAGATCAATACGTGACATTAACATTTGAAAATGATTTCGGGCATATGGGCACCGCAGCTGTTCTTGACGAAGCGCATTCTGGACGTCCGTGTTTTTATCGCCAAATTGTGTTCAGCGATGAGGCGCATTTTTGGCTTAACGGGTTTGTTAATAAGCAAAATTACCGCATATGGAGCGAGACCAATCCACAAGAGACCCTACAGACTCCATTACATCCAGAAAAATGCACCGTTTGGTCCGGTTTTCACGCTGGTGGCATCATCGGACCTTATTTCTTCAAAAATGAGGCCGGACCTCGCGTTACGGTCAATGGAGATCGTTACCGCACCATGATCAATGATTTTTTGTTTGATAATATGGAGGACATAGATCCGGAGGAGATGTGGTTTCAACAGGATGGCGCTACGTGCCATACGGCGAACGCAACCATCGACTTATTGAAATCAAAAATTTGCGATAAGTTGATTTCGAGAAATGGACCTGTCAATTGGCCTCCAAGGTCGTGCGATTTGACACCTCTCGATTATTTCCTGTGGGGCTACGTGAAGTCACTGGTTTATGCTGATAAACCAGCAACAATTGACGCCTTGGAGGCCAGCATTGTTCGTGTTATTCGTGACATACGGCCAGCAGTGCTCGAAAAAGTGGCCCAAAATTGGACGTCCAGAATGCGCTTCGTCAAGAACAGCCGCGGTGCCCATATGCCCGAAATCATTTTCAAATGTTAATGTCACGTATTGATCTTTCGAATAAAAAAAAAATTTTGATTACAATTTAATTTTTTGTGTTATTTTTTACAATTTCAAATTCTATCGGGCTTAAAAAAACACCCTTTATAAACTCATTCACAATAAATCTATTATTTTTTAATGCATACAAATTTTAAAGCAGTTTGTATTTTCCCAATAATGCTAAGTGAAGGAGTTGTAGTGTGTATATGTCGCGGTGTTTATCATAGCGAATATATATGGCACGCGCCATAACAAATAAACACACAAACATGTATCGTGCGCCAAGAACTTATGTGCAATAAACAAATAAATATTGTATACAATAAGTTCAAAGCACTTACACTCAAATGAATATTTTGCTGCGCTAAACAAAATATAATATCATATTACACACAGCAATTAAACAGTCAGTACTCAATACATGAATCAAAGAACTGATGTCTTCTACATTAGTTAAGTGCAGTTGTTATGTTGATGGTTCCACTGTTAACGTAATCATACAGGCAATGCTTTGATTACTGAACTGTTTAGTGTTCAATAATAAGTAAAATCTATTAAAACCATGATACACATTCCACTGTAACCAGAATAGCAATAGTAAGCAATAATTATGTATAAAAATCGAAGATTTTTAATAAAGAATTCAATTCTTGCTTAACACCAATCGAGAGCGTTTCAGCCGCTCTTTGCAAGAATAAAATAAATAGTAGTTTTATTATTTACATGGCGATCCTGCCAGGAGTAATAAAATATTATTAAGATCTGCTAGTGCTAGAATAAAAGCACGCAGAACCCAGTAACGCATTAAAAGAAAAAGCGCACGGGCAATAAAACCAAATAGGAAGTGCTCGAAAATTATTAAAGCACGAGACAAGCCGCAAGTCCGCCAGCTGCGAAAAGGAAACCGTCCGGCCAAAGGACGAAGAATGGAACAGGGACCAAAACCCCTAACCATTAAAGAATATTTGCAAAGAAATTTAAAGAAGAAGAAAACAGAGGTAAAAATTCCAAAGACCCCAAAAACTAAGAGAAGAGGAGGATACACCCAAAAATTAAAAAGAAGCAGAGCCATACTGTTGAGGGAAATCAACAGTGACCCTCCACCAAGATGGGAACAATCAACAAAACTTTGGCAGCAAATGGACAAAATCGAGGAGTTGCTGAAGACGTACTTGGCCAACCGGCAAAGTAACCACAGACAGGGACAAACAACACTAACATAAGTATATATATATAAGATTATAAATATTTGCATAAAAAGAGTGCACCAATATTCACCTTTAGGGCCTGTAAGCGAGTTTCGCTCGAGGCAAATTAATTATATTTAAGGATTTTTATTTTCTTTTCCTGCTAATAATATAATATGTTTTATAAATATTGTTAGTTAATAATTATTCAATAAAATATATTAAACAAAATATCTTGTAAACTTATATGGTCCTTCCTTCTATATAGAAATGAATAGACAACAATTTAGGAGAAAGCCCAAAAATCCTATAAACTGGAATCAAGTAGAATATAAACCAACATTAGAGCAGGAAATCAAACATTTAGAAAACCTTTGGAAATTTTTAGGCATAGACAGAAAACCAACGATAGAAGATTTAAATAACCCCGCTTGTATAGAACTAGAAATAATATTACCAATGAGGAAATCAGAGGTACTAGATAGACAATAGACAAAAGAGAAAGAAAAGGGAAAATCATAATGTGTAGGTCAGAGACAAACATAGACCACCCAAACGCCAACGTCATAAATGAAATAGAGATAGGAAAAAAGGCGATCAGCCTTCAAACCGTAGAAATTTGTTTAATCGTGATAACAATAATAATAGGAATAAGCTTTTTGTATCACATATATTCGAAACACAACAAAAATTTTAAAAGGAAATATCTCAGTAAAGCAAATGACATAGATAAAATATAGATGGAGAAATGGGATTTAATTGAGCACATAATCTCATTAGAAAGGGAAAAATTTAGGAAATCAGACAAATGCATAAACAAGAATACTTACATAAGAGAGGAAACTGTTAGGAAATACTTAAATACAATTATTGACTCTTTGGAAACAATAAGGGCAGTAATTAATACAAACAAGGGGAAATTTACGAAAGAACACAGATAACAGACATTAGATATATATTGGTCTTTAAGAGATCATTTAATAAGGATACTTGATAAATATAATATAAACCAAACCGTACCACATTCAATAGAGCAAACGATAAGAATCAATACAGACGAAAGCGATACAGACACGGACATGCCTCAGTCAATGACGGAATTTTTGAATACAGCCTCACGGCTGATAATTGAATTTGATGGAAAACCTGAAAATCTGACAGCATTCATAGACTCGCTGTAATTAGTCAACTCTATAAAAGATACGCACGAAAAAGTTGCAATATCCTTAATAAAAACTAAACTCAAGGGAAGTGCTAGAAACCTCATTAACACTGAATCCACTATAAAAGATATAAAAGACAAATTAAAACGGTATGTTAAAGGTGAATCAGTTGCGGTTTTGTCAGAAAAAATAATGAACACCCGACAAAGCAATAAAACGGCGAATAATTATTGCACGGAAATTGAATCTCTCACAAAAGCTCTAGAAAATGCTTATATTTCGGATGGATTGTCAATCGAACTTTCTAACAAATATTCAACACAGGTAGCTGTAAAAGCACTAACGAGAATTGCACAATAGACAAAGTAAAGCTGATAATAGAAGCAGGGCAATTCGATAATATGAACGAAGAAGTTAGTAAATTTATAAGTAGCTGTACTGAAGCAACAGGACAACAGAACACAATACTACAATATGGACGAAAACCTAGTTTCAGAAATTATCGTGGAAATAATAAGAGATTTCGTGGAAGGTATAATTACCCACGAAACACAAATAATGATAATTACGATAACAGTAATAATAACAATAATAATAGAAACCCACAAAGATATCATAACAACCGTAGAGCTAGAAACTACGCTAGAGCAATGACTTCAGGAAGTACGGGTTCGGAAAACTTAAACGACCCCCTAAGATTAGAACAGCAAATAACAAAATTTATAACCTCAATCTCAACTTATGTTTCTTTATCAACATATATATAAATAACAGGAATACGGAAATAACTCTACTAATAGACACAGGTGCTGATATATCAATAATCAAATCAAAATATTTTAAAACACATGAAATAAATACTAACAAAACAACAACATTGAGTGGAATAGGACAGGGTGGAATAAATTCAATAGAAAGCATATTTTTCGACCTAAAGTTTCAAAATTATTTAATACCTCATGACTTTCAAGTAGTACAAAATGATTTTCCAATACCTTGTGATGGAATCATTGGAATAGATTTCATTAAAAAGTATAATTGCATTTTAGATTTTAACGAGGATTATGATTACCTTGTCCTACGCCCTAATAACTTAACACATCAAATAGAAATACCAATTGTGAATACATGCGATAATATTATTTTGCCACCCAGATCGGAAGTCATACGCCAAATTAGATTACACAAATCGACAAAAGAGTTATTGATACCTAATCAAGAACCAGAACCAGTTGTTTTTATAGCAAATGTAATTGTAAAGGCAAACAAGGCATGTATTCGTATCTTAAACACAAACAACAAAATTACTACATTTAAATATGGACAAATAAAAACCGAAGACATTAGTGACTATCATGTGGTTAAAAATAATTCAGATAAGAGTGGAAATAGAAAGTCGGATCAGGCATTTCTATACATGGATGATTTGGTTGTGGTGGGATGCTCAGAGAAACATATGCTTTCAAACTTAATGGATGTTTTTAAATTGTGTCGAAAACACAACCTTAGATTACACCCCGAGAAATGTTCATTCTATATGAGAGAGGTGACCTATTTAGGTCATAAATGCAAATTAAATTTTTAAATTAAGATTTCATTAAAAAAAATTTATTTTTGTCAACATTAAGTTGACTTTTCTCTTTTAATTCTAAACTAGAACTAATTATTCACAAAAAAATATTTTTATTTTTCACTTATGCTTATGATTAAGTTTTAGCAAAAAGTATGATTGTAATATGACTATTTTATTTGGTTCACACGTAGAAATATTAAACCGTACAAATTTAGCAGACATAGTGTCAGCATAATTTGTGGGAAAGAATTTTTATGTTTAAATTAGAAAATGATAAATTCGTTTGTTAACTCCTCCCCCTGTAAAATCAATCGTCCCGATTGTTAAAAGGCAGGAAGGTCATTGACGCTTCGAAATTCTCGTCCTGAGCTGACAGGAAGCGGTTCTTCAAAGTCTGAATCTTTTCGTTCAGTTGTCTCATTAATTATTGCTGTCAGATTGAGATCGGTATTTTGATTTTTGTTTTTAAAAATGTAAATTATGAAAAAGAGACTGAAAATTAAAATTGCGGACAGGACTAAATTTAATGAAAACATTATGTTCCCTTTTGTTGCTATTAAGTCGATTTCATCAACATTGTTGGTTTGTAGTTCCTTTATCATTTCCAGCAAAAGGACCTCTTGGGTAGTGGAATTAATATTGGAAAGCTGTAATACAGCTGGAAGTGGATTTAATGTTGTTAATTCTCTTGATATAAAGGTTTTATTTTCTACGGTGATTGTGTCATTATGAAAATTTATTATATAAGTTCCAGATAATTGATAAGATTTGTTTCCTGATATTTCCAAAAATCCTTCGAATTGATTTAAAAATAACATTCCTTTAGAAAGTTCTTGTACTGATGGTACGTGTTGGTTATTTATTATTATGCAATCATGCTTTTTGCTATTCAAAAGTGGTGGTATACAATTTGTTTCACTTATATCTAATAAATTATTTTTATTACAAATAGACAAATCATTAAATTGATTACAATTGTTTTTAGTTTCATAAAATTTATTATTACATTTAATTATTTCCTCAGAATTGACTTTTACAATAGTTTGGTGTTTTTTTACTGATTTAATAAGAATTTTTTCACAAATATCTTTATCTATTGCCGGTAGGCTTATAATGTAAAGTATAGTTGAATCGTCTGTTGCTATTCTAATGGTGGAAAACTCTAAATTATTGTATGGAAACTTTTCAGTGTCTAAAAATGTCTTTGCTTCAAAAATTTCCTTTTCCGAAAGTATAAATGAGTTTTTATGTCTTTATATTATCTTTATGAACGATTCTGTTTCGAGACTGTATTCTAACCTTATTTCCTAAGTCTTCCTGAATTTTCTGTTTTCTAAATCTGGGTGAAAGCTTATTCCGCTGTCCAATTATTTTTCCATAAACAACATCTCCTGGGTGGTATGTCTCTACTCCATTAGAGTTGTTTCTTTTAAGCATTTTTCCCTGTGCTTTCTTTAATAGGTCACACAGATTATGTGGGGTTTTATTGAAAAATATGTCTGATGGTTTATTTCCTATAACGGAGTGTATTGTTTGGTTATATTGTTGGGCTGCTCTATAGAAAGCCTCTGTATCATTGATTAAATGAAATTCTTCCCTAATACATCTGGCTATCTCAATAATGGTAGAATGGACCCTTTCAACTTGTCCATTAGTTATACTATGGCGAGGGGTGTAATAATAAAGTTCTATTCTCAGTCGCTGCATTAGTGCTTTAAACTGAGGAGACGTGAATCCCGGTTCGTTATCGAGAGTGAGTTTTTTTGCATTAGGAAAATTCTGTAAAACGTCCAATACTTTTTCTCCTAAATTAGTTCTATCTTCTATAGATTTTATAATTAAAAACTTTGAGTATGAATCAATGCAAGTTATAAATTTAAGGTTCTGAGCATAAAAAATATCAATGTTGAGACACTCCCCCTCCTTGTTAGGAATTGGAGCCTCTCCAATTTGTACCCTTTGTGGATGTCTGTTGTATTTGGTTTTATTACAGATTTCGCAGTGCCTTATAAATTCCTTAAAGTTGTTTAACATTTTGGGCCAGTAATATTGTTTGTAAATCTGTTTATAATTCTCCTTAAAGTTTCTATGGGCACGAATGTGTGTTTGCTTTACTATGTTTTGCTGGTCATCTAAATTAGTGATGTCATTTGGGAATATTCTTGTAAAAACAAACTTATTTGTAAATACGTTCCTAACTGTTTCCTTAAATTCATGTAGATCCTCTGGTGTACAATGTATGGCTGTAACTAAATTTGGTTTTAAAAATTCCTTTAGAATAGTTAATAGATTTTCCCTAGTATCAAATTCTATTATATGACGAGTTCTGTCAAAAACTGTAATAGATTCATGAATTGTGAATCTATTTTTTAACAAAAGGATTTGCTGTTTAAATTCATTAAGAGGTTTGTTAGTTTCAGAAATATCTGAATTGTCGCTACTTTCTGTTGAATGCTGTGTACTATGGATACTATCATTATCTGAAATTTGGTTCAAAATTTGTCTAGAGAGGGCATCAGCGACTACATTCGCTGTACCTGGTTTATAAATAATCTTTGGGGCAAATTCCTCAATAAAGGCATGCCATCTTTTCATTTTCGCATTTGGATTTCTGGCTGAAACAGCAAATGTTAATGGCTGATGATCAGTATGGATCTCTAAATCCTTTACACCATATAAATAGTTTCTTAGTGTTTTTAACGCCCACACTATAGCATATAATTCCTTTTCATTTGTTGCGTAATTCCTTTCAGTAGAATTAAGAGTTTTCGAAATGAATGTAATAGGTTTAGCTTTTTGACTTAATATAGCTCCTATAGCAACGTTCGATGCGTCTGTTGTCAAAATAAATTTGCTGTTAAAATCAGGTTGCACTAATTCCACCTGGTCTATTAATAAAGCTTTTACCTTATTAAATGCTTCGATTGCATCTTTGTTTAATAGAATCTCAGTTTTTTTCGACATCTTTTGTGATATCCTACCATTTTCCCCTGATAGGTAAACTGTAAGTGGCTTTGTAACAAGGGCATAGTTTTTAATAAATTTTCTGTAATACCCTGACATTCCTAAAAAGCTCCTAAGTTGTCGCAAAGTAGCGGGTAAAGGATAATTTTGTATAGTTTAAATTTTCTTTGGATCGGTTTTAATCACATTATATCCTACAACGTATCCCAAAAATTCAACTTCTTCTTTATAAAATTCGGATTTTTCAACAGAAATTTTCATATTTGCTTCCTTAAGAGTTTCTATTATCTTAGCAAGGTGATTGTTGTGTTCTTCTAGTGAAGATGAGAACACAATTATGTCGTCTATATAGACATGACAAAATTTACCGATAAAATCTCTAAGGATATCATCCATTGCGGCCTGGAAAATGCCTGGAGCATTCTTTAGCCCAAATGGCATTCTTAAGAACTCGTATTTTCCGTTATTCACGGAAAAAGCCGTTTTAATAATATCTGATTCCTTCATTAATATTTGATGAAAACCAGATTCCAAATCAATGGTGGAAAAGTATTTAGCCTTTCCCAAATTCGATAAAATAACATTGCAGTCAGGAATCGGATAATTTACTGCAATTGTTTGTTCGTTTAGTTTCTTAAAATCAATAACCATCCTCAATTTTGAGGATCCGTCTTCATTTGTTCCCTTTTTAGGTACAATCCAAATTGGTGAATTGTACGGACTTCTACTTGGACGAATAATGCCATCGTCCAATAAATTCCTTATTTTCCTGTTTACAAATTCATTAACTGACATAGGGTATGGATATTGCTTACTCCATATAGGAGTTTCAGCAATTGTGTTAATTTCTGCTCTTACGTCAGTTCTAAAAGGCAATCTCATATTTATTCTAGAATGGAGTTTTAAAATTTCCCCATTAATTTTATGTCTTAAATACTCAATTTTCTCGTTTTGGTTCAAATAATTAATATTTTCAATTTGTTCCACATCTTCGGATGTGGTTTTTTTATTATGCTTGTTGCAGGTTCTTGAAAGTTTAGGAACTTTTCGCAATGCTCTCCGCTTGAGAGTGTTCCTTTTTCGAAATCTAGTACAATATTCGCTTTTTTCATAAAATTGTACCCAATTAAAATATCAGCTTCGAGATTCGGAATCTCATAAAATCTTTCTCTTATGCCAAATAGTCTTGCCTCGCTAAAATGGCTAATATGAGTGAAACCGTTTATTGTTTTCACCCTTTTTCTTATAACTAAATCTTTTCTAATTCTAAATACATTTGGGCTACAGTAGCAGCTAGTAGCACCACTGTCTATTAATATTGTATAAATTCGTCCGGATGTTCCTCTTTTTCTAATATAGGGCAATCCGGCTCGACTTCTAAAAAAGCGTCCTCGTTCAAGTTATTTACCCTTTGAGCCTTATGCTGAGGCTGATAGCTGACTTGAGCGCTTTGTTGTTGGCGTTTAATGCCTTGGGGATACCGATTCTGTTCGTAATTTCGAAAATTGGTTGGATTTCTATTGGCAAAATTAGCATTTGCAAAATTAGTATTAGCGTTTGCCCTAAAATTATATCCATTATTTAATGGTTGTGTTCTTTGCACAATGTTTGCTGAACTGCCCAACTCCATTGGTACTGGTCTTGGTTGGGTATATCTGTCTTGGAAAAAACTATTTTTTGGAAAGTTCCTTTCGTTACGATGAGGGAAACGCAATGCATTTTGTGGTCTTTGGTTAGAGTTTTGGGAATTTCTATTAAATTGTAGAGCGAAATTAGCTCTTATATTATTAGACTCCAATTCCTGAGCCTTCGCAAGAGTGTTTGGAAGATCAGTAGGGGCCAATGAAAATAAAATGTTTGCCAAAGGGGCATTCAATCCTGTAATAAAAACTCGTAAAGCGTGCTGTCGGTTTTTCCTATTGAGCTCGTTAGTTAACTCCGAACTCGATCCGTGTGTCATAATAGTTTTGTTGATTAGAGCAGTGAGTTTTTTGTTGACTTCATTATAATAGTCAAGAATTGCCAATGAGCCCTGTCTCATTATGCTCATTTCCTGCTCAATAATATGGAGCGGCCTTTTATCCGAATAAGCAAAATCTAAACGGCTTAGGATGGCCTCTAAATTTAAAACTGTACCATGATTGGTAAGAATGTCGTTCGCTTCATCAACTATTTTGTTTCTTAAAATTGTGAGGGCGGCGTAGTACCTACGACTTCCCTTTTTATATAGGCTAATAGAATTGTTGGCAGCTTCCCGCCAACTTACGTATGAACTTTTGCCACTAAATGTAGGCAAGGACTTGATTACATCAAGTGATTCCTCACAACTAATTCTCTCATCTATGTCTTGAGCCCTGTATTCTTCTACATAATTAACACCGCTTAATTGTCGAATGTTTCTATTTAATTCCTCTACTCTCCTAGGCAAGGGACTCGTATCAAGTGTCTCCTTTATTAAGTCCTTTATTTGTCTCTTCTGTAGCTCAGTTAGTCCTGTCAATCCTGTTACTGGTACTGTATTTTGTCTGTTAAACTGTCGATGGTCCCGTCCGGCATTAAAAAAAGATATTTTATGTACTATATAGTTATCCTGAGTAAAATATAATTTTATTTTATATAGATCTTTTACAGAAGTTTACATAGATTATTGTGATAAATTTTCCAAATTCAATACAACTATGTAAGAGATTTTAAATTCACACTTATTTAATTTACAATTATTTAAATTTTTATATTTTAATTTTTCCTTGAATGTAATTACAATGTATTTTTTTCAAAAATTTCTTATTTGGTCTAAAACAGAATTCCCTTTTTTTACACTTTTTAATTCGTAACAATAATAAAATTACTTACAATAAAATTAAAATAATAGTTATTCTTGCTGTTTCTGTTGATGGTGATGGGACTCTTCTTCCTTCACGTCTGCAGTTGATGATGATGGGACTCTTCTTCCTTCACGTCTGCTGGGTCTCGGCTGGCCAGCAGGATAATATTTTATTTTAGTTTATGATAAAAATTTTATCAATCCTTTCAAAATATTCTTTGAGTTATCAAAGACAAATTGTTCAGTATATTATTCGTGTTTTGTGTATTAAAATTTACAGTTTTCTTTTCTTTTACGAATATTTTCAAATTTCTGTCACTGTTTTTAGTAAATAACTTATACCTTACTTTAGTCACTCATAAGAAATTTATTTTTAAATTCTCATAAATTTATTTTTAAAATAATATTTAGTCACTTAAATTTTTGCTTTCTCCTTTTTCCAAGGATACTTGTAACAAAATTTTTTTATTTTTTTTTTTATTTTTTTTCTCCCTTTTCACTGGGATACTTATTTTTAATTTTTGTTCACTAGCCACGAATCCTTACTTTGTCCTTTCAGGATAAATGTTTGTTTTTTCTCCCTTCTCACTGGGATACTTATTTTTAATTTTTATTCGCTAGCCGCGGATCCTTACTTTGTTTTTTCAGGATATGTTACTTTGGCTAGCCCCACGTTGGGCGCCAATTAAATTTTTAAATTAAGATTTCATTAAAAAAATTTTTTTTTTTTCAACATTAAGTTGACTTTTCTCTTTTAATTCTAAACTAGAACTAATTATTCACAAAAGAATATTTTTATTATTCACTTATGCTTATGATTAAGTTTTAGCAAAAAGTATGATTGTAATATGACTATTTTATTTGGTTCACACGTAGAAATATTAAACCGTACAAATTTAGCAGACATAGTGTCAGCATAATTTGTGGGAAAGAATTTTTATGTTTAAATTAGAAAATGATAAATTCGTTTGTTAACTTGCACAGATAAGGGAATACTTCCTGATGATAGCAAATATTCGGTGATTAAAGATTACCCTACTCCGAAAGATGCCGATAGAGCAAAAAGGTTTGTAGCCTTTTGCAATTACTATCGCAGATTTATCAGAAATTTTTCAGAGTATTCCAGACATCTCACAAGACTATCTAGGAAAGGTGTAAACTTCGAATGGACTAAAGAGTGTGATTTGGCATTCAATTATTTGAAAAAGGCATTAATGAGTCCCACACTATTGCAATATCCTGATTTTTCGAGAGAATTTTGTATCACGACAGCCGCAAGTAAACAGGCTTGTGGCGCAGTATTGAGCCAGGAATACGAGGGAAAACAACTACCGATCGCATACGCTTCGAAAGCATTTACAAAGGGTGAAAGTAACAAATCAACAATTGAACAAGACGTCAGGAAACATCTTAAATTAAAGTTTTCTCCCGGGCGATGTTACATCAAACGAGGAAAATCTATTATAACATATATAACGATAAATGATTTGTATACTAACGGGAATTTTGACTTAGGACAATTTTTCCCTAGGCTCGAACAAGTGGCCGGTAAACATAATATAGATAAGTTACAGGTGGCACCTTGCGAGAAAATTTTCGAATTTGTCTCGATTAATGAATTTAAGAAAATGGGCAATAATAGATTAAATAAAGTTAAGGTAGCGCTACTAAACGAGGTGACCCCAATAAATGATAGGAATAATAAAGCCATTCAGGAGATAATACACAAATACCACGATAACCCTAGAGAGGACATTGCGGAATACGTAGAACAATAGAGAAAATTAAACGTTATTACTATTGGAAGAATATGGCAAAAGTTATCTCTAAATACGTAAAAGCATGTCAAAAATGCCAAACTGCTAAGACGACAAAACATTTAAAAGGTCCAATGACTATCACACAGACACCAGAACAAGCTTTTGATACAGTGTTCGTAGATACAGTAGGACCATTTCCGAGAAGAGTTCAAGGAAACGAATACGCGGTTACAATAATATGTGACCTGACAAAATACTTGGTTACAATACCTATAAAAGCCAAAAGTTCAAATACGGTCACAAGGGCCATATTTAATAAGTTCATTCTTACCTATGGACCAATGAAGACGTTCATTTCGGACATGGGAACAGAATACAAGAATTCAATTATAAATGAGTTATGTAATCTCCTCAAAATAACAAACACAACATCAACAGCTCACCATCACCAGACGCTGGGTACTGTTGAAAGAAGTCGCAGGACATTCAACGAATACGTGAGATCTTTCATATCCGTTGACAAAAGCGATTGGGATGAGTGGCTTAAGTATTTTACGTATTGTTTCAATACTACGCCATCCTCAGTACACGAGTATTGTCCATACGAACTAGTTTTTGGAAAAATCCCTAACGGATTTCTCCAATTTAACGAGGTAAATAGAATAACACCTTTATATAATATAGAAGATTATGTTAAGGAAATTAAATATAGATTAGAAATCGCTCACAAGAGAGCTAAGGAACTATTAGATAAGGCTAAGTTAAGACAGAAACTAAATTAGGATAAGGAAGTATTAGATTACGATTTTAAAATAGGAGATTTAGTCTTACTTAGAAATGAAACGGGCCATAAATTGGATCCGCGGTATAGAGGACCATATAGGGTAAAGAAAATAGATGTAAGACAAAATGTAACCATAGTTGATACAAAAACAGAAAAAGAACAAATAGTTCATAAGAATAGTCTTAAGATTTATAAGTGTTAGATGAAAATAAAATTATATGCTAGTTTGATCGATCAAATTATCAATAAAAATAATAACAATTAATTATATATGTATGCTTATATAAAAATCATAATTATAGTCTTAAGTATCAGTATATGTTAATTGTAAAAGAATGCTCATACAGCCTTTTGGTTATATGACCATTCTTCCGTAAAAAGGGAGGTGTAGTGTGTACTTGTCGCGGTGTTTATCATAGCGAATATATATGGCACGCGCCATAACAAATAAACACACAAACATCTATCGTGCGCCAAGAACTTATGTGCAATAAACAAATAAATATTGTATACAATAAGTTCAAAGCACTTACACTCAAATGAACAAAATATAATATCATAGTACACACAGCAATTAAACAGTCAGTACTCAATACATGAATCAAAGAACTGATGTCTTCTACATTTGTTAAGTGCAGTTGTTATGTTGATGGTTCCACTGTTAACGTAATCATACAGGCAATGCTTTAATTACTGAACTGTTTAGTGTTCAATAATAAGTAAAATCTATTAAAACCATGATACACATTCCACTGTAACCAGAATAGCTAAGTAAGCAATAATTATGTATAAAAATCGAAGATTTTTAATAAAGAATTTAATTCTTGCTTAACACCAATCGAGAGCGTTTCAGCCGCTCTTTGCAAGAATAAAATAAATAGTAGTTTTATTATTTACAGAGTAGCGAAATATAGAAAACAAAATTTCATTGCATATCAAAAGTTTATAAAAGTAAATTAAATCATAGTTCAATTCAAGAAAGGATCGATGTTTTATAATCTCATACAAATAAAATATTTCATTACATTAAGATCATGCCAGATAGAAAATTTTTCATTTAAGTCTTTTTAAGTCTTTCATAAAAAAAAGATGAAAAAGAAGAAATAAATACTTCAGTGTATCTGACCGATCATGAACGATTCACTGAAAAGAACGATTATGCCCAACACTAAATTCCATGATTATTTTTGCTCTTTCTTTGCACAAACTGTAAACAAGTTTATCAACTATGACACAAAGCAACAAAATTTTAAAGGCTTTAAAAACCACTATGAAATTTTGATGTATTGTGGTTCCAAATTTTAAATTCTATGGAGAGATTTTTTTTTTAATTTTTAAGTAAAATTGAAGATTTTTTTAAACTCTTCTCCACATAATCAATGATAACTCAAACACGGTTAAACCGATATTATTAAAATTTTCGATTTACATAATATTAGATCCGTTTATATACTACGTTTCAATCGGACCAACAATTTTGAAGTTATAATAAAAAATTTAAGCAAAAAATATATTTTTTACGTGAAAATAGCATTTTTTTTTTGTTTAAAAAAAATCATAACAAATAGAAAACGGCAAAAATTTTATTTTATATTTATTGCTTTGTCGTAAAGCCTCATGTAATAGCAACAAAATAAGATACCGATCATAAAAATCGATTAACTCTTTTCGAATTTATTCACAATTAAGTGAACTCCCTCAATTTCACAAAATGTTAGTTTTTTGTTTGATATACATCAAATTGAGTAGTTAATGTTCTTCTCCTAGAAAAATTGTTTGGAAAAAAATGTTTGTGATTTTTAGAATTAAGAAAAAGTAATAAACAAAAGGTTGTTTAATTTTTCGATTGCTGTGGTAAAGTTATAAACGCTAATAACAAACAATTTTCAGCACACAAAAAAAAAACTGTGGGTACAGAGGGTACAAATTTTCACATCAAAAATGCTTTACATACATACATAGTAAAAATCGTGTATATTTTGGCAAAACCCTACCTACAATTGTGATTCCATTCGGAATCGGAATAACGTTTGAGTTGGATGAGTTTTAATCATAGTACGCAAATTATTCGAAAAAAAAATTCCTTACAAGAATCATTCATTCAAAGAACATAATCGAAAAATTAAAAAAAATCGATTCACAAATAGAATTTTTATTTTCCTTGAAGAAAAGTTAGCAGCGTTTCCATTGTAGTTGATTATTTTTGTTGTGTTAATGGGGACAATTTCACCATTTTAGGAATTAAACAAAATATTTTAAAGACTTTAATTTTTAGTTCAATTTTTTGTTTCTCCCCAATTTTTTTTCCATTTGGAGATTTTTTCTAAGAAACTTATTTAAATACTTGTGGCAACTTGTTTTTTTAATTTTTTAGGACATACCTAAATGCATACAAAATTTTATTAAGAATATTTGGTGCCGGCAGAACCAATGTTTCATATGTGGGTTTATTTTTTGTATTTCTTGCATTTATAAACGTAATACTTCTTTATTGTGTGTTGGTTTTTTAAACTGTGAGCGGCGCACAAACATCATACATACAAACCTTGCATATATACAGTCGGATTCGGGTAAGGGAAATTGATAATTGAAGGATTTTTTTTTTTGCTTATGAAAGATTTTCATTAATAAAAAACTTTGGATAAATTGAAACCATTTTGGTTAAATAGATTGTCTACTTTTTATATTGTTTTAAAACAAAATAATGGAAAATGTTGCACTACAATGCAACAAATTAGCTGTAGCATGGTGTTTCGTCGTATATTAATGATACATTTTTTATACTAAGTAGTGTTTGCTTTATTGAAGTTTGTAGCTTTAAAAACAAAAAAGCTGTAAAACTGATTTTCCCTTAAACTTACTCATTTTCTATAATATAATAGTAACAATACTTTTTGAGGAGCATTGTCCACTCCGACAAAGGCGAACCCCAAGAGAAAAGCCCTGGATGACAGGTGAACTGATTAATCTCAGGAAAGAAACCCGAAGGCCATTTAACAGAGCCTATCGAAAGAAACAATCAGTATACTGGGACGATTACAGTGAAAAGCTCAGAATATACAACAAAGCAATAAGAATCGCCAAACGCAGTTCCTGTAGGCTTTTTTGCAATCAGGTGGACAGCGTGAATGACGTTTCTAGTATTAAGAAATTCCTATCGAAAACCCACACCCAACCGGAAACCCTCGTTGACTTGAACGGGAAAAGGTCGGAGACGATGGAGGAGTCACTAGGAATACTGATAGAGGCACACTTCTAAACGGAAATGGCGGATGACGGAGAAATTCCACACCCCCATGATGGTAGTGCCACGACGGACATAATTATAACCGCAAAAATGGTCAGGGAGGCGGTAAATAGTTTCTTGCCATATAAGGCACCAGGGCCGGACGGTATTTTTCCGGCTCTCCTACAAAGAAACATTGACCTAATCGATATAAGAGTCTATCCTGGAAGGACCACATTGAATATAAAGTGAAAACGCTCAAAGAATATGGGCCCTCTGCAGAAGAGTGATAGGCTCAAAATGGGGCTTAAGCCCAAGGATGACACATTGGCTATATACGAGTGTAATGCGGCCTACAATTACGTATGCTTCGTTAGTGTGGTGGACATCCTTAGAGAAGAAGATGAATATAAAACCTCTTCAAAAGTTTCAGAGACAGTGCTGCATTAGTATTTGCGGCGCCATGAGGACCACATCGAGGACCATTGAGGACCATTGAGAATATATTATCCATTTGGCCAATTGAGATACAGGTAAAATATGAAGCGGCCTTAGCTGCCACAAGATTAATGGCAATAGATGAGTGGCTTATAAGAGAACATAAGACCAGATACCAAAGAATAACAGATATCTTACCGATGGGAAATATTACGGAATTAACATCTGATAAAATCCCGATGAGATATGAGAATACTAACTGCATCACCACAATATCGGAAGAGGGAGAATGGGATGAGATAGTCAGGATAGGAAACACCCATGGAATTGATCTTTATACAGACGGTTCAAAGATTGGTGACCAAACTGGAATGGGTTATACGACATAAGCCGAAATAGAAGCAAATACTTCCGTCTACCAGATCACAACCCTATTTTTCAGGCTAAGATCATGGCGATTACGGAAAGAATTAAATGGGTGAAGGAAACGAATAGCGAAACCTAGATTCGTATCTTTACGGATAGCCAATCAGTGATTAAGAGATTGAGAAAGGAGAAAGTAGAATCCCGGAACGTTTTGCAATGCAAGAGTGAGATAAACTCATATCCAAATTGTAAACATCTGGAGATAATATGGATACCAAGCCATCACGGGCTGATCGGAAACGAGAAAGCCGACAAATTATCCAAAATGGGAGCTTTTCTGAGTACTATAACTTTGGAGAACGCCAAACCCCTTAAACGGTTTAAGGATAAACTTAAACGTTGGGCAATGGAGGAACATGTCAGAAAATGGCAAACCACTGATGTCGGTAAGGTGACAAGAATACCCTGAGGTGACCCAAATCTTGGGAAATCAAAGGAGATTCTGAGACTAAGTAGACCTACGCTTAGGAAACTAACCAGTGTAATTAAGGCCATACGGAGTTAAGAACTTATCTAGCTCGCATGAGATTATCTGCGGAGACAACATGTAGAGCATGCGAAGAAGAGGATGAGACTTTGGTACACTACCTCTGTCATTGTCCTGCGTTTGGGCATATTATGCCGAACTTGGAATACCTGGGGAACTCGAACTAGAGATCCATAAGGCGTTACATTGAGGGGACTGTGTTCTTGGACTAGTCCGTTATATTTGGGAAATTATGTTTATGGTTTTTGTTTGGGAATTCCGTTTTCCATATGCAGCGCACAACATGCCAACTGGGCATAAGTGCATACCTGTCATGGGTTTGGGCTTTTATACCCCTCCTTTTCAACCTAACCTAACAATATTTAATTTTAATAAATTGATTTCTTCAATTAAACGGCAAACAGAGGAGTATTTGACCTGAAAAGCTGGCCAAAAAGGCAAAACTGAGTACGCAGCTCGACAGACAACAATATTTTACATTATTAAAGACTTTTAGTTGCGATTTGTAGCCCTGAGACCCTGCTGAAGTCAGGAAAGTGAAGAAAATTATATAAGATTTAAATGTTTTTTTCGGTTTCTGGATGTTGATATGATATTTTTTTTGCGGCCAAACGAATAGAGGTTCAACAATAATTTTTTTTTCGCTGAAAAGTTTGATCTGAAGTTATTTAAAAAAGTAAAAAATTTAAAATATGTTGAATATTCATGTTGAAACAATTCGTTCAAAAGCAAAAAAAAAAAATTTATACACTTTTTTTTGCAAAAAAAAGAAAAACACGAGGTTTTTAAAAGTGATGTTAGCATCTCTACGAATTATGTTTGATACCACAATAAAATTTAGAATCTCTAATTTTAGACAAAAAAGTGTGCGCAAGTTTGCGCCATTATTTTTGACATTTTTTTAAAATTTTCACATTTCTTCTATTTTTGCTTATCAGGCACTTTTCCTCATACATTTTTATATCGTCATTAACTTTTATGTATTTTGATTATTGATTTCAACTGTTATTCACATCACTTTTAACACTTCACAATGTTAATACCTGCCTATTATTATAAATGTGAAAAATTCTTTATTACCCATAACAGTTATAAGGGAATGTCCCACACATCCCCATATAGGATATTTTTATATACCTGCTCTACAAAATATTATTTGTTAAAAAAATAAATTTACGTACCTTATAAGAAAAATTATTAAAAGCATTCATAACATAAAAATTTATGGGCACCCAGGTATCAGGCTACCATCCAATTAACGCATAAGAGCATGCGCTTGAAAATACTTATAAAGGGTTATTGCACACAATCTTTATCAAAACCGTTTTGTAACTTCAAGAGTTAACATGGAACAAGTTTTCACAAGATTACAGCTATTCCAAATAGCGATAAAATCTAATGCTGGAACCATTGACGAGAAATTGGATTTTTTTGGTCAGAAAATTGAGCGAAATTTCAAAATGTCAAGGGGATGGGGACATATTAGCACTGAAGCAGTGTTTAAAAAATTTTAAAAATTGTTTCAAAAGATATTGGATATTGGCACAACGAAAAGAGGACCGCTTTTTAAGCACAAACGCTAAATGGCTGGAAGGAACTGTAACAATACCAGTATTTGGCAGTTCGTCTCCAGGGCGACCACGAAAAGAATTTATTGAAACTAGTGAAAAAACAAGGCGGAGAAAAACGGAAGAAGTTCGTCACCAATTAACAACAGAGGAGATCACATTTGCTGCATGCATGAGTCAAAGAGCAGCGGGACATAATGATGCGTCCAAATAAATAATGGATATAACTAAAGGGTGTTTTTTTAAGCCCGATAGAACTTGAAATTGTAAAAAATAATAATGTAAACAACGGACGTCCAGAATGCGCTTCGTCAAGAACAGCCGCGGTGCCCATATGCCCGAAATCATTTTCAAATGTTAATGTCACGTATTGATTTTTCAAATAAAAAAAAATTTTTGATTACAATTTAATTTTTTGTGTTATTTTTTACAATTTCAAGTTCTATCGGGCTTAAAAAAACACCCTTTAGATCCCCAAGAAAAGCAAGAATTTGTAAGCGATCATTAACAACTTCTAAAGTCAACCCTGTGAATAAACTTTCAGTGGAAGGAGCTCTAGCACTCTTTGTAAATGCAGAGCTCACGATAAAAGCAATATGAAATTTTATACAATGCCAATAAAAATGTGTATCCATGTTACTTATTACTAAAAAAATGCAAAAAAAAAATGTTATCCCAATGATAACCGTTACTGAAACAGTAGCGGAAGTGAAGTTCCAAGCTCTTCTCGATCACACAGCAACCCGTTTATGTATACATATACCTTGAAGAGGTTTTGCAGCAGTTTAAAGCTTTAAAATCAACATTTATTATTTCAGTTTTACTATTTATACCGTCTTTTATTCCTTAGGAACGTGACTTTTGGAAAAATCTTAAAAATTGAAACTTTTTGGTTTTTTAATTTTTTTTATTGCATTTGAAACACAAAAAATTTCACGAATTTTGCAGGAAAATTTATTTTTCGCCATTAAATTTTCAATAACTCTGAAATAGTAATAGATAGAAAATTAATCTGTTGGGTTAGTCTAAGCAGAATTTTTCGGTGCATCTTCTAAACCTCCCGCTATTAAAATCGGAGAACCCGTTTACAAGTTATGACAAAATATATTAGGCAACCCAACGATTTAGGGAGTGAAATATGCCACGCCTTTAAAATCAAAACCTTACGTACTAGAGAAAAACGGAAAACAGATTTGAATTAGGGGCATCAAAATCCATATCGTCTACATACTTTTATTTCTAGGGTAGACCAAAATTTTTTTTGTTGCGCGGTGTAATTTTTTTTCAAAATCTGAGATTAGACTTTTTATGTCATTACTACATCTAAAACTATCAAAAAACTAGAACTTTTAATTCAAAAAACACGTTTAATAATTTTGGCCAGCTTTTCAGGCCAAATGCTCCTCTGTGCGGCGGCAGATTAACAGAATCCGACTGTATTACAGATATTTTTATACACACATATTTTTTTTTATGTGACGCCAAAAAAATTATTGTGTTGTATTCCTGGCAAGGGATGATTTTCACATATGGGCATTTCTCCAATGTCGAATGTGACATTCGCACGCATTTAACATTATTTTATTTTACGCCAAAACATTATTTTATTTTGACAAGAAGCGTAGCTTATAGCACTTGATTAGCACTATAATTAGTGCTAAGTTTGACTTTAACCAATTGTTCTTTCGTAAACAAATCAAACGCTGATTTCATCGATAGCTGAAGAAATATTTTTATGCGAATATTTTTAAAATGTTATGCATTGATGTGTCTTAATAACGTTATTTATTTTATTCAAAAATATTAAGAAGTTTATTTTTTATTTAATTTTAATCACTGTCGCATGCTCATGATGTTCATTTCGATCTTAACGGGTATGCAAACAAGCAAAATTTTCGCATTTGGGGCACAGAAAACCCGCACGCATACACTGAAAAGCCGATACACCCAAAACGAGTCACTGTTTGGTGCGGATTTTGGTCCAGAGGCATAATTGGGCCATTTTTCTTCGATTGGCCGTAGTCAATGGCAATCGTTATCGGGCCGTGTTGAAAGAATTTTTGTTCGCAAAAATTAAAGAGGAGGATATTGGCAACATTTGGTTTCAACAGGACGGCGCTACGTGCCACACAGCCGAAGCTACACTTTTTATAGCATTTTCAAAAAAAAAAGAAAAGTTATTTGGCGGACTCTTTATATTTGCACAACAAAAATTATAAACTTAACAAAATAACTTCAATAAATAAAAAAAAATATGCGTATTTTATGCAACTTAACTGACAATAGCATTACTAATGGCAAATAAAGTTTTTTTAAAGGAATATGCAGTCCTAGCTTCTTTTATCTGGCCATCGCAACAAAATGAATGCAACTGGAAATACCTGGAATGCTTTTCACTTTCTGCCAATTCCTGCTTTGACGTGCGTATGGCTTTTCCATTTCTAAAAGTTTTTTGCACATCTTCCGTTGTCTTATGCGATTATATTTTCGTTTCTCTTGAATTAAATATTCTTTACCTTCAGCCAGTGCTCCCCACGTCAGCCTAGCTTTCTGCATTCTTTCCTTATTTTTAAATTTATAGTTTTGTAATTTTGTTTCATCATCCTTAAACCGTTTTCTCCGTTTTTATACCCGCCACCAAAAAAATGGTGGGGGTATATTCATTTTGTCATTCCATTTGTAACACATCGAAATATCCATTTTAGACCCCATAAAGTATATATATTCTGAATCAGGGTTTGATTTTATGACGATCTAGCTATGTCCGTCCGTCTGTTGAAAGCACGATAGAGGTCGCACCGAAGCTAGGTAGATCCAATTTCGCCAGAATTTTTCCTATACACAAGGTTTGTTTGGTCTTGAAAATGGTCTAAATCGGAATATTAGGAAGTGAGTTATAGCTCGTAATGCAAGAGTAGGTCGAAAAAACCGTGTCCTTCAAACATCGAATAAAATGCAATTGTGTCCTAACGGATCAACGTACAGTCATGAAACTTCGAATATATATTTTTTGAGTAAAAAGAAAATGTTTCCCCGAAAATTGCTTAAATGTATGCATTAGGAAGGGAGTTATAGATCAAAATGTACAAAAATTTATACCGCGCAGTGTATTTTTCAGTATATTCAAAATTGAAAACCTAATAAGTTTGACAAAATTAGAAGTACGATTCTGAAATTTTGCGGGAATTGCTTTTTGGTCAAAGGCTTTGCACTGACGGAAAATAAATGTGACATGCCCACTTTAACGCCCACCTCTCATATAACGTTTGCTCTCATATTCTTATAATTTCTCTATAAATAAAGATTTTGGAATAACAAGTAACTATATTGAAATATCTATGCTAGAAAATTCAGGTGACACGCCCACTTTTACGCCCACTTTTACGCCCACATCCTATATAATGCCTTATCTTAAATTCATTTAATTTCTCAATGAATAAAGATTTTGGAATAATAAAGAACTATATTGAAATATCTAAGTTGTATTCATTAGCAGAAATAACTTTGACACGCCTACTATAACGCCCACTTTTCACGTTATCTACTGTTAAAGCTCATAGAATCGACAAAATTAGAGGTATGATGTTAAAATTTGCTACGTATATCCTTCTAGCCAATGTCATTATTATGCCAGAAAATTTAGGTGACACGCCCACTTTTACGCCCACATCCCATATAATGCTTTATTTCAAATTCATATAATTTCTCAATGAATAAAGTTTTTGAAATAATAAAGGACTATATTGAAATATCTATGTTATATTTATTAGCAGAAACTTTATTGACACGCCTACTTTAATGGCTACTTTCATTTAAAGACTAAATTTACGAAAACATTTTACTAGCATATCGAAGTTATAAAGGTTGGTTAAATTTTAAGGGCCGATGTTGATTTTGAATAAAACACAAATTATTTAGGAAATTATTATCATTTCTTGTGATAATGATAATATTTGTATGGTTCAATTATGTATGGAACAAAATATCGGCCAAATAGCCCCCGCGACCTCTTTGGCACACCACGATCCGATAGTCCAAATTTTCAATGACACTGTTGATGCTCAATTGTTGGGCACGATGATGAGTCGAGGTTGACTGCTCTTTTGCCACACTATCACAAAAAACAGCAATGTTTCCCATTCAACGAACTAATATGGCATTTACAGATGTTTTACATTTCATACAGACCCGTTTTGCTGAAATTTAAATATTTTTTACAATTCTCACGATTGTGGACGAATTCGAACGATTATGTTGACCAAAAGAATCACGAAGTGCACAAAATTCATTTTGATTTGAACGCCCATTTTCATAAAAATCCTGAATAATTTAAACGCGTTGCTCGATTGCGTATCTTTTCACGGTTCAAATTGAGTTAGTCTGAGATTAAGAAACGTTAAATGAAATGCAAGAAAAAAGATGACGTTTAGGTGTGGTTCACCTTCAACATGGGCCCTTAAAATTTAACCACCCTCTACATTAGTGGTGGGTATAAAAGATTCGGCACAGCTGAATATAGTGCTCTTACTTGTTACATATTCAAATAAAGACATTTTAAAAACAAAAATAATTTCGAATTTATACATGTATAATATCGCACGCTACAAATTTTAATACGTAAAGAGAGCAAAGCGCTGATTATTTTCCAGAAATTTTTTTTTAATATGATTCGCAATTATAATGTCTGTTTGCTTCTAAAATTTGATGCACATTGTACACATACCTTTGACTCGCTGATAAAAAATGTTCTATTTCAATGTCGCATGCTACATCGAAATATACGATAAAGCAAAACAAAATTTACCGTCATTGGTAATCGCATCATTCCTTTTATATTTTTCTTACATTATTTAAATATTAACCGGTATTTTAAAGAAAACATATCAGTGCATAATCTCTCTCATTAAGATGATTAATCTCAACAAAACATCCAATGAAAATGTTTAAAGCAGAACTGTTTCACTTGTTCGATTTTGCATTCGAATATTTCAAAATATGTTATGAACAAATGAAAAACTTGCTTATATTACATAAATTTGATAGATTCACTGTAAAAATATGTTGAAATAACATAATAACAGACTTTTTGACCGCTTTTTATACCCTTCACACAGTGAAAAAGGGTATATATAGGTTTGTCATTCCGTGTGAAATTTCTACAATTTTCATTTCCGACCCCATAAAGTATATATTTTCTGAAAGCTTATGAATAGGGGAGTCTGACCGTCTGTCCGTGTGTATGTTGAAATCAACTTTTTGAAGCCCCCCGACATAGGTTGGACCCGGGTAAGGTACTAAAATATCAGAAATATTCGGGAGTAGATCGGTATTGAAAATCAGAAACACGGTACATAAACAACTGAGATATGAGCAAAAACCCACGACCACCTCGATTTTTTTTCACAAAAACAACATTACAACAACAACATACATACATACAAACGTGTATACTGGTTAGAGAAAACGTGGCATCGAATCCCAGCTGAGCCAAAAAAAAATTTTTTTTATATTTAAAAAATTTTTTTTTACATTTTTTTTTTTTAATTTTTTTTTTATTTTTTATTTAATATATTATTTATATTTTTATTATTTTTTTTTTTAATTTTTTTTATTTTTTTTTTTAATTTATTTTTTTAATTTTTTTTTTGTTTTATATATATATTATATATATAATAATTTTTTTTTTTAATTTTTTTTTAAATTTTTTTTTTAAATTTTTTTTTTAAATTTTTTAAAAAAAATTTTTTTTTTCGTTTTTTTAACATACATACGTGAATTTATAATTTTAAAACGGGATGTTTTTATATATGTATGTACGTATTTCATATGGGATGAATGGTGACACAAACAAAATATAGCGCTCTTACTTGTTTTTATTTTTTTTATTTTTTTTTTATTTTTTATTTAATATATTATTAATATTTTTATTATTATTTTTTTTTAATTTTTTTTTTTAAATTTTTTTTTTGTTTTATATATATTATATATATAATAATTTTTTTTTAAATTTTTTTTTATTTTATTTTATTTTTTTTTTTGTTTTTTTAACATACATACGTGAATTTATAATTTTACAATGGGATGTTTTATATATGTATGTTTTTATATGTATGTACGTATTTCATATGGGATGAATGGTGACACAAACTACTGTTATTGCATGACTACACGTTGTGAAGGGTATATAAGATTCGGCACGGCCGAATATAGCGCTCTTACTTGTTTTTTCTCTCCTGAAAAATTTAATTTTTTAAGATACGAGGTTGAGGAAGTAAGGCATTGATATTCCTTTTTATTGATGTCGTTTGTTTTAGGTATTGTTGTTGTTAAAAGAGGCATTCAGTGTGACACACAACTTTTTACCTATAGGCGCTTGACATATGCTTATATATAAAGTAGCTTTTATACCGAGTTTCAATTTAAGACAAACACGGATTTTGTACTTTACTTAGTAAAAAAAAAAATATATAAAAATATAATGAATTTTCTGCTTACATTTTCAGGTATATATGTTTATATATGTATTTTGCTAATACGCATATCCTTTTAAGACTTTACCTTTTTATATAAATGCCTTATTATTTTATTAGACCTATAAAGTTGTTTTTCTTGTCCGCATCTTTAAATCAATTATAATTAAATTTGTGAGCATAAAAATATTATATATGTACATATATATAAAATATAACATTTATATACGATACAGCTACTTATATATGTACATATAAGCAAAATCCAATCTGTTAACGCATTGTGTGTTGTTTAAATTATTATGGCTGCTACTGTACATTATTTAATGTTACGATTTTTTCATACCACAAACAACAACAAATAAAAAGACAAAATTTTTGAAACGAATTATTCGTTTTTGATTCTATTTTGCTTAGAATGAAATATATTTAATTTGTGAGAGGAATGAAAAACGGCGCATTTTAAAAATAAAATTGGTATTGCAAACGAATTAAATAAAAAAAAATTATTTTATTTGCGAAAAGAATGGAAAAACATAAAATTCCTAAATAGAATATGTCTCGCAACTTTTATCTTTTTTTAATTCAGAGCATAATTCAAAAAACGAGAGAAAAAAGGAAATTGCATTCGCAAACATAATTTTTTGCGTACGATGCTTTAAATATATTAAACAGCTGAAGCTTTATATTTTATTATTTAAGGATATTATAAGAAAGGCCAAAAAATAAGAAAACAAATATATAAATAATTTTTATAAGCAACAAACTCTGGCATTTTCTTTTATTAGAATTTGTACTATTGTTGAATAATTAAGTGTTACTCTTAAAACTCCAGCAAAACTCAGACATCATGTGTGCATCCTAGCGACCCTGGTATCGTTCTTCCATTGTCCGGATAACGTTTGACTTTTTCGCCTGTCAAGTTTCCTAGATTTTCAGCAAAACGATATAAGTGACTGTGTAGGTAGTGTACTTTGATGCTCATGTTGCATCCAAGATTCTAAAAGTGATCTTGAGCATATTTAATGTCATGTGTATGTAGAACTGCAAGTCTAAGCCCATCAGCAGACCTCGTTGGGTAAGATCACCGCTTATGTTTTCCGAAACCGGTTTTTGTACTTAAACAAAAGTAACAATCGGATTCGTGGCTCGCTGTTTCTCTCCATATCATAGGCTATAAAATTTCCAAGGGTCGTCTGTAAAATAAAAAAATTGGAAATAAGGAATGTGAAAAATTCAAATAATTTGGCTTATAGTTACATTAGCGATGTAGTCCACGATTAGGCTACACCTAAAGGACTTGACTATAAACGAAAAGTACTGTACTTACTTTATGTTAGAAGACCTTACAGATAAATTCAATTGACGTGAAATGCATATAGTACTCGGTGTACAATGCTGGTTGAAATTGTGCGGATATAAATTATAGCAATCTTCATATGTGACAGCGCATAGAGAAAGGGACCTAAGGGTGAAAACAGGTTTTGTTAAGGAGAGCCATTTTAAAGATTAAATGAATTTTCTATTTTTTTAAATTGTTCAAAAGGAAAAAAATAAATTTTTTGTAGTTTTGTAAAATCAAGTTATTTTGTTAATTTAGTAGGGGAAAAAATTCAAATAAATAAATTTTACCGTTAGGTCCCTTTCTATTTGCGCTTAGAATCGTCGACTTCACTTTTATAAAACGCGCATATCTCTGGGAGGGAACACTTTTGGGGCATGGGATCGGTCTCATTCGATGCTCAGATGTTGTCCACATCAAAAAAAAAAAAAGTGAAGATTGTTTTTTTTACCCTTAGGTCCCTTTCTCTTTGCGCTGTCACATATGACTTTTGCAATGAAGTTAGAAAGCATTTCCGTTTTTTCTCGGTAATATATTGGCCGCACACCTAACAATATGATTACGGATTGTTTTTTCATAAATATCTTCTTGGTTTTCTGCTTATTTTTCTTTAAGCTTACAAATATATTCAAATTGTAAGCTGAATGACTATAATCTTTATGTAGATATATAATTATGTTTTCGCAAGTGCAAACACTTCTTTAATAAAATAAAAAAATATAAACTCTGTTACAATAATTTGGGATAACCCTTTGTGTGAGTACAGTTTTTGTGTGTGCTGTAAATTGTTTGTTATTCCCAAGAATTGTAAAAATATATTAAGGAGCTTTATGGAAAAAAATTTTTTCGTTACAGGTAGCCAATGGAAAAAAGTGGAATTCAGCTTGCACCCACATTTATGGGCGTTTATAACTTTGCTACCGCAATCGTAAAAACTAAACAACCTTTTGTTTATTACTTTTTTTAAATTCTGAGAATCACAAACATGTCAAAAAGGTTTTTTCCAAACAATTTTTCTAGGAGAAGAACATTTACAACTCAATTTGAAGTACATATCAGTGATCGGCTTTGAGTCGTTTTTTCAATATTCATAGTGAGTCATAAAATTTGAGTATATTTTACTGAGCTGACGTACGCATGCCCACAACAACGTTGATTTATAAGTACTACGCCGTACTTATATTTATAGCGTCCCATATTTATATGATTTGCAAGATTACTGAGCTGACGTACGCATGCCCACAACAACGTTGATTTATAAGTACTACGCCGTACTTATATTTATAGCGTCCCATATTTATTTCACGTTGATTCATATTTTTAAGAAACTACTTATCTTCATAAAATGATGTAAGTTGACTCAACAACAAAAACATAAACAGCTCTCATTTGTATGAAGAATAAACAATGTTGCCAGGTCGGAGAGTGAAAGATATTTTTTGGCCACCAGAAAATTTGCAATGTTACAATGTGTAATAAAGGGTGTCTCGAAATGCTTTTTTACATTTTAAAATGTCTCCCAAATCTAGTTTTTTTCAAACAAAAAATACATTTTATTGGCGTTATGGAGTAAAATTTCTAAACTTTATTATGCAAAAAACCAAAGTTTCAAATTTTATTTTCTTTTGCAAAATTTCGCACTTTTTTCTAACGCTTTGCATTAAACGTTGGGCACACGTTTTACCGAAGTGTTTGATAGCTTTTTTCAAAATATATCCAAATTTTTTTACATTTGCAGAAGCTTTGAACTTTGTTCTTAGGTACTGCTTAATTATATCCCAATAGCGTTCAATAGGCCTTAGATCTGGACAATTATGTGGATTCATGTTTTTCGGTACAAAATTTATTTTGTTGGCCTCATACCACTCAAGAACGTCTTTGCTGTAGTGGCAGCTTGCCAAGTCGGGCCAAAACAGTGGAGGTATATTGTGGCTTCTGTGTAATGGCAATACAGCCTTCATTAATATAAAATTGGCTGTTAATTGTACGATTCACAATGATTGCCTTTGAAGTTTTCCCACATGTACATATTGCTTGCCATATCATATATTTTTTGGCGAATTTTTATACTTAAATTTATCGGACTAGCTCTTTTGTTAGAAACATAAAAACCCTAACCAGGAAGTTCTGAATAGTCAGCCTTACAATAGGTTTCATCGTCCATTAAAGTACATCCATTAAAACTATTTAATTTGTGACGTAGCAACTGTCTTGCTCTTATTCTTGCCGTTTTTGTTCCTTTTTATACCCTTCACCTGTGGGGCACAAGGGTATATATAGCTTTGTCCTTCCGTTTGTAATTTCTACAATTTTCATTTCCGACCCCATAAAGTATATATTTTCTGAAAGCTTATGAATAGAGGAGTCGATTAAGCCCTGACCGTCTGCCCGTCTGTCCGTGTGTTGGTTGAAATCAACTTTTAGAAGCAACTATATGTTCCTCAGATCTGTATATGGTATCAATCTCTTGGAAATATCCAGGAATGAATCGCTATTGAAATTCAGCACAATCGCCCCATAACTTTCTGAGATATGAGCAAAAAACCACGACCACCTCGTTTTTTTTTCACAATTACAACAACAACATACATACATAGATACATGTAAAAAACATACCAAACAAAAAAAATTACAAAAAAAAAATATTAAAAATAAGAAAAAAATAATAAAAAAAAAACTACAAAAAAAAATGTAAAAAAAATTTAAAAAAATTTTTTAAAAATTTTTTTTAAAAAAATTTTTTAAAAAAATTTAAAAAAAATATAAATAATATATTAAATAAAATAAAATAAATTTTTTTGGCTCAGCTGGGATTCGATGCCACATTTATTCTAACGTGTTCGTATGCACGTATTTTATATGGGATGAATGGTGATACAAACAATTGTTATTGCATGACTACACGTTGTGAAGGGTACATAAGATTCGGCACGGCCGAATATAGCACTGTTACTTGTTCGTTTTGGTTTGGAGATTTCTTGACTTTGAATGTTCTTAACTTTTCTTTTTTCTTTATTCGTTCTACAAGCGACTTCGAAATATTTAGTTTTCGTGCGATATCGCAATTTTTTAAAAAAATTTAAAAAAAATATAAAAAAAAAATAATAAAATATAAATAATATATTAAATAAAATAAAATAAATTTTTTTTGGCTCAGCTGGGATTCGATGCCACATTTATTCTAACGTGTACGTATGCACGTATTTTATATGGGATGAATGGTGATACAAACAATTGTTATTGCATGACTACACGTTGTGAAGGGTATATAAGATTCGGCACGGCCGAATATAGCACTGTTACTTGTTTCACTTATTGTTATACACTTTTATTATCAAACTAACTTTGAACCGTGCTTTACAAGCTCTACTGTTATACTGATTATGTTAGCTGTGTTGTTCGGCTATTCATAAATTCATCTCATATCAAATACGTACATATGTGTGTATATACTGGTTAGAATAAATGTGGCATCGAATCCCAGCTGAGCCAAAAAAATTGTATTTTATTTAATATATTATTTATATTTTATTATTATTTTTTTTATGTATTTTTTTTAATTTTTTTTATTATTATACCCTTTACACAGTGAAAAAGGGTATATATAGGTTTGTCATTCCGTGTGAAATTTCTACAATTTTCATTTCCGACCCCATAAAGTATATATTTTCTGTAAGCTTATGAATAGGGGAGTCGATTAAGCTATGTCAGTCTGTCCGTCTGACCGTCTGTCTGTGTGTGTATGTTGAAATCAACTTTTTGAAGCCCCCCGACATAGGTACATTGGTACATAAACAACTGAGATATGAGCAAAAACCCACGACCACCTCGATTTTTTTTTCACAAAAACAACATTACAACAATAACATACATACATACAAACGTGTATACTGGTTACAGAAAACGTGGCATCGAATCCCAGCTGAGCCAAAAAAATTTTTTTATTAATTTTTTTTTTGTTTTTTTATAACATACATACGTGAATTTATAATTTTACAATGGGATGTTTTTATATATGTATGTTTTTATATGTATGTACGTATTTCATATGGGATGAATGGTGACACAAACTACTGTTATTGAATGACTACACGTTGTGAAGGGTATATAAGATTCGGCACGGCAGAATATAGCGCTCTTACTTGTTTTTTTTTTCATTTTTAATATTTTTTCTTTTTGTAATTTTTTTTTTTTGTATGGTTTTTACAGGGGGGTGCTTTAATACCATGTGAGATAAGGCCATGATGGCTTTATCTCTCATTCAATAGGGAGATAAAGCCTTTTTATTTTTTTTTTTAATTTGAATGGGAGGTAAAGCCATCATGGCCTTATCTCACATTAGCAATATTAGAAAATGGCTTTATCTCTCATTTAATTTTTTAAGAATTTTTGCATTTTATTAATAGTTTTCTTATTATACCCGCCACCAAAAAAATGGTGGGGGTATATTAATTTTGTCATTCCGTTTGTAACACATCGAAATATCCATTTTAGACCCCATAAAGTATATATATTCTGAATCAGGGTTTGATTTGATGACGATCTAGCTATGTCCGTCCGTCTGTTAAAAGCACGATAGAGGTCGCACCGAAAAAGCTAGGGGGCTCAAATTTTGCCAGAATCTTTCTTATAGACAAGGTTTGTTTGGTATTGAAAATGGGCTATATCGGAATATTAGGAAGAGAGTTATTGCTCGTACAGCAAAAGTAGGTCGAAAAAACCGTGTCCTTCGCACATCGAATAAAATGGAGTTGTGTCCAGACGCATAAACGTAGAGTCATGAAACTCCGAATATATATTTATCAAGTAAAAAGAATATTTTTCTCTGAAAATCGCTTAAAGCTATGAATTAGGAAAAGAGTTATCGATCAAAATGTACGAACATTTATACCGCACAGTGTATTTTTCGGTATATTTAAAAACAAAAACGTCATAAAAGCAACAAAATTGAATGTAAGACTCTGAAATTTTGCACACTTTGCTTTTTGGTGAGACGCTTTTTTGTGACGGAAAATCAATGTGCCACGCCCACTTTTACGCCCACCTCCCATATAACGTTTTACCTAATATTCATATAATTTATCTATAAATAAAGATTTTTGAATAATAAAGGGCTATATTGAAACACCTAAGTTGTACTCAAT
Organism: Phyto melanocephala; assembly: GCA_941918925.1. Taxonomy (NCBI): domain Eukaryota; kingdom Metazoa; phylum Arthropoda; class Insecta; order Diptera; family Rhinophoridae; genus Phyto; species Phyto melanocephala. The sequence goes on from OW799233.1 coordinate 71,375,046, forward strand.
CGCAAAAACAACTTTGACACGCCTACTATAACGCCCACTTTTCACGTTATATACCGTTAATGAAATTTAAAAGCTCATAAAACCGCCAAAATTAGAGATATGATGATAAAATTTGCTACGTATATCCCCCTGTGCCAGTATATCATTACTGTGCCAGAAAATTTAGGTGCCATGCCCACTTTTACGCCCACCTCCCATATAACGTTTTAACTAAAATTCATATAATTTCTCTATTAATAAAGATTTTGGAATAATAAAGAGCTATATTGAAACACCTAAGTTGTACTCATTCGCAAAAACAACTTTGACACGCCTACTATAACGCCCACTTTTTACGTTATTTACCGTTAATGAAATTTAAAAGCTCATAAAACCGCCAAAATTAGAGGTATGATGATCAAATTTGCTACGTATATCCTTCTAATCAATGTTATATTTGTGTAAAAAAGTTTAGGTGACTCGCCCACTTAACGCCTACCTCCCATATAACGGTTTATCTTAAATTCATGTAGTTTCTCTATTGACAAAGTTTTTGGAAAAATAAAGGACTATATTGAAATATATAAGTTGTATTTAATAGCAGAAACTTTATTGACACGCCTACTTTAATGCCCACTTTCATTGAAAGACTACATTTACAAAAGCGTTTTAGTAGCATATCGAAGTTATAAAGGGTGGTTAAATTTTAAGGACCGATGTTGACTTTAAATAAAACACAAATTATCTAGGATATTATTATTTCTTTTTGTAATTATAATATTTGTATGGTTCAATTATGTATTTAACAAAATATCGGCCAAATGCCCCCCCCCCATCCTTGGCACCACTCCTCTATCTGATGGTCCAAATTTTCAATGGCAATATTGATGATCAATTGTTGGGCATGATGATGAGACGAGGTTGACTGCTATTTTGCCACACTATCGCAAAAACCAGCAGTGGTTCCCATTCAACGCACTAAGAAGGCATTCACAGATTTTCTAACATTTTATACAGACCTGTTTTGCAGAAATTTAAATATTTGTTACAATTCATCCGATTGTGGACGAATTTGAACGATTATGTTGATCAAAAGAATTACGAAGTGCACAAAATGCATTTTGATTTGAACGCCCATTTTGATAAAAAACCTGAATAACTTTAAAGCGTTGCTCATTTGCGTATCTTTCCACGGATCAAATTGAGTAAGTTTGAGATTGAGAAATGTCAAGTGAAATGCTGAAAACAAATTTTAAGACTAGGTGTAGTTCACCTTCAACATGGGCCCTTAAAATTTAACCACCCTCTACAAAGAAAGTGATACATATTTTATTATAAAGAGATTATTTCATAGCGATTAACAAAATAATAAATATTGTGCTTTAAATGTACACACAATTGGTGGTGGGTATAAAAGATTTGGCACAGCCGAATATAGTGTTCTTGCTTGTTTTTATAATGAATTAATTTTTATTCCTGTGAGGCACGCAGGAAAACTTAATTCAGCGGAGCCACCTGCCGCGTCAAACTGGAGGAGAAAACCCGTAAGCGCGGCCGTAGGCCGCCACGCGGAAAGACCTTAGTATGCGAGGCCAGATTTCAATACTTAACTTTACTGTTTCCAGGAAAAGTACATTTTTATTTTTGTGACGCACGCATGAAAACTTTGTTCAGCGAAGCCACCTGCCGCGTCCAACTGGAGGAGAAAATCCGTAAGCACGGACACTTTAGTGTCTCCTAGAAGACATTTTTTACAGAATGTTATTATTATTGGAATCTGGCTTCGCATAGTAAAGTTTTTCTGCGTTGCGGCCTGCGGCCGTGCTTACGGGTTTTCTCCTCCAGTTGGACGCGGCAGGTGGCTTTGCTGAATAAAGTTTTCCTGCATGCGTCACAAGAATAAAAATTAATTGATTATAAAAATAATTATAACAACATTCTAAAAAAATATGGCTTTATCTCTCATTTGCCAAAAAAAAATATGGCTTTATCTCTCATTTCGCAAAATTTTAAATATGGCCTTACCTCTCAATGATTGGGCAATAAGGCCATTATGGCTTTATCTCCCATTCAATTGAGCAATAAAGCCATCATGGCCTTATCTCACATGGTATTAAAGCACCCCCCCCCCCTTTTTACATATATTTATGTATGTATGTTGTTGTTGTAATTGTGTAAAAAAACGAGGTGGTCGTGGTTTTTTGCTCATATCTCAGAAATTTATTGGCCGATTGTGCTGAATTTCAATAGCGATTTATTCCTGAATATTTCCAAGAGATTGATACCATATAGAGATCTGAGGAACATATAGTTGCTTCTAAAAGTTGATTTTAACCAACACACGGACAGACGGTCAGGGCTTAATCGACTCCTCTATTCATAAGCTTTCAGAAAATATATACTTTATGGGGTCGGAAATGAAAATTATAGAAATTACAAACGGAATGACAAAGCTATATATACCCTTGTGCACCACAGGTGTAGGGTATAATAAGTAAAATGCTATAAAACAATATCTGAGTGTGTTTAAGTAAATAAAGTGCTCTTAATTTTATAACTAATTTCAACTGTTTTTGATTGCAATAAAAGAACTCAAGTTTTATTTAAAGGAAGTAAGCCAACTTTTATAAAAGGTATAAACGTAACAACTGGTGTCAGAAGTGGGATTGCATTAAAAAAAAACCGACATGAAATTTGAGGAGCTTAAAGTAGAACAACTCAAGAAGGAATTGAGTAAGCTGGCATTGTTGACAACAGGTAATAAAGTAGAATTGCAGAAGCGACTTCTCGATGAATTTAAGCGGTGTAATATTGACATTGATGGTTACGAGTTTGACGAAAAAGAAGAAATGGAAGTTTCCACTTGTGCAACCACAAACAACATGGATTTAAGTACGATGCTTGCTGCTATGATGGAAAAGATGGAAATTAAATTCCAGGAAGTTCAAGAAAATTCTAAAACTAATAATGAAAAATTATTAGCTCAAGTTCAAGTAGAAGTTCAAGAAGTTAAACTAGAAGTTCAAGAAACTTCTAGAGCTAATAATGAAAAGTTATTAGCCGAAGTTCAAGAAAATTCTAGAGCTAATAATGAAAAATTATTAGCCGAAGTTCAAGAAAATTCTAGAGATAATAATGAAAAATTATTAGCAGAAGTTCAAGAAAATTCTAGAGCTAATAATGAAAAATTATTAGCCGAAGTTCAAGAATCTTCTAGAGCTAATAATGAAAAGTTATTAGCTGAAGATAGAGAAGTGCAAGAAACAGCTAGAGCTACGAGCGAAAAACTTCAAGAAATTTCTGAAACTGTCAATAACAGAGTAGAGGGCATTGAAAAGCAAGTTAATAAAATTGACAAAAAAATATCTGACCTTGAAGATTGCATAGTTACTCAAGCAAGTGACTTCAATAGCAAATTACAACTACAAGTCAAAGATGTTGACGAAAAATTGCAGCTACAAATAAAAAATGTTGACGAAAAATTTAAAAATGTAGAAATAAAAATTAATGATCTTCAATGTCATGAGGGACCAGTGAGAATAATTCAAGAAATTTCGAATAGAAAAAAGGCCCCTACAGCGTGCACCATTTAATGTTTTTAAATTTCAGTTCGAGACAGTTGCCAATAGAAATTTGTGGAACAATGAAGAAAAGGCTTAAGAGTTGATTTTGGCATTAAAAGGCAACGCAGCACAAGTTCTAGGAAGTATACCCATTGGCTGCAGAGAAAACTACGATGACATAATGGTAGCGCTACAACGTAAGTATGGCGGCAAGCATAAACGAGATATATACCGAATGGAATTACGAAGCAGAATTCAGGAAGTTAACGAGTCGTTACAAGATTTCGCAACGGAGATCGAGCGTTTGGTGCAGCTGACATATCCAGGTGAAAATCACCCATTTTTGGATCAGTTTAAAATTGAAACGTTCGTTAATGGAATACTTGATCCAGAAATAAAGCACGCGGTGTTTCGCATACATAAATCAACGTTTGCGGAAACCGTAGCATACGCGCTGACACAGGAGACCCCAAATTAATTTCTAGGCCACAATTATTTAAGGTGAGAAATCTCGACTTTTCTGCGGAAAAAACGGAGATATAGTCAATAAAATTAAAAATGCAGTTACAGGTGTTATAGGAAAAGCAAGGCAAAACCTGAGTCAAATGCTATAATTGTGGTAAAAGTGGACATTTTCAACGAAATTGCAAATCACCAAGGAAGCGGGCTAGATCTGTTTCGCCACCTACAAACAGCAAACGGGCAAACACGAAATCATTAAATGAGTCACCGTTAAACTAAAACGAGCTAGCACTACGGGGCAAGAGCTAGCTCTCATAACTGAGGACCCCACAATCTACATATCAGTTATGCAGCAGAAAAATAGCAACCTTACTGCTTGTGGGTATATTAATGGTCGAAGGCATATTTTTACTATAAACACAGGAGCATCGCAGTCTATTGTCAGGCCCGATTTAGTAAAGAAAACAATCGAACCGTTGTGTGGCGTAAGTCTGCGAACAGCTACTGGGGAGCCTGCTACTGTCTATGGTAAAATAAACGTAAAAGTAACTATTGCCAACAAAAGTGTCAATCATGTATTCATCGTTGCCGACATTGTGGACAAAATAATCATCGGTGCAGATTTTATGATTGGTCATGGCATTAATATGCTCATGGGGCAGAAGGTAATGATTTGGAGGAATATTGAAATACCCCTAGATGTTGGTCATGAAAATAAGGTGCATGTAAGGAAACTAGTTGCTACAGAATATGAGAAAATACCACCACAGTCAGAAAGTGTAGTATGGGCGCTTATAGAGGGAGATTGTGTGGACAACCGATTATGGGTGGTAGAACAAACACATATAAAAAGTGACCTTATAATAGCAAAAGCCCTTGTCAAAACCAGAAATGACGGAAGAGTACCTGTAGAAGTGCTTAACCTTTCCGCCTGTGAAAAAATCGTCAAGCCAAAGTCCGAATTAGGTCAATGTGCTAAAGCTGAGGCAATAATTAACTGCGAAATGAAATCGGGTCCTGTCAGTATGTCAAACAAAGAGCAGGAGATGCTAGCGGAATACGTAGAGAAGTGGGCTAAAAGATTATCGTCGTTCGATAGGAATAAAGCGAAACAGCTACTCAGAAAAAATGCATCCATCTTCGCTCTGAAAGGTCAACATCAAGGTAGAACATCACTTGTAAAACATCAGATAAATACCGGCGATGCAAGGCCTATAAAACAAGCTCCTAGAAGCATTCCTCTAGCGAAACGTAATCGTAAAGTCTAAGAGCTTGTCAATGAAATGGAGCAGAATGGAGTAATAAAACCTTCTTCAAGTCCTTGGAGCTCACCGGTAGTTTTGGTTAAAAAGAAAGATGGCAGCACAAGATTTTGCGTCGATTATAGAAAACTGAATAACGTCACTAATAAGGACAGTTATCCACTACCAAGAATAGATGACACTCTGGACACGCTAGCTGGAACAAAATGGTTCTCTACATTAGACCTGCAAAGTGGTTATTGGCAAGTAGAAATATCTGATAGAGATAAGGAGAAAACAGCCTTTAGTGCAAATGACGGGCTATGGCAGTTTAATGTGATGCCATTTGGATTATGCAACGCTCCAGCCACATTCGAGCGATTAATGGAACGCGTATTAAGGGGACTTCATTGGAAGACATGCCTGGTTTATCTTGATGACATAATTGTCATGGGTAAAAGTTTTGACGATCACCTGAAAAATCTAGAAGAAGTTCTTAAACGAATATCAGCGGCTGGACTTAAACTAAGCGCGTAGAAATGTGCATTGTTCCAGAAAGAGGTTAAATACTTGGGGCATCGAGTCGCAGAGGATGGTTCATCAACTGCCGAAGATAAAGTCCAAACTGTGAAGGACTGACCTCGCCCGGCACTAAACATGGAAATGCAGATGCACTCTCCCGAAGACCGTGCAGATTGGAGTGCAAACATTGTGCGAAAGCTGAAGGAAAAAAATGTGTCGTTGACGTTCGACTAACACATATAGAGACAAGTGGTGACTGGTCAGCGGCGCAAAGACACGATCCCATACTGGCAAAAATTATGTCAGCAAAGGAGGAAGACAAAAGGCCAACCCATTACCAAATATCAGCGGAAAGTCCACTGATGAAATCATACTGGGCGCTATGGAATAGTCTTCAGGTTATTAACTGGTGCCTTTATCGCAAATGGGAGAGAACTGATGGTAAATCGACAACAAAGCTAATTGTGGTGCCATCCTCTAAAGTCAAAGAGGTATTGAAGGAGTTTCATAATGGTTCAAGTGGTGCACATCTTGGTTTAACAAAAATCATAGAAAAGATAAAGCAACGTTTCTATTGGGTTGGATGCCAACAATCTGTAGCTGATTGGATAGCAAATTGCGCACAATGTATCGCCGCCAAGGGCCCAGTAGTACAATTCAGGTGCTCCCTTTGAGCGGATAGCGATGGATATAGCAGGCCCTTTTCCTGTCAGTGAGGCTGGAAACCGTTACGTTTTAGTTGTAATCGACTATTTTAGCAAATGGCCAGAGGTATACGCAATACCAAACCAAGAAGCTAAAACTGTCGTAAACGCATTTGTGAACAACTGGGTGTGCCGTTACGGAGTTCCGCTTGAGCTACATTCTGATCAGGGAAGAAATTTTGAATCTGCGATATTCCAGGAAATGTGCGAACTATACGGTATCTGAAAAACAAGAACTACGCCACTGCATCCACAATCTGACGGCATGGTCAAGAGATTTAACCGCACGTTGGAGGAACACTTAAGAACAGTGGTCAGTGCACACCAAAGGGACTGGGATGAGCACATACCAAAATTTCTATTGGCATACAGGTCAGCCCTTCATGACTCTACCTCCCGAACACCTGCAAAAATTATGTTTGGAACCGAGCTGAAACTGCCAGGTGATCTAGAATTCGGTATTATTCCCTCGACAATAGATGATCACGAAGAAGACACTTCAAGGGGACAAAACGTTTTAGACGAAATTCATGAATTCGTTCGTGGCCGAATAAAAATGACCAGCGAAAAGATGAAGGCCAGATATGACAGAGCAGCAAATTCTGAAGGCTTTAATAAGGGTCAGCTAGTTCTACTATATAACCCACAACGGAAAAAAGGACTGTCTCCTAAATTGCAAACTCATTTGGATGGGCCGTATAAGGTGATAAAAAGAATAAATGATGTCGTGTATAGAATACAGAAGTACAAGAGCCCAAGATCAAAGATGAAAGTGGTTCATCTCGAGCGCCTCGCTAAGTACGGAAAAAGTGAATTTGTGCCTATTCGGGACGAACAGGCTTAAGCAGGCGGTAGTGTTACAGATTTATTTTTAAATAGCTTAATTTACATTATAATTTTATTTTAGTTGTAGTAAATAGTTTAAGTTACTGTAGTTTTATTTGTATTAGTTTATTTCTCTGGTGCAGCATACTTTTAGGCACTTTTATTATTCCTGCTTATAACTTAACGTCTTAATTTAAATGTAACGGTTTTTCGAATGTACATACGAGAACTTTGTCGAATGTTACCGAACACCACTATGTTACTATAAATAGCCGAACAACACAGCTAACATAATCAGTATAGCAGTAGAGCTTGTAAAGCGCGTATCAAAGTGAGTTTGATAATAAAAGTGTATAATAATAAGTGAAATAATTAAAGTGCTATAAAAGAATATCTGAGTGTGTTTAAGTAAATAAAATGCTCTTAATTTTATAACTAATTTCAACTGTTTTTGATTGCAATAAAAAAACTTAAAGTTTATTTAAAGGAAGTAAGCCAACATTAAAAGTAAAAGGTATAAACGTAACGATATTTATAACTTATTTTTGAATTAACTTTTTTTGTAAGCATAAATTTTTTTCTTTTCTATAACTATACCACCTCTATTTGTGTTGTATAATTATTTATTGAATTTTAAAAATTATTAAATGTATTCATTTTAAAAATTCAATTGATTTTTTTTATAAACAATATTTAATTAATACTTTTGGATTGCTGTATAACTTAAAAAATATCAAATGTAATTGACAAATTATCAATTTTTAAGTGGACTTTACTTTATTGTTCATAGAAATTGTTATTGTCTTTAAAATAAACTTAAAAAATTTTAAAAATAATATTATAGTCGACTTTAACAAGAAATTTTTTCTCTTTGTTAAGCCTAAATAGTATTTTCTTAAATATTGTTAAATATTGATTTTAAGTACAATAACAATTTCTATGCATGATAGATTAAGCGCCATTATTATTACTTGCCTTTAGTTAAAGGTAGGATTTTGTCTGCTCGATAAATAGCTTTGCATTATGACAACTTCAATTTTTTTATTGTTATTATTATTAATTTTAATAATATTTAATGAATAAAAAAATAATAAATTAATGGTTTATTTATAATGCAAAGTCATTTATCTGCCAAACAAAATCCTGCCTTTAGCTAACGGCAAGTTGTAATAATGGCCCTAAGTCTACTTAAAAATTGATAATTTGTCAATTACAATTGATATTTTTTAAATTATAAATAGTATTCCAAAAGTATTAATGGAATATTATTGTAATTTGAAGAAACAAATCAATTGAATTTACATATTATAGATAATTTCAAAATTCAACTCGTAGTTTTTGAAATTCAATTACCAATTTCGAAATTCTATTTACTATTTTTGAAATTTAATTAATAACTTTTGAAATACATTAGATCATTTTCAAAATTAAGTTTGAAAATATAGTGCATAGTTCTGAAATACAGTCAAAAATGTTAAAGCATTGGTAATTCGTTTATTCAAACTAATATCAATATTAATATCAAAAAACGACGTTTAATTTGTGTTTTTGACCACGTTAGTAACTTAAGATACTATTTGTAGTTCGACTCGATCTATATATGTATTGCATTTTGAAACAAATGCAATATTTTTTGTTCCATTCTCATAGTTTTGTATATGTGTTTTATGTTATTTTTTTTACTTATTTTTAAAACATATGTGATGTATTGAATTAAAAGTTAAGTCACCATTATGTTCTCATAGTTTTTACATGTTTTTATGTTTCTTATTAACTTTTGTTAAATAAAAATGTGATGTTTTGAAGTAAAAGTTATATTATCAATAAATAAAAAAATGTACTGTTTTTTTTTAAAGTACTGTTTTTCCCCCTCAATGTACTTTTTTTCACTTTTCAAATATGGCAACCCTATCTCTGGTACATATGTATATCAAACAAAAAACTAAAATTTTGTGAAAATTAGCGAGTTCACTTAATTGTGAATAAATTCGAAAACAATCAATCGATCTTTATAGTCGGTATCTTATTTTGTTGCTATTACATGCAATAAATCTGAAAATTTTTTTCCATTTTCTATTTTTTATGATATTTTTTTAAACAAAAAAATGCTATTTTCACGTAAAAAATATATTTTTTGCTTCAATTTTTTATTATAACTTCAAAATTGCTGGTCCGCTTAAAACGCTATAAACGGATCAAAGATTATGTAAATCTAAAATTTTCGAAGTTTATTTTAATAATATTGGATTAACCGTTTCTGATTTATTATTGATTATGTGGAAAAGGGTCTAAAAAAACTTAAAAATTAAATAAAAGTTATCCATAGAATTGAAAAATTCAACCATTTGTGTACTTAGGTATCCTTGAAGCATCAAATCTATACAGTGGTTAGCAAAGCCTTTTTTTGCTGTTGGTCTTTGTAATAGATGTAGTTCCTTCGTCCTTACTTTGCTTTATACTTCCAATTTACACCCATTTGTTCCTTTAGATAATATACATGATACGTTGTACGTAAAAATATAACTAAATTAACTTTTAATATATAGTGAAATGGCCACATTAAAAAGCTTTGTGGCCTTCGAAAAAAGTTTAATAAAATCACATAGGGATTTCGGTCGGCACAGTAAAAAAATAAATTTTATAAGTACATTTTATCATAATATTACGTATAGTACCACCGTCAGCAAGGGTCAAGAAATGGATATCTCGTGAAATAAATGATAGTATTTTTATCTGGTACCATGTAGAATCTAACCAGAAGCCATGGCCTTTACCAATAATTAAAGAAATCGAGTCAAGAAATTTCGTTTATCATGGAAGGAATGAATTTTACGTTAATTGTCATATACAAGAAATTCCCGAAAATGGTGCTGATTTAGCACATTTTAAGGCTATTCATAATGCCAGTATTTTAGCTGGAGGCACAGATCCATTAAGAAGTGTTTTAAAAAATGCAGGAAATCATCACTGGCAAGCATTGTAAGTATTTTATACATACATAGTATCTAGGTTTTGAATTTTTCAGAACTTGTTTATACTCTTAAGTAGTTCTTCCTTCTTAAAAATATGTATATGTATACATATGTAAATATATTATAAACATACATTATAAACATATATTTATTTACATAAAACTTAAGTTATGAATAAGAATTCATTGTTTTTTTAAAAACATAAATCGTTAGTAAATAAAAAAAAAAATTTTAATTAAAAAAAAACATTAAGAACAAGTAAGAGTGCTTCACCTTCACCATCATGTACATAGGTTTAATCCCACATCGTAGCTTAATCTATATTTTATGTTATACGCCATTTTTCCTAATTATTTACGACGCCATCTGTATTCTACTAGTCAAGCCTTTGAATTGATACGAATATTGTTGGGGTTAAAACAATTTGATCCGCCATTTTGTTTTAGACTCCATCTTGGATTTTCAATTGCTTAATAATTTTCTGTATTCTATTGGTCAAGCCTTTCATTTGATACCAATATTGAGGGTGTTAAAGAAGATACATTTTAAAATACCAGATTTGACCCATATATAAATTTATTGTTCGCCATTTTGTAGTGGCGGCCATCATGAATTTTAATTTTTTATAATGCTTATATTGCGCTATTCAAGTCCTTTCAGATGATACCAATATTGACTCTCGGTTGTCTAAAAGCTGAATAAATTTGATTTTCGTTTGTAAATTTTTGGAATATAAGTATATTTAAAAAAAAAATTTATAACTTTACCGATTATAGCCAGCTTTATCCAAAAAATTTTTACGAATATCTCTAGAGGCATATTATATCTACAAATAGTACCTATAAATTATTCTATTGCTAACAAATTTTAATTTTGGTGCTAGAAATATGGGAAAAACAGAGGCAGTCGTGTTTATTTGCTCAAATCTCAGAAAGTTATGGGGGCGATTGTGCTGAATTTCAGTAGCGATTCACTCCCGAATATTTCGAAAAGATTGATACCATACACAGATCTAAGGAACATATAGTTGTTTCTAAAAGTTGATTTCAACCAACACACGGACAGACGGTCAGGGCTTAATCGACTCCTCTATTCATAAGCTTTCAGAAAATATATATTTACTTTATGGGGTCGGAAATGAAGATTGTAAAAAATACAAACGGAATGACCAAGCAATATATATACCCTTTTGCACTACAGGTAAAGGTTATGAAAACAAATAATTAAACTAGAAATCAAATTACAAAGTACTTTTTATAAATATTTAATAAAATGAAATACTTTGAGAACAGAAAACTTATATTTAACTTTATAAAAAACTACAAAATTTTTTTTATTATGCAGAAACGTAGTCATCGTTACTTTAATCGGATGTTTCTCTTTTTGTTTAGTTTTTTTTTATCCCATACACAAACAATAATCTTTGCAAGAAGCAATTTGTATCAAAAATGTGGATTCAGCACATTTTTTTCTTCTGTGTTTTATTGCACACATGTGTTTTGCACATGTGTTAGTAGCAACTTTAACGCGTATAACACAACAAAAAAACTGAACCGATTTTAATAAAATTGGGATTGTATACATTTGTAGGAAAATTTTTTTCAAATGGTATTTTTTTTTAACATCAACTATTAATATATAAGATATAGTTCAATCGTCGTGACAGAAATATAACTTGCCATATAAGTCATTGGGGCCGAATGGTATTTTCCTGCTTTCACACGAAGAAGCTTTAACCTAATTGACAAGCTTGCGGATGTTTTCACTACCAAACCGGGGAAGGTAAGCTAAGAAAATTCTTAATATTATAGAACTATAAGTTTAACGTGGATGGTTGGTTATCGTGGTAGTTCGCTGCACGCCAACAGTCAAGTAGAGTCTATATGACTACGTTTTGAAACTCACTCACTCGTCAGCTCTTAATGTATCTCAGAATAAGTCCAAGAGTAAGAGTACTAGATCCACCCCGTGGCCGTGAGGTATCTCAGTAGATAATTCAGTCCAACTTCAGATATCGCAGAGAGGCCATCCAGTATATGTTTGCCCAGAAATCTGTGTCTTTTAGCCGCCAGTGCAGGACATTCGCAGAGAAGGTGGAAAACCGATTCCTCCTTCTCTCTATCCAGACAGCTGCGACAATGGTCGTTCGATGGAAGTCCGAGTCTACTTGCATGTTTGCCTAACATCCAGTGACCCGTCAATACCGCCAGCAACCTCGATATGTCCCTCCGACTTCGACTGGTAAGTAGCAATGTACGTCGTGCATCAAAAGAGGGCCACGTAAGCCGTGCCACCTTACACGTGTTCAGCCCACGCCTCCTGTCATTAGCCTTCCACAGTAAGTGTCTGGAGATTCTGCTTTTAATAGTCCCTAACGGGATTGCAACTGCAATTGCGTTAGAGATATCCAAAGCAGATCCTCTCTTGGCTAGTTCATCAGCCCGCTCATTACCATAGTGGCCCTTATGCGCAGGAATCCAAACTAGAGTAACGTCAGCCCGCTGACCAAGCCTTGACAGTTCCTTTCTACATTGGACAACTAAATTAGACGTAGTTATATACGACCTGAGTGACAACAGTACCGCCTGACTGTCGACAAATATACCAATACCCCCGTGGGTATTCCTGTCATTCAGTACCCTACATGCTCCCTTCAGAGAATACGCCAGATCCAACACCACATTCCAACCTGGAACCGTCAGTATAGATCCTGGTGTCAAAGCTCTCCATAAGGTGACCCCCACTCTCCTGGAGGGAATAAGAACCCTGAATGCCCCATCAAAGTTCATGTAACATAGTCAGAGGGTCAATTCACGCTCGAAAGCAGCGTGGCCAATATACTCGCATGGCCATACGCCCTCGACCTCCAACAGCCAGTCGCATTAAGCCTCACCGCACTACTTGCAGATGTGGCCAATATATGAATATCTATGGGAACGAGATCCAACATAGTGTTCAGCGCCTCCGAAGGACTAGTTCGCATCGCTCCCGTTATCCCAATGAATGCTGATCTCTGTACTCTATACAACTGGTCCACTGCCCCGTTGCAGTCCACCATACCAGAGATCCATAAGTGAGAATTGGACGTACTACTGCCGTATACATCCATTTAATCATGTTAGGAGTAAGTCCCCATTTCCTACCAAACATCCCACGACACGTGTAGTAGCCTACCGTACCCTTCTTCACCCTGTGCTGGACGTTCAGTTTCCACGACAATTAAGAGTCCAGGATAATATCCAGATATTTTGCCCTATCCGATAGGGGAATTTAGCAGTAACCCAACCTCGGTGGTCTGAAGGTCGGAATCTTGGTCTTTGCTGTGAACAGTACCAGTTCCGTCTTGCTTGGGTTTACTACAAGACCGCTGTCCGTGGCCCAGTTTCTTAGTAATCTCAAGGCATCGGACATGATATCACTAATCACGTCCGGAAACAGTCCCGATACTAGTATCACAACATCGTCCGCATAAGCCACGACCTTTATTAACCTATTGTCCAGTTCAATGGAAATCGTGTTAACAACAATAAGCCAAAGCAGTGGAGAGATCACACCGCCGTGAGGTGTACCTCTTTCCACTAGCCTTGACATAGTGCTTGTCGGATAAGATATACATAAATATTAAAAATTAAAATTATTTTTGTCAATTAATTTAATTTTTAATTATTATTATTTTGTGAGCCTTCCTAATGTGTACCTTTTTTAACATTATTAATTGTTGTAAATTCTTTCGTAGTTCCTATTATGTTGTGTCCGTTTATAAGTAAATACATACATTTTATTTAAATGTAAATAAACAGTATGCATGTACTTAGTTAAGATAATTTTTGTTGTTTTATATACATACATGCATAGTAACGGACCTTTTATTACATAGTTATTTTGTTTGATTTTTTGTGGTTCAAAATAATATTGTTTTAATTTTAAGTTCAGTTGTTATTGAAATCAAATAAAGTGAAGTTATTAAAATATTCATGAGCCATGAGCTAAAAACGTGAACTGGCAATTTGTTAAGGAACAAATGGTAAGGCAATTGGAGTAAGAATAAGGACCAAAATATGTCGAGGAAGGTAGCTTACCTCCATTTCTATGTGTTATGAGCATAAATAGCCTACAGAAAGTTCTATCAAATGAGGGCTACAAGCCCATTTGTTGCACAGATAATATTGCGATACTGATCAGGGCAACGAATCCTAACTTTTTTTTGCAGTAGAGCAACGGAATTTCTGAATATATACAAATTAGCGAAAAAGCGAGGCATCAATGTAAACCCGAATAAGACAGAAAACGAGGATAGCGGTGCTGTCCTCTCTTTCGACAATTCAGGCAATCAAGAAAGTCATATACCCATGCTTAGTACTTGATTGTAAGCTATCCTGGAGAGATCACATTGATAACAGAATAGAGAAAACTCAAAGAATTTGGGCCCTGTGTAAAAGTGCAACAGGGTCAAAATGGGGCATAGGTACAAAGATGGTACAATGGCTACTTACAAGCCTAATATAATAAATCCTAACGTATGCCTCGATAGTGTAGAGTACATCCTTAGAGAAAAAAGTAAATATAAAAAATTCTCAAAATTTTCCAAGACAGAGGATTAGTATATACATATACTAATCATACAGTGCCATAAAAATCATATTAACAATGTATACTGAAAGTATTCTTTCAATACGGCCGATTGAAATGCAGATGAAATATGAAGAGGTCAAGATTAACAGAAATAGATGGAAAATATCAAAGAGGAATCGTGACAAAATCCCAATGAGATATAATAGCATCACCATACTGGAAGAAGGACAATAGGATAATGTAATAAAGGTAAAAAATACCACAGGCATCGGCCTTATACGTACATAAGTATTAAGAATTGGTGACCTGGAATGGGTTTATATGATATGAGTTGAAACAGAATTATATTAAATACTTCTGTCTACCAAATCGCAATACTGTTTTTAAGGGTGAAATTATGGAAATAACAGAAGGCATTAAATGGATAAAGGAAACTTATAACAAGGATCCGATTCATATCTTTGCGGATTGCCAGTTAATTTTCAGAACATTAATGAAAGAAAAGGTTGAATGAATACCAAGCCATTACGCCATAATTGGAAATGAGGAAGCGGACATATTATCCAAAATAGAATAATTTTTAAATACTAAATATTGTGTAAATTTCTTCGATCTTTTTATATTAATATACTGTTTTTATTTCTTTGAGCTAAAGATCACTTTTTTTATGAAAATTACATTTAAAATGTAAACAAAAAAAAAAAAAAATCCCGCCTTTTTAAAAAATTTGTTTTTGAACAATTTTTATATTTTAATTGTTAATTGTTATAAATTGTAAAAACTTTCTCTGAAGAAGCTACCCAATGTGGTAGCGAAATATCAGAATAAAATAATAATTTTTATAAAAAAAGTGATCTTTAGCTCGAAGAAATAAAAACAATATATTTTTAAATACTACTAACCTAGGAAAATGCTTAGTTTTTTTTATCGATTTCAAAATAAACTTAAAGTTTGGGCAATGGAGGATCATGTCAGACACCCAAATCTTGAGAATTCGAAAGAGATTTTGAAACTGAGTAGGCCAATACTTAGGAGATTAACTAGGGTAATAACAGCTAACACAGAAATTAGAACTCATCTAGATTGCATGGGACTGCTGAATGAAACAACATGTAGAGAATGCGAGAAAAAGTACTAGGCTTTAGAACATTATCTTTGTCAACGTCAGCTCTAGTATTGATCACAAAGTAAAAGACTATGGTGGTTCTCAACAAAAGTGCCATGATGCTATGTTCTTGTGCATCAGAATTCCAACATACACAAATAACATTTACAGCAAATATTTCTACATACATCCAGTTCACTTATCTTTGGAAACTTTGTAAAATATATTAATAAATTTGAAATTTTCTTTCTTTTTGAGACACATGTCATAGCAGACAAACAAGTACACTTTGAAACATACTTTCAAAATTACTGTTTATATTGGATCGAAGCAAAAAAAAATCATAAACTTGTCGTGCTAGTGGGGGTTGCTTGTATGGTTTCAAAAAGGAAATACAAAAAATGTATAATTTGAAGTTTTCTACACTTTTTAATAATGTTGTCCTAACTGCAAAGATTGACAAAAATTTGTTATATTTCATTCCACGCTATTTAAATTGTACAAAGTGGAAAGCTGATATGGAATTCTTTGAAAATTTTTTGGAAGATCTTTCTCCTACAAACTTTTGTATAATGGGTGATTTAAATGCCCGTATTGGGAAAGAACAAATATTGGAACCTATGTTTCTACAATACCTGCCTAACATCAAGGATACGAGATGCTCGAAAGACAAAACAATTAGTCCGAATGGAAAGCAACTTATGTCTCTTGTTACTAACTTAGGAGGAATAATACTTAATGGTAGAACAGCGGGTGATGCTCAGGGTGAATAAAGCTTTTGTGGTGGGGCCGGCTGTTCAGTTATAGACTATTGCATTTGTTCACACAGTTTTCTTATGTATGTTGTGGTTTTTACTATTAGTTGCAAGCCATATTCAGATCATATGCCTATTGAACTACAAGTAATTTTTCCAACTTCTAACAAAAACAAAATCTTATCGGATTCGGGTCATCAAAGGCTTCGATGGAATGTCAATGCAGTCACCAAATATTGTGAAAATCTAAATCAACTAGTACTTATAATTCTTTTAATGTTCACAATTGTTCGGTCGATGACATTGTATGGTCTATTAAAAATAAAATTAAAGAAGCTAATGTATCTACAAAAAACATGTATGGATTTAAACCAAATCAAAAATGGTTCAACTGGAAATGTGCCCGTTTTCGTAAAATTATGTTAAAAGCTCTAAAAGATTATAGGAAAAGGCACACAAATGTTAATAAATCAAAATATAATGCTGCTAGAGCTAAGTATCTTAACATTTGTCGAAATAGAAAACTTTAGTTCTTTAATGAAGATCTGGAACAACTTAATTTGGTTTGCTGCAGCAAAGCGTGGTGGAGACTCTCTAATAATATGAAATCTAGAAAACCGACAACAATAAGTTACCTGACTGCAAATGATTTTCGTATACATTTTAGTAATATATTACAAAATACTAATAAAATAAATGAAATTCACTGGTGTATGCCATATTATATTGATGCTTTTCTAGACTCTCCAATAGAGATGTTTGAGCTGTCATCAATACTAGGATCTTTAAAACTAAATAAGTCTCCTGGTAATGATGGTATAAGCTATCAATTCTATAAATTTGCTCCTGCCTGTTTTGTTACGGAAATACTGTCAGTTTTTAATTACATATTTTTATATGAAAATATTCCAAAAAGCTTTAAAACTTCCATATTAATACCACTTTTAAAACAAGGTGATCCCAATTGTGCTTCAAACTACCGTGGCTTATCTTTAATGGACACCCTGTGCAAAATCTTCAACAACATAATATTAAATCGCATAACAAATTGGATTGAAAAATATTCTATATTGAACGAGTATCAAGCTGGATTCAGAAAAAATTACTCAACTGTGGATAACGTCTTCAATCTGACAAATATTGTACACTTAAACAAATTAATTAGTAAAAACACTTTCGCATTTTTTGTAGTCTTCTCCTGTGCTTTCGATATGATTCCCAGAAATTTGCTTTTTTATAAATTATCTAGTATGGGATTATCGTCAAAGATTGTTCGTATTCTACAGTTTACTTACGAAAATACTTCTAGTCAAGTAATGTATGGAAATACGTTGTCTGAATCTTTCTATGTTAATGTTGGCGTTAAACAAGGGTGCATATTAAGTCCAATTTTGTTTGCATTGTATCTTATTGACTTAGCGGATTGTCTTTCTGGTGGAGTAAACGTTGCAGGCATTGCTGTAAAAATCCTTCTTTACGCAGATTACATTGTCATTTTGGCTGATTCCCCAAGTGTACTACAATCCATGATTGATGCTCTTCATTCTTACTGCTTGATTTGGTGTCTTAAGGTAAATTTGGAAAAATCAAAGATAGTTGTTTTTCGCAGTGGTGTAAGAATATCCAATAATCTTAAGTGGAATTTTGGAGAAAATATTATAGAAATTGTCAACAACTACAGATATTTGGGAATGGATATCAATTTTAACTTATCTTTTACAAAGCACTTAGGACATAAATTAGCAACATCAAAAATGGCGATTGCAACAACATGGTCAAAATATATAAATCATCCAAAGATATCGAACAACAATAAACTTACAATTTTCAACGCTGCTTCCCGATCTATAATGTTTTACGGTGCTTAAATTTGGGGTTTTAAAAAATATGTTAAAGTGGAAAAATTATTTGGATATTTCATAAAGAAAATGTTACTTTTACCATATAATACGCCAAACTACATGCTTCATTTAGAAACTGGTCTAAACTCCCTTTATATTGATACCTTAAAGCTACATTTTTCTTACATTAATAGAGTCCTACGGCTGCCTGAACATAGATTACTACGAATGTTAGCTGAAAAGATTATTACAATGAAAACTTTTTGGGCTGAGGAGTGGGTTAATATATGTGAAAAAATTCAATATAAACCTAAAAATGGTAATAAGCCCCTGTGTGTATACTGGAAACCAATACTTGAACTTTTAATAGCAACGAAAAGAGAAGATCTTATTTCTAATGCAAGAGGCTCTCAATTGCATGATTTATATCCGCAATAAAATTATACCACAAAGCCTATTTTCTTCTCAGATTTTTTGTCTCGTACTACAAGTCTAATAATCAGAGCACGCGGTGGCATTCTTGATTTGTATGGTAGAGCATTTAGTCGCTCCTCTGTTGGCTTATGTACCCTCTGTAATCTGGATGAATCCGAAAATACGTTTCACTTCTTAGGAGTTTGTCCTATTTTTAATGAGTACCGGGTTAAATATTTTGGTAAAACCTTTTTGGATATCAACGAAGTAATAAATATACTAGATAGCAATGATATAATATATAGTTTATACTAATATTTAGAGATTTGTTTAAAGTACAGGAAACTTATACTGAATGAATTCCATTAAATTCCTTTAAAACTTATTATTGTACAAAAGATTTGGTATTAATCGTTCTTTTTGTATAATCATTTTAAAATTTGGTAGAACCAAAGTAAATTTACTTATACATTAATTTAATCAAAATCAGCTTTAAAATGCCAATCTAGCTCACAACTATTAAGTTAAGCCAAATATAGATACATTTTATCTCACAAATTGTATTACCAAAGAATATAAATCATATAGAATGCGCATGTAGGCCCAAATTGAAATATTTTTTAAAAAAAATTTTAGGACGCGGTCGGTAAGGCAAAAGGGAAAGAAGCAAAGTAAAGAGCATAACAATGTTTCGCTCTCATACGTAATTGCGTGTGTTTGTAAATACTTCAGTTTGTATGTATGCTTTTTTATGTTTTGATATTTTCATTTCTTGCACAAATTCAACTTCTATTCATCATCTCAACAAATTGTTGTCAGTCAGACAGTCAGTAAGACGTTTAACTACGTACGCGTGTATGTATGTTGTTTACCCATGTGTGTATGGATGTGTTAATGTTCTTCAAACAATGATATGAGGGAATATAAATTTACATTTCTAAAAAAGGTCAAATAAATTCAAGCAAATGTATACAAAAATTATTTTGAAAACAAATATGCTCGACTGTGTTACAGTAGCAAAAGCATATATATATTGTTGTTGTACGAATGAGATTGCATCAATTGTGATCGAATTTTATTTGCCCTTCTTAGCGAAATTTTAGTGTACGTGTACATTTTGATTGATTTGAGATAATTTTAATAGACTGAAATTTTTTATAGGTGAAAATGTTTTTTTCAAGCATTTGAATTTCACTTGAGGTATTTTTAATAAATAAAAAAGGCGATGTTTTCTAATGTATTACAGATACTTTTACAAATTGGAGTTTTCGAAAAAACTTTCGCTTATTGTCAAGTACACTAAATGTTTATACATGCAGCTCTAGTGTGATATTTTTTATTTTAAAGTGTAATTTATAATTTATTTTAGCTACTTTATTCTTTGTCTTGTTAAAATTTTAATATTAATATTCTATTTTCTTTTGTATATTTAAAAATTAAAATTATTTTGGTTTAAATTTTTTTGAATCTTAAATATTTTCTTTCAAAAACTTTGAATATTTATACCTACATACATACTAAAGTTTGACAACATAAGGAAAAATGCATATTATTTCGTTTTAATAAGCGAAACAATTTTGTTGTCAACATTTTTTTAAGAAATTTAAAAAAAAAAAAATTTAATTAATTTTTTCCAGTTTAGTATTTTTATTCATATAATCATGAAAGGGATTTTATATTCAAATATTTTTGTTTTTTTTTTTTTTTTTATACAAACATATCAGATATATCAGGTACATAGAAAAAACTTTATATAAAAAACTAGAGCTGAGAATTATGTATTATTTTTTTTAGAACAAACAGAATGTTGAAAAGTTTATTCATTTCAAAATAAATTAAATAATAATATTGGAAAAGTAATAAGTTGTTTTTTTTATAAAACAATTTAAATAAAAACAAACTATGTATGTATTTTTGTTAAGAATAAATAATTTTTTATGTTTTTCCCACTTCATTAATTTCTGCCATCAAAAAGTGTTCAATAAGGATGTGAACCACCCTTGTATAATTAACAAAGTTGTTTTACTTTAATACATTACATCATTCGTTTGCAAAATTTTGTATTTTTTTTTTTCTTGGAACTTCATTTTTCTATAGACCAAGAGCAATGCTTTCGGAGGTGTAGTAATAGTAGAAAGTCTAAAACTTCTATTCTGTGTTGTAAACAAGCGTCGGCAAACCACTGCGGAGTCAAGCGTTTACATGACTCAATAATAAAAGATTTTATACCAATTTTTTGGGGCTCAGATTTAAAAATTTTATGAAATATTAAAATATGTCTTAATATTTGATGGAGCAGCTAAGCTTCCAAAATCTGTAAGCGACTGATAATTTTTAAAGTATATAAAAAGCTCGCTTGGTGCTGTTAGAACTTCATCCGTCTTTCTCAATTCGTCACAACATTTTTTGCATTGTAATTTTGGAATGACTTTAAATGCTACATATCCAACAAAGTATCTCATAGAAACTACTTCGAAATTTATAACTGCAGAATTTTCAAAAACATATTCCAGAAAATAATCTGCATATATGTGGCTCTCGAAATCAACATTGTCAATTTCATAGCAACTTGGTTCTTTATGTTCAATACATAAATCTGCTTGAAAGCCAGCATCAACATTCGCTATTTCGTCTTGTACAAGTTCGCAGTTGCTAGAAGAGCTTGACTGAACTATTTTAGTCACCATTATTTTTGTCAAAATATTATTCAATTCGGCTACAGACGGGTTGTTATTGTTGCCCCCTTTCTGCCGCAAATACAGAAAACGTGTTTTCTAATTTGTCCTGATTAAGGGATTTTGTCATTAAAAAATATACATCATCACCTTCTTTTAAAATATCATCGGTTAACATAAGAACTGATTTAAGAGTGAGCTTCATTCCATTTAAAAAGAAAACACGCTTCATTTTATCCAAAAACTTCACATTTTTTAAATATTGCAAAAAAATTTAATAAATTTATATGATTCACTGTTAAGCTGAATTGCAGATCTGTAGCAGTTATCACCATAAAGGGAGCCACTATTAAGACAATTGAAAATCTTGTTGATTTTTTCCACAAACTGAGCTGTTGATAAGGCCGATTTTGTGGAATTTCTCTTAAATTTTGTGGTTTCGGAAATAGTTTTGATAGCAGCCGCAACAGTTCTGCTGAAAATTTGTGTTGCAAATTTTACACACATTTTTTCAAAACAGTTAGGGTAAATGTGTTGCCGTGTCAATTTTGGGCACATTTTTGTTTTTGCACTTGCATACAATTCCTTAATTACTTGAAAACTTACCGTTCCATCCGGTGATTTTATGTCACACTTTAACCAGCCATTCCGCAAAGACTTAATTAAATTGGGGAAATCGTACATGCAAAAAACTTTCTGATCATTAGTTTCAAAAAACGGCTTTTCCACAGATACTCTAAGGTTGGAGAAACATTTTCTGTTGGTCGAGCCTTGATCACATACAAGGGCACGAACGTTTATACCCATGCTTTTCAAAATATTATAATTTTCTTTAACTATCTCACTTAAAGTATCCGCAGATAAGCCGTTGTAGGAAATAAAGTAATTAAGAATGATTGAAAAATTAGAAAACATAGATTTAATCATAAAAACACATACATGAGTGGCAATTCTATTAGACCTTTCAAATCCAGTTGTTTCAAATCCATCAACTAAATCTAGACTTCTATTATACCTCAACTCTTTTCTTATGCTCATTTCATCCATAACTAAAACTATATGCTTAGCACATCTGTCATCCAACTGGGAGCATTTTTCCCCCACGAATTCGAAAGCATTATTTTTTAAGCCGGGCTGAAGAAATTTAATCAGCGCCCACCGATTTAAGGTGGAAATGTGAGGAAGACTCAAACTTAATTTATCCCTTAGAAATAAGTATGTGGATTGAAAATTGTAAAATACATATGTTCTGAGCTAAATATTTTACATTTTCAGAATATTCCTTTGGCCGAGAGCTTAACAAAAGCTTACAAAAAATCTTGCTTTCTGCGCTTATATTTTGTAAACAAAGAATCGATTCAATAATAGACTTTTTTATATTTTTACGATTTAACTTTTTAATATTTTGTGTGGGTCGCTTTGATTTTAAAATTCTTTGAATTTTTTTGTGATCTGCACGTAGAGTTTGATTTTCGCAATTTTAGCAGAAGGTGGCTTCAATATTTTCCCAATCTAAATTTTTTGGGGAGGACCTGAACTCTGCGTTAAAATCTTCCAATTCTTCCTCCATTTCATCAATATCTACAGTTCGAATGGCGTCAGCTTTTAATTTTTTTCCCCAACGTATGAACTAGAAAATTGATTTTCGCAAATATAAAGATTTTTATTAAAATTCTTCCCAGGAATTCGACAATTCTCTTGCCAAATTTGACCTAGTATCATATCCGGCGAAAGAAATTTAAACATTTTTAAGCCCTTAAAATGTCTTCTCGACTTTTGGCGTTTATTTTTATTTTTTTTATTTACTTTTATTATAATTTCTAGACACACAGTACGTAATGCTTCACTGCAGCTTTGAAACTGAAATGTGTTATGAAATGCTTCAAAATAAAATAAAAAGCTGCAGAGCCTTTAAAAAATCACTAAAAAAAATTTCGGGCGAAGTGTCCTTGACGATTTGTGGCTCTTAAAATACAACAACAATACAAAAATTCTACCTGACTTCGGTTTAGCTAGTTTTTGCACATTTATTGCATGTGGGTTTTTTTTAGGAAATTGCAGTGCAGGGAACAGGTACATAAGTATTTTTTATTGAGTTTTGGCTTTCTTACATAAAATTGAAATTTCTTTTATCACAAAATACATACATAACTATTTGTTTCCTGAAGAGCCAACATATTATTGGCGAAACAGTGACAGCAATTTAAATAAAAATTGTAATTTTAGAGAATAAAGTAGCTAAAATAAATTATAAATTACACTTTAAAATAAAAAAAATCACACTAGAGCTACATGTATAAACATTGAGTGTACTTGACAATAGGCGAAAGTTTTTTCGAAAACTTCAATTTGTAAAAGTGTCCGTAATACATTAGAAAACATCGCCTTTTTTATTTATTTAAAATACCTCAAGTGAAATTCAAATGCTTGAAAAAAAATTTTCACCTAAGTATAATAAATTTCATTGTATTAAAATTATCTCAAATCAATAAAATTGTACACGTACAATAAAATTTTCGCTAAGAAGGGCAAATTAAATTCGATCACAATTGATGCAATCTCATTCGTACAACAACAATATATATATGCTTTTGCTACTGTAACACAGTCGAGCGTATTTGTTTTCAAAACAATGTTTGTTCACATTTGTTTGAATTTATTTGACCTTTTTATAAATGTAAATTTATAATATAAATCATATAGAATGCGCATCACGTAGAAACAAAATTTCTTATGGCGGGTTCTAACATTGGAACCCGCTCTCTTCATTACGAATTGCTCTCTTATAGTTTCGCTCACAAAATTTTGTCAAGGTATTTTGTTGTTGGTTTCTTTATTCATATATATTTACCATGCACTCACAAATTTTTGTAAAGGTAATTTGTTGTTGGTTTCTTTATTCATATTTATTTACGATGCACTCGTTAAACATCATGCGTTAGATAAGGCAGCAAAGAAACAAAATAAATACGAACACGTGTTTGTCTGTTGTTTATGCATGTATGTATGTATGGATGGGTTAATGTTCTTTAAATAAAGAAATGAGAAAATATAAATTTACATTTATAAAAAAGGTCAAATAAATTCAAATAAATGTGAGCAAATATTATATTGAAAACAAATACGCTCGACTAACACAGTAGCAAAAGCATATATATATTGTTGTACGAATGAGATTGCATCAATTGTGATCGAATTTTATTTGCCCTTCTTAGCGAAAATCTTAGTGTAGGTACGTTTACAATTTTATTGATTTGAGATATGTAATTTTAATACAATGAAATTTATTATACTTAGGTGAAAATTTTTTTTTTCAAGCATTTGAATTTCACTTGATGTATTTTAAATAAATAAATAAAAAATGCGATGTTTTCTAATGTATTACAGACACTTTTACAAATTGAAGTTTTCGAAAAAACTTTCGCCTATTGTCAAGTACACTCAATGTTTATACATGTAGCTCTAGTGTGATATTTTTTATTTTAAAGTGTAATTTATAATTTATTTTAGCTACTTTATTTTCTAAAATTACAATTTTTATTAAAATTGCTGTCACTGTTTCGCCAATAATATGTTGGCTCGTCAGGAAACAAATAGTTATGTATGTATTTTGTGATAAAAGAAATTTCAATTATATGTAAGAAAGGCAAAACTCAATAAAAAATACTTATGTACCTGTTCCCTGCACTGCAATTTCCTAAAAAAACCCACATGCAATAAATGTGCAAAAACTAGCTAAACCGAAGTCAGGTAGAATTTTTGTATTGTTGTTGTATTTTTTGGCCCGAAATTTTTTTTAGTGATTTTTTAAAGGCTCTGCAGCTTTTTATTTTATTTTGAAGCATTTCATAACACATTATGAGAGAAAAGTAAATAAAAAAAAATAATAAAAATAACGCACTAAATAAAAACTCTACTGAAGCAATGAATTAGAGTACAAAAAGAAAAATAAATCGCCATCGGGCATAAAATGCTGCTTAAAAAAATGCCAAAAATCGAGAAGACATTTTAAGGGCTTAAAAATGTTTAAATTTCCTTCCCCGGATATGATATTAGGTCAAATTTGGCGAGAGAAATGTCGAATTCCAGAAGAGAATTTTAATAAAAATCTTTATATTTGCGAAAATCATTTTTCAAGTTCATACGTTGGATTAACAAAATTAAAAGCTGACGCCATTCCAACTGTATATATTGATGAAATGGAGGAAGAATTGGAAGATTTTAACGCAGAGCTCAGGTCCTCCCCAAAAAATTTAGATTGCGAAAATATCGAAGCCGCTTTCTGCTCAAATTGCGAAAATCAAACTCTACTTGCAGATCACTACCGGAAAAAATATAGTAATCTCCTCAAAAAATACAAAAAAGAAAAAATTTTAAAATCAAAGCGACCCACACAACATACTAAAAAGTTAAATAGTAATAAATAATAAATAAAATATAATAAAATAAATATAATAAAAAATAATAATCACACTAGAGCTGCATGTATAAACATTTAGTGTACTTGACAATAAGCGAAAGTTTTTTCGAAAACTCCAATTTGTAAAAGTATCTGTAATACATTAGAAAACATCGCCTTTTTTATTTATTTAAAATACCTCAAGTGAAATTCAAATGCTTGAAAAAAACATTTTCACCTATAAAAAATTTCATTCTATTAAAATTATCTCAAATCAATCAAAATGTACACGTACATTAAAATTTCGCTAAGAAGGGCAAATAAAATTCGATCGCAATTGATGCAATCTCATTCGTACAACAACAATACATATATGCTTTTGCTACTGTAACACAGTCGAGCATATTTGTTTTCAAAATAATTTTTGTATACATTTGTTTGAGTTTATTTGACCTTTTTTATAAATGTAAATTTATATTCCCTCATATCATTGTTTGAAGAACATTAACACATCCATACACACATGCGTAAACAACATACATACACGCGTACGTAGTTAAACGTCTGACTGACAACAATTTGTTGAGATGATGAATAGAAGTTGAATTTGTGCAAGAAATGAAAATATCAAAACATAAACAAACATACATACAAACTGAAGTATTTACAAACACACGCAATTACGTATGAGAGCGAAACATTGTTATGCTCTTTACTTTGCTTCTTTCCCTTTTGCCTTACCGACCGCGTCCTAAAATTTTTTTTAAAAAATATTTCAATTTGGGCCTTCATGCGCATTCTACATGATTTATATTCTTTGGTACTACACAAACTCACGTAAGTAAAGAGCAAAGAAGTGAAGGATTATACTAATGCACAGCTGGCAAAACATAGAAAAACCTTTTTGTAAGCTCTAACATACCTCAAAATATTTCACTGAAATCCGAAAATGAAATATAAACGTATTCTCGGAAACGTTATTAACTGAAGCTAAAGTAGCTACACCTTTTAAATGCTATAACGGCACTAAGAATAAATTTTCAACAACCATTCAAAACCTTATGAAGGAAAAAAGAAATCTAAGAAGACAATGGCAACTACACCGCTCGCCAACCTTGAAAATAGAACTAAATCACTGTCAAAAACCCTTCATTGTGCTCTTTTGGAGAATAAACAATCAGCTCTAAAAGCATATTTAGAAGGTTTAGACGCAACTAAATTCACGGATTATAGTCTTTGGAAGGCCACCAAAAGACTGAAAAACCCAATTAGATACGAACCTGCAATTCGACTTAGCGAGGGTAACTGGGCTAGGTCCTATAAAGACAAAGCTAAAGTATTTGCTGATCATCTCGAAAAAGTATTTACGCCTAATATTTCCAGCTCATGCACAACTTTACCAGATATTGAAGTTCGTGTTGTTTCCCCAATGAAAATTCGTTTCTCGTCCCTAACTTCAGCGGTCAAAAAACTGAAAACAAATAAATCCCCTGGCATAGAAAAAATTTCAGGAAAAATGATACGTGAACTACCAACATCTGCCCATAAGCTGATTTTATTCATATTCAATTCCATCTTAAGAACCGGCTTCTACCCTAAATCATGGAAAATCTCAGAAATTACTATGATATCTAAGCCAGGTAAACATGCTAGCCAATCGCCCGATAAGCTTACTCTCAATTTTATCAAACCTCTTTGAGAAAATATTTTTAAATGCGTTGACCCCATATTTAAACGACCACCACATCATTCCCGTTCATCAATTTGGATTCCGAAAAGATCATGGCACAATAGAACAAGTTCATCGCATAGTTAATCTTATCAGACAGGCTTTTGAGGACAAACGCTATTGCTCAACACTCTTCATAGATATTTCTCAAGCCTTTGACAAGATCTGGCATGATGGGCTTCTACATAAAATAGGTTCTTTGTTACCGCAAAATACCCACAAAATACTGCGAAATTATTTATTGGATCGTTCATTTGTAGTAAAGTATAAAGACTATATCTCGGACTCAAGACAAATCGCAGCAGGAGTTCCCCAAGACAGTATACTTGGTCCTCTCATGTATATAATTTTGTAGTGTATTAATGTCGTGGTGTATGCATAGCATAGTTTATGAATATATGTTGCTGCGTATGCATATTGTAATTAATAAATATATGTCGTGGTGTGTGTATATTATAGTGTGTACTTAGCACACGCTGTGGTGAATGAACTGACGAATAATTTGCACCACAAGTTTAATGCACTCTTCATTATTTTGTTTGCAATAAACAAAAAGGGTCTCATGTTACACACAACGATAATACAGCTAGCACTCGATGCATAGTGCAATGACTAGTGTGTTTTGTATTAGTTTATTTAAAAAACAATGTTAGTGGTTCTACTGTTAACATTTATATACAGGCAACACTTTAGGCATTGTACAAAATATAGTTGTAACGTGAACGAATAGTTACGGTAATACACTACAGAACCCACTGTAGGCTAAATAGCTATGTAAGCAATAATTTTGTATAAGAATCAATGAATTTCCAATAAAGACAATAATTCTTGTTCAACACTAAAACTGAGCGTTTCACCCGCCCTGACAAGAATAAAAACTAACTTGGTTTTAATATTCTAATTATCCTAAATATCTGCCAGTTTCTTGAAGTGCAAGAAATATAACTGCACTCAAGAAAACTGAAAAGATTTTTTTTTAATCCTGTAGTGCAATTAATTTAATGCACACTTACAAAACTAAGGAAATGCTTGACATAATAAGCACCCTTAAAATAATAATTGCTAATTACCGAATATTAATTGGTAATTCAAAATAAACAAAAACTGATTCTGATCCTGACGAACTAGCCGAACAGTCGTCAGCAGCGAAAAAGGGATGCCAAATAAGATAAGGGAAGGACCACAACCACTCACCATAAAAGAATACATCAAAAGACAGAAGAAAACACGGAAAAGAGACCAAAGGTAAAAAGTATAAGAAAACCCAAACGAATAGGAGGATACCTCTGCCGGCTCAAGAGAGAAAAGTCATTACTACTGAGGGAAGTAAACAGCCAGCCACCACCCCGTTGGGAAGATGCCACAAAATTGTGGTTAAGAATAAACGAGTAGGAGAAACTAATAGAAATTAAAATAAAAAAGTAAGATGAAAACGAATTATTTGTAGAACTAAATTGTAAAATGAAGTGCATCATAGTGCACTCATAGGTCCGTAGGCGTAAACCGCCGTTGACAAAAGATTTTTTTTAAACATAGAATAAAATGAGATAAAATAAAAATTATTCTAAATTACTTAATTATTATTCTAATTATTCTAAAATTATTTTAAATTACATGAAATAAAATAAAAATGTACATGGAAAAGAAAAAATTTTTGTAAGCCTTATATGGTCCTCAAGAAAATGACTAGGAAAAACCTTAAAGAAAGAAGACCTAAAAATCCAATAAATTGGAATTATGTAGAGTATTATCCAACAATAGAGGAGGAAATAAGGAACTTAGAAAATTTATGGAAATCTTTGAATATAGATAGAAAACCATCAGAAGAGGAAATTAGGAATCCAACCACCAAATAGTTAGAAGTACGTTTAATGTTTGAGAAAGCAGGAATATAGAGAAAATATAGAAAAGAACATATTAAGATAGTATTAATTTCCATAATGTGTAGGTCTAAGACTAATATAGATCACCGAACGCTAACATAGTGAACGAAATAGAAATAGGAAAACAATCAATTAATCTACAAACCGTAGAAATAAGTTTAATAATTATAACAATTATAATAGGAATTAGTTTTTTATATCATATATATTCAAAACATAATAAGAACTTAAAGAAAAGATATATAAGTAGGACAAATGATTTAGATAAAGTATAGATGGAGAAATGGAACTTAATTGAACAAATAATCTCATTAGAAAAAGAAAAATTTAGGAAGTCATATAAATGTATAAATAAGAGCACCTGTATACGCCTAGAGACAGTTAAGAAACATTTGAATGTCATTGTGGGTTCACTGGAGGCAATTAGGATAATAACAAGTAACAGTGCTATATTCGGGCGTGCCGAATCTTATATACCCTTCACAACGTGTAGTCATGTAATAACAATTGTTTGTATCACCATTCATCCCATATAAAATACGTGCATACGTACACGTTAGAATAAATGTGGCATCGAATCCCAGCTGAGCCAAAAAAATTTAATTTTATTTTATTTAATATATTATTTATATTTATTATTTTTTTTTTATTTTTTAAAATTTTTTTTTTAAATTTTTTTTAAAAGTTTTTTTTTGTAGTTTTTTTTATTATTTTTTTCTTATTTTTAATATTTTTTTTTGTAATTTTTT
The DNA here is from genome assembly GCA_941918925.1 of Phyto melanocephala. NCBI lineage: Eukaryota > Metazoa > Arthropoda > Insecta > Diptera > Rhinophoridae > Phyto > Phyto melanocephala. Next base: position 71,405,436 of record OW799233.1, read on the forward strand.
TTGTTTGGTATGTTTTTTACATGTATCTATGTATGTATGTTGTTGTTGTAATTGTGAAAAAAAAACGAGGTGGTCGTGGTTTTTTGCTCATATCTCAGAAAGTTATGGGGCGATTGTGCTGAATTTCAATAGCGATTCATTCCTGGATATTTCCAAGAGATTGATACCATATACAGATCTGAGGAACATATAGTTGCTTCTAAAAGTTGATTTCAACCAACACACGGACAGACGGTCAGGGCTTAATCGACTCCTCTATTCATAAGCTTTCAGAAAATATATACTTTATGGGGTCGGAAATGAAAATTGTAGAAATTACAAACGGAATGACAAAGCTATATATACCCTTGTGCACCACAGGTGAAGGGTATAATAAATAGGAATAGAGAGAAATTTACAAGGGAACACAAGAAACAGGTTTTGGAAGTATATTGGGATTTAAGAGACCAATTGGTGAGAATACTTGATAGGTACAGTAAAAATCAGACAGTGCCCCATTCGATTGAGCAGGCATTGAAAATTGACACGGACATTGTCCTAGTTTGTAGAGATACTGAGAATTTTGACCCTATATCAGAGGAGGAAACCGACACAGAAACGGAAATGCCTCAATCGATAACAGAATTTTTTAATACAGCCTCAAGGCTGATGATTGAGTTCGATGGAAAACCCGAGAACGTAAAGGGCATTCATTGATTCACTGCAATTGGTCGATTCAATAAAAGATACACATGAGCAGACTGCGGTATCTTTGATTAAGACCAAACTGAAAGGCAGTGCTAGGAATTTAATAGGGAATGAATCTAGCATAATAGATATAATAACTAAAATACAAAGTTTCGTTAAGGGCGAATCCGTTGAAGTTTTGTCGGCAAAGATAATGAATACACGACAGGGCAATAAGACTGCGAACGCTTACTGTTCAGAGATAGAAGCGCTTGCGAAATCGCTGGAAAGTGCTTATATATCAGATGGGTTGCCATACTAACTGGCAAACAGGTACTCTACACAAGTGGCCGTAAAGGCACTAACTAAAAACTGCACGAAGATAAGGTAAAACTTATAATAGAGGCAGGCCAATTTAGCTACATGAACGAGGCTGTTGGCAAATTTATAAATAGTTGCACTGAGGCAACAGGGCAACAAAATTCGATACTACAATTCAGTCAAAGACCTAATTTTAGGAATTACCAGGGAAACTTTATTTTCTAAAATTACAATTTTTATTAAAATTGCTGTCACTGTTTCGCCAATAATATGTTGGCTCGTCAGGAAACAAATAGTTATGTATGTATTTTGTGATAAAAGAAATTTCAATTATATGTAAGAAAGGCAAAACTCAATAAAAAATACTTATGTACCTGTTCCCTGCACTGCAATTTCCTAAAAAAACCCACATGCAATAAATGTGCAAAAACTAGCTAAACCGAAGTCAGGTAGAATTTTTGTATTGTTGTTGTATTTTTTGGCCCGAAATTTTTTTTAGTGATTTTTTAAAGGCTCTGCAGCTTTTTATTTTATTTTGAAGCATTTCATAACACATTATGAGAGAAAAGTAAATAAAAAAAAATAATAAAAATAACGCACTAAATAAAAACTCTACTGAAGCAATGAATTAGAGTACAAAAAGAAAAATAAATCGCCATCGGGCATAAAATGCTGCTTAAAAAAATGCCAAAAATCGAGAAGACATTTTAAGGGCTTAAAAATGTTTAAATTTCCTTCCCCGGATATGATATTAGGTCAAATTTGGCGAGAGAAATGTCGAATTCCAGAAGAGAATTTTAATAAAAATCTTTATATTTGCGAAAATCATTTTTCAAGTTCATACGTTGGATTAACAAAATTAAAAGCTGACGCCATTCCAACTGTATATATTGATGAAATGGAGGAAGAATTGGAAGATTTTAACGCAGAGCTCAGGTCCTCCCCAAAAAATTTAGATTGCGAAAATATCGAAGCCGCTTTCTGCTCAAATTGCGAAAATCAAACTCTACTTGCAGATCACTACCGGAAAAAATATAGTAATCTCCTCAAAAAATACAAAAAAGAAAAAATTTTAAAATCAAAGCGACCCACACAACATACTAAAAAGTTAAATAGTAATAAATAATAAATAAAATATAATAAAATAAATATAATAAAAAATAATAATCACACTAGAGCTGCATGTATAAACATTTAGTGTACTTGACAATAAGCGAAAGTTTTTTCGAAAACTCCAATTTGTAAAAGTATCTGTAATACATTAGAAAACATCGCCTTTTTTATTTATTTAAAATACCTCAAGTGAAATTCAAATGCTTGAAAAAAACATTTTCACCTATAAAAAATTTCATTCTATTAAAATTATCTCAAATCAATCAAAATGTACACGTACATTAAAATTTCGCTAAGAAGGGCAAATAAAATTCGATCGCAATTGATGCAATCTCATTCGTACAACAACAATACATATATGCTTTTGCTACTGTAACACAGTCGAGCATATTTGTTTTCAAAATAATTTTTGTATACATTTGTTTGAGTTTATTTGACCTTTTTTATAAATGTAAATTTATATTCCCTCATATCATTGTTTGAAGAACATTAACACATCCATACACACATGCGTAAACAACATACATACACGCGTACGTAGTTAAACGTCTGACTGACAACAATTTGTTGAGATGATGAATAGAAGTTGAATTTGTGCAAGAAATGAAAATATCAAAACATAAACAAACATACATACAAACTGAAGTATTTACAAACACACGCAATTACGTATGAGAGCGAAACATTGTTATGCTCTTTACTTTGCTTCTTTCCCTTTTGCCTTACCGACCGCGTCCTAAAATTTTTTTTAAAAAATATTTCAATTTGGGCCTTCATGCGCATTCTACATGATTTATATTCTTTGGTACTACACAAACTCACGTAAGTAAAGAGCAAAGAAGTGAAGGATTATACTAATGCACAGCTGGCAAAACATAGAAAAACCTTTTTGTAAGCTCTAACATACCTCAAAATATTTCACTGAAATCCGAAAATGAAATATAAACGTATTCTCGGAAACGTTATTAACTGAAGCTAAAGTAGCTACACCTTTTAAATGCTATAACGGCACTAAGAATAAATTTTCAACAACCATTCAAAACCTTATGAAGGAAAAAAGAAATCTAAGAAGACAATGGCAACTACACCGCTCGCCAACCTTGAAAATAGAACTAAATCACTGTCAAAAACCCTTCATTGTGCTCTTTTGGAGAATAAACAATCAGCTCTAAAAGCATATTTAGAAGGTTTAGACGCAACTAAATTCACGGATTATAGTCTTTGGAAGGCCACCAAAAGACTGAAAAACCCAATTAGATACGAACCTGCAATTCGACTTAGCGAGGGTAACTGGGCTAGGTCCTATAAAGACAAAGCTAAAGTATTTGCTGATCATCTCGAAAAAGTATTTACGCCTAATATTTCCAGCTCATGCACAACTTTACCAGATATTGAAGTTCGTGTTGTTTCCCCAATGAAAATTCGTTTCTCGTCCCTAACTTCAGCGGTCAAAAAACTGAAAACAAATAAATCCCCTGGCATAGAAAAAATTTCAGGAAAAATGATACGTGAACTACCAACATCTGCCCATAAGCTGATTTTATTCATATTCAATTCCATCTTAAGAACCGGCTTCTACCCTAAATCATGGAAAATCTCAGAAATTACTATGATATCTAAGCCAGGTAAACATGCTAGCCAATCGCCCGATAAGCTTACTCTCAATTTTATCAAACCTCTTTGAGAAAATATTTTTAAATGCGTTGACCCCATATTTAAACGACCACCACATCATTCCCGTTCATCAATTTGGATTCCGAAAAGATCATGGCACAATAGAACAAGTTCATCGCATAGTTAATCTTATCAGACAGGCTTTTGAGGACAAACGCTATTGCTCAACACTCTTCATAGATATTTCTCAAGCCTTTGACAAGATCTGGCATGATGGGCTTCTACATAAAATAGGTTCTTTGTTACCGCAAAATACCCACAAAATACTGCGAAATTATTTATTGGATCGTTCATTTGTAGTAAAGTATAAAGACTATATCTCGGACTCAAGACAAATCGCAGCAGGAGTTCCCCAAGACAGTATACTTGGTCCTCTCATGTATATAATTTTGTAGTGTATTAATGTCGTGGTGTATGCATAGCATAGTTTATGAATATATGTTGCTGCGTATGCATATTGTAATTAATAAATATATGTCGTGGTGTGTGTATATTATAGTGTGTACTTAGCACACGCTGTGGTGAATGAACTGACGAATAATTTGCACCACAAGTTTAATGCACTCTTCATTATTTTGTTTGCAATAAACAAAAAGGGTCTCATGTTACACACAACGATAATACAGCTAGCACTCGATGCATAGTGCAATGACTAGTGTGTTTTGTATTAGTTTATTTAAAAAACAATGTTAGTGGTTCTACTGTTAACATTTATATACAGGCAACACTTTAGGCATTGTACAAAATATAGTTGTAACGTGAACGAATAGTTACGGTAATACACTACAGAACCCACTGTAGGCTAAATAGCTATGTAAGCAATAATTTTGTATAAGAATCAATGAATTTCCAATAAAGACAATAATTCTTGTTCAACACTAAAACTGAGCGTTTCACCCGCCCTGACAAGAATAAAAACTAACTTGGTTTTAATATTCTAATTATCCTAAATATCTGCCAGTTTCTTGAAGTGCAAGAAATATAACTGCACTCAAGAAAACTGAAAAGATTTTTTTTTAATCCTGTAGTGCAATTAATTTAATGCACACTTACAAAACTAAGGAAATGCTTGACATAATAAGCACCCTTAAAATAATAATTGCTAATTACCGAATATTAATTGGTAATTCAAAATAAACAAAAACTGATTCTGATCCTGACGAACTAGCCGAACAGTCGTCAGCAGCGAAAAAGGGATGCCAAATAAGATAAGGGAAGGACCACAACCACTCACCATAAAAGAATACATCAAAAGACAGAAGAAAACACGGAAAAGAGACCAAAGGTAAAAAGTATAAGAAAACCCAAACGAATAGGAGGATACCTCTGCCGGCTCAAGAGAGAAAAGTCATTACTACTGAGGGAAGTAAACAGCCAGCCACCACCCCGTTGGGAAGATGCCACAAAATTGTGGTTAAGAATAAACGAGTAGGAGAAACTAATAGAAATTAAAATAAAAAAGTAAGATGAAAACGAATTATTTGTAGAACTAAATTGTAAAATGAAGTGCATCATAGTGCACTCATAGGTCCGTAGGCGTAAACCGCCGTTGACAAAAGATTTTTTTTAAACATAGAATAAAATGAGATAAAATAAAAATTATTCTAAATTACTTAATTATTATTCTAATTATTCTAAAATTATTTTAAATTACATGAAATAAAATAAAAATGTACATGGAAAAGAAAAAATTTTTGTAAGCCTTATATGGTCCTCAAGAAAATGACTAGGAAAAACCTTAAAGAAAGAAGACCTAAAAATCCAATAAATTGGAATTATGTAGAGTATTATCCAACAATAGAGGAGGAAATAAGGAACTTAGAAAATTTATGGAAATCTTTGAATATAGATAGAAAACCATCAGAAGAGGAAATTAGGAATCCAACCACCAAATAGTTAGAAGTACGTTTAATGTTTGAGAAAGCAGGAATATAGAGAAAATATAGAAAAGAACATATTAAGATAGTATTAATTTCCATAATGTGTAGGTCTAAGACTAATATAGATCACCGAACGCTAACATAGTGAACGAAATAGAAATAGGAAAACAATCAATTAATCTACAAACCGTAGAAATAAGTTTAATAATTATAACAATTATAATAGGAATTAGTTTTTTATATCATATATATTCAAAACATAATAAGAACTTAAAGAAAAGATATATAAGTAGGACAAATGATTTAGATAAAGTATAGATGGAGAAATGGAACTTAATTGAACAAATAATCTCATTAGAAAAAGAAAAATTTAGGAAGTCATATAAATGTATAAATAAGAGCACCTGTATACGCCTAGAGACAGTTAAGAAACATTTGAATGTCATTGTGGGTTCACTGGAGGCAATTAGGATAATAACAAGTAACAGTGCTATATTCGGGCGTGCCGAATCTTATATACCCTTCACAACGTGTAGTCATGTAATAACAATTGTTTGTATCACCATTCATCCCATATAAAATACGTGCATACGTACACGTTAGAATAAATGTGGCATCGAATCCCAGCTGAGCCAAAAAAATTTAATTTTATTTTATTTAATATATTATTTATATTTATTATTTTTTTTTTATTTTTTAAAATTTTTTTTTTAAATTTTTTTTAAAAGTTTTTTTTTGTAGTTTTTTTTATTATTTTTTTCTTATTTTTAATATTTTTTTTTGTAATTTTTTTTGTTTGGTATGTTTTTTACATGTATCTATGTATGTATGTTGTTGTTGTAATTGTGAAAAAAAAACGAGGTGGTCGTGGTTTTTTGCTCATATCTCAGAAAGTTATGGGGCGATTGTGCTGAATTTCAATAGCGATTCATTCCTGGATATTTCCAAGAGATTGATACCATATACAGATCTGAGGAACATATAGTTGCTTCTAAAAGTTGATTTCAACCAACACACGGACAGACGGTCAGGGCTTAATCGACTCCTCTATTCATAAGCTTTCAGAAAATATATACTTTATGGGGTCGGAAATGAAAATTGTAGAAATTACAAACGGAATGACAAAGCTATATATACCCTTGTGCACCACAGGTGAAGGGTATAATAAATAGGAATAGAGAGAAATTTACAAGGGAACACAAGAAACAGGTTTTGGAAGTATATTGGGATTTAAGAGACCAATTGGTGAGAATACTTGATAGGTACAGTAAAAATCAGACAGTGCCCCATTCGATTGAGCAGGCATTGAAAATTGACACGGACATTGTCCTAGTTTGTAGAGATACTGAGAATTTTGACCCTATATCAGAGGAGGAAACCGACACAGAAACGGAAATGCCTCAATCGATAACAGAATTTTTTAATACAGCCTCAAGGCTGATGATTGAGTTCGATGGAAAACCCGAGAACGTAAAGGGCATTCATTGATTCACTGCAATTGGTCGATTCAATAAAAGATACACATGAGCAGACTGCGGTATCTTTGATTAAGACCAAACTGAAAGGCAGTGCTAGGAATTTAATAGGGAATGAATCTAGCATAATAGATATAATAACTAAAATACAAAGTTTCGTTAAGGGCGAATCCGTTGAAGTTTTGTCGGCAAAGATAATGAATACACGACAGGGCAATAAGACTGCGAACGCTTACTGTTCAGAGATAGAAGCGCTTGCGAAATCGCTGGAAAGTGCTTATATATCAGATGGGTTGCCATACTAACTGGCAAACAGGTACTCTACACAAGTGGCCGTAAAGGCACTAACTAAAAACTGCACGAAGATAAGGTAAAACTTATAATAGAGGCAGGCCAATTTAGCTACATGAACGAGGCTGTTGGCAAATTTATAAATAGTTGCACTGAGGCAACAGGGCAACAAAATTCGATACTACAATTCAGTCAAAGACCTAATTTTAGGAATTACCAGGGAAACAGTAGAAGATTTCGCCGAGGATTTAATTACCAGTGGAACGCGACAGGTAACAATAATTATACTAGAAATAATTACGACGGAAATATTAGTAATAATAATAATAGGAACGGACGGTCTGGAAACTACGTCCGACCAATGGTTTCAGATGACAATAGTTCGGGAAACTCGAACGATCCCCTAAGAATAGAACATTGAACAATAGAATTTACAACGTCAATCTCAACTTATGCTTCTTTATCAACATTTATATACATAACACTAAAACAGAAGTAATACTACTAGTAGACAAAGGTGTAGATATTTCAGTAATAAAGTCAAAACATTTTAAAATGGAACACATAAACACTAACATAATGACAACACTGAGTGGAATAGGACAGGGTAAAACCAATTCCATAGGAAGCATATTTTTCGACTTAAATTTTGGAAATTATTTAATACCTCACAACTTTCAGGTAGTACAAAATGATTTTCCAATACCTTGTGATGGAATTATTGGCATGGACGTCATTAAGAAGTACAATTGCATCCTAGACTTTAATGAAGATTGTGATTATCTTGTCCTACGCCCCTCTTACATACCACAACCAATAGAAATACCAATCACGAACAACTGCGATAAAATTGATTCGCCACCAAGGTGCGAAGTAATACGCCAAATTAAGTTTGTCAATACAAATGATGAATTATTAATTCCAAATCAGGAAATTGTACCCGGTGTATTTATTGCAAATACATTGGTGAAATCAAACAAAGCATTTATCCGTATTATGAACACTAATGACAATATAACCACAATTGAAAGTAGTAAAATAAAAACCGAAAACCTCTCTGAATATGATATAATAGAAAGAAACCACTGTAAAAAAGCACCAAGAAAATCGGAAATAATGAAGATTTTAAAGAAAAATTTTCCAAAACAGTTAGAAAAAACATTAACTGAACTTTGTGAGTCATATAGTGATGTCTTCGGTTTAGAAACAGAAAGTATTACAACAAATAACTTCTATGAACAAAAGTTGAGAGTGAAGGATTCACAACCGGTGTACATTAAAAACTACCGGATACCACAGACACATAAGGAAGAAATAGATAAACACGTAAAGAAGCTAATACAAGACAAAATAATAGAACTTTCATATTCTGAGTATAACAGTCCAATTCTTTTAGTACCGAAAAAGTCCCTCCCAAATTCTGAGATGAAACGATGGAGGCTTGTAATAGACTACAGACAGTTAAATAAAAAGTTAATCGCGAACAAATTCCCATTACAAGAATAGACGATATCCTAGATCAACTTGGTAGGGCAAAGTATTTTTCATGTCTAGATCTTATGTCTGGATTTCACCAGATTAAATTGGATAAAAATTCTAGGGACTTAACATCATTTTCGACGAATAACGGTCCGTATAGATTCACTAGATTACACCCAATTCTTTTCAAAGAATGATGACGCTCGCCTTGAGCGGTTTAAGACCAGATCAGGCATTCCTATATATGGATGATTTGGTTGTATTAGGGTGTTCGGAGAAGCACATGCTTGTCAATTTGACAGACGTATTTAAATTATGTTGACGGCACAACCTTAAATTGCATCCTGAGAAATGTTCAATCTTTATGTGGGAGGTAACGTACTTATGACACAAATATACTGATAAGGGAATACTTCCAGACGATAGTAAATATACGGTCATCGAAAATTACCCGAGACCGAATGATGCGGATAGTGCAAGGAGGTTTGTCGCCTTTTGCAATTACTACCGTAGATTTATCAGGAATTTTTCTGAGTATTCTAGACACCTTACCAGACTGTCCAAAAAGGTCGTTCCTTTCGAATGGACAAAGGACTGCGATACGGCATTTGAATACTTAAAGAAGGCATTAATGAGTCCGACACTACTTCAATACCCCGATTTAACAAGGGAATTCTGCATAACAACCGACGAAAGTAAGAATGCTTCTGGAGCCGCGCTAACCCAAGAACACGAGGGAAAACATTTACCGATAGCATACGTATCGAAGACATTCACAAAAGGCGAGGGTAATAAATCAACAATCGTACAAGAGTTGATTGCAATACATTGGGCTATCACACATTTTCGACCATATATATATGGGAAACATTTCTTAGTTCGCACTGATCATAGACCACTTTCATACTTGTTTTCTATGAGAAATCCTAGTTCGAAATTGACTAGAATGAGACTGGACTTAGAGGAATATGATTTCACGGTAGAATATCTTAGGGAAAAGACAATTTTGTGGCCGACGCTTTGTCGCGCATAACAATTAATGAAGTGAAGGCAATGAATTTGAAGAATAATACTATATTAGGAATGACGACAAGGTCAGTAAGCAGAAAGGCAGAGAGAATGGCAAGGAAGGATCCTATTGAAGATAGACATCAATTGAATAAGGATAAGAAGCCCAATATATATGTCCCAGTAAACAATACTGACGTCAGGAAATATTACAAATTAAAGATTACTCCGGAAAGATGTTACATCAGACGGGGATAATCTATTGTTACATATATACAAATTAATGATTTGTTTATTAATGAGAAACTTGACTTAGGACAATTCTTCTCAAGGCTCGAGGAAGTGGCCGGTAAACAAAATATAATGAAATTACAAGTGGCACCAAGTGAGAAAATTTTCGAATTTATCTCTATTAATGAATTTAAAGATATGGTCAATATGAAATTAGATAAAGTAAAAGTAGCGCTACTTAATTAGGTGATCCACATAAAGAAGGATGTCGATAATATATAAGAGATACTGAAACGATACCATGATGACCCTATAGAGGGAGGCCATTCAGGTGTTTCTGAAACTCTTAATAAGATTAAAAGATATTTTTATTGGAAAAATATTACAAAAGACGTAACAAAATACGTCAAAGTGTGCCAAAAATGCCAGAAAGCCAAGATAACGACACACTTAAATGGTCCAATGATATTGACACCGACACCTATAAGAGCATTTGATACGGTTTTTATAGACACTATAGGCCCACTGACCAAATCATATGACGGGAGTACACAGTCACTATAATTTGCGACTTGACGAAATATTTGGTGACGATACCGATAAGGGACAAAAGTGCGAAAACAGTAGCTAAGGCTATTTTTGAACATTTTATTCTGACCTATGGCCCAATGAAGACGTTCATTACGGACATGGGTACAGAGTATAAGAATACTATTATAAGTGAATTATGCAATCTCCACAAGATAAACAATATAACATCTACAGCCCACCATCACCAGATGCTAGGAACTGTGGAAAGAAGCCATAGAACATTCAACAAATATGTAAGATCTTACATATCCGTTGACAGAAGCGATTGGGATGAATGGCTCAAGTACTTTACATACTGTTTTAATACTACGCCATCGTCAGTACATGAGTACTGTCCATATGAGTTAGTTTTTGGGAAAATGCCAAATAGATTTTTACAATTTAATAGGGTAGATGAAATAACACCTTTATACATAATAAAAGATTATGTTAAGGAAATTAGATATAGATTAGAAGTCGCTCACAAAAGAGCTAGGGAACTACTAGATAAAGCTAAACTAAGACAGAAGATAAATTATGATAAGGAAACATTAGATTATAACTTTAAAATAGGAGATTTAGTCTTATTAAGAAATGATACAGGTCATAAATTGGATTCACAATATAAAGGACCATATAGGGTAAAGAAAATAGATTTAAGACATAATGTTACTATAGTAGATAATAAGACAGATAAGGAACAAATAGTCCATAAGAATAGACTTAAAATTTATATACAATAAATACCTATTAAATATATGAGATCGCGATCCAAATATGTTTAAGAAAATTAAAATTAAATGTAAAATTAAACTTAAGTAACTAGAAGTTTTATTATAACTAATTGTACAAGAATGTTCATACAATCTTTGAGTTGTATGAGCATTATTCCGTAAAAGGGGGGTGTAGTGTATTAATGTCGCGGTGTATGCATAGCATAGTTTATGAATATATGTTGCTGCGTATGCATATTGTAATTAATGAATATATATCGTGGTGTGTGTATATTATAGTGTGTACTTAGCACACGCTGTGGTGAATGAACTGACGAATAATTTGCACCACAAGTTTAATGCACTCTTCATTATTTTGTTTGCAATAAACAAAAAGGGTCTCATGTTACACACAACGATAATACAGCTAGCACTCGATGCATAGTGCAATGACTAGTGTGTTTTGTATTAGTTGATTTAAACTACAATGTTAGTGGTTCTACTATTAACATTTATATATAATTTTGTATAAGAATCAATGAATTTCCAATAAAGACAATAATTCTTGTTCAACACTAAAACTGAGCGTTTCATCCGCTCTGACAAGAATAAAAACTAACTTGGTTTTAATATTCTAATTATCCTAAATTACAATTTATACATCAGATATGCCCACTAGTAACTTAATACACACGTCAACTTTTGCAGATGTCACAGCATTTATAAGCATAGATGAAAATCCAGTAATTGCTTCTAATTACCTGCAGGATCATATTAAAGAACTCGAAAAATGGCTCAACCAATGGAAAATAAAAGTAAACCCAACAAAGTGCGCACATGACACTTTCACCTTGAGAAAGGGAAACTGTCCTAACCTGAAGATAAATAACATCGCTATCCCAGAGCAAAATCATATAAAATATCTTGGTATACACCTTGATCGACGCCTTATCTGGTCTCAACATATCGAATCCAAATCTATGCAACTTAAACTCAAAACACTACAACTTCAGTGGCTTCTTTGTTCACATTCTGCTCTCAACCTAAACTACAAGGTTCTACTTTACAAAGCTATCATTAAGCCAATATGGACCTATGGAATCCAACTATGGGGAACAGCTTCTGCTTCTAATATAGAGAAATTACAAAGACGACAAAACAAAATATTGCGACTTATTACTGGAGACCCGTGGTACATTAGTAACGCGAATATTCACAAGGACCTTAATAAATATTAAATTTGTTCGCGACGAAATAAAAACCTTCTGCTCATCCAAAACCCCTCGCACAGAATCTGCTGTATTATAATGGACATACTCGACTCAGGAGGATCGACACATTGACCCTCGCGGTCTCGTTAGAATGATGACCACTATGCAATGAAAATTGAAGTCTCTATTGCAATGGCAAAAGACCCAGAAATTAGTTAATTTAAGATTTTAATACTTATTCTAATTTTCTTAATATAGAAAGATCCAATAAATAAATTATGAGTTAAAAAAAAAAAATTGTTGTTGTATGGTTTGTTTTAATTTGATTATTTTAACTTTAATTTTGATTGATTTGCTTGGCCACTTTAAGCATTAAATTAAATAATTGAGTTCAGTTTTTAAGAAAACTCGAGAAACAACATAACGTAAGCTCAGAGGAAAATTGTTAAGACTTTTTAATAATAAATAAATAAAATATAAATAATTTTAACAACATCTTAATTGGCGCCCAACGTGAGGCACGACGCACAGTGGACCATTCTTCGAGAAGGCGGGCAAAACTCATTTTTTATGGTCACCGCACGTTGGGTTCAAATGGTATCAAAGTGGCGATTAATTGATATTTAGAAATAAAGTTTTTATAATAAATTGAATTTTTATTTTTGTTGAACTTTTCTGTTTAAACTAATATTCTTAATCAGGCTTGAGTTCATATTTAATATTCTTTATTTTTACAAAGAATTTTTTTAATTGTGATAAATGAAAGAATAAATCTTGAAAAATTATATTTTTACCGACACTAGCCGAGTGGAATGCATTTTCGAAACCAGCTATGATTTCATCATAGGTCCACTCGGCTAGTGTCGGTAAAAATATAATTTTTCAAGATTTGTTTTTATAATAAATTTTGGTATAAGGTAAAAGTAAATAAAATTCTGTATCACTAGCTGTAAAAATCAATCAACTAAGTTGTTTACTTACTATTCAGTGAGCGGTCAAAGTCAGCAAATTATTGCTGTTTTTAAAAAAAGTGAATAAATTGGAAATTTTTACAATTCAAGCGAGTATTATTAGTGTTGAATCTATTAAAAGCAAATCTTTTATAATGGAACCTTCAACATCAGGTATAAAATTATATACTAAAATTTTTTGTTTACATGAAAATTATGTGGAAATATTTTTAATAATTTTTTTAAAAAGGTCCATATTTGCGATAATTTCCGCATTTAATGGGCCACAAGTATTAAGTTAGTAAGTGTTGAAATTAGTTTTATGGATTTTAGAAAAGCATAGGATATCAGCTTATATTTTAAAGAAAAAAAAAGTCCGGACAATGCCCGGCCCTTTTTTTATTTTCATTTTTGTGTAAAAACTCTGGTTGTCATTTATTGAACAAGACCAGTAAATGTGTTTTAATATTGTCATTCTCTTTATTTTTATGTTTTATTTTATTGTTTTTGTTGATGCATTTTGTTTTTCTTAGAGATAAGTGCGTGAGTGATTTCGGTCACTAAAGCTCACGTAAAAAAAACTTAATCTCGCACAATTTACAGGAAGTAAACATATATTTAATACTTCTAGCTAGATTCAAGTGATAAAATTTTAATTTAATCACGATCATAAATGGTTTACGCATGCTAACGAACTTACTCTCACGTACTTTTCGTAACTAAAAGCTATTATTACCATATACTTTATGTTATATTAATTTTTTTAATAACAATTTAAACAAACAAGTTTTAAAATTAAAGTTACACACCTTTATTAATTTATTCTTGTCTCTACGATAAAATTTTTTCATAAATTTGCTCACAATAGATATTTTGTTGAAAAATATCCATGGTTTTGTATGCCTCCCACTTTGCATAAATTTTTTATTTGTGGGCTGGAGAATATAGAGCACACACTTTTACCAATAGGAGAATTATCGGAAGAAGCTGAAACAAAGATTTTAAAAATTAAAAAGAGCACTTTGCTCGAAAATGCAGCCGGGAAAAGTCCGATGAAGATATTTTCAATAGGTTTCTGCTAAGTTCTGACCCATTTATATCTAGCATGAGCAAGAAATATGAGCGGAAAAAATCTAATTTATTTATCTAGAGTAATAAATATTATGGTAATGAAAATAGTGATAAAGATTCTGATGATAATGATGAAGAATATCAAAATAATGATGATGAAGATATTGATCCTCATTTATGATAATTTGGATCTTTGTGATGAATTTTAAAATGCAGAATAATACAAATATTTTAAAATACTTTTTATTAAAAACGTAAAACGAAAACAAAGATTCCCAAAAAAGTTTTAAATTTTTTATTTTTTCAGATTAATTTTTACATTTATGTATGAATGTAGTGAAAGCAAAAACTAGATACAAATTTTTAATAATAGGAATACATATTATTAACTTATTCTTTAAATTTATTTTGATTTCAAAGTTACAGCGAAAATTGCGGATTTTTTTTTTGAAAAACAAAAAAACGCCTTACAGGTTAAAAAATTTTTTCTTCCGTTTTTTTAAAGCTGTGTTTTTATGTATTTATGATTATTCATTACTAAAAAATTGTAATATATTTTTTTGTAGCTTTTGAAAAAAAATTTGTACATTTAAAAAAATTTTTGAAAAACAAATGTTGAAATTTAAATTAAATTTATACTAATTTAAATATATATAATATATTTATTATTTTAATTTTTCAATAGCACGTTGAGTATGCGCTAATTTTCAGTTCTATTCATTAATTTATCGCTTTTCATTCAAAAGTTACAGCATAAATTGTTAACTGAGGTCCTTTTTTCCAAAAAACAATAATAGGCTTAACGGGTTAAAAAACATTTTTATACTTTTTTTTCTAAAATGCTGTGTTTTTATGTGCTTATAATAACTCATCAATAAAAAAATATAATATTTTAAAACTATGGCTTCTATGAATTAATCGCCACTTTGGGTACTATCGAACCCACTGTGCACCGATTGAAAAATTTTAAAGTTCATTCGAATGTAGATACTAGTGTACCTCGTGAGCCAAAAAATTTAAACTTAATCTCACATATATTACAGAGGAAAGGGTGATTCAAAATGGATATTCTCAGCATTTTGCTAAATTGGGAAATTTATTAGTAATATTTTGATTTTTAAACTTCTATAACCTTTTGTTTTTAAAAGATTTTCAAACGAAATAAATTTTGTATAATTTTATAATTTGTTAGCTATTAGTTCACGAAAAATAAATTGTTTATGATGTTTAGAAATAATTTTTTTTTTATGTTTAAATTTTCCTAAATTGCCATTTTAAGTAGAGCATAACTTCTAGAGAACATAAGAGCAAAAAAAGAAGTTAGCACTATTTAGTAGACAAAACTCTCCTCTATACCGCTATACCCCATTGTATACCCGATCCGATCGTGAGCACTAGACCAATTTTTGTGCCACAAGGTCAAATATCTTTTGCAAAATTTGAGCAAAAGAGCTAAACAAATTTTTTTTGTATTTTTTAAGTATTTTAGTTTTTTTATCAAATTGCTTTTATGAGAGACGGACAGGGAGTGTTTATGGGTGGTAAAAAGTAGGCGGGGCTACGCACATAAAAAATAAGTTGTCATTTTTAGCTACTTGCACTGGACCGATTTTTCTGAAAGTTTGCACACATATTGAGCTGTCATGACTTAACAATTTCCTGATTAGAAAAGTGGAAAGTGCCACGCCCATAAAAAATATAATTTTTAACTACTTGCACTGGACCGATTTTTCTGAAACCTTGCATACATATTGAGCTTAATATACTCGTGATTAGAAAAGTGGGAAGTGCCACGCCCATAAAAAAAAGTAAAATTTTTAGCTTCTTGCACTGGACCGATTTTTCTGAAACTTTGCACACATATAGAACTCTCATGACTAAAAGTTGGTGTTTAGAAAAGTGGGCAGTGCCACGCCTATTACACAAAAGTTATAATTTTTAACTTCTTGCACTTGATATTCAATTAAAATTTCGAATGCAGTTTTATTCATTAAGGGGCGTAGCAACGCGAGTTACGTCGGAGACAACTAAAATTGTGCAATTGTCAGACTTACACAATTCAGCATTTTTTTTATTTGTTAACAAAAGTCACTGAACCGTTTGTTAACAACATGATTATAAAAGGTAATTTAATACTTCCTTAGTTTTAAGTAATAAAATGGATTAAGCACTTTTAATTTTAAACTCAATTTTACAAAAACAAAATATAGACTAAGCAATTTTAATTTCAAGCATCAATTTTATATTAATACATTTTTAAGTAATAAAATAGATTAAGCACTTTTAATTTTAAACCCAATTTTACAAAAACAAAATATAGACTAAGCAATTTTAATTTTAAGAACCAATTTTATATTAATACATTTTAGTAAAATATTAGTCAGTAGAAAATAAAAGTTCAATAAATAAAGTAAAGAAAAACTTAAAACTAAAGTTTTGGTTTTTTATACATTCTATTGCATTTAACTGGCGCAGTCGACGGTAGGATCTAACCCCGAAGGATTAGACCAACTGCAAAATCCTTTCGAAAAAGGAACTTTTATTTAAAACAAATTTTTTTTTTTATAAAAAAAAGATAAAAAAATTTATTAAAATATAATAATAAACAAGAAGGACTTTTCAATTAAACTAAAATTATGATAATAACAATTAAACTCAACAAAAGTTTACGAATACAGTGTACTACTAAACCAAGTGATAAAATCTTCGATACATTTACCACAATCACAATCAAGAAGGTGAAAAGTAAAAACTGATAAAAAATGGAAACCGAACAAGAAACACCAACAACAACCAACTCCCCTACGGAGTCACCTATCCCGGTAACTGAAATCCTCAAACAGGCGTCAAAAATAAAGGAGTATAGAGGAAGCAGAGATTATGCCCTATCGTCATTTTTGAGAGAAGTGGAACTTTTTCTTCTAATTTTTGAAAACAAAAGACTACAAGGATATGTCTTCCAAAGATGCGTCATCAATAAAATACAGGGAGCAGCTTTAAATGTTATCCGAACATTAGGACCAGATGCGAGTTGGGAGCAAATTAAAAAGGCACTCATCTATAACTTTGGAGTGAGAGAAACTTACCATTAGCTATATCACAACGCTCTGTCCCTAAGGAATTACAATGTAAGTCAATATTATTAAAATCTAAGCTCTATTTTAAGTAAGTTTAATGAATAATACGAACAGAATACTAATAAGCCTGTTGAGTTTAATCCAAAGAATAATGAAAGTATGATTTTAAAAACATTTCTAAATATAATACAGCCTTACATGGCAAGCATCATAAATCTCAAAAATCTTGTAGTAAAATTTTTACTTAAAAAGTGGTTTTATTGTATTTTCCCATCGTATTTATCAAGTTTCTTTCATCAGAACTTAAAAATTTTGACATAAAAAAATTGGTTAATTTTCATATTTTTAAGCTACATGAAATTGTTATTTATTTAAAAGAGAGAGCCGAGGGGGCAAAAATCTCAAAAATCTTGTAGTAAAATTTTTACTTAAAAAGTGGTTTTATTGTATTTTCCCATCGTATCTATCAAGTTTCTTTCATCAGAACTTATTTATATAGTAGAAACCTAACTAGTATTAGATCAGATTTTTATACACTAGAGGAAACAGGGATAATTAGACAAAATAGTAATCACTCACACAACAAACAAATACCAAACAGGGAACAACACAGTCAACCCAGTTACTCAGGTCAATCTTACAACCAAAGGAAATTTAGGCAGACAGGCAATTCTGGACAGTTTAGGCATAGAAACAATTCTGGACAGTTTAGGCATACAAACAATACAGGACTACACCGCCATTCGAACTTGCCTAGAAACGACCAATGTGGACAGACATCAGGACAAGTACGAAATCATTTCAGACAAAATTATGCAGAGCCAATGGACGTCGATCACATCGATGAAGAAAATTTTCGGTTACCAGCCGAAAATCTAATTTACCGTTAGTAGAACTGACAATAGGGAACACTAAAATAAAATGCCTAGTAAACACAGGATCATCGACGACGTTTATCAGCAAAGAAACACTTCCACAATACAAACGAGTTAAATTGGACAAACCTTTATTTTTTAGGACATTAAACGGACTAATGGAGGTAAATTATGAAATTATTACAGAAACACCGAAAGAATTCAAAGACAATAATCTCATCTGTTGGAAATTGACAGATTTCAAAAACAAACAATTTGACGGCTTAATAGGTCAAAACATCCTGAAAATTTTAAAGGCTAATATAAATATAGGCGAGGAATATATATATATATATATATTGGTTCCTTTAGTTCCTATAAGGAGCATAGGTGAGGAATACATTGAAATTAATAATAATAAGATAAAATTCTGCAATGCTTGTCCATACGAATATGACAATATTCATACTCTAGAGGGATCAGAAATCAGTGATGTAACAAATAAACTCTTAAGAGATGACATGAACGAGGATGAATTTAGAAAACTGAAAAGCCTATTAGATAAGAATGAGGATCTATTTTTTCACGAGGGAATGGCATTAAGTCATACCCACGAAATACAGCATGAAATCATCACCAAGACAAATAATCCTGTATATTCTAAAATATACAGATATCCTCAAATCCATGAATAGGAAATAAATCGTCAGATGAAAGAAAAGCTGCAACATAATTTTATTAAAGAGAGTAACTCTCCATATAATTCTCCCATTTGGATAGTCCCCAAGAAAACGGACTACTCCGGGAAGAAAAAGTGGCGGATAGTAATTGACTACCGCAAACTTAATGAAATCACGGTGGACGATAAGTTTCCTATGCCGAATATTGAGGGTATATTAGATAAACTTGGAAGGTCACAGTACTTCACCACCCTTGACTTAGCCAAGGGCTTCCACTAAATAAGAATAAAAAACGAGGATAGGAAAAAGACAGCATTTCAACCCCATTAGGCCACTACGAATTTGTTCGCATGCCATTCGGGCTAAAGAATGCCCCTTCAACCTTTCAACGCCTAATGAATTCTGTACTAAGGAACCTCATTAATAAAATCTGCGTAGTATACTTGGATGATATTTTAATCTTCAGCACAAGTCTAGAAGAACACATCCAAAACATCGAAAAGGTATTTGACAGACCAAGATCACATAATTTGAAAATCCAGGTGGATAAATGCAAGTTGTTTGCAAAAGAGACGGAATATTTAGGCCACATACTAACAACAGATGGTGTTAAACCAAATCCGGCAAAAATTGAAAGCATTCAGAAGCTTAGGCTTCCTGAAACACAGAAACAAATCAAATCCTTCCTCGGAGTCACGGGATATTATAGAAAATTTATCCGAGATTATGCAAAAATTGCACATAACATGACAAAATATCTTAGAAAAAACACTAAAGTCAATAAGTGACCCACAATATATCGATGCCTTTCAGAAATTAAAAAGATAGTTAATCCGCCTATACTTAAATATCCCGATTACAATAGGAATTTTAAATTGGTTACTGATGCAAGTGATTGCGCTATAGGGGCTGTGCTCATGCAAGGAGATCATCCTATCAGTTATGCAAGTAGAACCCTCAATGACTACGAAAAGAAATATGCAACTGTCGAAAAAGAATTATTATTGTTTGGGCTGTTAAATATTACAGGCCATACCTCTATGGAAGACCCTTTGATCTGGCAATAGACCATCAGCTTTTTAGTCTGGCTCTACACAAAACACGAAGGTAAGGACATCAACCCAAGGCTTCAAAGATGGCTTATGGAGTTAGGCGAATACAATATATAAATGAATCATATAAAGGGTAAAGAAAACAAAATAGCAGACTTTCTGAGTAGGATCGATGAAAACACTGGTTAAATTCATGCAATAAATGATGAGAATGATATAGTAAACGACAATGTTAGTACCACTGGTACGATTCATTCACAGCAGGAAGAGCAAAATTACCATTTTCTAATCCTAGATACGGTGGTGAATAGATTTCAAACTCAATTAATTTTAACTGAACACAAAGTGAAGGAAATTGAAATAGTCAATGGAAAGAGAAAGATTTTTGATAGTAGAGATGAAATCCAATCCAATTTTATGACCGACATTTTTATAAGATTTCCTAAAAAGGGAAGAGTAGGAATATTTTCTGAACTGAGTGATGAAGTCTATAATCAGGTTCAGCTTAAGCTGATTGAACTTTTTGATACTAGCATAAAGTTTTACAGATGTAGTCACCATGCAAAAGACATGGGCAATGAGGACGAAAGTTATAAACAAATAGCGAAGTACCACAAAATCGAAACAGGTCATGGTGGAATAACGGAAAATTATGAGGGACTGAAGAAGATAATTTATTTTAGGAATCTTAAGACCTTAATTAACAAATATATAAACAACTGTGAAATATGCAACAAATCAAAATATGATCGTAATCCATTAAAACCAAAATATCATATCACTGAAACTCCATCGGACGTTAACCAAATTATACATTTGGATGTTTATACCATAAAGAAACACAGTTTTTTAACATTTATAGATAAGTTTTCTAAACATGATGTTGCTATATACCTAGAAGACAGGAATAGTACCACGGTAGTTGAAAAGTTAAGAAAATTTTTATCCATTAGAAGCAAGCCAAAGAAAATTATTACTGATAACGAATTTAATTCCACAAATGTAAAGGAATTTTTAAGACAGGAAGGGATTGATGTACATTTTACTAAACCTAACAACCATACAGAAAATGCGGATATAGAGAGATTGCATAGCCCTATATCAGAAAAGTTTAGAGCGTTCGAATCTGAAAATTCACCCCTTTCATCTCAAGAACGAATATTTAAGTATGTAGAGTGGTACAATAAGTCCACTCACTCTGTAGTTAAAGAAAAACCATTGGATATCATAGAAGGTAGAGTTGGCAAAGGTATAATAGAAAAAAAATCAAAGAGGCAAAACAGCGTATTATAAATAAGAGAAACGAAAAAAGGGAGGATTATGAAAGAACAGATGATGAGGGCTATGTGAAAAATTATAAAACATTACGACACAAATATGAGCTTAGATACCGTAAATTAAAACTAGAAAACATACATCCTTTAAATATTAAACGAAAAAATAAATTTTTAGGACAATTGAACATTACTCGTTATGCTGATAATGCTAATACCAATGGCAATAGCATCCCTGACAATCCATCCAATCGATAATTCTGGCGGATTCGCTGAAATTAAATTAGATGACGTACAAATAATCTTAGAATATAATAATATCATTCATATAATTGATATTCAACAAATAACAAAGGAAATCGACAATCTAGAAACAGAGATAAGCCAATTTCAATATATCAAGAACAAAATTCTTCTCGAACACGAATTAGAAAAACTCAAAGTAAAGGTACAGACTTTACACCATAACAGACGTAAAAGAGGTTTATTTAATGCAATAGGCTCAAGCTTAAAGTGGATAGCAGGAACAATGAGCGACAATGACCGAGTAGATATTGAAGAACACTTAAAAATTATAGATAAAAATAATCACAGAGCAATAGACGACCTTAATAAAAATATTTACGTAAATAACCATTTCAATCATACATTAAACCAACTCAAGGCAACAATAGACACGGACAGGAAAAGTATCTCAAACCAGTTCAAAGCGATAAAGAAAAACGATGGCAATATAATTAACGAGATATGCTATTTAGATACTTTACTCAAATTAAAAATACTATCGGATGGTCTGGAACACATTCAGAACAACATAGTATCCGCAAAATTCAATATAATGACTAGCAATATCTTAACGGAAAAATAAATTAACGACTTTAAGATTGATTTTTACGAATTTCAGTACATGCAATTAGGAACCGCAAAATACAAAGACGACCACATAATATTTGTAATAAAATTCCCAAAGGACACAGTGACAGTTAAACGATCCCTTATCACACCCATCACCGACACAAACTTCACACAGTTAAACTTTAAACCACAAGAAGTTCTACACTACAACGGACAAGTATATGAATATAGAAAAAACAATTTTAAAGAAATTAAAATATCAAATTTGTGTATATATAAAAATAATTGTAAGAAAATAAGAGAATATAAAAAAGAAATAACAGAAATAGAATCCGGCTTAATACTGCTAAAGAATTTAAATGGAAGTATTGTCTCCAGTAATTGTGATGAAAGGAGCCTTTCAATAAGCAAAAACTATTTATTTACATTTCATGATTGTAAAATAATAATAGATAACGAAACTTTTGTAAATTCAGAAAAAACATACAGAGATAATTTTGTTATCCCCTCAAAAAATCAAATTGAATTTAATATCCTAGAA
This sequence comes from Phyto melanocephala, assembly GCA_941918925.1. Lineage (NCBI taxonomy): Eukaryota > Metazoa > Arthropoda > Insecta > Diptera > Rhinophoridae > Phyto > Phyto melanocephala. Next base: position 71,428,422 of record OW799233.1, read on the forward strand.
CCTACGTTTGATGAAATAGTTTTAAGTGAAATAGAAAATGTAAAAGAAATTAAAGAATTAAAATATCATAAAAAATATAGTAGTACATCAATTATAACAATATTTATTTTAATTTTCCTATTAATCATGTTATTGACAACGCTCAGTGTGTACACAATAAAAATACGAAGAAAACTTAAATCCAAAATTCAGAAGAATTTTTACACAAAGGGGGAAGAAGTTACGTCGGAGACAGATCCGACTTCACCCAAAATAAATGTCGATTGGCAAAAATAATAAGAGGTCAATTGCCCAACTAAAATTGTGCAATTGACAGACTTACACAATTCAGCATTTTTTTATTTGTTAACAAAAGTCACTGAACCTTTTGTTAACAACATGATTATAAAAGGTAATTTAATACTTCCTTAGTTTTAAGTAATAAAATGGATTAAGCACTTTTAATTTTAAACCCAATTTTACAAAAACAAAATATAGACTAAGCAATTTTAATTTCAAGAACCAATTTTATATTAATACATTTTTATAAAATATTAGTCAGTAGAAAATCAGAGTTCAATAAATAAAGTAAACAAAAACTCAAAACTAAAGTTTTGGTTTTTTTTGAACAATACATTCTATTGCATTTAACTCGCGCGCCGGGCTTGGATACTATGTATGTATTTACAACTGCACACAATAACAAACAGATCTCAACTAATTATGGTCTTACAGGTAGAAGTACAAAATCAGAAAGGGTACCGCAATTAGCCAAAAGTTATAGACTTCTTACTAAGCAAAATACTTTTGTGAGCATGTAATTTATAAGTTATTAAAATAATAAACAAAATCTAAGCGACCTGCAAATATTTGTTGTTTTTATACCCTTCACACAGTGAAAAAGGGTATATATAGGTTTGTCATTCCGTGTGAAATTTCTACAATTTTCATTTCCGACCCCATAAAGTATATATTTTCTGAAAGCTTATGAATAGGGGAGTCGATTAAGCCCTGTCAGTCTGTCCGTCTGACCGTCTGTCCGTGTGTATGTTGAAATCAACTTTTTGAAGCCCCCCGACATAGGTTGGACCCGGGTAAGGTATTAAAATATCAGAAATTTTCGGGACTAGATCGGTATTGAAAATCAGAAACATCGGAGCATAAACAACTGAGATATGAGCAAAAACCCACGACCACCTCGATTTTTTTTTCACAAAAACAACAACAACAAACATACATACAAACGTGTATACTGGTTAGAGAAAACGTGGCATCGAATCCCAGCTGAGCCACAAAAATTTTTTTTTTAATTTTTTTTAAATTTTTTTTTAAATTTTTTTTTTTATTTTTTTTTTTATTTTTTATTTAATATATTATATATATTTTTATTATTATTTTTTTTAATATTTTTTTATTTTTTTTTTGTTTTTTATATATTATATACATATATAATATTTTTTTTTTTTAATTTTTCTTTTAAATATTGTTTTTTTAAATTTTTTTTTTTTATTTATTTATTTTTTTTGTTTTTTCAACAGACATACGTGAATTTATAATTTTACAATGGGATGTTTTTATATATGTATGTTTTTATATATATGTACGTATTTCATATGGGATGAATGGTGACACACACTACTGTTACTGCATGACTACACGTTGTGAAGGGTATATAAGATTCGGCACGGCCGAACATAGCGCTCTTACTTGTTTATGATAATATGATAACGTCATCAAATACGGTATGAATTATCTTGTGCGTTAAATGTTTTGTAAACCATTAAAATTAATATGGAAATTCCTGGAAAAACAATGTGTGAATGTCTATTGATTGTGTTGCGTTTTCCCACCCTTCGTATGTGCGCATTTGATAGTGATGCTACCTGTCTACAGCGTTACCGTTTTGCGACTAAGGTGGCATTTTGACCCTTTTTCCCCTTCTTTTGCCAATTTTTATACCCTTCACACAGTGAAAAAGCGTATATATAGGTTTGTCATTCCGTGTGAAATTTCTACACCCCATAAAGTATATATTTTCTAAAAGCTTATGAATAGGGGAGTCGATTAAGCTCTGTCAGTCTGTCCGTGTGTATGTTGAAATCAACTTTTTGAAGCCCCCAACATCCCTTGGACCCGGGTGAGGTATTAAAATATCAGAAATATTTTGGAGTAGATCGGTATTGAAAATCACAAACATCGGTACATAAACAACTGAGATATGAGCAAAAACCCACGACCACCTCAATTTTTTTTTTACAAAAACATTACAACAACAACAGAGAAAACGTGGCATCTAATCCCAGCTGAGCCTAAAAAAAAAATTTTTTAATTTTTTTTATTTTTTATTTAATATATTATTTATATTTTTATTATTTTTTTTTTTATTTTTTTTTTAATTTTTTTTTTAATTTTTTTTTTGTTTTATATTTATTATATATATTTTAATTATTTTTTAAAAAAAAATTTTTTTTAAATTTTTTATTTATTTCTTTTAACATACATACGTAAAGTTATAATTTTAAAATGGGTTGTTTTTATATATGTATGTACGTATTTCATATGGGATGAATGGTGATACAAACTACTGTTATTGCATGACTACACGTTGTGAAGGGTATATAAGATTCGGCACGGCCGAATATAGCACTGTTACTTGTTTTTTAAATGCCCTTTTTGTGTCTCTTTTTAAAAATTACTAATATTTACTAAAATTGTTTAATTAATGGTATTTTTTAGAACTTAAGATGTTCGTTATTTTATAATTTTATGTAATTAATCAATTTTAAATTAACAACTTTATAATAAAAGTTCACATATATTATTTATAATGTATATTTGGACTTAATAAACCAATTTTAAACCCAAACTACTTCAAAAAACCAAATTTTGGCCCCTCGTACTAAAAATTTTTCGTGGGCCAAGGTTGGAACTTCCTCACAAAATTAAAGTTTTTAATAAGTATAACTTGCAAATTTTACTCAAAATATAGGACTTTGTACAAAACGAACGTTTTTAACAAGCTTGAATACTTTACTTTTTTTCCATAAATCAGCTAAAACTTAAAATGCATTTTAAACCAATCATAACTATTTTCTAACAGGTCGATATTTAAGTTTTATGTATTAAACCTAAAGCTAATATTCTCACCTAGTAAACAAACAAAAAACTGCGTTTAAAAATTCCATTCCAGTGAAAAGTTATAGATTTTAGACCGCCTTCTCGCGAAATGGTCCACTGTGCGACGGTTAATATTAAATAAATTCTCAACCGAAAAAAAAAAAAATTAGTTAAAAGACATCAAATACAACAACGTTTAAATAAATAAAAATCCTGAAGAGGGACACACCAAATTGAATAATAATATAACATATTAAACGGAAGTCATATTCCAATAAAAAAAGAAAAAACATTTATTACAAGTACCTTAAAAATGGAAAAAGAACTTTGAAGAACTATTAAGTTTTAAAAAATCTCATAAAAAGTAAACATTTACCTACAAAAGTGATTGAATATCTAGATCACACTGGATATTTCTGACGAAATATCAGTGCTTTGTTTGTGCAACCTGCAGTTTTTCCAAGGAAAAATCAACAACTCCCATTTTTTTTATTATTTAAAAAAATTATAAATCATTTTTAATTCTGGCTTATTTTATTTTTTAATATTGAACTTTCTTAAAACATTTATTAAATTTAAATCATTTAAGAATATCGAAAACCTTTTCCAATATTACCGAGTGCTATGCGTTTTCGAAACCATCTACGACCTATAAACCTTTTAAGATATAAAAGAAATGTATTAGTTGACAGATCAAAAACCAATTCAATATGAGCAAACAAAAATAGCGACATAAGTAGGTACAGAAAGAACCACAAAAGTCTACACCTGACATGAGAAAGAGATGTTGAACCTTGAAACGATCTGCTGGAAGTTTACCATTAATTGTTGCAATAATCGTTCGAACGACCTTTCTCTGCATTATTTTATTTAAAAGTAGGGTTAGTTTTTGAAAATTAGGTTTTAAGTTTTCTTTTTTATTGAGCAAGTCAATTTTTTCTCCAAATGATGATGGTTGAATATTGTGTACAATTCTACAATTACGATTTTTTTTGTTAAAGACTCGATAAATGTAAGCGACGATGACTAGAATGGCGACAAGTTAAATAAATGATAATTGATTTGACGACGATAGTTGTTTCGAGTGCAGTGGTGCTTCTGTACTTTCGACATTTTATTAACTAGATCTTTTGCAAAACATCTGCGGGGTTTAGTTTCGAGACCACGTGCATCCAAGGAATATTATGTGTTGAATTTTGTATTTTTAATACTCGGTATTGGAAATAAACTTTATCGTATTATACTTTGTTAAATGTTTATTATAAAAACAGTAGTTCATTGTTATTTATATACTTAAACAATTTTTATTTATTTTCAATTTGTAATTTGTTATAATTCAATAAACACTATTTCAATAGGTTATGGGCCCAGACCCAAACCGTTTAAGAAGAAGTTTGTAAATTGTTTGAAGAATTAAAGGAAAGATGGCAATTGTATCAGAAAGAATACCTTTGCTGAATAGAAAGAATTTTTCCATATGGTTTCCGCAAATGGAAGTAATTTTACACAAGAATTGTTTACTGCGAATGGTGAGAGGTGAAACCAGAAGTGGTTGTACTCAACAGTAACACGACAGCTCCAGAAAAACATCTATATGATGATTATTTAAAGAAACAGCGAGATTACGATGATTTTGATCGAGATGCTCGTGCGGAGATTTTAATAGCTCTGGAACTGGATATTGTGCGAATGCATTCGAATGGTGAAAAATTTTAAGTCATCTCATTAAGTGTGGATGTATCTTAAGAACACATACGATCGTAAATTTTCAAGAAATAAGGCAGAGTTATATCGAAAGTTGCTGAATTTTAAAATGTCTGAAAATCAAACTATCTCGCAATATTTATGTAGTTGGATCTGATGTTGCAGTCTCAGAAATAGTAGCTGATATAGACGAAGATTTTCTAATGGTAATGCTTTTAGATGGTTTGCCAATTAAATGCAAAGCAGTTAAAGCAGCATTTGACACTGCCAATGAGTTTCCAACTCTTAATATTTCAAGATCAAGACTCTTAGAGATTGGTGACAAGCCTGAAGAGGATGGAGTTCTAGACAATGCCCTCAAGGTATACAAATCTTAAAGTAGCAGCAAAAGGAAATTTGGTAACTACAACAATATAGAAAATAAAGGTATGAAAGTTTTTCCTTTTAATTGTCATAACTGTGGTAAAAATGGTCACATGTCTAAAAAATTAAAAAAACAAGATAATTAAAGCAAATGAAGCATATGTCACATCTGGTTTTGCTGTATCAACAATACGAGCTAATATTTCTATCAGTTTATCAGGTGATAGCAAGGCGAATTCATACAGGTGTAATTATCAGCCCAGCTGATGGGGATTGATTTCATTTATTATTGCAGGGATAGGAAATGTGATTTTGGTTTCGGTGTTAAACAATTAACTTGATTGTACTTTTTTGATAATAAATGTGCTAAATTTATGTATATTTGTAGCTTTTGCGTCATTAATAATGTGTTTCAAAAATTTATATCCTTTTTTAATCAAATTTTATTATATTTAATATGTAAAAACAACTTTTCCATCCCTGATATACGAATTGGCCTTGACATAAAACATCCCGTGAAAAGTTGCTTTGTTGTATCAATTCGCCGTTGCATATACCGTATGGATATGCCTTGGGTGATAGTGTTATTTGGGTAGTTGACAGCGGAGCATCTTCTCATATGACAAACTTAAAATCACAATTTATCAGTATAGATGAAACTTTTAGAGGAACTGTTAGATTAGCGAATGATAAGAACTTGCAAATAAAGGGAATTGGTACAGCTCAAATAATCGTTAAAGTAAATGGTTACTTTAAAACTGTAAATCTCTTAGAAACCTTGTATATACCTGACTTGAGAAGCAATCTTTTTCAATAGGAAAAGCAACTGATAATGGTTGCAATATTGAAATATTCCCAGATAAGATACTGGTATACACAAATGGTAGTATTTTAATATCATCTGAGAAAAGGAGTGGTATATACTGTATTGAATCCACAGGAAAGTGTTGCGATGTCGCTAAAATGAAAAAACTAAGAATAAACTAGAAATATGGCACAAGCGATATGGGCATTTAAATCCAGTGGATTTAGGAAAACTGCAATCCAGTGATATGGTTCTTGGATTACCAAAATTCAAAATTGGTAATGTCTAATGTATAAGTTGCATTCGTGGTAAGCAAACCAGACAATATCGACAACTGAAAAATTACAGTTAATACATACGGACTTGTGTGGTCCAATGCCAGTAAAGTCCATAAGTAAAAAGCTTTATTTCGCTACACTTATTGATGATTATACCAGAAGAGTAGATGTTTGTTTTTTGAGTAAAAAGAGTCAGTATTTAGATGTTTTCAAACATTTTATAAAACAAGTAGAGTTAGAGACGGGCAGGAAGATCAAATCTGTTAGGCCGGATAATGTTGCTGAACTTCAAATTGTGAATTTGAAAATTATTTAAAAGATTGCGGTGTTACACATCAGTTTAGCGTAGAATACACACCTCAACAAAATGGTGTAGCAGAGCGCATGAACAGAACTCTAGTTGAAATGGCAAGAACAATGATGATAGAGTCCAAATTGCCAGAATTTTTATGGGCTGAGTTAGTAATGGCAGCATCTTATATTAGAAATAGCTGTCCAACAAAACTTAACAAGAATGAAACCCCTGAATAATTATGGTCAGGAATCAAACCTTGTGTTAAACATTTACGTGAAATAGGATGCAAAGCCTTTGTTTTAGATAAGAAGCCAGGAAAATCTTAATGGCAACCAAGAAGTTCAGAATTCGTACTTATAGGGTATTCAATAAATGCGAAAGCGTATCGTTTATGGAAACGTGGTACTCACGAAATCATTAAAAGTCGTGATGTTACATTTATAGAAAATTTTGATACTAATGTTAGTGAAGTAGAAGACAATAAGTCAAGCTTTTACGAAATCAACTGGAATCGATCTAATACCACAAAAGAAAATCCTAATTATTTTGAGATAGCTGCAATTCAATGTCAGTCACCAGTAGAATCAACTCATAATCAGTCAGCTGACGTTGATGTAAATAGTTCAAGCAGTAATGAAAATCTATCATTTGAACCTTCAATTAAGGAACGACTTAGATCATGGTCAATTTTTAAAAGTAAGAAAAATTAAAATGTAACTACATGTAATTGCAAAAATTATCCTAAAACGTTTAAAGAAATACTTAAATCAGAAAACACAGATGAATGGAAATGTGCAGTTGAAGATGAATATACATAGATCCTTACTAAAAAATAAAACTTGGGAATTGGTAGATTTGCCTGAAGGCAGAACGCCACTAGGATGTAAATGAGTTTTCAAAACAAAATACACACCTGATGGTAGGATTGAAAAACGAAAAGCCCGTTTGGAAGCAAAGGGATATTCTTAAGAATACGGTGTTGATTACAACAGTAAATTTGCACCGGTTGTAAGTCAAACTTCATTACGTTTAGTATATGCACATGCAGTTGAAAAGGATTTAAAATTGCGACAGCTGGATGTGTCAACAGCGTTTTTGAATGGAAGCTTAGATGAAAAAATTTTAATGAAACAACCAGAGGATTATATTAATAAGAAGAATAAAAATAAAGTATGCTTGCTAAAGAAGTCTATATACGGTTTAAAACAATCTAGTCGACAGTGGTATAAATTTATAGATTCTGTTTTGAAAGATTTTAATCTTAATCAATCAAGATACGATCAATGCAATGAATACAAAAGAAAACATGATAATAGTAGCAGTGTATGTAGACGATATTATTATTGCAAGTAATAAAAAAATAAAAATAACGAGTTGGTAAAATCAGTATCAAATAATTTTGAAATTCATTGTATATTTTTATTGCTTACCAATTTACGATTAATGCATAACTAGGTGAAGAAATATGTATGTCATGAACTCCCAGTTTTTTTGCATGCACAATCATGTTCGATTTTGTTATTGTGTTTCTCTATTACTCTTTTGTTTATTATATATGTATGTAAGTATATACATACCACTGTTGGTAAAAGTGGCACAATCGTGCCATCTTTGGCACTATTAGTTGTTTAATGGCACCATGGCACGTTCAACAAAATTTTGGCACTTTTTCAAAAAATTATAAAAATATAATTTTACTTTCTTTTGAAGAAATATATTTTTAATTAAAAAGAAATAAATGTTTTTTCTCCCTGTTGGAAATACTACTAAAAACTGCAACAAAACAATAAAATCCCCTTTCTGAAAATATTAGTTCAAAATGAATGACATCCTACATGTTCATGGTGGATTTAATCAGATGAGTGGATAGGAAAGATAATTTTTAACCCTCTTTTTTATACCCACGACCAAAAAAAATGGTGGAGGTATATTCATTTTATCATTCCGTTTGAACCAAATCGAAATATCCATTTTAGACCCCATATATTCTGAATCGGGGTTTCATTTTATGACGATCTAGCTATGTCCGTCCGTCTGTCCGTTTGTTTCTCATTTACAAAAAACATTACATAGTAAATGCATATGTATGTATTTAATAAATAATAATATCTATGTCTATATGTATATATAATTTATCTGTATTAATTTGTATTAATTTTTTTAAATATTGAAATTCTGAATATCTGAATTTTTTTTTTGTATATAATCAATTCATCTTTATAAAATGTATTAATGTAAAAAAAACTGAATAAATGGATTTAATTTTTTTAAATAGACATGTGTATCAGGGAATGACAACGATTACAAGTTCGGATATACATTGAGTATTATTAGCAAAACATGTATAAGTGCGTACGGTTACAGCTAAAAAAATTACTCTATCCGTACATACTCGTTTGATGTTCGGCATAAGTATATACAAGTAACCGAAATCTAAGTATTTTTCGCATAAATACTCTATATTGTACACAGTACAACAAATTGGACTTAAGTACTTAAGTGTTATCGATTATCCGTAAAAAAAAGCGAGTAAAATGAGTAACCGTTTTTACAATTCAAGCGAGAGCATCAAGTAGAAATTTTGCATGCGTTTTGATTTAGTAAAAATGCACTTGCTTGGGTTATGAAAACAGCACAACCATTATGGTACAAACGCACACATACATAAACATTATTGTTATACATTTATTTGTTGTTTTTTTATGATCGTTTGTGTATACGGCTTAGCAGCCGTAGTTGCTAGCAGGGATGCCACAAAAAATATTATTCCTAACAAATTTGTCAAAAAATGCACTAAAATCTACCAAAAACTTAAATTTTTGCACATAATTTTTCTAAGTACTAACATTTATATTTAAAAAATAAAAACAATAATCAAATGGTAGTAAATGAATATAATTTACCAATTAATATATTAATAATTTATATATATTATTTAATTAGTATTTGAAAATATCCAAAATACAGTTTTGTTTACATCAATATTTAAAGAAAAGTGTTACTAAGCAAAAGTATATGCCACTATTTTGGTAATTTATTCGAATCATAATTAATTTCCTATATAAGTATTGATATAATTGGAATATATGTCCTGACTTAACTTTTATTTAGAATATATGGCTTAAGATATCAAAATTGAAGGCATTTCTACATATTTCCTTACAGCGTTTGTTTTCTTTATTTTGTAAAATATTTTCATTGACATTAAAAGTTATCTACTATAAATTCATGTTTCAAGTTTATATGATAAACTATTTAACATGTAACTTTTATAAAAAAATAAGACGCTTAAATGGAAATATGATTTTTAATTAAAATGTTTATTGGCGAATTATTTGAACTTTGTGTTTTACCACTAAAAATATTGTTCTACAAAAACTTAAACATAACAAAGCAAACAAATTTACAAAATTAAAAAAATGTATACCATAAAAATATCCAGTTTAATTAAACTGGCATCCCTGGTTGCTAGCTGAATTATGGACAGAGACATTTTTTTATGATTTTTAATTTAGGGGTTGATGAAACAACGACATGCGTTATTTTTTTAGCAATGCCCAGCGAGCATGTGGGATTTATTTTAAATTTATAAAAAAGAAAAAAATCTTATATTAATATATATTTATTAGTTTTAACAGATATATTTGTTGTTTATTGTTTTTCGTATTAACTTTTTTTAGATATTTTAAGTCCGTCAAGAAAAAATTATATGGTTTTTGTTTGTTTTTCTTTATTAATTGTCCAAAAAACAAAAACAGAATATCGTTTTTTTCTGCGGGAAAATAATAATCAGATAATAGCATTATGTTTATTTACTTATAAATAACTATTTAGTGGTTGATTAAAACCTTTTAAAATTGATTTGTCTCGTTATACAGCTTAAAATATTAGCTTAGAATGTATAACACGGCATAATACTTTAATATTTGTGTTCTTGTTTGCTGGGTATCAGGTATTTTACAGAAATAATTACACTCTCTTTGTTGTGTTCCTATTCAGCGTTGTCAACTTTGGCTTTATGCAATATTATTTGTGCTTTTTAAAATTTTTGTCGCGCAAAAAATTTGAGTCAGTGCTCGATGTGATTTCTCAAATTCTTTAGTGCATTTTTTTTCTTATCGAAGTAAAAATACTAAATTCAAATAAAGAACAATTTTTGCAAGGTAAATTTCTTACGAAACAACGCAACAAAAATGATAAGAATTAATAATAGACAATGCCTTTGTTATAAAGATCCTTAGCTTACATTTAAAAAACTGTATAAATAGATTATATATTTTATATTATTATTAGTTATAATTTAAATATATATGTTTCTGATATCTTCTATGGTTAAACAAACAAAACTTTTTATAAAAGTAAAGAAAAGAATAATGATATGCATAAAACCAAAAGCTGTAATTATTTTTAAAGTAGCGATTATATGACCAACTGTGAAGTTAAAGTTACAACTTTAACTTAAAATTTATTATTAATGATATTATATGGAAACTTATTTTAGGCCTAAAGGTTCTAATAACGAAATTTATAATTTTATAAAATAAATAAAATCGAAAATTCAAAATTTTAAACTTTACGCATATTCTTAAAAATCAAAAGTTTTTTCCGGTTTTGATGTTTTTTGAATCTTAAAGTTGACAACACTTGTGATGTAATAGAACCTCTCACTTCACGATGAGAAGTAGATTTTTATACATAAAAAGCAGGGATGGAAAGGTTAATATATGACTTTGAATACAATTTATGGTAATAATTATTCATACTCTCAAATCTCACTGTGTGAACACAAATTCGATTTCAAAATAAAGTTTTAAAAATGTTTCAATGAATGTTCCATTATGTGGTCCAGAACATAAAAACATTTACAGGTTTTTTCTGGCATTAATTTATTTGGGTCAGATAGGCTGTCATCACTACCTGTATAAGAGCAACCTTCTTAATGATGGATTTTCCTTGGAAATTTGTGTTTTTTTTTTTCAATAATTAAGGTCAAAATTCTTACAGATTTTTTCCTAACAAAAAGCAATGTAAATACATACGTAATTATATAAATAGTAAATCAAAATAAAAAATACATTGTTAAATACATATCTATTGCCAGTATCAATTCAACTAAATTTTCACTTTTATTTTCTTTAATTTTTACTTATCTTTTTCTGCTTTTATATCAAAATAATTTTTTTAAAGTTGATAAGCCATACAAATTTCATGTATAACAGTTGCGTTTCTTAATACTAAAAATAAATAATAAATATAAGTAGATTTATTTTTATTTAAAGAAAACATTTTATTATTATGTGTTAGCTCGTTGCTTATTTAAATTAATAAGCAATATAAATTATGTTATATATATTTACTATACAAATAGTTCCAGCCCTGACCAATTTTATTTTTGTTTAATAAAAAATGAAAGAGCAGAATAAAGCACTTTTACTTGTTTTTTACTTGTTTTTTTGTTCAAAAGTACTTATAAGTATGTCGCAATACTTATAAGTATTTTGCCAATACTTATAAGTATTTTGCCAATACTTATAAGTAATTTGTTTTCGCACATGTATATCCGAATAATACGTATGTATAGAGAGTATTTTTGAAAATAAGTAATAAATATACTCGTAACCGTAGCAATTCATGCATGTACGAGTAGCTATTTTCTGTGATAAATGCATGGTTATACTTATAACCGAAAAAGATAAGTAAATATTCGAGTTATTTTTTTTCGGATAACCGAAGTCAGACTCTGATGTGTATATCTTTGTTATGGCACTTTTTAATATATTTTGGCACTTTCTAGCTAAAGTTTTGGCACAAGATTGAAATTCTCATATACCATCACTGATACATACACATGTCCATACACATGTATGTATACTACAGACCGACTAGGTATAAAAATAATACGAAAATGATAAACAAGTCAGTATTGATCGGCGCTTCAGAAGAGATTGTAAAGAATCCTTAAAAGGACAAATAATAAGTTAAATAAAATATAAAAAAGGATATTTAAATAAAACAATGTTTCAAAAACACTAAAAAAAGATTTAAAATAAAAAAATAGTTTTTATTTAAACATATGACAAAACTGGCGCAGTCGGTGGGATTCCCAAGTATCCTTGTGGTCTTTTGACAATATTTATAAAAGTGAACATTATATATAAAAGGATACTAAACATATTAATGTTTGAGTGGGTACTCTTAAAAAAGGAAGTTATTTGTGCTTTAAGCGACAATGTTTGTTAAGGGAAATATTCAATTGTAACCTTTCACCCCTTTATTAAATACGAAGTTTAAAATTATAAAATTAATACAATAATAAGAACAAAGTAATTGGCGTTTTAAAAAAGAAATAGAAAACTAAAGAACATATACATTTATAATTTTCTCAAAAAAAAAAATAAAATAAAAAAATAAACTTGGACTAAACTAATCAAAAAAAAAATATTTTTTTTTTTCTCTTAAAAACAAATCGTGAATTGATAAAGATATATTCAATTACCCTCAGTAAAATTAAAAACCACAATTCATAAAAAAGGTGTTGAAAGAAACCAAAAAAAGAATTTATCTAAAATCAGCAAAAATCTAAAAAAAACAATTTTTTTTAAGGACAAAACTATAATAATAAAAAAGGAAAGCAAAGCTCAAAATATGTTGAAGAGGATTCGAAGGAAAATATAAAACGAAATGGTCAGAGCAAATGATCATCACGTGGACCAAGATTACCTTTATTAAAGGAGAAAGCAGTCGAATTACAGTATCTTTTTGTTTTCAATTTAATTTTCTTTAAATTATTTAAACTTATATAACCATATAATTTAATTTTTATCCCGAATCACTGGTTACAACAAAATCAAAATAGCTGTTCAGCCTATAACTTTCAGTCCTACGGAATTTCTTGGGAAATTTCCTGATCTCAGGTGACAAAAATGATTTGTATACATTTATTTCTTAAGTTGATAGAATAAACCCTCTCTTCGCTCAGTATGATGCACAGTCCCAACTATTTTTTATGGATCTAATCAAAAGTAAACTTAATGGTAAGGCCAAAGAGGCCAGTGAAATTAACTTTCAGGCTCAAACATAGCCTGAAATTAAAACTATTTTATGCAATTATTTCGGAGAATATCAGAGCGTTGAGCAGCTTTATGACAATCTCCGGTCTGTATACTTTAGGACAAATGTAATGGATTTTTACAATGAGGTTAAAAATAAGCTTCGTAGTTTAAATAACAAGACCGTTTTGGAATTAGGAGCAAATTTAAATAGTGAGCAAATCGGTAGAAATAACATGAGAGCTGCAAAAATCCCTGTGCCAATGAATACAGTGTTAGCGTGTAGAAATCCAGAGAGTCTTGAAGATGCGATGAATATTCTTTTCACATCAGGGCAATGGTAAAATCGATAGTTACGATAGGAATTTTAATCGATCTCGAGTAGATAATGGAAACGGAAACAGTAGGAATAACCGAAAAATGGGAAACAATAGCGTTAGTTCAAATAGATTCACAAATAATTACAACAATAGCCATAATTTTGGAAATAGTAATTATAATTTTAACAGATCGAATCATGCTAACGGAAATCGAATAAATAATAACAGTTACCATAAAAATAATTACAATCATATTGATTATAATCGAAACCACATTATTCTCCAAACAATAATCAAAACATTGATTACAGGCAACCTATTCCTGAGCCAATGGATATTAATATAGTTCAAAATTCTAATCCTTCGATTAATTCGGTTTCACGAAATATGTCAAAATCTAGTTATTCTAATTCGTGCACGCTAAACCCTTCTTTCAACCAACAAATTTCGCGGTCAAGTGGTAATAATATGAGCGAGAGTTCTTTATGTGATATCCAGAAATACCCTTGTGAAACAAATTAAGCTGAAATTCCCAACCAATTGCAGGATCCAAACGTTATAACCGGTAATGACACGTTTCAAAATTTTAATTTTCTGGCCTCTCCGGACTGTTACCACATATAGTGTTAAAGAAAGAACTTAAATTTATAGTAGACACTGGCGCCACTCACTCGATAATAAAAAACCGAGCTTACGTAATCCGAAATGGAAAATTAATTCGACAAATTTAGTATTGAAAACCCTACAAAACGAAGTGGTGACTAACTAACACAATTTATACAGTACCAATGTTTTCTGAATTGGGGGACGGAAACGATGAAATTTGTTTAATAGAATGTAAATTTCATAACCATTATGTTGGAATAATTGGAAACGATATACTTCGAGCGTTGGAGCGATTGTAGATTATGAGAGAAATGAGCTTAGAATAAATGGTAGAATTTTACCACTATTATTTTCAAGCCTTCAGAAAGTTACATTGATAACTAATGTCGAGTGTGGACTTATTCATATAACGGAAAAACGTAATGATATTGGTGAAATGATTGTTAGAGAAAATGCCTATTTACAAGGCGCAAAATTTTAAAGTTGAAGTAGAAACTTAAGCTAAATGTCCACACATTAGATACCTTTCGGAACATTATTTATGGGCAGTTACACGCGATAATTACCATTTAATCGACAATGATTCGAAACACGGAATGGAATTTTCGGATCTTTTTTTTTGAAAAAGTTAGAACCAATCACCTTAATTCTGAAGAGAAACTTAATTTGGAAATTATTTTGAACGATTATAGGAAATTATTTCATGAAACAAACTTGACTTTAAGTTTCACTAATGCTATAAGACACAGGATCATTACCAAGAATAAAATACCCGTATTTTCAAGAGCTTATAGATATCCTTACGTTCATAAAGAAGAAGTTAAGAACCAAATCAAAAAAATGTTAGGTATCGGGACAATGAATGGTATTGTAGTGCCAACTCATCCCCCATTATCACATTATGCTAATTATTATAAATATTAACTTTACATATACATATATCTAGCCTACTTACTCTAACTATACTATATTTACACTACATATACCTTAACTACTTATTACATTTAATTGTTATAATATATACTTCTATCTTAACTACTTATTCTTATTGTAATGTGTATACTTACTTAATCTTAAGTAATGATCTGTTATACAGATTAGGTCAAACTAGCTTAAATAAAGTCATGGGCAGTCAGTTTGCATTTACCATTGAACTAAAACGTGTTGTTTAATTAATTATTAGCCACCATCCATTACATGGCGACCGTGACAGGACAAGAAAAAATAAAAATATGTGCATTTATAAGTATGTCTCAAAAAAAAAAAAAGTTTAATATAATAATTTAATAATATAATATAAATTAATATTTAATATTTATTTTATTTGACCTCTTTTTTTTAAATTTATATATTTAATTATCCAAGCCTACGGTCATACCAAAAATCCATAAAGAGAATTTTCCTTTGAGACCAATTTGTTCTTTTATTAATTCCCCTTCTTACGGATTATGTAAATACATTTATTACAAACATTCTTAGAAACATTACTAAAAATTATATTTATAATGTAAAGGATTCATTACATTTCAAAGATAAATTAAGTCACATAGGAATAAATAATAATGAAAAATTAATTTCATTAGATGTTGTATCACTTTTTCCTAGTATTCCCATAGACTTAGCTATTTGTATTATCGAAGAAAAATGGGATATGATAAGAGAACATACGAAAATTGAGAAAAATCTATTTTTACGTATTTTGAAATTTTGTATTACGGACAATAGATATTTTAGATATGATAATAGAATATATGTACAACAGAAAGGACTTCCTATGGGTTCGCCAGCATCTCCAGTTATAGCGGATATCGTTATGGAGAAATTATTAGATACATGTATCGAAAAACTGGCTAAAAAACCAAAAATTATTACAAAATATGTTGATGACTTATTTTGTATTGTTTCAGAGGATACAATAGACCATATTTTGGTAACTTTTAATTCTTTTCATAAAGATATCAAATTTACTATTGAAAAGGAATGTGATTCAAAACTTTGCTATTTGGACACATTAATAATAAGAAGGGGAAATAAGTTATTAATGGATTGGTACCAGAAACCTACTTCCTCAGGAAGGATCATTAATTATTATTCGAAACATCCCAAAAGAATTATTATTAATACAACCAAACACCTTATGGGGAGGATACTAACTATAAGTGATTTTGAATTTCATAAGAATAATAGAAGGAAGATCATAGATATATTGTATGATAATAATTTTTCTAGGAAAATAATTTATAGTTTAATTGGACAATATAAAGGTCAGAGAAGACTTGAGATAACCAACACTAGTCAACCAAGGATTTATAAATCATTAATATACGTACCTATAGTGTCAGAACGATTGGAAAGATCGAGAATTTTTGAGAATGATAGATATAAAATGACTCATAAAACGTACAATACATTAGGTAAATTATTTAGTAAGACAAAGGACAAAATTGACCATTTTGAAAGATCTAATGTAGTATATAAAATTCCATGTAAGGGTAATAGTAGTGAAACATGCAATAAGGTATATATAGGTACAACTAAGAATAAACTCAAGACTAGGATTGCAGGACATAAGTCGGACCAAAAATACAGGAATAATGTTTCACAGAAAACTGCATTAAGATCACATTGTGTTAATGTTGATCATGATCCGGATTTTGGAAATACAATAGTTTTAAATACGGAAGATAGTTACAAACGTCGTTATTTATTAGAAATGTTATAGATAATAAACACACCAATAACACAGAGGATTAACTACAAATCAGATACAGAGGGAATAGCTCAGAGTTATAGATATTTAGTTCAAAAATTTTAGAAAGCGGAAATTAAATATTTTTAAAATGTAACAGATTAGTAATTAATTGTGTATAATTTTTTGTATGACAATTTTCTGAAATTTGTTTCAAAAATTTTTATTATTAGTATAAAAAAAGTAAAATTTTATTTAATTTTCCTGAAGATGCTACACGAAGGAGTAGCGAAATATTGAAAAATAAAATATTGTTTAATTTGTGTTGCTTTTTATATAACACAAGTAAGAGCACTATATTCGGCTGTGCCGAATCTTTTATACCCACCACCAATTTTGTGTACATTTAAAGCACAATATTTATTATTTTGTTAATCGCTTTGGAATAATCTCTTTATAATAAAATATGTATCACTTTCTTTGTAGAGGGTGGTTAAATTTTAAGGGCCCATGTTGAAGGTGAACTACACCTAGTATTTAAATTTGTTTTCTGCATTTCACTTGACATTTCTCAATCTCAAACTTACTCAATTTGATCCGTGGAAAGATACGCAAATGAGCAACGCTTTAAAGTTATTCAGGTTTTTTATAAAAATGGGCGTTCAAATCAAAATGCATTTTGTGCACTTCGTAATTCTTTTGATCAACATAATCGTTCAAATTCGTCCACAATCGGGAGAATTGTAAAAAATATTTAAATTTCCGCAAAACAGGTCTGTATAAAATGTAAGAAAATCTGTGAATGCCTTCTGAGTGCGTTGAATGGGAACCACTGCTGGTTCTTGCGATAGTGTGGCAAAAGAGCAGTCAACCTCGCCTCATCATCATGCCCAACAATTGAGCATAAACATTGTCATTGAAAATTTGGACCATCAGATAGAGGAGTAGCGCCAAGGATGGGGGGGGGGGGGCCATTTGGCCGATATTTTGTTAAATACATAACTGAACCATACAAATATTATCATTATAAAAAGAAATGATAGTAATTTCTTAAATAATTTGTGTTTTATTTAAATTCAACATCGGTCCTTAAAATTTAACCACCCTTTATAACTTCGATATGCTACTAAAATGCTTTTGTAAATGTAGTCTTTCAATGAAAGTGGGCGTTAAAGTAGGCGTGTCAATAAAGTTTCTGCTAATAAATACAACTTAGATATTTCAATATAGTCCTTTATTTTCCCAAAAACTTTGTCAATAGAGAAATTACATGAATTTAAGATAAACCGTTATAGGGAGGTAGTCGTTAAAGTGGGCGTGTCACCTAAACTTTTTGGCACAACAATTTCATTGATTAGAAGGATATACGTAGCAAATTTGATCATCATAACTCTAATTTTGGCGGTTTTATGAGCTTTTAAATTTCACTAACGGTAGATAACGTGAAAAGTGGGCGTTATAGTAGGCGTGTCAAAGTTATTTTTGCGAATGAGTACAACTTAGATGTTTCAATATAGCCCTTTATTATTCCAAAATCTTTATTAATAGAGAAATTATATGAATTTTAGGTAAAACGTTATATGGGAGGTGGGCGTAAAAGTGGGCGTGGCACCTTCATTTTCTGGCACAGTAATGACATTGCCTAGGGGGATATACGTAGCGAAGTTCATCATCATACCTCTAATTTTGGCGGTTTTATGAGCTTTTATATTTCATGAACGGTAGATAACGTAAAAAGTGGGCGTTATAGTAGGCGTGTCAAAGTTATTTTTGCGAATGAGTACAACTTAGGTGTTTCAATATAGCCCTTTATTATTCCAAAATCTTAATTAATAGAGAAATTATATGAATTTTAGGTAAAACGTTATATGGGAGGTGGGCGTAAAAGTGGGCGTGGCGCATTGATTTTCCGTTACAAAAAAGCGTCTCACCAAAAAGCAAAGTGTGCAAAATTTCAGAGTCGTACATCCAATTTTGTTGCTTTTATGACGTTTTTGTTTTTAAATATACCGAAAAATACACTGTGCGGTATAAATTTTCGTACATTTTGATTGATAACTCCTCTCCTAATACATAGATTTAGATAATTTTTAGGGAAAAATATTGTTTTTACTCAGGAAATATATATTCGAAGTTTCATGAGCCTACGTTAATGCGTTTGGACACAATTCCATTTTATTCGATGTTTGAAGGACACGGTTTTTTCGACCTACTCTTGCTTTTCGAGCTATAACTCTCTTCCTAATATTCCGATTTAGCCCATTTTCAATACCAAACAAACCTTGTCTATAAGAAAGATTCTGGCAAAATTTGAGCCGCCTAGCTTTTTCGGTGCGACCTCTATCGTGCTTTCAACAGACGGACGGACATAGCTAGATCGTCATCAAATCAAACCCTGATTCAGAATATATATACTTTATGGGGTCTAAAATGGATATTTCGATGTGTTACAAACGGAATGACGAAATGAATATACCCCCACCATTGTTTTGGTGGCGGGTATAAAAAAAGAATAAAAACTGTTGTATGACCTTAGGCTTGGATAATTAAATATATAAATAATTTAATAACAGTTATAAAACCACGCGAGAATTTTTTTGATAGGAAAAGAACAGTTAAAAATCACGCCAGAATTTTTTTTAAATAAAAAGTGTACAGAAAATGAAAAAAATTCAGTTGCACATTTCAAAAAGTACAGTCTAACACCTAGCGGTATAAAAGAAAAAACTAGAAAGTATTTCAGAAAATAAAATCAAAAATAATAAAAATCTGCTTACATATTTTTATCAAATATAAAGCAAAAAAAAAATAATTAATATTGTGCAAATCTTGACACATCTTAAAAAAAGCCTTAAGATTATTTAATTAAAACAAAGAAAATTTCTTAGATATTACAGTTGAACAAAATCGCACAAAATGGTTGAAAAAGAAAAACAAAATAAAATTTTACAATAATAAAGAAAACAAGTAAGAACGCTATATTCGGCCGTGCCGAATCTTATATACCCTTCACAACGTGTTGTCATGCAATAACAGTAGTTTGTATCACCATTCATCCCATATGAAATACGTACATACATAAAAAAACCTACATAATAAAAACAACCTATTTTCAAATTATAACTTTACGTATGTATGTAAAAAGAAAAAAAAATTTTAAAAAAAATTAAAAAAAAAATTTTTAAAAAAAAATAATTAAAATATATATAATTAATATAAAAAAAAAATACTAAAAAAAAAATTTTAAAAATGCATTTATGTTGTTGTTGTAATGTTGTTTTTGTGAAAAAAAAATCGAGGTGGTCGTGTGTTTTTGCTCATATCTCAGTTGTTTATGTGCCGATGTTTCTGATTTTCAATACCGATCTACTCCCGAATATTTCTGATATTTTAATACATCACCCGGGTTCAAGCGATGTCGGGGGCCTTCAAAAAGTTGATTTAAACATACACACGGTCAGACTGACAGAGCTTAATCGACTCCCCTATTCATAAGCTTTCAGAAAATATATACTTTATGGGGTCGGAAATGAAAATTGTAGGAATTTCACACGGAATGACAAACCTATATATACCCTTTTTCACTGTGTGAAGGGTATAATTAAAAACAAGTAAGAGCGCTATATTCGGCCGTGCCGAATCTTATATACCCTTCACAACGTTTAGTCATGCAATAACAGTGGTTTGGGTCACCATTCATCCCATATGAAATACGTACATACATATAAAAACATACATATATAAAAACCTTCCATTGTAAACTTATAAATTTACGTATGTATGTTAAAAAAACAAAAAAAAAAATTAAAAAAAAATTTAAAAAAAAATTTAAAAAAAAAATTAAAAAAAAAATTATTATGTATATAATATATATAAAACAAAAAAAAAATTAAAAAAAAAATATTTAACAAAAAAATAATAATAAAAATATAAATAATATATTAAAAAAAAAAAAAAAAATTAAAAAAAAAATTTTAAAAAAATTAAAAAAAAAATTTTTTTGACTCAGCTGGGATTTGATGCCACGTTTTCTCTAACCAGTATACACGTTTGTATATATGTTGTATGTATGTATGTTGTTGTTGTAATGTTGTTTTTGTGAATAAAAAATCGAGGTGGTCGTGGGTTTTTGCTCATATCTCACTTGTTTATGTACCGATGTTTCTGATTTTCAATACCGTTCTACTCCCGAATATTTCTGATATTTTAATACCTCACCCTGATCCAAGCGATATCGGGGGGCTTCAAAAAGTTGATTTCAACATACACACGGACAGACGGACAGACTGACAGAGCTTAATCGACTCCCCTATTCATAAGCTTTCAGAAAATATATACTTTATGGGGTCGGAAATGAAAATTGTAGAAATTTCACACGGAATGACAAACCTATATATACCCTTTTTATACCCTTCACACAGTGAAAAAGGGTATATATAGGTTTGTCATTCCGTGTTGTTGCATGACTACACGGTGTGAAGAGTATATAAGATTCGGCACGGCCGAATATAGCGCTCTTACTTGTTCACTGTGTGAAGGGTATAAAAAAATTAAATAAAGGAAAATGAAACAAGAAGAGGAGCAAAATTACGTAAATTTCAACAACCAGCAAAAGAAGATGCAGCGATTCCTAAACATGTAATTAATTTAATGCAGACCAACAACGTTTAAAGCATAATAGAAATACATTTTTAATTAAATATCAGAGTAATAAATCATGTACTACATATATACATAAATCGTTTAATAATATTTAGAAATATGATAAGAAAAAATTAATTATTTAATTTTTATTTAATACTCTGATGCACAAAATACAATAAATTAAATTTTCTTTAAAAATAAAAATTTTTCAAATTATTTAAATTTTCTTTTACAATATTAATAAACTATTAAATATTATTTTTTTCACTAAAGTACATAATTTATATCAAGTATCGCTATTATTTAATATAAAACTGTATTACAATAAATAGTAATGTAGATTATAATATGGATGCATATATTTATATAATGTATGTATTTATATAATGTATATATTTATGTAATGAAAAAATAATATTACATAAAAAACAAGTAAAAGCGCTATATTCGGCCGTGCCGAATCTTATATACCCTTCACAACGTGTAGTCATGCAATAACAGTAAATTCACGTATGTATGTTAAAAAAAACAAAAAAAAAAATAAAAAATAAAAAAAAAATTTAAAAAAAAAATTAAAAAAAAAAAAATTATTATATACATATATAATATATATAAAACAAAAAAAAAATAAAAAAAAAATTCAAAAAAAAAAAAATAAAAAAAAATAATAATAAAAATATATATAATATATTAAATAAAAAATAAAAAAAAAATAAAAAAAAAATTAAAAAAAAAAATTTTAAAAAAATTTAAAAAAAAATTTTTTTGCCTCAGCTGGGATTCGAAGCCACGTTTTCTCTAACCAGTATACACGTTTGTATGTATGTATGTTGTTGTTGTAATGTTGTTTTTATGAAAAGAAAATCGAGGTGGTCGTGGGTTTTTACTCATATCTCAGTTGTTTATGTACCGATGTTTCTGATTTTCAATACCGATCTACTCCCGAATATTTCTGATATTTTAATACCTTACCCGGGTCCAACCTATGTCGGGGGGCTTCAAAAAGTTGATTTCAACATACACGCGGACAGACGGACAGACGGTCAGGGCTTAATCGACTCCTCTATTCATAAGCTTTCAGAAAATATATACTTTATGGGGTCGGAAATGAAAATTGTAGAAATTTCACACGGAATGACAAACCTATATATACCCTTTTTCACTGTGTGAAGGGTATAATAATATTGCTTTTATATAATATAAAAATGATATTAGTATAAATATTAATGTTATTTGAAATATAAATGTATATACATATTTATATACAATAATTTTTCATCAGTTTCTAGACAAAAGAATACAACCAGCGTTGCCGTTTTTGGTTATTTATAACACAAAATTGGTTATTTTTTTTGCCAATGTGTAGATGTGTATTTTTTTTCCTTTTTGTTTACATTTTTAAAGCCCAAAATTCAGTAGTTTTTAATATGTTTTATTTATAAATCATGTTCTTATATGTACGTTTAACATTGCAATGTTCTCATTTAAGTGACAATGTTTAGACAACATTGTTAGCACTTGAAACCCTATTTCCTTTAGCAAATGATCAACTCTGGAGTACGAAAAAATACAAGACTGTTTTAAAAAACAAGTACAAGTAAAAATATTTTTATATTGTATTAAAATTTAAAATAAATAAAATTTTTTTCTGAAAAAAAAGCTTTTTATTTATTTGTCGTTATTTGTAATAAAATTACCTTTAAGTTTTTTTATGTTACTTGATACGTAAGACTTGAATTTTTGGTTTATTTTAAGTTCATAATTCATTCGTAAAGTACAAATATTTTTTATATTAAAATGCAAAACAAATTTAAAATAAATCAAATATGTTTAAATTTGGTTACTTTTTTTTTTATTTGGTTACTTTTTGAAGTAATTTTGGTTGTAAATTTTTTTTGGTCGTGGCAACACTGCATATAACAGTATTGTTACAGATTTATTTTTAAGTAGCTTAATTTACATTATAATTTATTTTAGTTGTAGTAGTTTAAGTTACTGTAGTTTTATTTGTATTAGTTTATTTCGTTGGTTGTTCGAAAATGATGTTTGTTATTATATGTAGCATACTTTTAGGCACTTCTATTATTCGTGCATATTACTTAACGTCTTAATTTAAATGTAACGGTTTTCGAATGTACTAGAATGTACATACGAGAACTTTGTCGAATATTACCGAACACCACTATGTTACTATAAAAAGCCGAACAACACAGCTAACATCATCAGTATTACAATAGAGCTTGTAAAGTGTGTATCAAAGTGAGCTTGATACAAGTGTAATAAGTAAAGTGAACAATATCTGTGTGTGTTTAAATAAATAAAGTGCTCTTAATTTTATAACTAATTTCAAGTGCTTTTAGTTGCAATAAAAGAACTCAAGGTTTATTTAAAGGAAATAATCCAACATTTATAAAAGGTATAAACGTAACAATTGGTGTCAGAAGTGGGACTGCATTAAAAAATAATAAAAAGCAGACATGAAATTTGAGGAACTTAAAGTAGAACAACTCAAAAAGGAATTGAGTAAGCTGGCATTGTTGAAAACAGGTAAAAAAGTAGAATTGCAAAACAGACTTCTAGATGAATTTAAGCGGCGTAATATTGACATTGAGGGTTACGAGTTTGACGAAAAAGAAGAAATGGAAGTTTCCACTCGTGCAACCACAAACAACATGGATTTGAGTACAATGCTTGCTGCTATGATGGAAAAGATGGAAATAAAATTCCAGGAAGTTCATGAAAATTCTAAAGCCAGTAACGAAAAATTATTAGCTAATAATGAAAAATTATTAGCTAATAATGAAAAATTATTAACCGAAGTTCAAGAATCTTCTAGAGCTAATAATGAAAAATTATTAGCCGAAGTTCAAGAATCTTCTAGAGCTAATAATGAAAAATTATTAGCCGAAGTTCAAGAATCTTCTAGAGCTAATAATGAAAAATTATTAGCTGAAGTTAAAGAAGAAGTGCAAGAAACAGCTAGAGCTACGAACGAGAAACTTCAGGAAATTTCTGAAGCAGTGAACAACAGAGTCGATTGTATTGAAAAACAAGTTAAAGACGTTAACGAAAAATTGCAGTTACAAGTAAAAAATGTTAATGAAAAATTGCAATTACAAGACGAAAAATTTAAAAATCTGGAAATAAAAATTAATGATCTTCAATATCATGAGGGACAAGTGCGGATAATTCCAGAAATATCGAGTAGAATAAAGGCCCCTTCTTTTGACGGTAGTGCACCATTTAATGTTTATAAATTTCAATTTGAGACAGTTGCAAATAAAAATATGTGGAGCAATGAAGAAAAGGCTATAGAGTTGATTTTGTCGTTAAAAGGCAACGCAGGGCAAGTCTTGGAAAGCATACCTATTGGCTGCAGAGAAAACTATGATGACATAATGGTTGCACTACAATGTAAGTATGGCGGCGAGCACAAACGAGATATATACCGAATGGAACTACGAGGCAGAACACAGAAAGCTAACGAGCCATTACAAGATTTCGCAACGGAGATCGAGCGTTTGGTGCAGCTGACATATCCAGGTGAAAATCACCCATTTTTGGATCAGTTTAAAATTGAAACGTTTGTAAATGGAATACGTGATCCTGAAATAAAGCACGCGGTGTTTGGTACGCATAAATCGACGTTTGCAGAAACAGTTTCATATGCACTAACACAGGAAACTGCAAAATTGCTTTCCAAGCCACAGATATACAAGGTGCGAAATCTTGAAATTTCTACAGAAATGGAAAGAGATGAAGTAAGCGATTTAAAGGCTCGTATACAGGCGTTAGAGGAAAAACAAGGCAAAGCCAGAGCCAAATGATATAATTGTGGTAAGAGTGGACATTTTCAGCAAAATTGTAGAGCACCTAGAAAGCGGGCTAGATCGGTATCACCACCTGGAAACAGCAAACGGGCGAACACAAAATCATTAAATGAGTCACCGTTAAACTAAAAAGAGCTAGCACTACGGGGCAAGAGCTAGCTCCCATAACCGAG
Source organism: Phyto melanocephala (assembly GCA_941918925.1). Lineage (NCBI taxonomy): Eukaryota > Metazoa > Arthropoda > Insecta > Diptera > Rhinophoridae > Phyto > Phyto melanocephala. The sequence goes on from OW799233.1 coordinate 71,454,274, forward strand.
GGCCCCACAATCTCCATATCAGTTATGCAGCAGAAAGATAGCAACCTTACTGCTTGTGGGTATATCAATGGTCGAAGGTATATTTTTACCATAGACACAGGTGCATCGCAGTCTATTATCAGGCCCGATTTAGTAAAGAACACAATCGAACCGTTTTGTGGCGTAAGTCTGCGAACAGCTACTGGGGAGCCTGCTACTATCTATGGTAAAATAAACGTAAATGTAACTGTTGCTAACATAAGTGTCAATCATGTATTCATCGTTGCCGACATTGTGGATGAAGTAATCATCGGTGCAGATTTTATGATTAGTCATGGCATTAGTCTGCCCATGGGGCAGAAGGTAATGATTTGGAGGAATGTTGAAATACCCCTAGATGTTGGTTATGAAAATAAGGCGCATGTAGGAAACTAGTTGCTACAGAATATGAGAAAATACCACCACAGTCAGAAAGTGTAGTATGGGCGCGTATAGAGGGAGATTGTGTGGACAACCGGTTGTGGGTGGTAGAACAAACAGATATAAAAAGTGACTTAATAACAGCGAAAGCCATTGTCAAAACCAGCAATGACGGAAAAGTTTCTGTAAGAGTGCTTAACCTTTCCGCCTGTGAAAAAGTCGTCAAACCAAAATCCGAATTAGGCCAATGTGCTAAAGCTGAGGCAATAATTAACTGCGAAATGAAATCGGGTCCTGTCAGTATGTCAAACAAAGAGCAGGAGATGCTAGCAGAATACGCACAGAAGTGGGTTAAAGGATTATCGCCGTCCGATAGGAATAAAGCAAAACAGCTACTCAGAAAACATGCATCCATCTTCGCTCTGAAAGGTCAACATCAAGGTAGAACATCACTTGTGAAACATCAAATAAATACCGGCGATGCAAGGCCTATAAAACAAGCTCCTATAAGTATTCCTCTAGCGAAACGTAATGAAGTCAAAGAGCTTGTCAACGAAATGGAGCAGAATGGAGTAATAGAACCTTCTTCAAGTCCTTGGAGCTCACCGGTAGTTTTGGTTAAAAAGAAAGATGGCAGCACAAGATTTTGCGTCGAATATAGAAAACTGAATGACGTCACTAAGAAGGACAGTTATCCACTACCAAGGATAGATGACACTCAGGATACGCTAGCTGGAACAAAATGGTTCTCTACTTTAGACCTGCAAAGTGGTTATTGGCAAGTAGAAATATCTGATAAAGATAAGGAGAAAACAGCTTTTAGTGCAAGTGACCGGCTGTGGCAATTTAACGTGATGCCATTTGGACTATGCAACGCTCCAGCCACATTCGAGCGATTAATGGAACGCGTATTAAGGGGACTTCATTGGAAGACATGCCTGGTGTATCTTGATGACATAATTGTCATGGGTAAAAGTTTTGACGATCACCTGAAAAATCTAGAAGAAGTTCTTAAACGAATATCAGTGGCTGGACTGAAACTTAGCGCCAAGAAATGTACATTGTTCCAGAAAGAGGTAAAGTACTTGGGGCATCGAGTCGCAGAGGATGGTATATCAACTGAGGAATATAAAGTTCAAGCTGTGAAGGCTTGGCCTCGACCGAAAAATCTGCATGAGTTACGTAGTTTTCTTGGCCTCTGTACCTACCACAGGCGATTTGTGCCGAATTTTGCCAGTGTCGCTGCCAGTCTACATGAGCTCACCAAGAAGTCACGACCATTCTTGTGAGCTGAAACACAAGAACAAGCATTCAAGAGGCTCAAGGAGTTGTTATGCGTAGCACCAGTTTTGGCATATCCTATCGCTGGGGAGAAATTTGTATTGGATAGCGATGCGAGTGGATATGGGATAGGTGGTGTTCTTTCACAGGTTGTCAATGGAACAGAAAGAGTCATAAGCTACTACAGTCGCACACTCTCGAAGCCTGAAAGAAATTATTGTGTAACACGACGAGAGCTTCTGGCAGTTGTGGAGTGTGTAAAGCATTACCACAAATATCTGTATGGACACCACTTCGAACTAAGAACCGATCACTCTGCACTCAGATGGTTGCTACAGTTCAAACAACCTGAAGGACAGCTAGTCCGTTGGATTGAACGTCTCCAGAGTTACGATTTCAGTATTGAACACAGAAAGGGCACTAAACATGGAAATGCAGATGCACTCTCCCGAAGACCGTGCAGATTGGAGTGCAAACATTGTGCGAAAGCTGAAGGAAAAGAATGTGTCGTTGACGTTCGGCTAACACATATAGAGACAAGTGGTGACTGGTCAGCGGCGCAAATAGACGATCCAATAATGGAAAAAATTATGTAAGCAAAGGAGGAAGACAAAAGGCCAACCCGTAACCAAATATCAGCGGAAAGTCCACTGATGAAATCATACTGGGCGCTATGGAATAGTCTGCAGGTTACTAACGGATGCCTTTATCGAAAATGGGAAAGTACTGATGGTAAATCGACAACAAATCTGATTGTGGTGCCATCCTCTAAAGTCAAAGAGGTATTGAAGGAGTTTCATAATGGTTCAAGGGGTGGTCATCTTGGTGTAACAAAAACCATAGAAAAGATAAAGCAACGTTTATATTGGGTTGGATGCCAACAATCTGTAGCTGATTGGATAGCAAATTGCGCACAATGTATCGCAGCCAAGGGCCCAGTAAGAAGGAGTCGAGGAGCGCTGCAGCAGTACAATTCAGGTGCTCCCTTTGAGCGAATAGCGATGGATATAGCAGGCCCTTTTCCTGTCAGTCAGGCTGGAAACCGTTACGTTCTAGTTGTAATCGACTATTTTAGCAAGTAGCCAGAGGTATACGCAATACCAAACCAAGAAGCTAAAACTGTCGTAAACGCATTTGTGAACAACTGGGTGTGCCGCTATGGAGTTCCGCTTGAGCTACATTCTGATCAGGGAAGAAATTTTGAATCTGCGATATTCCAGGAAATGTGCGAACTATACGGTATCCGAAAAACGATGACTACGCCACTGCATCCACAATCTGATGGCATGGTCGAGAGATTTAACCGCACGTTGGAGGTACACTTGAGAAAAGTGGTCAGTGCACACCAAAGGGGCTGGGATGAGCACATACCAAAATTTCTGCTGGCATACAGGTCAGCCGTTCATGACTCTACCTCCCGAACACCTGCAAAAGTTATGTTTGGAACCGAGCTGAAGAAGATAATCCAAGGGGACAAAAAGATTTAAACGAAATTCATGAATTCGTTCGTGGCCGAATAAAAATGACCAGCCAGATATGACAGAGCTGCAAATTCTGAAGGCGTTAATGAGGGTCAGCTAGTTCTACTATATAACCCACAACGGAAAAAAGGACTGTCTCCTAAATTGCAAACTCATTGGGATGGGCCGTATAAGGTGATAAAAGGAATAAATGATGTCGTGTATAGAATACAGAAGTACAATAGCCCAAGATCAAAGATGAAAGTGGTTCATCTCGAGCGCCTCGCTAAGTACGGAAAAAGTGAATTTGTGCCTATTCGGGACGAACAGGTGTAAGCGGGCGGTAGTGTTACAGATTTATTTTTAAGTAGCTTAATTTACATTATAATTTATTTTAGTTGTAGTAGTTTAAGTTACTGTAGTTTTATTTGTATTAGTTTATTTCGTTGGTTGTCCGAAAATGATGTTTGTTATTATTGTAGCATACTTTTAGGCACTTCTATTATTCGTGCATATTACTTAACGTCTTAATTTAAATGTAACGGTTTTCGAATGTACTAGAATGTACATACGAGAACTTTGTCGAATGTTACCGAACACCACTATGTTACTATAAATAACCGAACAACACAGCTAACATCATCAGTATTACAATAGAGCTTGTAAAGTGTGTATCAAAGTGAGCTTGATACAAGTGTAATAAGTAAAGTGAACAATATCTGTGTGTGTTTAAATAAATAAAGTGCTCTTAATTTTATAACTAATTTCAAGTGCTTTTAGTTGCAATAAAAGAACTCAAGGTTTATTTAAAGGAAATAATCCAACATTTATAAAAGGTATAAACGTAACAGTATATTCAACATTAATAATATTAAATTTTTTAAATATTAGATATTCTGTGATAGTTATTATAAATATTTGTAATGAAACAAAATTATTTTAATTAACTACATAAAAATTAAAAGAAATTGAAAAATAAAAATTAAAAGAAAAATGAAAAATAAGAATTAAAAAAAAAAAAAATAAAATGAAAATAAACAAAATTATCCCTCTTATTTTTTTCTGAAAACAATGATAATAATAATTTTAATAAGTATTATCAACAACTAAATTAAAAAACGAAAAAAAAAAGAAATTATTAAAATAAAATTATTAAAATAAAAACAAAACAAATTAAAATTTCCTAAATATTAATGAATTGAAAAAAAAACAGTAAATTCTATTTGTAACGTTTAAATTTTTTTTCTATTTAATTTGTAAATGCCTACATCTGGTTTTCATATTACAGAGTTTAACAAATTAGTATCGAATTTTTATAAAATTAAAAAAAGAATTTTGCAAAATCGTCCAATATCTCGTAATCGTACTAAAGTCAAAGAGTATATAAACTTACTGATTGAAAATTTTAACAATATTTTGTCTTATACATTTGCCCTTAACGATCAATTATTAAACGGCTTAAAAGCAAAAATTCATAACAGAATATTACATTGTAGAGAACTAGTACTAAGATGTTTTGATAAACTTCATTATAAAAGTAAATTTTCAATTGGTTTGGATTTATTTGAATACATACAAAGAGATGTTATGACAGATTCTGACACTGAGAGTGAGTTAATACAGGTGATTACGACAGTGAAGATTCGGATCTAGGTACAGTAGCGGATATAAAGTTTAAAATTGACATTGACTCAAATAAACCAGGTAGTAGTAGTATACAAAATTTAAAAATGGCTTCAATAGATGAGAAAACGAAATTTATTTCAATGTGTTCTAATATTATTCGGGAAACTTTGATGGCAACCCCCTTACGTTAACTTCTTTTATTTATAAAATTAATTTGATTGATGAACTAACAGTTTCTAATTTAGAAACATGTTTTATTTCTTTTATAAGATCAAAATTAGATGGCAAGGCAAGAGAAGTTTTACCAGAAAATATTACAAGTATTGAACAAATTAAAAATGCACTTAAAAGTAAAATCAAACCGGATAGCTCTAAGGTACTAGCCAGTAGAATTGCATCTTTACATGTCAAAAATGATAATTTTGTTGATTTTGCCAAAAATGTTGAAGATTTGGCAGATGCTCTACAGCGTTCGCTTGTGATTGGGGGGTATGACAAAAGACAAAGCTCACGAGATGGCAATAGAGCAAACCGTAAATGTTTGCAGAAATAATACAAAATCTGATATGGTACAGGCAATTTTAGCTTCTACGATTTTTAATGAACCAAAGGATGTTGTGGCAAAGTTGATTATTGAAGAATCAAACACTCGGAAAGAGAGTCATGTATTAACAATGCGTTATAGTAAGAACAGACCAAATTTTGACAATCGTATTGGCAATAATTTGCACTTTTCTCGCGGTAATAGTCATAATTCTTACAGATCAAATCTAAAAAATAATTATAGCAGAAACAACAGCTATAACAGTTTTAGAGGACGTTATAATAACAATCGTGGAAGGCAAAATAACAGGTCAAACTATCGTCAAAATCCGAGAAATAATTCCTGACCGTATGAATTATTTCTTCGATTAGCTTCGATTAGAACTTTAAACGAGGAGGTCCCTCAACCGAATGTGTTGAGGGAGGGAGAGAATCAAAACTAATTAATGAACATTTCTTTAAATCAATATACAGTCTTAATTTAAACTACTCCGATTTTGTAAAATTAGATTGTAATGTTTCTTTTAATAGACAAAATTCGTTTTTAATTGACTCACAAGCTGATATTTCAGTTATTAAAATTTCTTGTTTACGGGATAATATACCAATTAATGTCCGAAATACCATCAATATTGTAGGTGTAACTACAAGCACAACAAAATCTTTAGGCACGATAAAGGCTAAATTATCTATTTCTAATTACTCAGTACCCCAAGTATTCCATATTGTGCCTGACAATTTCAATATTCCATCGGATTGCATATTGGGTAAGGATTTTTTAAAGGACAATAAGTGCAGAATCGATTATAGCACAATGATAGTTTCGTTTCTTGTATATGGTAAAAAATTTTCTATTCCAATTTCGCATGGAATAACCAGAAATTCCTTTTTTCTTACACCGAGGTGTAAAGTCTTTAGGATATTCTGTTTGGACAAAGTCACAGAACCCATTTTCATTGACTCCCAGGAAATATGTGTATATATATGCATTTTTGTAAGTAAATGTATTGTCAATTCAAATACTCCTGTTTTGCGTATCTTAAACACGACAAATGAAACTAAGTTCGTACAAAATTATAATGTAAAATTAGAAACACTTTTGAATTATTATATCTACTCAATAAACAGAACCATTTCTAACGACGACCGAGTTGAAAACCTTAGAATAATTCTAAATGATAAAATGCCAAATTATATAAAGACAGATTTAATGCCAGTGTGTGAGAAATATGCTAATATTTTTACTTTGAAGGATGATAAGATGACAATTAATAATTTCTATGAGCAAAAGCTAAGGCTCAGTGATACTTTGCCAGTTTATGTAAAAAACTATCGTCTGCCATACTCACAGAGATCTAAAATAAAAGACCAAGTTCAGACTTTACTCAATAATGACTTGATTGAACCCAGCATTTCCAATTATAATAGTTCTTTAATTTTAGTCCAAAGAAAAGTCCAAATGATAGCAAATCATATCGTATGTATGTTGATTTTAGAGCCATTAACAAGAAATTAGTTGCTGATAAGTTTCCGTTACCGAGAATAGACGACATACTCGACAATCTTGGTCGAGCAAAGCATTTCTCTGTTATTGATCTTTTTTCTGGTTTTCATTAAATACCACTTCACCCCGACTCGAGGGATATAACATCGTTCAGTACAGACCAAGGCACATTTCGTTGGAAAGTTTTACCTTTTGGGCTTAATGTAGCTCCAAACTCTTTTTCCCGTATGATGTCCATAGCGTTTTCAGGTTTAGAACCTAACAAAGCTTTATTGTACATAGATGACATAATTGTTATTGGATGTAGCAAACAATATCATGTGAGAAACTTAACAGATGTTTTTGATATTTTGAGAAAATTTAATTTGAAAATTAACCCTTACAAATGCAATTTCTTTAGACCGGAAGTTACATTTTTAGGTCATAGATGTACCTCAAATGGACTGTTGCCTGACATAATAAAATATCAGCTATAAAAAACTATACAGTACCCACAGACAAAGATGCTGTAAAACGTTTTATTGCTTTCGCTAACTATTATAGGAGGTTCATCCCTAATTTTGCTTCTCTTGCAGCTCCTCTTAACGTTATTACAGGAAAAAAAAGTAAATTTCTTGTGGGATCAAAAATGCCAAGAGTCCTTTGAAAACATAAAGGCAAAACTGATTTCTCCAAATATTTTATAATATCCCGATATTAAAAAACAATTTATAATTACAGTTGATGCATCAAAAGTCGGTTGCGGAGCAATTCTAAGCCAAAATTTTAACGGACACGACTTACCGATATACTATGCATCTAAAGCGTTTAATAAGGCAGAGCAAAAAAAGCCAACTATAGAACAGGAATTACTTGCAATATATTTTGCTATTAACCAATTTAGACCATACGTTTATGGTACAGAGTTTGTTGTTAGGACAGATCATAGACCCCTAATTTATCTTTTTAATATGAAAGACCCATCTTCTAACTTAACCAGAATTAGATTGAAATTCTCCGAATATAAATTTTCTATCGAATACGTAAAAGGTAAAGACAATGTCGGAGCAGATGCTCTATCCCGCGTTTCAATTGATGAATTGAAAGCTGAAAATAGTGAGAAAATTGTTTTAGCTATGACAACTCGCGCGATGTCTAGGCAAAATAACATAACTGAGAAACCTTTGGAAATTCCAGATACTGCTAAACCACAAGCTTATGATAAATTTTCTTAATTGTTTAATCAAAACGTTGCAAAAATAAAATCTGAAATATACTAGAAAAATGAAAAAGTTAATATGATACGATTAAAAATATATAACAAATTTAAACCTAAATTCTTCATAAACGCTGCTATTGTTAACGAAACATTGAATTTCGAGGATATGCTTTCGAGGTTACAACAAGAGGCCAACAATAACAACATTTATGCTGCGGAATGGGCAAAGAATGACTCGTTTTTTACAGTACATACTATACAGGAATTAAAGAACCATTGTAATAAAGTATTAAAATATTTGGAATCACAACGACCCGATTTTAGGTGGACATTGTGGACGTAAAAGATTGTACGCCAAGTTACGAAAGAAATACTATTGGAAGAAAATTACTAAGGATATTGCATCATATGTTGCAAATTGCAGGGAATGCGAATTGAATAAGTTAAGAAAGGGGACTAGAGAGGAACTAACACCAACACCAATTAAACCATTCGAAATAACAGTATTGGACACACTTGGTCCATTGCAATTTCGAAACACGGCAATAAATATGCTTTGACTTTGATTTGTAACTTTACGAAGTATCTGGTAACAATATCTATACCTGATAAGAGTGCAAAAACAGTTGCACAGGCAATTTTTGAGAACTTTATATTGACTTATGGGAGAATGAATTCTATTATAACAGATTTAGGTACGGAATTTAAAAACGAAATATTTTGCGAACTTTGTAAACTTTTAAATATTCAGTTAAACTTTTCAAAACCTTTTCATCATCACACTGTTGGAACAGCTGAAAGAAGCCATCGCGTTTTTAACGAATACATAAGATCATATATTAAAGAAAATATATCAGACTGGGACACGTATTTAAGATACTTCACATTTTTTCACAACACGACTCCTAGTTCAGTATTTGACAATAAATTCACACCATACGAATTAGTATTTGGAAAAAAACCAATTATGCCAAATGAATTACATCTTGGTACAATCGATCCTATTTACAATGTAGAAAACTACTGCAATGAAGTTAAATATGGTTTACAGAAATGTCATCTTCTGACAAAAAATTTAATAGAAAAACATAAAAAAAGAAATAAAGATTTTTTTGATCATTTTGCAAAACCTTGTAATTTGGAAATTAATGATAAAGTATTTTTGAAAAAAGAACCATATGATAAGTTTAAACATATATATGATGGTCCATTCGTTGTTACAAAAATTAATAACGCAAATGTAACAATATACAATGAAATTACAGGAAAAGAAAAAAAGGTACATAAGGATAGGATAAGAATAAGTTAATCACAAAAAAAAACAAACAAAAAATTATTGTAACATATATCAAAAAAAAAAAATATATATAAAATCAAACAGCCTGATCAACTGATTTGATTTTATTTTTTTTTCCTTCAGAAGGGAGGTGTAGTGCCAACTCATCACCCATTATCACATTATGCTAATTATTATAAATATTAATTTAACATATACATATATCTAGCCTACTTACTCTAACTATACTATATTTACACTACATATACCATAACTACTTATTACATTTAATTGTTATAATACATACTTCTATCTTAACTACTTATTCTTATTGTAATGTGTATACTTACTTAATCTTAAGTAATGATCTGTTATACAGATTAGGTCTAGCTTAAATAATTACACTATGCTAGTTGAAAAAACAGACAAGCCGGGCACGTGACGTTTTAACATAATTCGGGCACGCTGAATCCAGTGGTGCCCGCGGTTTTTTAAGATTGGCTCTGGTTTTCGAGATATACCGTTATTTCGAAAATGGAGGAGGTTGCACAACATATGTTCGCGTAACTCAAAGTAAAACTTCTTTCTAAAACGACTGCGGCGTTTTAGAAACATAATTTTTTTTTTGAAAAAAAAATTAATTTTTTTATCAAAATTTCGAAATTTTTGTTTTTTAAAAATTCATAAAAAATCAAAAAATACAGCTAGGCTTCTAATTTTTTGCAGACATATAAAAAACAAAGCTGATAACAAAACAAGCCATACATCTTTAAAATCTGTTAGCAACTTTTGATTCTATTCACAAAAGTCGACAAATTTTAGTTAATTTAAGAATTTCATAAAACGCAACCCCCCTAAGCGATGGTGATAAAGGGAAAGTATAATTTAAGAAAATGTTAAGAACAAAAAACATTGGAGGTCGGTCATACATTTTATCCCCCTAGGAGTGAATCCTAGGCCTTAGAAACAAATGATGGGAATAAAAAATAAAGTTGCGCTGGTCATTTGGCCCGTCTAGGGGTATCTCAGGCGCTGCAGGTGCAAAATTTAAGGCTAGAGTTCTACGCGTATAAAAAAGAAAGTTCCAAACAAAATAAGCTATTAGTGATTAAAGTCTGTATACAACTTTTGATTTTTTCAGAAAAGATTAAATTTTTTAATTTTTTATAATAACCAAACTAAAAAAATTTTGTTGTTAAGTAGTTTTTATTTAGAAATTTATTCTTCTTCCTCCTGCAGATTCCAACAAATATCCCCTAATAGCGAATCAAGTTGTTTGCCGCTATACCAGTGTCCGAGCCTGGCTGTTACTTGGTGAAATTCTCGCCATGTTCATCAGACTCGGCTGGTGATTGTTCATTAAATTTTTCGGCATGGTAATGCAAAAAATGTATTTTCAATGGCATTCTAACGTTTAAGTTTTTAATTGCGGTTAGCATATTTTTGATTAAAATTCGCCAGTTTTCAGACCGATGATTTCCTAATACATTTTCTATTACTGATTTCACACAATTCCAGGCCAATAGCTCGATATCATTCAATGCAACCTCAAATTCATGGTCCTTCATAAGACGAATGTCCGGTCCATTAAGAGTTCCTGTAAAATTAAAACATTATGATATGAAATATAAATCTAATTTAATAAAGAAGTTAGAGTTCATACCTTATTTTACTTTCATGCCGCTTAATCGTGGAAAAATTCGGTGCAATTCGGTAAAAGCAACACCATCTGGGCTCAATGTTTTTATAAAATTTTTTACAATACCCAGTTTGATGTGCAGTGGAGGAAGCAAAATCTTTTCCATCGGCACAAATGGTAATTCAATAACATTGTTTCTATGCAATCTGCCTTCCTCACGTAAAGCCCAATCCCGTGTATTGTACTGGTCGCCATCGAAACTCGTATTCCATAAGCACATGAAGCACATATTTTTAGTTTAGCCCAATTGCATGCCTCTTAAAAGTGCTACCACTTTTAAATCTGCGCATATTTTTCACTTGTGGTTTTTATATTTAATTAACTGCTTTTAACTTTCATTGATGCGTATGTCTCTTTAGCATTTGTGCTTAGTGCTATCGGAATAGGACTTTTTAAATTAGTGACATGTAGCAAAACTGCTTTTAAGCTACTTTTGGAAGAATCAATAAATAAGCGCCAATCTCCAGGATTATATTCATTTTGCATTGTTAAAACCAAGCCGCGGATGTCAGTACAAAACGCAATAGAATTATTCTCAATAGATTTAAAAAAAAAAGTCGTAAATCGTCTATGGCGATTTATAGCCCCGTATATTTGTACACCTGGTGCTAAAATATTAGCTCGTTTTAACTCTTTTGTCAAGAGAATGCTCTGTCTTGTAATTGTTTTAATCAAAGTACCTGTCGAGACCTTCAAGACCATGTTTTGTAAAAAAAAAACCAGGACGAATAATATTTCTACCTGTTCCAGGTATAACAATAGAATATGTTATTTAAGTTTTTTACAAGACCGATTAGTGCGGTTTTGACTGCACAATAAAAGACCGATTTGTATGGTTTTGTAAGCACAATAAAATATAAAGATGGAAGCATTTGTGACTTTATTTCTTAATTCTTAGAATTTTTTAATCGGTAACTTCACTTCTTAGGGGGGCTCCCATACAAATATTGCGTTTTATGAAATTCTTAAATTAACTAAAATTTGTCGACTTTTGTGAATAGAGTCAAAAATTGCTAACAGATTTTAAAGATTTATGGCTTGTTTTGTTATCAGCTTTGTTTTTTATATGTCTGCAAAAAATTAGAAGCCTAGCTGTATTTTTTGATTTTTTATGAATTTTTACAAACCAAAAATTTCGAAATTTTGATAAAAAAAATTAATTTTTTTGTTCAAAAAAAAAAATTATGTTTCTAAAACGACTGCGGATATTAGAAAGAAGTTTTACTTTTCTTAAAGAAAATTTTATTGCGGAATTTCGGTCTTTTAAGTTTTTTCAATAAGCTAAAGCGTTTTTGAGTTACGCGAACATATGTTGTGCAACCTCCTCCATTTTCGAAATAACGGTATATCTCGAAAACCAGAGCCATTCTTAAAAAACCGCGGGCACCACTGAATTCAGCGTACCCGAATTATGTTAAAACGCCAGGTGCCCAGCTTGTCACGAAAAAAAAGTGTAAATTTCTTGCACAGTGTTATTAGCCACCATCCATTACAGTATCCTCGGAGACTTAATCAACAAAATCTGTTTAGGATATCTTGACGATATCCGTCGTATATTCAACTTCCCTACAGGAGCATATGAATTCGTTACGTCTTGTTTTTGATAAGTTACGGAAAGCAAATTTGAAAATTCAGTTAGACAAGTGTGAGTTTTTCAAGAGAGAAATAGAATTTCTAGGCCATGTCATAACTCAAGGGGGTGTGAAGCCCAATCCGAAAAAAGTCAATTGTATAATTAACTATCCATTGGCGAAAACTCAAAAACAGATTAAAAAATCCGCGGCCTTAGCGGATATTATCGTAAATTTATAATTGACTATGCAAAGATAGCAAAACCAATGACTACGTTCTTAAAAAAGGATGCTAAGGTATATACAAGTGATCCTAAATACCTAGAGAGCTCTAGAACATTAAAATTACTTTTAACTAACGATCCAGTTTTGGCTTACCCAAATTTTAATAAAAAATTCGTTTTAAATACTGATGCGAGCAATTTCGCTATAGGGGCGGTATTATCACAGGATACTCACCCTATTTGTTATGCAAGTAGAAGGCTGAATCAACATGAAGTAAACTACAGTACAATAGAGAAAAAATTGTTAGCTGTAGTGTGGGCAGTAACGTATTTCCGTCCATACCATTACCACTTAGTATTCCCGGAAAAATTTTGCTCTTATTCCCGGAAAAACGGGAAATAAAAAATATGTAAATAGTATATTAGGAAATATATTTAATTTAATTTTTAATTTCTTATCTGTTTTAAAGAATATTTGAATAAAATGTAAGGTTTTTAATTTATTACCATTTTTTGTTTGTTAAGTATTTACAACTCTTCTCAAATACGAATATGTAAAAGAAAAACAAACATCGCCGGTCAAAAATATTTCACGCCAAAGTTAAGGACTTTCTAAAATTATTATCAATAAGTTCTTATAAATTTCAAGTGAATTATGTATAGACATACATAATTAAATGTTTTCTTGTATATAAATGTTTTTTATAACAACCGCAAAACCAGCAGTAGTTTCCATGGTTCATTTTTATAAATATAATCGTTTGTACAAATTGTTCTTAAAAGTGGTCACAGAATTTGTAAGTATAATTTTTTTTATTTATGATTGAATTTTTCTAATAATACTTTTTTTAAAATTCACGTTGTTTAAAAGCAAAATGTCTGAAGTTTGGAACTATTTTCAAAAAGTATACAACGCAGCACAATGTAATATTTTCCCGAAAAGGTTAATATTCAAGTAGGGTTGCCATTTCTATTTTAAAAAAAGAGGACGCCAGCATAAAAAATGTAGGACATTTGCCCAAAAAAAGAGGACACATTTAAAAAAAAATTTAATTTGATAAAATTTACGACGCCATTTAAAATACAAAAACAAAATTTGTTTTTACGAAAAAACTTTATTTACAAAAATACAAACTGAACATATCATTCTGATTTAATAGTTGAAAATAGAAACAAAAACAACAAAAATTCATTGCATTCATTATCGGGAATGTACACTTTTAAAAATTTTACACATATTTTTCAACACTTCCAATTTGAGCCAATATATTAACATCGCATCTCTTCAAATATTTGTAAAACTCTAGGCAATCTCTATCAAAATTATATACCCTTACTATATTTTTTGTTTAAGACTTTCTTCTATATCTGAAAAACAAACTTTATGAAAAACACATAGCTGACAAGTAGACCCCTTTGCCGAACTTTTTTAAAATAAAAGGCAAGTTAAAATAGACCACTTCGATAAATAGCGACAATTAAGGGTAATAAAACTAATTTTGTACAAAGAGAAGTTTTAAAATTTTACTTTTTCAAAACTATACATTTTATAAATTTTGCGACCTGTGATTTGAAGTTTAAATGTAAGAAAAAAACTTTAGAGAAGGCGCAAAAAGCCGGACAACACCGGACATTAGCTAAAAAAGAAGTAGGACTGCCCCGGATGCCCTAAAAAGGAGGACGGTGTCCGGGGAAAAGAGGACGGATGGTAACACTATATTCAAGGGCGGTAGTACTAGTGGTCTCATACGGCAGCTTCTTTTGGTCCATAAAATAAAATTTGAAAACTATTCTTCAACACTTGCACCAAATAAAAAAAAATAATTCCACCATTAAAAGTTTTTTAGACATCCAAACATTACCAGAAATTTTTTCAAAATTGGCAGCAGTCGATGGAATATCTATTCGAACAATTACACAAAGTTTTTTTATTTGTCAAAGTTTTTTCAGTAAAAATATGACGTTACCAACGCCGTTAAAAATACGACGGTGAAAACAATATCTAGTCAAATTTGCGACAATTTGAGGTTTGCTCTTGTATTAGACGAGTGGAGTAGTGTTGCCCAAAAAAGATATCTGTTTACATGGCAATAATTATTTTTATAATTTGGGTTAAGTTTATATTTTCGGAAGATGTAATGCTCACACAATAAGGACTCTAATGGAAAATAAACTACTACTAAAACAATGAATTACTAACCAAATCGTGATGTTAAAGCTCACAAACATTATTTATTTTAAAAGAAATATTATTTTCGGGAATCCCGGGAATTCCCAGGAAGACGATTTTTTAATTCCCGTTTCCCGGGAATATAAAAGGACCGGGAAATCCCAAACCCTAGACAACAATCATTAAGAACCATCTTCACCCTAAAAGCGTAAATGCTGTTCTAATTGAGGATAATGTAATATATAGAATATTCACGGAAAACCGTTTCAAAATATTTTTCACAAAGCCAAAACGTCCTTCGTTCGCACATTCAGAAAGTGCATCTACGAAGCAATCACCGTGGTATTAATGAAAATTTCGAGCAACTTAAAAGAAAAATATACCACCCTAAACTTAAACTGAGAATTCAACAATTTATAAACAATTGCCACATAAGTATGTAATTTAGAAAAATATGACCGTAATCCAGTAAAGCAGAAATTCAAAATAACAGAAACTCCTGACGAACCTGGTCAGATATTACACGTCGATGTTTTTTATTGCTTGGAGAAAACGTTATTTTTAACAATCATTGACAAATTTTCTAAATTTGCTCAAGCAATAAGAATTCAAAATAGGTCTTGGGTGGAATTTAGGAGAGCATTGATTCAGTATATGAGTATTGTAGGTAGCATTGGGAAAATTATTACTAACAGTGAGTGGGGTTTCAAAGCATTACCTTCAGCAGAATTTTAATGCAGACGTTGAGCGTCTTTATAATACGATGAACGAGCACATTCGCCTGTTGAGGCATGATCCGTAAAGGGACACCGACAGTGTGGATGAAAAGATTTACAGGGTAATTACGTATTATAACAGTACAATCCATTCCACAACAGGTCATAAGCCCACAAATTTTCGAAATGGACCACCACCACCACCAGAAGACTATCCGAGAATAAAGAAACAAATCCTGAGATCAAAACAGAAATCGATAAAGAAGTTAAATAATTTTCGCGAGGATTGTGACATTCAGACAGGTGAAGTGTATCTTAAAAGTGATAGAGGGGGAAAAAACCATGCAAAATTTAGAAAAATTCAAGTTAATAGATTAGACGAAGATCATGTTGTAAGTCAAACAAAGCACAAATATTACAAGTCGCACATAAAAAGAAAAAAAAATAAATAAATTCTATATAAATAAACAGAATAATTTTATAAAAAAACACATACATAAATTTTTTGTTTCATTTTCAAAACTAAAATATTATCAAATAAAATTAAATAAAACTACATATATACAAATATGCATATATTAAATATATTTTATGTACATACACGCAAAGAAAAACCATGGTTACGACATGATCACGACGGTCATATGATAGTTACTATAACAATATTTGGTTGTTGAAAACAAGTAATAATTATTTTTGTTTCATTTCATCATATATTTTGTTACGATAATTAAGCATTTGTTTGCATTGTATCATTTAATGTTTACTTTTCGTAAAAATTTTAAAATTGTTATCATTTAAAAATAGTATAATATAAAAAATTAATTTGACAAAAATAACATTACATTAAAAATCATTAAAAATTAAAAATAATCATTAAATAATATGTAAGACAACATTATGATTACAAATTAATCAAGCTATGATTTTTTTTTAATAACTTGATTTCAACTGTTCTTCTTCTTGCTAAATAAATCTTTATTATTTTAAAAGTTTGAGATGTCAAAAAAATTAACAAAAATTTTGAAAAAACACAGAAAATATAAAAATAAACGATAAAATGTAAAAAAATATTGGTAAAAAAATTGCAATTAAATTAGTAAGTACAACCAATGTGTGTATGTTACAGCAATTGTAGTCATATACATATATGATTATTGAATGATACTTTAATTAAACATAATACTGAAAACTTGTAACTATTATATGTTTTAACGATAATCATAAAATTCAATCATAGTATGATGCTCTTCGATTATGGTTACCACAACCATATTTTTTCTTTGCGTGTATTTACACATATTTTTGTATAGAAGCAATAAACTTAAAACTTATAATACTAAATTGTATACCTTGCGTTTCTCAAAATAAATTTCCTCAAAACTTGATATAGCATACTTATAACCACATACATATACATACATAGTTATTATTTTATATACATATGCACATATAATATTAAAATATATTTAAACAATAATAATTATTAACATATACTTATGTAAAAAACTTATAATGTGAATTACTCGAATATTTTCATTTATTATTAAATTTAAGGATGGAGAAGTTATATTTATACAGTGAATACCCCTAATTATAATATTAATTAACTTTTATTTAACTTTGATTCATTTAACCTTAATGTACAAGAACAAATAATCTATGTACATGATTGGGCATGCATGATCTTACCTTAGCAACAGCTTTTGTGTTTGATTGTACATACATACATAAGTATGTATGTACATTGTAATGGTTTTTATCTAGTTGTGTTTAATAAGTTCCCTATAGCCCTTGGTTATTTTTCGTAGCTGTCAGGGTTTCAGCTGATTTACAAGGCGTTCAAAGGAACTGCCGAATTGTTTTTGAGACTTTTGATTAAAACACAAGGCATGTTGTTGCCGAATTAGTATTGTAATTTCAAGTCTGATTTTATTTAATTTTATTTGTTCTTATATACTAAGTTTGAAATTAATTCTTAGCCTTTCTAACTTATTATACTTATTGACAAAGTTCTATTTGTCTTTATCGGTACCAAGATTTACTCTCTCTGTAATTGTACTAGCCAATCAGAATGTTGGTATTTGTAAATGTACTCATTTACATTAAAACACTCGATGTGTTTTTTTTTGCATTCTGATTGAGTAACATGTATTCATTTCCATTCATACTTGTCCTATATTCTAGTGAATGTGGGTTAATGCAGTTATTTGATCTATTGTAAACCCTTCTTTAATTTGGATTGTGTGTATGAATTTCAGAGTGGGCAATGTGTGTGCAGTAGATACTTGTGAGGTACACTACACCCTCACCGTTAAGAGAAAAATTAGGGGAGTAATTTTTCTTGATATATTCATAGTATTGATTATTACAATTTTACTTATATACTATTATAAAGTGATTGTTTATGTCTATATATTTATATATAAAAGTTTATATTATTTTGTTCGATTTATATATTAATGCTTAAGGTCTAATTACAAAATTTTTTTTATGTATACTTATTCATTAATTCTTATTGCTATGTATGGTTTTAATTAATTGTTATGAAATTCTTTTTCTATTCCATTGTAATCTATTATTGTATTTACACCGTTATTCCTAATTATTTTATATGGGCCTTTGTATGGGCTTTGGTTTTTCTTTCTATTCTCTATTTTTATTAAAACTAAATCTCCTATATTCAAATTTAACCTATTGCTATATTTGTTTCCATTTACTCGTCTTTCCTTTATTCCTATTGTAAGCTCCTTAGCCCTATTTAAAGAATACTGTAGTATTTGTTTCAAGTCTTTCGCATAATCTTCATAATTGTATATTTTGGTTTCTTCATTATTACTAATTTCTGATGGTAAATAGGGTAATTTGCCATATACTAGTTCAAATGGCGTGTAACCAGTGTCTGTATGGGGTGCTGTGTTGTAGGCAAAAGTAAAGTAACTTATCCACTTATCCCATTCATAATCATTTTCTGTAGTTAGCAAGAATTCATTGAGAACCCTGTGATTTCTTTCTACCGAACCTATTGTCTCATGATGGTAAGGTGTTGAAAATGTTTGTTTAATATCAAGTAATGAACATATGTTACGCATCAGTTATTTTTAAATTCAGTTCCGTTGTCTGATTTGAGCACTTTAAATTTACCGTATTTTAAAATCAATTGTTCCACTAATGTTTTGGCAGTTGTAAGTGCATCCTTCGTTGACATTGGGTGAGCAATAACGAATTTCGTTAGCTCGCACTGCATAGTCAATATGTATCGGTATTCGTTCGAAATGCGAAGTGGTCCTACAGTGTCAATTGATATTACTTCAAAACTGTTGTTTGGGGTGTTTGTTAGTGTAAGTGGTTCTTTAATGTTCTTGGTTTGTTTATTTATGTTACACTTGTCACATTATTTTACAAATTGTTTAACCATTTTATTCATATTTTTCCATATGTACCGTTGTTTCAATTTAATTATCGTTTTTCTTATTCCTAAGTGGCCTGCGTGTGTAGCATTGTGGAATTCATCGATGAGTTTATATTTCAGAATATCATTTGTTACTCTTGTTGGGGCATTGTAAATTAATATTTTAAGTTGAGGACTTTTGTTGTTTATTCTTATCTTTGCATATACTTCTTTTAAATCTTTCATTGTATACATTTTAAATATTTTATCATTATTTGCTGGCGCTAATCCTTTATATTTTCCTTTTTCATTTTAGATATCAGTTTCCTCAGAATCGAATCTAGTTTCGCTGAGTTATTGCTGAATCTTGCATGCATATTATAACATCTTGTACGTTTTTGGCATGTAACTTCTTCATAGTCGAATCTTGTTTCGATGAATTATCGTTACATCCTTCATTCATATAATCATTTTTGGTACGTGATTTCTTCATAATCGAATCTTGTTTCGATGAATTATCATCACGCCCTATGTGCACAATATTATCCTCAATTTATATGTCGACTTCTTCTATATTTTCAAACTTATTAAATTGTAATTTCTTTATATTCTTGACGTCATTTATGGATGTGCATTCCCATATTAGAAGTTGATCAGACTTCTGAGAGATACATCTTCCCATATTACTTCTATTCGCGAGCTCTGTATTCATATTTATTTCTTTACCTTCATCAATCTTATTTGCCTCTTTATTTTTATTTTTCCTTGTCATCGCCCTTGTAGCTATTAGTATTTTCTTTTCATTTTCATCATTTTCCAACGGTATCATTTGTTTTAGTACATCTGAGTTTATTTCTATTCTTGATAATGCATCCGCATTAGTGTTAATTTTTCCTTTCTTATAAATTATCAAGAAGTCATAATCGCTTAAATCTAGTCTAATTCTTGTCATTTTTTATGTCTGTGTTTGAGTGGGGTAGTCTGTAGTTTTTTACATACACCGGAGTATTATCTAAAGTTAAATGTTTTGTCTATAAAAATTGTTTACAGTCAATTTTTCATTCTCTAAATGAAATTTGTACATTTTGATATTTTTTGAATATTTTCATTAATTCTGATTTTGCATATTCATCAGTATTATTTAATTGCAAGACATTTAGAATTTGTTGAAAACTTTCGTCAGTGTTTATGTTTGTGTAACTTAATACGTCATAGTTTTTAAGTGGGTCAGAGTGCAGTTTAATGCCTTGTAAAATTTGTGTCTCATTTGTTGTGTTTAAAATTTTAATATGTGTCATTCCGTTTTTTGGTGCTATTGAATTACCTAAAAAATACCGCTTTTTAATTCATTATTAAGTATTACGCAATCTTCAGTGAGGTTTAGTTTCAATGGTTGAATAATTTCTGTCCGAGAGGGTATCGTAATTTTTAATGTATCAAATGCTTTTGTTTGCATTGGCAGAATTATGGTTTCATTGTTGGTGAACAAAGAAATTGTAAACGTCTCGTAGTCTATCTTGCACAAGTATTCTCTTAAAAAGTCTCTTCCTATTATTCCGTCCGTCTCTATTGGAAAATTGTCATCTACTAGATCAGGGATGAGCAACACGCGGCCCGTTTAACATGTCATTGCGGCTCGCCAAGCATTTTTAAAATTTGGTTTATTTTATTTACTTTCTACCATCAATATTTCCCAGCTTAGACGATAAAAGATTTTTTGCAAGAATTTTTATTATTCTTGTTTAAATTTGCATTTCCGTTTAAAAAATGTTTTGAATTTTTATTTATTTGTCTCTTTTTAGCTTTCAGCATAAATAGATATTCATATTAAAAAATAAAATTAAAAAATTAAAAAAAAAATATCTTACGAACAAGAAATTAAAACAAATATCAAGTACATAAACATTCTACATATGTAGAATGTCTAAATTGCGACTATATTATTATAAAATGAATTACGGGAAACCCCGCATAACGCGGTATTTCTACAACACGATTTAAATAGAGTTCCGTTACAGTACATCGTGAAACTGCGACATGTATAACGGGAAATTGAAAAGAAGTGTTGGCGACACTAATTTGTGCATACATATTTCTTTTTAATGTAAAACGGGGGATTTCCCTTTTGTTCAAACATCAAATACGAACGCACCGCCTCTGTGGTTATTTGTGTTTGCTTCTGTCTCACAATTAGTCAGACTGGTAAGCTGTTAACTAACAATTTTTGTATTTCTTGAAAAAGTTAGTGAAATTTTATTGTCGAAAAGGTAATATTAGAGTTTTCTTTACTCAAAATTAAGTTTTTCCCCAAACTTTGTTAACTTTAAAATTTTTTTTCCATAAAAGAATGTCTGAAAGAAAACAAAAAAACGGACGATTGCGGATGAGCACAGGAATTTCCAAGAAAAGTGGAAATTTGGTTATTTTTTCACTTTCGCCAAAAATAAAGCTGTATGCTTAATATGCTCAGAAACTGTGTCGACTTTAAAAGAATATAACATAAAAAGGCATTACGATACAAAACATGAACAACAATACAAAAACCTAACAGGACAACTCCGGATAGATAAGTTAAAACAAATGGAGAAAAACTTCGGAAAACAACAGGATTATTTTAAAAATCAAACTGTTTTATCAAATATCGCAGTAAAGGCTAGTTATGTTGCCAGTCAAATACTGGCAAAAAAATGAAACCCTTCGCGGATGGAGAGATGATAAAAGAATGTCTGACTGCTGTCTCAGAAATAGCATTTCCTGAAAAAATAAAAATTATTTCAAACATTAATTTATCAAGATTCTCCATAGCAAGGAGAATTGAAGACTTGTCTGAGAACAACGCTTTGTGAACGCATTGCAAAATTCGAATACTGTTCTTTGGCACTTGATGAGAGTTGCGATATTAGCGATACAGCACAGCTGGCTATATTTATACGTGGTGTTGACTCCAATTTTAATATTACCGAAGAATTGTGTTCATTGATTCCTATGCAAGGAACTACAACCGGCAAAGACTACGATGAACTAAAGTCTGTGTTGGAAAATTTTTCAATTTTATTAGAAAAGATTATGGGTGTATCGATAGATGGAGCACGAGCAATCTCAAGTATGGAGGTTGGAGTATCAGGAAGGCTGTTTCAAGACATTAAGAAGGCCACAGGAAGGGAAATATTCATTAACCACTGCGTAATTCACCAGGAAAATTTGTGTGCGAAAAGATTGAGTATGCCAAATGTCACATTACCAATAATTAAATTAATTAATTTTATTAAGTCGCGAGCGTTAAATCACCGCCAGTTTAAAGAATTCCTAAAGGATTTAGAAACTGAATATGGCGATGTGGTTTTTAATACCGAAGTACGTTGGCTTAGTAGAGGTGCAATGCTAAAAGAGTGTACAACTTAAAAAGCGAAATACAATTGTTCTTGGATATGAAAGGATATGACTTCCCTCATTTTGGTAATAAAGAATGGATGTGCGACTTTGGGTTTCTTATCGACATGACCCAGCATCTCAATGATCTTAATATTGAACTTCAAGGCAAAGGACTGTTTATTCATAACTTGTATGATAAAATTCAGGGATTTGAGTGTAAATTAAAATTGTGGAAACAGCATCTTTTGCAGAATAATATGTCTCACTTTCCACATTTAGAAAAAGAAAACGTTACCACTTCTCAAAAATACGCACCATATATAAACATTTTAATCAACGAATTTCAATTACGATTCCAAATGTTCAAAACTGAGAAGACAGCGATTCCACTAAAAATGTTTTCCTCACCATTTAATATCGTTGTGGATACAGTTCCCAAAGAGTTTCAAATGGAAGTGATTGACATGCAGAATAATACCGATTTAAAAAATGTATTTCTTTCAGTAAACATCGAAAACTTTTATAAATCATATGTGAGCCCTGAGAAATTTCCGCTTTTGACGAAAAATGCAAAGCAAATGATGTCTCTGTTTGGAAGTACGTATGTTTGCGAACAATTATTTTCAACCATGAAGTTCATCAAAAACGACCACCGATCAAGACTAAGTGATGCACGATTAGAAAGCTACGTACGTGTAGCCATCTCATCAATTCCAGCTGATATCGATCGATCGAAAAAACTGCCAAATTTCTCACTAAAAAGACTTGCCTTTTTTTGCATTAAAATCTGTGTGCGAAATCTTTATTTATTTTTAATTTTTTTTTTATATTAATGTTTATTATAAATAAAATTTTTTAAATTATTAAAAAGTGTTACTTTATGCAAGGCCCTCCAAAAAATTTAAAAATTTAAATTAGCCCGCTGATTTAAAAGGTTGCTCACCCCTGTACTAGATGAAATTTGAATTTGCATTTTCGGTCTGCAAGGGAAAATTCGAGTTCACTTGTTCCTAACGAATGTATTGAAGTTTTCGGGTTTCGCATAACTACCTATCGCTGTTCTTACCCCTGAGGTTAATTTTGCATAGTAGACATATTGTAGGAAATCTTGTTTTGCTGTTATAGCAAGAGTTTTCTCAATGAGTTCTGCTGTTATTAAGAAACTTTCTAGTTCGTCATAGTTTCCAGCAAAAAGTGGGAGTGCTTTAGAAACTGTATCTAAGCTAAATGCTGCCATTGTATTTCCTATTTCCGATGGTTTTGTAATGTCACTGATTAAGTATTTCTTTATTTTCTTAACTATGTTGCTAAATTCTAATCTGAGCACTGATATTCTATTTTCGTCTTTTTTCTTCTAGTTGTGCCAACTCAAATTCCCCTGTTATAACTCTTATATCTTCTAGCCTAAGGTTTATTGTTTTTACCGAATATGTTCTTCCTGGACTTTTCTTTAAGTTCTTTAATATTTCCCTAAGTTTTATTAAACTTCCTTCCATCTTCAATTTTCATACTTCTGTTATCTTATTTCTACTATTGTTTCTGTTTTTACAATTATTAATAAACTTATACATGCTATGTAATACTAATGTAATTATAGCAATTATTACTAAGATTTTTGTTATTTTGGACAACATTGATTATAATTTGTGCTGCGTTTTTTTGTTTCTTTTTCTTTACTGTATTTTACTTTACGTTTATTGGGAACAGTTATTCTTTCAAATTGAATTAAATTTATTTTTATATATTTTTTATTTTACATTTTCATATATGTACATATATATATAAGCCGCTATCGTACCCTCTTTATATCCTTCCTTATTAGCATCTGCTGTTTTTTATCTGTTGCAAGGTTTAGGTCCTTGTACAGTATTGCCAGCCACGTCATATTGAAAAATGTATCTTTATATATACATATATATAAGCTGCTATTGTGGTTCGTAAGGAGGTGCTGCATAACCTGTTGGTTCAGGCTTCTACTCTTCTTTTTGTTTACTTTCTAGGTACGCAAACGTGCAACCAACGTGCAAATATCTCGTCTATTTCTTTGGACATTTGATATTATGTTTGGTATTATTATTTGATATTAATGTTTGCCAATTGTCAGATTTGGAAGATCTGGCAGATTTGGCAGGATCGCCATGTAATAGTTGTGTTTAATAAGTTCCCTATAGCCCTTGGTTATTTTTCGTAGCTGTCAGGGTTTCAGCTGATTTACAAGGCGTTCAAAGGAACTGCCGAATTGTTTTTGAGACTTTTGATTAAAACACAAGGCAGGTTGTTGCCGAATTAGTATTGTAATTTCAAGTCTGATTTTATTTAATTTTATTTGTTCTTATATACTAAATTTGAAATTAATTCTTAGCCTTTCTAACTTATTATACTTATTGACAAAGTTATATTTGTCTTTATCGGTACCATTAATATATCAAGATTTACTCCCTCTGTAATTGTACTAGCCAATCAGAATGTTGGTATTTGTAAATGTACTAATTTACATTAAAAAACTCAATGTGGTTTGTTTGCATTCTGATTGAGTAACATGTATTCATTTCCATTCATACTTGTCCTATATTCTAGTGAATGTGGGTTAATGCAGTTATTTGATCTATTGTATACCCTACTTTAATTTGGATTGTGTGTATGAATTTCAGAGTGGGCAATGTGTGTGCAGTAGAGGTCTGCATATGTGCGATTAAACGACACATGAATTCACATAAATATCAAGCTAGCAAGTAGTGTGTTGTGTGTGATTTTAGAATCACACACAATTAATTGTGTGTGAGTAATAGCCTATGTGTGCAAAGCGTTCAATTATTTATGTGAGTGTTGTGAGAGAAATATTTGATTCAGGTGTAAATAACAAATTTGCTCTTTAATTCGAGTAAATACACTTGTGTGTCGATGTACATATTGTGTTTTATCAACACAACATGTGTTTTGTGTTTTAAATTTTTTTTATCGTATTGAAAACAAAATATTAGTTAAAAATGTTGCATTAAAAAGTGATACAAACTTTTTAGAAGCAAAAAGTAGTAGTTTTAAATATATTTTTTAACAAATGGAATTTTTATTAATTTGTTATTAATTTAGCATTCTTACTTGTTTTTTTTAATTATGTCACACAGTTGACATTAATCACCATATCTACCGAATTTAATCGTAAGCAAGTTAAAAAATTTTACAACTGGCTACTTTTGTATACTTTGGCAGATTTTTAATTATAAATTAAAATAATTATTATTTAAACAAATTAAATGTGTTTTCAATAAATAAAGTTAAAATAAAAATAAATTCAATACATTGACAATAATGGTAAGGAACTAGGTACCTATGTATATCAGACTTTTTTTATAGAAGACGGAATAATATTAAATTAAATATTAAATGAAGAAAATATATATCTCATGAGGAAAACATATAAATTATTTTTGTAAAATATCATGAGTCATGAAAATAAACATTTATTCCGTTTGTGCACTAATTTCAGTTTCTAATTCATGCTTTGGAATATTATAATGCAAAAACATAATTTTATTTACACTGTCATCATTTGATGCAATACTGCATCTTTTTTCTGTGATTAAATTGCGTGCTGCCGAAAATACCCTTTCGGAAGCTGCACTGCTTGCAGGCGTACCTAATATTTTACAGCTGAGTTTATGTAGCAATGGAAATTGTTGTTTGTTAGCTTCCCACCATTACAGAATGTTGAAGTCGTCATAAAAATTGATAGTTAAAGTTTCGTATTTCAATATTTCTGTTTCCACAACATCCATACTGTTGTTTAATTGGGCTGGTGGCAAAAAATCGCAAATTAGCTCTATGTTTTCATTAGATACTTCTGACGTGCCCCCGCTTTGAGTTTGAGGTTCAACAACTTCTTCCAAAAACTTTCTCATTGTACGTTTACACTCATTTCTGATTTCGGTCTGCTCGTCTTCACTAAATTTAACCATTTTATTCAAAGGTGGGAAGAGAAATAGCCCAATTTTGTGAAATATTGTCAAGTTGTTTAATACGACATTTTAAAAATAATACAGCAATTTCTCCTTAAAATGTTTTGTAATTTCTATATCTGAATTATCGACGGCACATTTTTTTTTAAACGGTAAATGTAAATGTAGACATATATTATTTATATTTTTATTATTTTTTTTTCAATTTTTTTAAATATTTTTTTTTTAATTTTTTTCTGCAATTTTTGTTTGTTTTTAATACATTAGTTTTTGTTTTTTTTAAATTTTTATTTTAGAAACTAACATACGTAAACTCAATTATAATTTTACAATGGTATGTTTTTATATGTATGTTTTTTACATGCATGTACGTATTTTATATGAGATGAATGGTGATACAAACAATTGTTATTGCATGACTACACGTTGTGAAAGGTATATAAGATTCGGCACGGCCAAATATAGCTCTGTTACATGTTTTTTTTTTGTTATTGTTTTGTTTATTTTATTAAATGTTGTCAACGTTTTTGAGAAACATAAAAATAAAACAAACAAAAAAGCGGTTAGTCGCTGAATTTGCCATAAGCCGCTGATTCAGCAACACTTTTAATATTTTAAGCTTAAAATGTCAATTTTAAGTTGAACAATTTTACTATTTTTTTTTACATTTTTTACTGTTTGTTTCTATCAATTCTATACATATCATCAATTAATAAAAATATAGTGTAGTAAGTGCTTAAGAATTATTGCCTTTGTATACTGGTTTTGTCATATTGTAAATTTTTTTTATAACATTATTATTGTTATTGTTTTTGCATATAAAAAATACATTTATTCCAACCATTTCATTTGATTACTTTTTTTGTTAAAATTTTAATTTTCCTCTTCACTTAACAAAATAAGAAAGTCAAGAAACACACGAATGATTAGTGTTATTTTTAACTTCGCTCAGGTTTTTTTATTGTAATATGTATGAATTTGAGTTCATCAAACAATAAACAATAATAGAGAAACACACACAATTAGTGTAAGTGTGTGTGGCTTACTTTTTAATGAACGGTGTTGTGTTGATCTCTCATTTAATATGATTGAGTGTGAATGACTCGCTCTCATTTTTTTTACACATTTGATAATAATATCAAATACACACACAGCATTCATTTGGCTACCAAATCATTTGTGCAGACCTCTAGTGTGCAGTAGATACTTGTGAGGTACACTACAACATACTTATGTATGTATATTTTTATTGCTTACCAATTTACGATCAATGCGTAACTAGGTGAAGAGATAACTCATGAACTCCCAGTTTTATTGCATCTTATCTTAGTAACAGTTTTGTTTTTGATAATTATTATAAACATACATATGTACATACATACATACATACTTACATTGTATATTTTTATTGCTTACCAATTTACGATCAATCCCAAGGCGAATTTAATTATCAGGTGGTGGTAATTCTACAACAAATACAACATTAAAAAAACAACATGGGTTTTTATTGTTGCTTTCGACTGTCGATGTGTCAAAAACTACATGGTTTTTTTTTGTGTTTTTTGCGCGGGAAAGAGTAATCTATGTAAACATAAATAATATTTGACAACTCAACCATCATTTATGCAAATAAAAAATTAGATCAGCTGCGTTGTCAACACCACCTGATAATGAATTCGCCTTGATTAATGCGTAACTATGTGAAGAAATATGTATGTCATGAACTCCCAGTTTTTTTGCATGCACAATCATGTTCGATTTTGTTATTGTGTTTCTTTATTACTCTTTTGTTTAATATACATACAGTGGCCGACAAAAGTCTACGTACGACCACAATTTTTGACATTTTAAAAGTCTTAAAACGTTAAATAAAAAACTAATGATGCAGTTTTGTTCCAGACTTTGTGCACCACAGGTGAAAGTTTAAAAATTATAAAATTTAATCACAAAACAAAATCTTATAGGTAGGGTTCAACAATTTTTCTATTATCGTGCACAAATAAGTAGTTGTTTTTTATACCCTTCACCTGTGGTGCACAAGGGTATATGTATATAGCTTTGTCATTCCGTTTGTAATTTCTACAATTTTCATTTCCGACCCCATAAAGTACATATTTTCTGAAAGCTTATGAATAGAGGAGTCGATTAAGCCCTGACCGTCTGTCCATCTGTCCGTGTGTTGCTTGAAATCAACTTTTAGAAGCAACTATATGTTCCTCAGATCTGTGTATGATATCAATCTTTTTGAAATATCCGGAAATGAATCTCTATTGAAATGCAGCACATTCGCCCTATAACTTTCTGAGATATGTGCAAAAAACCACGACCACTTCGTTTTTTTTTCACAATTACAACAACAACCTACATACATTAGAAAAGTCTAATTTTTTTATTTCTTCTGAAATAAAAATCTTTAAAAAAACGCTTTAAATTATATAATAAGACTTTCCTTAATGAAAGAAAAAAAATACATACTGGTTAAAGTAAACGAAGCATCGAATTCCAGCTAAGCCAAAAAAATTTATTTTTTTTATTTTATATATTATTTATATTTTTATTATTTTTATACCCTTCACCTGTGGTGCACAAGGGTATATATAGCTTTGTCATTCCGTTTGTAATTTCTACAATTTTCATTTCCGACCCCATAAAGTATATATTTTCTGAAAGCTTATGAATAGAGGAGTCGATTAAGCCCTGACCGTCTGTCCGTCTGCCCGTCTGTCCGTGTGTTGGTTGAAATCAACTTTTAGAAGCAACTATATGTTCCTCAGATCTGTATATGGTATCAATCTCTTGGAAATATCCAGGAATGAATCGCTATTGAAATTCAGCACAATCGCCCCATAACTTTCTGAGAAATGAGCAAAAAACCACGACCACCTCGTTTTTTTCACAATTACAACAACAACATATATACATACATACATGTAAAAAACATACCAAACAAAAAAAATTACAAAAAAAAAAATATTAAAAATAAGAAAAAAATAATAAAAAAAACTACAAAAAAAAATTAAAAAAAAAAAATGTAAAAATATTTAAAAAAATTTTTTTTAAATTTTTCTAAAAAAATTTTTTTAAAAAATTTAAAAAAAATATAAAAAAAAAATAATAAAATATAAATAATATCGATGCCTTACTTCCTCAACCTCGTATCTTAAAAAATACGGTTTTGACGTTTTCATATCAAACGATTGTTTTATGCTTTAACTAAAAAAGATTAGTATCTTATTACTACTAATATATATAAATACAATCAATTCCTTAATAATTGCATTTAAACTTTTAACCAAACACCGAAGTATGAAAAGATTAACCGTTTTTCTTTTCTATCCTGAAAAATTTAATTTTTTAAGATACGAGGTTGAGGAAGTAAGGCATCGATATATTAAATAAAAAAAAAAAATTTTTTGGCTCAGCTGGGATCCGATGCCACATTTATTCTAACGTGTACGTATGCACGTATTTTATATGAGATGAATGGTGATACAAACAATTGTTATTGCATGACTACACGTTGTGAAGGGTATATAAGATTCGGCACGGCCGAATATAGCACTGTTACTTGTTTTTTTTAATTTTGTTGTTTAATTTTTTTTTTTAATTTTTTTTTTTTAATTTTTTTTTTTTTTAACATATATACGTAAATTTTTATACCCTTCACCTGTGGTGCACAAGAGTATATATAGCTTTGTCATTCCGTTTGTAATTTCTACAATTTTCATTTCCGACCCCATAAAGTATATATTTTCTGAAAGCTTATGAATAGAGGAGTCGATTAAGCCCTGACCGTCTGTCCGTCTGCCCGTCTGTCCGTGTGTTGGTTGAAATCAACTTTTAGAAGCAACTATATGTTTCTCAGATCTGTATATGGTATCAATCTCTTGGAAATATCCAGGAATGAATCGCTATTGAAATTCAGCACAATCGCCCCATAACTTTCTGAGATATGAGCAAAAAACCACGACCACCTCGTTTTTTTACACAATTACAACAACAACAACATACATACATACAAACATGTTAAAAACATACCAAACAAAAAAAATTAAAAAAAAAAAATATTAAAAATAAAAATAAAAAAAACTAAAAAAAAAATTTTAAAAAAATTTAAAAAAAAATTTAAAAAAAAAATTTTTAAAAAAAAATATAAAACAAGTAACAGTGCTATATTCGGCCGTGCCGAATCTTATATACCCTTCACAACGTGTAGTCATGCAATAACAATTGTTTGTATCACCATTCATCCCATATAAAATACGTACAAATGTACACGTTAGAATAAATGTGGCATCGAATCCCAGCTGAGCCAAAAAAATTTTATTTTATTTTATTTAATATATTATTTATATTTTATTATTTTTTTTAAATTTTTTTAAAAAATTTTTTTAGAAAAATTTTTTTAGAAAAATTTTTAAAAAATTTTTTTAAATTTATTTTTAAATTTTTTAAAAATTTTTTTTTTGTAGTTTTTTTTTATTATTTTTTTCTTATTTTTAATATATTTTTTTTTTTGTAATTTTTTTTGTTTGGTATGTTTTTTACATGTATCTATGTATGTATGTTGTTGTTGTAATTGTGAAAAAAAACGAGGTGGTCGTGGTTTTTTGCTCATATCTCAGAAAGTTATGGGGCGATTGTGCTGAATTTCAATAGCGATTCATTCCTGGATATTTCCAAGAGATTGATACCATGTACAGATCTGAGGAACATATAGTTGCTTCTAAAAGTTGATTTCAACCAACACACGGACAGACGGTCAGGGCTTAATCGACTCCTCTATTCATAAGCTTTCAGAAAATATATACTTTATGTGGTCGGAAATGAAAATTGTAGAAATTACAAACGGAATGACAAAGCTATATATACCCTTGTGCACCACAGGTGAAGGGTATAAATAAGAAAATATAAATAATATATTAAATAAAATAAAATTTTTTTTGGCTCAGCTGGGATTTGATGCCACATTTATTCTAACGTGTACGTATGCACGTATTTTATATGAGATGAATGGTGATACAAACAATTGTTATTGCATGACTACACGTTGTGAAGGGTATATAAGATTCGGCACGGCCGAATATAGCACTGTTACTTGTTTAATTTTACAATGGGATGTTTTTATATATGTATGTTTTTTATATGTATGTACGTATTTCATATGAGATGAGTGGTGATACAAACTACTGTTATTGCATGACTACACGTTGTGAAGGGTATATAAAATTCGGCACTGCCGAATATAGCACTCTTACTTGTTTAATTTTAATTGGTGTAACAAAAACGATATTTTTTAGAGTTGCTAACTGAGTTTACTGTTTAAACATTTAAGGTTGCCGAAGTTTTAAATGTATCAGTGATGCCAAATTATTAGGCAATAATTTAAAAAAGTAAAAATTTCGGTTTAAATGTAGAATATTGCAAGCTTCTCAATATAAAATAAAATTTATTCCACAATTTCTCACATTTGAAAATATTTAAAACAGTTACCTCGTTTTTAAATAAACTTTTTAAAATACAAATTTTTGAGGTCGGCTAACATATATGAGCCGAATCGAGCCGAAGAAGTCGGCGGCGGCTGTTAGCCGACTTTGAGTCGATCGGCTTCTTTCTCTGTTTAGGTATGTCGCAAAAAAATTAAAAACAAGTAAGAGTGCTATATTCGGCCATGCCGAATCTTATATACCCTTCACAACGTGTAGTCATGCAATAACAGTAGTTTGTATCACCATTCATCTCATATGAAATACGTACATACATATAAAAACATACATATATAAAAACATCCCATTGTAAAATTAAAAAATTTACGTATATATGTTAAAAAAAAACAAAATTAAAAAAAAAATAATAAAAATAATAATTAAAATATAATAATATATATATAAATAAAAAACAAAAAAAAAATAAAAAAATAATTTAAAAAAAAATAATAAAAATATAAATAATATATTAAATAAAAAATTAAAAAAAATAAAAAAAATTTTAAAAAATATATAAAAAAAATTTTTTTTGGCTCAGCTGGGTTTCGATCCCATGTTTACTTTAACCAATATACAAGTTTGTATGTATGTATGTTGTTGTTGTAATGCTGTTTTTGCGAAAAAAAAAATCGAGGTGGTCGTGGGTTTTTGCTTATATCTCAGTTGTTTATAAACCGCTGTTTCTGATTTTCAAAACCGATCTACTCCCGAATATTTCTGATATTTTAATACCTCACCCGGGTCCAAGCGATTTCGGGGGGCTTCAAAAAGTTGATTTCAACATACACACGGACAGACTGACAGAGCATAATCGACTCCTCTATTCATAAGTTTTCAGAAAATATATACTTTATGGGGTTGGAAATGAAAACTGTAGAAATTTCGCACGGAATGACAAACCTATATATACCCTTTTTCCCTGTGTGTAAAAAAATCTCCAAATGGAAAAAAAATGTAATAAAATTTTTTATCTTCTTTATTATTATATATATAAAAGAGTAACGTGACTGACTGACTGATTCATCATCGCACAGCCCAAACGCAAAGAGCTAGAGACATGAAATTTGGACAATCGTTTCCTTCTTCAATGTATAGCTCCACTAAGAAGGGATTTTTGGAAATTCGTACTTTAAAAAAAGGGTAAAATCGGTAATCTTATATCTGCTAAAATAAAAATGATACGAATTAAATTGAAAAAGTATTGTAATTTGCACAAAAAATAAACTGACAGGTGTCTGGCCATTTTTTGAATTTTCAACCCCTAAGGGGAAAAAACGGGTAAAAACTATAATTTGGTACTTTTTTGGTACCCTATGTAACTTCCAAACACATAAAGCTAGGAAAAAAATTTAAACTGTATTGAGTAATCCGAGAAAAAATATTAATAAGAATTCGGCATTTTTTTCAAATTCACATGTATAAGGGGTAAAAATGGTCCCTTTTTAGTACTTTTTTTAAAAGAAACTTTTCTTGTATTTTTCAATTGGACAAAATTTGACAATTATTATTCCCTAATAGAATATAGACAATTATTTGGGTGAAATTTTTGGAAATATTTTTAGGGACAAAAAAGGTACCAACAAGGGGAAAATTACGGAAAATATTTGTAATTCCTAATTAGGCGGCCAATTTTCACAAAATTTTTAATTGGGATTTCACCAGACATAAAAAATTATGTAATTTAGTAAAAATTGAAACACATTCATAACAGGCTAGACAGGGGAAAAATCGAGAAAAGAGAACCAAAAATGTATTTTTTTGCTTTTCTATGGTACTTTTTGTATTTTCTACGTTTATAAAGGTAGAATTGTTAAATAAAGGACTGTTGATTCCAGATAAGACTAAAAATGTTATGGGCGACCAAAAAGGTACTTTTTTAATTTTTATGGTACTTTTGGTATTTTCTACGTTTATGAAGGTAGGATTGTACAATCAAGGACTATTGATTCCAGATGAAACTGAAAATGTTATGTGCGACCAAAAAGGTACTTTTTTGAATTTTTATGGTACTTTTTGTATTTTTAACGATTGGCAAAGCTAGAATTTTTAAATTAGTGGCTATTGATACAAAGCGAGACTAAAAATGTTATGGTCGACCAAAAAGGTACTTTTTTGAATTTTTGTGGTTCTTTTGGTATTTTATACGTTTATGAAGGTAAGAATTTTGAATTTAGACTAAAAATGTTATGGGCGACCAAAAAGGTACCTTCTTGAATTTTTATGGTGCTTTTTGTATTTTCAACGTTTGCGAAACAAGATTTTCGAAATTAGTGACTATTGATACAAGGTGAGACTGAACTTTTTATATTTTCTACGTTTATAAAATTAAAGTAGTGAAATAAAGGATTATTGATTAAAATTTAGAATTAAAATGATATTGAAGACACAAAAAAGCGTTTTCGTATTTTTATTGTACTCTTTGTATTGTTACGTTTGTAAACATGGATTCTTAAAATTAGTGTTTTTTGATCTGGGGTCTAACTTCTAATATTATGGACGACCAAAATTACTTTTTTCATTTGTTTTTTATATTTTGTTTACATAGAATTCTGAATGTAGGTTGTTTTAATGAATGATTCTTGTAAGGAATTTTATTTTTATATTGTGGAGAGAAATTTATTTTCATTTTTTTTTTAATTTCATTTGACTCGCAAATTTTTTTTAAATGCGGAAAACAAAAAGAATTGTTCGTCACAATGTGGAAAATTTAATTCATTCGAATTAATATTATTCACGATAAATATATATTCGAATGATTTGCGTACTATGATTTTAAGTTACAAAACAAGTAACTATATTTCAGTAGCACGAGTGCGACTCAGCAATGCAAGAGCAATTTTTATTTTCTACAAATAAATATGTCTATACTTAAGTATTACACATTTACTTGCTTTTAAACTACATAAAATAGACTTTAACAATATAGACAGAGCAACATGTTCATCAATTTATCTTTCTGAAAGAAAACAAGTAACAGTGATATATTCGGCCGTGCCGAATCTTATATACCCTTCACAACGTGTAGTCATGCAATAACAATTGTTTGTATAACCATTCATCTCATATAAAATACGTACATACATATGTATATACTGGATAGACTAAATGTGGCATCGAATCCCAGCTGAGCCAAAAAAATTTTATCTTATTTTATTTTAGATATTATTTATATTTTATTATTTTTTTTTATATTTTTTTTTTAATTTTTTTAAAAAATTTTTTGAAATTTTTTTTAAATTTTTTTTTTTGTAAATTTTTTTTATTATTTTTTTTTTATTTTTAATATATTTTTTTTTGTAATTTTTTTTTTTTTGGCATGTTTTTTGCATGTATGTATGTATGTATGTTGTTGTTGTTGTTGTAATTGTGTAAAAAAACGAGGTGGTCGTGGTTTTTTGCTCATATCTCAGAAAGTTATGGGGCGATTGTGCTGAATTTCAATAGCGATTCATTCCTGGATATTTCCAAGAGATTGATACCATATACAGATCTGAGGAACATATAGTTGCTTCTAAAAGTTGATTTCAACCAACACACGGACAGACGGTCAGACGGTCAGGGCTTAATCGACTTCTCTATTCATAAGCTTTCAGAAAATATATATTTTATGGGGTCGGAAATGAAAATTGTAGAAATTACAAACGGAATGACAAAGCTATATATACCCTTGTGCACCACAGGTGAAGGGTATAAAAATATATAAAAGTGAAAATAAATAAAACGATTTTGTTTTGATCATATTGTTACGTTTATACCTTTTATAAAATTTTGGCATATTTCCTTTAAATAAACTTTGAGTTCTTTTATTGCAATCAAAAACCGTTGAAATTAGTTATAAAATTAAGAGCACTATTATACTTAAACATACTCAGATATTGTTTTATAGCACTTTACTTATTTCACTTATTGTTATTAGGGTGATCGACTCGGTTTTACAACCGGTGGAAAACCCGGTTTTTTTCCTCTTTTTGCTGGCGGTTTTCTCTAAATGTTGAATTTTCGAATATCGAATACACCGGTCTTTTTATCCAAAAAACCCGGTTTTTTATATTTTTAAGTTTATATTCATATATCTTTGTAACCAATCGTACCATAGCATATTGAGTACGCGAAAAGTTTCCAAAAATCAGAAAATAAAAACTATTAAGTATTCTTCTATAATATTATAAGAAATCTATTTATTGTTTAAAAAACGAATGTAAAATAAGAAAAATAATTGATCTGAAATATTATTTTTTAAAAAGGATATAAGCCTTACGTTAAAAGTTAAAGGTAATTGGAGCATAAACTAAGCTGATCGATCACTTTTAGGTGAAAACTGTAGTTACAATAAAGAAAAACCAATAATCTCTTTTTCCAGATCCTAATTTTATTTAATGACATTGAGTTCTGTCAACTTAAATTTCAATTAAACCATTGAACAAACTAGTTTATGCCTATATTTATATGTCTGTCAGCGGTATAAGAAAGAATTTTTAAAAATAAATTTTAGATATTTCCTCCCTAGCCTTTAAAATGTATTTCAAATTACAGAAATCATTTCAAACAAAATACGTTAGTGCAATTAGTTTAAAAGATCTATTTAACATTTAAAACATGTACAGAAGAAGATACAAAAATTTATAACAGCCTTATAAAAAGTCTTATTTATTTATGTATTAATTTATTGTATTTATTTATTTTACTAGTAAAGAGTACCTTTTGTCTTAAATTCAACTAATTAAAATCAAATTAGTCAACTGCATTCATGTCAGTTATTGCGTTATTGTGCAGCCAAACGTATATAAACTGTAAAAATTATATATTTATATATAATTTTTATTTATATATTTATATATAATTTTTATTATAATCTTTTTGAACAATATTTTTTAATTTTTTCTTTAAATATTATATTTTATATAATCGAACCGGTTAACCGGTTTTCTCTTAATTTTCAAAATAGCAACCGGTTTTTAATTCTAAATTTCAAACTATTTGAAAACCGGTTTCTTAAAAAAGTCGAATAATCGATCACGCTAATTTTTATACACTTTTATTATCAAACTCACTTTGATACGCGCTTTACAAGCTCTACTGTTATACTGATCATGTTAGCTGTGTTGTTCAACTATTTATAGTAACATAGTGGTGTTCGCTAACATTCGACAAAGTTCTCGTATGTACACACTAGTTCATTTGAAAACCGTTACATTTAAATTAAGACGTAATGTTAATGTTAAGTAATATGCAGGAATAATAAAAGTGCCTAAGAGTATGCTGCACATAATAACAACTTAACATCATATTCGAACAACCAGCGAAATAAACTAATACAAACAAAACTACAGTAACTTAAACTACTAAAACTAAAATAAATTATAATGTAAATTAAGCTATTTTAAAATAAATCTGTAACAGTATATTGAATTGGTCACGGAAGACAGTATGCCATTTAACATTCTCAATTCTTCCAATTTAAGAAATATAGTTGATCCCATTTGTGCTGGTTTGGGACAAAAGGATGGGAAAGCTTTTGTGTTAAATGCAACGAACTGTCAAAAAGTTACAACAGCAGTTGCAGAAAAAATCCGAAGTAGCATGAGGAAAGAAATTAAAAATAAACTTTTATCCTTAAAAATTGGCAGTTCTTCGCGACTTTCACGCAACATTTTGGAATTAGTGCGCAGTTTATTGATCAAATTAAATCGGTCATTTTGGGAATGGTTGAACTTAAGGGTGTGGGAGAAAGCACTTCAGATAATTTATCATGTGAGATTTTAAAAACGTTAAAAAAGTATGAAATTAATTTAAATCAAACAGTGTCAATAACATCTGACAATGGTGCCAACATGTTAAAGGCTACAAGAATATTGTTAAACCTACATGTTAGCGATGAGTCAGAAGCGGAATGTCTTACCAAGGACTACTTAAAGGATATAAACGAGTTAGAAAGGTTATTAAATTTAAGCATTGCAATTATACAGATTTGTATTTGTGTAGCTTACACAGCTCAGCTCTGCGAACTGGATGTAACTATAAACGTATATATTAAAGAGTTTTTGGTAAGCTGCAGAAATCTTACTAAATTTATTCGAAAGCCATCAAGAAGGTAGTATTGTTTTAAGTGAAATCGAAAAAACTAGAAAAAGAAAACTAGTGAGGAGAATTTCGACAATTGTGATAAACAATGGAATTTTATTGAAAGCCATGTAAAAGTTTTTTGTGCATTACAAAAAACCGTAATGAAGTTTCAAGAAGAGCAACTCCATTATGGCAACTTTTACGCACAGTGGCTAAAATGTAAAATAGTAACAGAAAAAGTAAAAGCTGATAACACAAATAAAGAGCTTATTAATAAATTGGGAGTAAGTTCTTGCAATGTATTGAAAAATGAACGACTAAAATACTGGAAAATGAAAGTCTAAATTCTTGCCTATTATTAGATCCGATATGCTGACTGCACAAAAACGACAAGAAGCAGTTGCTTATCTAAAGCATATCTAAGAAAAATTACGAGGAGCTTCATACAAGACGATTTTAATTGCCCAACTTTTTCCATATTTTCTTTTGAACTTGCCTTTATGTTCACACACGACGATTTCTTTGCCGATTTTTCTGTTTTGTTTAGATTTCATTTTCATACAATTTGTCATTTGTGCCCAGCGTTGCCATAGTCATGATTTTGTCATATTTTTAAGGATTTTTTTTTTTGCTAAAATATGATTTATGATTTTTTCCCCCAATATAATGATTTTTATATTTTAAAAAAATTATATTATATATATTATATATTTTTTTTGTTTTAAGTTGTAGATACGAACCATAATTTTTCTAAAATTCTTATCAACAATAAATTCTTAAACCAATATATCAGCTTGTCACAGAATTTGTGATGAAATGCAATGTCTTTATTTTTAAATTTTAAATAATTTTATAAAACCAAATTACGTTAACATCAATTTAATTAATAAACTTGATTTTTGAATTTTTTTGTTTACAAAACGAAGATATTTATTTGGTCGTGTTTGTAAAACAAAAAAATTTCCAATCTTAAACTTGGAGATAATGAAAAAAAAATTTTTTTGTTGAAAATTATACTTCATTTTACATTGGGTTGTGTAAACAAATACTGAAACGATTTGATTTTAACCATAATTATTTTAAAGAACTTTCTTTTCATTATTTTGTCTTGAACCTTTAAAAAAAATTTATAAAAAAATAGCTTCTTTAAAATGTTTAATACAAAACTTTTCAAATTTATTCAATTTATGAGAATGATGTTCAAAACTTAGAAGACGAGTTTAGAGTACTACGTCTTCTCCACTTTGACAAACACTTCACAACTTTAGATAATCTAAATTGTGAAGAACTTTGGTCAAAAGTTTCAAAAATAACACGAGCTGAGAAAATCTTAGCTTTTCCGACCCTGTCAAAATTTTTAAAACCCTAATATGTCTTCCAATTTCTTCTGAAAATATTAAACGAATATTTTCAGTTTTAAATTTAAATAAAACAAAATAAAGAAATAGATTAGATAACAGCTCTCTTAAGAGTATGTTATATTCAAAAGAATACTTAAACGATTGTTTATGCAATAATTTAAAAATAGATCAAGGTATAAATAATATATGAAACCTATTCTGTATTATAATGATGACGATTTCTAAAATACTTTAATAGATACATATATAATTGTTAAATGTATAATGATTTTTTTATTAAATCATTCATGTTTCTACATTTCTAATTATAGATATGCAATTTGAGTTTATTAATGTACTACAGAGTATCTGTAAATTTGATTTTATTCAGAAGTTTCTATGTATATGAATATGTATATTTATTTTAATATCAATTTAATATATATTTTTTGTTTTAAATAACATATCTAATAAGAAAAGAGTTTTCTAAATCAATTTTTATTGTTTTTTTTTGAGTTTCTAATAAAATGTTTGAATTAAAAAATTTTGATGATTTTTTTTTTCTATATGATGATTTTCTTTCCCAACTTCTGGCAACGCTGCTTTAGCAGTAAATAGCAATAATAAAACTAAAAACATACGTTAAATAATATAATTGATTTTTATTAACGCTTTTAATGAAAATATTTTCACTGAAATATTTTCTTTGTGTTTTTTTTATTATTAAAACGTTTAATTTGTGAAGTTCTTAATTCAATTTTAAATTGCTTACACACCAAGAAGCGAAACACCGAATGAAAGGAAATGTCAAATATAAGGTTAGGTTAGGTTGAAAAGGAGGGGCATTAAAAGCCCAAACCCATGACAGGTATACACTTATGCCCAGTTGGCATATAGTGCGCTCCATATGGAAAACGGAATTCCCAAACAAAAACCATAAACATAATTTCCTATAAATAACGGACTAATCCAAGAACCCAGTCCACTCAATGTAACGCCTTATGGATCTCCAGTTCGAGTTCCCCAGGTATTCCAAGTTCGGCATAGTATCCACTGTAAAATTTTCGCGCCTAATATGCCCAAACGCAGGGCAATGACAAAGGTAGTGTACGAAAGTCTCAGCCTCTTCCTCGCATGCTCTACATGTTGTCTCCGCAGATAATCTCATGCGAGCTAGATGGGTTTTCAACTACGTATGACCTGTAATTACACTGGTTAGTTTCCTAAGCGTTGGTCTACTTAGCCTCAGAATCTCTTTTGATTTCCCAAGATTTGGTCACCCCATAGTGTTCTTGTCACCTTACCGACATCAATGCTTTGCCATTTTCTGACATGTTCCTCCATCGCCCAAAGTTTAAGTTCATCCTTTAATCGTTAAGGGGTTTGGCGTTCTCCAAAGTTATAGTACTCAGAAGAGCTCGCATTTTGGATAATTTGTCGGCTTTCTCGTTTCCGATCAGCCCGTGATGGCTTGGTATCCATGTTATGTCCAGATGTTCACAATTTGCATATGAGTTTATCTCGCTCTTGCATTGCAAGACGTTCCGGGATTCAACTTTCTCAATGTCTTAATCACTGATTGGCTATCCGTAAAGATACGAATCGGAATTTCGCTATTCGTTTCCTTTATCCATTTAATTCCTTCCGTAATCGCCATGATCTCAGCCTGGAAAATAGTGTTGTGATCTGGTAGACGGATGTATTTGCTTCTATTTCGGCTTATGTCCTATAAGCCCATTCCAGATTGGTTACCAATCTTCGAACCATCCCATTCTCCCTCTTCTGGTATTATGGTGTTGCAGTTAGTATTCTCATATCTTATTGGGATTTTATCACATGTTAATTCCGTAATATTTCCCATCGGTAAGATATCCGTTATTCTTTGGTTTCTGGTCTTATGTTCTCTTATAAGCCATTAATCTTATGGCAGCTAACGCCGCTTCATATTTTACCTGTATCTCTATTGGCCAAATGGATAATATATTCTCAATGGCCATTGTCGATGTGGTCCTCATGGCGCCGCAAATACTAATGCAGCAGTGTCTCTGAATCTTTCAAGGATGTTTTATATTCACCTTCTCCTCTAAAGATGTCCACCTCACTAACGAAGCATACGTAATTGTCGGCCGCAGTACACTCGTATATAGCCAATGTGTTATCCTTTTGCTTATGCCCCACTTTGAGCTTATCACTCTTCTGCAGAGGGCCCATATTCTTTGAGCTTTTTCCACTTTACACTCAATGTGGTCCTTCCAGTATAGTCTCCAATCAAGTACTATTTCTAGGTATTTGACCTTCTTATAAATCTTAATTGTCTTATTCCGAAAGATGGGATAGCTATGCACCGGTATCTTCCTCTTTTTCGTAAACAAACAGATTTCAGTCTTTTCCGGGTTGACATTGTGCCCTCGCTCCTTTGCCCAGTTATAGGATATATTCAAAGCCACCATTGCACTCATACATAAAGAATTTGGATTCGTCCCCCTGATCAGTATCGCAACATCATCTGCGTAACAGATAGGCTTGAATCCCTCGTCCAATAGAAATCTCAGTAGACTATGTATGGTAGTTACCCATAATAATGGAGATAAAATACCTCCCTGCGGGGTTCTCCGACATACCTTGTCCCTTCTTCTCACTCCATTTGCATCACAATTTATCCATCTGTTCCTTAACATATTGCTAA
This sequence comes from Phyto melanocephala, assembly GCA_941918925.1. Lineage (NCBI taxonomy): Eukaryota > Metazoa > Arthropoda > Insecta > Diptera > Rhinophoridae > Phyto > Phyto melanocephala. The sequence goes on from OW799233.1 coordinate 71,496,235, forward strand.
TCCATGCAATTAAGACATGGCTTAACCCTAAGTTCTCTAAGGAACCGATAAGACTCGAGGTCATTACGTTATTCAAAGCTCCTTCTATGTCATTGAATACGTCCATTGTGTGCACAGCCAGGTCGAAGGATCTTTCTTTATGATAAACAACTTCCTGAAGAGCAGTCTCAGTAGATCTGCCCTTGATATAGGCGTGTTGTCCGAATTTCATTAAAACGACGATACACTCCATGGTTTTCAATAAGAATGATGTTAAGCTTATGGGTCTATAAGCTTTGGGATTTGCGTAATTTTCCTTCCCTGGTTTTTTACGTAATTTTCCTTCCTGGCTTCCGTTTGGAAGTGTGCCTCTATCAGTATTCCTAGTGTCTCCTCCATCGTCTCCGACCTTTTCCCGTTCGAGTCAACGAGGGTTTCCAGTTGGGTATGGGTTTTCGATAGGAATTTCTTAATTCTAGAAACGTCATTCACGCTGTCCACCTGATTGCAAGAAAGCCTCCAGGATCTGCATTTGGCGATTCTTATTGCCTTGTTGTATATTCTGAGCTTTTCACTGTAATCATCCTAGTATACTGATTGTTTCTTCCGATAGGCTCTGTTAAATAGCCTTCGGGCTTCTTTCCTGAGATAAATCAGTTCACCTTTCATCCAGAGCTTTTCTCTTGGGGTTCGCCTTTGTCGGAGTGGACAATGTTCCTCAAAGGTTTCCTTCAAATCGGCAATCAGTCTTCCCACCATCGAATCTACAGTGCCCAGATTTACATCCGGTTCCGGATAAGTTTCGAGTTTATGTTGCAGACTTAACCTAAAATTTGGCCAGTCTGTTCTGGCCTTATTCCTAAAAGTCACCGGTTCCCGAGGCTGATGAGTATGGGTCATAAAAATATAGCGATGGTCCGAATAAGAATGCATATCAGATACGTGCCAATCGCAAATTTCATCAATCAAATTTTCTGAACATATAGTCACATCAATTACCTCTTTCCTAATTCTGTTAATAAATGTAGGCTTATTACCTGAGTTAAGGGTAAATAAGTTATTAGAATTTAGGAATTCCCATTGGGCGCTTCCTCTCCTGTTGCAGTTCGTGCTGCCCCAAGAGAGGTGATGCGAGTTCGCATCACAGCCTATTAAAATATTCTTACCTATTCTCCTTGCCGATGTTATTATACTTCTTAAATTCGATGTTGGTGGTAGTGTCGGAGCATCAGCAGGTTGGTACACCGATGCCAGCATTAAATTGCGTGAGCCATGTATTAAGGTAGTAGCGTCCGCTGTAGATAAATCTGTGGAAAAAAGAAAATTTAATCCCTTATGACAAAGTATACATGTTCTGGGTCGAGACCCAGTTTTAGCATAAAAAATTTGGTAATCACACTCATTTAAGCCAGTGACTCTGTCCTTAACAGTCCAGGGTTCCTGTATGAGAACTATGTCTATCTTACCGTTAGTTATATTTTCCATCAAAGCTTGTATAGCCGTTCTGCTCCGATGGAGATTGATCTGCAAGAGCAGTATCATTGTTGTTCGGCTAAAAGAGATTCTTCTTGGGATTGAGTGATTTCCAACTCCTCCCTCTTCATTGGCACGGAGTGGCCTTCTCTACTTTAGCCTCCTTAGCTTTGTCTTCGGGATTTTTCTTCTCCGTTGGATTATGTGTCCAACCAATGGGCGTCTTACCAACTTAGTAGAAAATAGTTGTACTCGCGAAGTACACCTTCCCCTTTTACTCGAGGGTTTATCCACGCCTACTGCTACTAGAGTGCCATCGTCAGTTTTCCTCCTCTATTTTGCTTGCCAATGATATTAAGCATGGCTTTGGTATCTAGCTTGCTGCCCCAACCTTTAGCGAAAAATGAATCCTTGGTTGGGGATGGGATATCGGCCTTGCTTGCCACCCTCTCACGGGGCTGGTATGCCTCCCACTAGGTCTTTCATAATATGTGCGCAGGTGTCTGATTATAATTATAGAAACAGTACTTCCCTGGCGAACCTACAGCTCTCTATATGGATTTGTGGAGCATTGTCATCTGCACCAGGACATACTGCACAATCCTCTTATTTATAGCATTCTTTAATTCTTTCTGATGTTCCATTGGAATTTTACCCGATGCGCCATTGAAATCGATAACAGCATAGCATAGCTCCTCTGTCATCTTCCTTCTGGCCACTTTCGCATACGTGGGTTGCTCCTTAGCCGATTTCTCTTCCGGCTTTCTTTTACGTGATAGTTGAGTTTTCTTTCTAGCTGTTCCATCATCACCTGTGTCTTTATCTACCGCTTTCGCCTGTTCGGAGGTTGAAGCTATTGGTTCATTTCTTTCTCCTATCAGATTGGCCGGAGGGTCTTCTTTCGGGAGTTGGGAAATGTTAGCCGTTTTACTTCCATGCTGGTAACTTTTTTTCTTTTTAGTATTGCCAACGGTGTTCTGTTCCTCTGAAGATCGAATTTTCTTACCCTTTTCGGTAGAAATTGGTGTAGATGAGTCTTTCTCTCTAAGAACATCCCGCTGACCTTTCTTATTTACTCTCTGTTTCTTTTTGGCAGTCTTCTTTTGCTGCGATCCTTATTCTATTTCTTATTTTATCTGTGGTGAGTTTGACAATGCTTGCACTTACTTCCTCAACCATTTTGTCTACCTCAGAAGTATCCTTAGTGCATAATACCGTAGTGTCAGCATCTTCTATATTCGAGTCAGAGGTTTCGGAGTCCTCGCCTGTCTTGTGTGGCTGGGGATGCTTAAAGCTCACCCTTGGTTTCGATCCCTCGTTCTCTATTCTTCTTGATGCTTGATCAATAACGGAAGCCAAGTTGCCTACCTCCGAAATTGTTTCCTTACAGTTATTTGACGACGACTACTCGGGGCCTGCTTGCTCACCACTATTTGCCGCCGGTACTGAGTTTATTAGGCTCTGCACCGTAACTTTTAATTCTTCCTTATGTCAAATATTAAAAAAAAACAATTGCGTCAAACAGAAGATGGTGTCATTTCCTCTTATTCGGATACCCTCCCAACCATACTATCTTAAAAGAATGTGTTTTTAAAATAGCCCTAAAATGATTCCCTAACTATAACTTAGTAACTGTTCGTAGAACTAAAAAAAAAATTAGATTACATTTTGACCATCAAAAGTATCGTGGTACTACCGCGACTCATTTGGTACAATTTAAAAATTTTAGTTTTTTCCCCTTTTGAATTTTTAGTATAGTAACAAATTATTGTGTACTTTTCATTGCATTCATGGTGCACAACAAATTTTTTAATGTAATGGGGGCTTAAGTATACGCGACTAGTATTGTGGTGTATGGAGCGCTTACATACATTGACACTTGTTTCTTGCAGCCAACTTCACTTCTATTTTAAATTGTTTTCTGTGCTTACAAAAATTCTAAAGAAGTGAAAATTTTTTTGTGTTGAAATAAAGTTTCTAGTATAATAACTAATTTTTGTTTTTTAATTAAAAATTAAAAAACTTGTTTATTGTTATATTTAGAAATGGATTTTGATGAAGTTGGGTAAGATATTAAGTACATATTATCAAGGTATTTGAAAGTTAATTTTTTTTTGTAGAACAAGCAAGTAGACAAAACCGTACGTTGCACCATTTCGGGAAGATTGGGCAAAATTATTTCCATGGCTAAAAAAAGGAAAAGACGGAAAAGGCAAGAGATGTACTCTCTGTAGAGTTCCCATAATTGGTGGTATTGCCCATATAAAGAGACACGCCTCACGGGATGCCCACGTTAAAAACATAAATGACACGAAAACTACCCAAAAAATTAATAATTTTTTGACCATTGCCGCCAAATGTCCTGTTGCAGAGTCAGCTAGAAAATTAGAAATAATGCTCAGTACATTTGTAGCTGAAAAAAAGGTCAGCAAATCGTAACAAATCTAACTGGACCTGAAAATACCACTTCAATTTCAAAATTTTGCAAAAAGAACTACTGTTCGTTAGTCATAGATGAAAGTACCGATCCTAACATATCTAAAAACTTAGCGATAGTTATTCGAACATTTGATGGTCAATGCCGAGATAGATTTTTAGGGATGGTGCAACTAGAGGACTCTACTGCAAATGGCGTATTTTAAAGCACCATTAAAGCACTACGTGAAAAAAATAAACAATTTTGCGGTCATGATCGGATCTCAAAATGGAGTCCAAATTAAATTTAAAAATACAGTGCCTCAATTATTTTTAAATGGATGTATTTGCCACATTTTAAATTTAGCTTCTTTGGCCGCCGCAAAAGTCGGAATGCCGAACGAGATGGATAAATTTATAAGAGACATAAAGTACCATTTCTGCAACAGTGCTAGTCGAAGAGACGATTTTGTTAAATTCCAAGAATATTTCGGAGCAGATATTTATATCATTTTTAAATATGCCACAACCAGATGGCTTTCCCGGCAGGAAGTCGTTGACCGGATTGTGGAACAATGGGAGCCACTAACATATTATTTTACCTTAACAAATTTTGAGGCGGATGCCAGAAACGAAAAATTATTGTTTCTTTCATCAGGATTTAAAAATCCTTCTTTTAAATTACATTTTTTATTCATGCAATATGCTCTAAAAATAATAAACACGGTTAAATTAGAGATGCAATCAGAAGATGCGAGAATGCATGTATTTTTACAAAGACTAACTTTTTTGGTCGGCCAAATAGCACGTAATTTCATGAATAGAAATGTTTTGGATGAATGTGATATATCTATCGTAGACCTTAACAAAAATCACATGCCCTTGAAGTAGTTTATTGCGGCACCGATGTGGATTTATATATTTCTACAAATAATATCAATATTGATATCGTTAAAGATATGAAAGAAAATGCAAAACAATTTTATATAAAATTTTGCGTAGTTTTGAGAACCAAAGTCAACTTTAATAACGAAGTGTTAATGTAGTTCCATAAATTTACTCCTGAAAATGTTATATCTGGTAAGACAAGTAGTATTGTACCGCTTCTTGTAAAAATGTTCCCAAATGAAATTGCAAATTTTGATTCAATCAATAATCAATTTAGAGCTTTGGCAGATGTCGAGCAACTTAAGTCGTTAAAAAATTAAAACATTTGTAGTTTTTGGTCGGTAGTAGCTAATTTAAAAAATGAGCTGGATGCCCATATGTTTCCAGACATTTCTAGAATCGTTGCTGGAATTTTATCCATTCCACATTCGTCTGCAAATCTAGAAAGAGTTTTTTCTTTTCAAAATATAATAAAAACTAAGGAAAGAAATAGGCTGCATGTGCCAAAATTATCATGTCTTATACAGACAGAGGATTGGTTAAGATCCACAAATTCATGCTGCTATGATGTAAAAATTCCAAATAGTTTGTTAACTGAACAAATAATTGCCTGATTTTGATCCCATATATTTATAAGACTTTTATGTACCTTGTTTTATTCATACATATAATGTATGTTAATGTTAAGTTTTTTTTTGTACAAGTGAATTTTTATATTATTGTTTTTGTTATTTTACTAAATAAAATTTAAAAAAAAATGGTACAAAAAGTACATTTTTTTTGGGTGGTTGGTACAAAATTGAAAACCCCATTTAACATCCCTGATCTGCCCTTCACTGACCTAGCGTTATAATTGTCTGAGTGCGCAAGTGTTTACTCGCAGCATTCGTCATTCGTAGTAATATTTAAGGCAGCGTTGCCAGATGGCTTAGGAAAAAAATCAATGATCGTTTATTTAAGTAAAAATGTAAGGCTAAATTCATTATGAAATAATACAAGAAAAATTTTCGTGGAAAATTTTAGTTAAAACATATAATGAATGCTACAGGCTTATGAATCACAGTTTTTTATGAGTCAATGTCATTTATATTTAAATATTTTTACAAAAATATTGACCAATGGCAACGCAGCGCAATGTGCGACGTAGACACAGAATTAACCTTTTATATATTTACTAGCTAATACCCGGTGCGCTTCGCCACCCCAAATTTTAGTATTTAAATCATATGGCAGGTGCCACGCCCACTATTGGTAATGCACCAATTTTTTCCATAAATGTTTATTTGAATATCAAAGTTGCTTTTGCAAAATTTTAGTACTCTAATCGATATCGTTTTCCAGATATACGAATTTTAGTATTTAATTCATATGGCAGGTGCCACGCCCACTATTGTTAATGCACCCATTTTTTCCATAAATCTTTATTTGAATATCGAAGTTGCTTTTGCAAAATTTTAGTACTCTAATCGATATCGTTTTCCAGATATACGAATTTTAGTATTTAATTCATATAGTAGGTGCCACGCCCACTATTGATAATGCACCCATTTCTTGCCTAAATGTTCATTTGTGTGTCAAAGTTGCTCTTGCAAAATTTTACTATTCTAATCGATATCGTTTTCCAAATATACGAATTTTAGTATTTAATTCATGTGGCCACGCCTACTATTGCAAGTCCGCCCATTTTTTACCCAAATATTCGTGTGGATGTCAAAGTTTACCGTACTTAATTTAAAGACTCTAGCTGCATTAACTTTCGTGATATATAATATTTAATACTTATTCTTTAATAGGGCGTGGGACCCCGCCCACTTAGAATTTCAAGCCAAAGTATAGCCTATAGTTCCTTCCAGACATACAGGAAGATTCTGTAAAAATTTCAAGGAAATCGGTCCAGCCGTTTAACCGTCTATAAAGCACAAACAAACATACAAACATACAAACATACAAACATATAAACATACAAACATACAAACACACATTGATTTTTATATATATAGATACATTTTTGAAAACAAATTTTACAACAAACGCACAATTATGATGCTAAAGATGCACATAGGAAAATTTTTTTAAATGACTGAGTGCGCTCTTTATGTAATTTTTAATATAATGTATTTAAAATTTTATAATAATAATAATAATTTTATAATAATAAATAAAATACTTTAAAAAAGCATTACTATTTTTTATCCATAAAATATATAACAAAACATGCACTATATCATTTAAACGCCTAAAATCGTCTAACCTACGACAAATCATAAAATCTGGCAACCTAGTTTTCACTTAATGTTGAATTTTAAATACACGAATATATACTAAATGAATATGTCATGAATGTTGTTGTTACGAGCTAGTCGTAACACTTAAGTCGTGTAAGTTAAATACAAAGAAGTTACCGAATATGAAAATAGAAAAAACACGAAACTTTGTACTGACATGTACAAGTAAAAAGTTATTGTGTAATATTTTCGTTCACGAAGCTCGCTTTGTATGAGCCACAATATCAGTAAAAGCGAGTGCTTAAAAGTATTCGAGACTAAAACTGATTTAGTAAACGGCGAGTGCGCAAGCAAGTATTATGCATTGTTGCGATTCTCTTGTTTAAATGAAAAGGATTATTTTAACGGCAGCACAGCAGCACGATCGCACAACAGCATTTGCTGCTGCTGGCAACTTAGGCTATTTTCTATTTTGACGGACAGCAATTAACAAATATAGTGTTGCCATTATATATATTAAATAAGAACAAAAACTTATTTTTAATATTAAACCTAAAAGAACATACAAAAATACAATAAATAAATAAATTTATGTTTTTTTTATAGTTTTTCGTGATATTATTACATTTCTTATCAATAACTTTAATTTTATTCGTTATAAAATATATGTATATGCGGCATCCCTGAAATTTGAATTGCTAAAATAGACATCAGCTGATTATAATATTGTTGTCAGAGCAGTATTTGAAGTTGGCAGCATTTGAAGCCATCAAGTTGTGAAGTCTGCTGCCATCTAAGTGTTTAGAGCTTCACGCTCGTCGTTGATGAACATTATGCATAAAGACACGCTTATAAGGTGAAATTGACTCATGAACTAAAGCTTCTTGACCATTCCAAACGTCGTCAATGGTCAGAATGGTGGCAAGATATGGCAACCGGGGATGATCAATTTTCGAAGAAAATCATGTTCAGTGATGAGGCACATTTTCACCTAAGTGGATTCGTCAATAAGCTGAATTGCCGCATTTGTGCGAATGATAATCCAAGAGTGACTGTCGGAAAAACAATGCACCAACAAAGAGTGACTGTTTGGTGCGGTTTATGGTCTGGCACCATCATAGGGCCGTATTTTTTTCCAAAATGAGGCCGGTCAGGCAGTCACTGTGAATGGTGTTCGCTATCGTGAGATGCTAACGAGCTTTTTATGGCCCGAATTGGAAGATATGGATGTGGGCGATATGTGGTTTCAACAGGACGGTGCCACTTGCCACATAGCTTACGAAGCATTGACTCTTTTGCGCGACAAATTAAATGGCCGTGTTATCTTACTTGGGGGCGATGTCAATTGGCCGCCAAGATAATGTGATTTGACACCGTTGTACTTCCTTATTTGGGGTTATTTGAAAGAAAAGGTGCCAGCAACAATTCAAGAGGCAATGGATGATGATAATTCAACACATTAATAGCATAGAGCCTAAATTATGTCTCAACTTTATCAAAAATCAGATGTAGGTGTGCTGCCGAGGTCGCAGCAGCCATTTGACCGATATTTTGTTCCATACATAATTGAACCATACCAATATTATCATAATAAATGACAATAATTTTTTAAATAACTTGTGTTTTATTTAAAATCAACATCGACACTTAAAATAGTATATACAAAAATAAGTTATATTCACAATTATTATTTTACCACAATCCTGTTTTTGTATAAGTTTTATTAGTAGGCAACAGTATTTACCTATTCGTCACTTTACTTTCTTGAAAACATCAAAAGTTACTTTCTTGAAAAAATCGTTGAAATCTGAGTGGAAAGTAAAATAAATGTTAGTGAGTTAATGAAGAAGTGTGAGTGTATTGCGAAATTCATGAAATTACTTTCATATGTAAATGCTTAATTATAATTATTAGTTTATTTTCGGTTTAGCCAGTATTCAACAGAATGTAATTGAACAACAAAGTATGATGTTATGCCCCGTGTTCTTGCATTTTGTAATTACTATGTAATTTAGGTTTAACAGTAATCGCTATGGAATAATATCTTTATACTAAAATATGTATTACTTTCTCTGCGTAACTTCGATTAACTATAAATTTATTTACTTATATTTATTCTTACAATGGAATTAGAATTGACATAACTGACTCATTCTTACATCAATATAGTATTTTTTCGGAAACTGAAGAGTATAATTTTGTATCCAGAGGTACATAGTTAGAAAAAAATATTGTTTTGTCTGAGCATGGCACCTCCTAGTATTAAAGTTATATAATTAACGTTTGAATTTAATTTCATTACAGATTTCTTTTTTAATACACGCCACCAAAATAATGGTGGGCGTATATTCATTTTGTCATTCCGTTTGTAACACATCGAAATATCCATTTTAGACCCATAAGGTATATATATTCTGAATCGGGGTTTGATTTTATGACGAACTAGCTATGTCCGTTCGTCTGTTGAAAGCACGATAGAGGTCGCACCGAAAAAGCTAGGGCGCTCAAATTTTACCAGAATCTTTCTTATTTTTGGTATTGAAAATGGGCTAAATCGGAATATTAGGAAGAGAGTTATAGCTCGTAAAGCAAGAGTAGGTCGAAAAAACCGTGTCCTAACATCGAATAAAATCGAATTGTGTCCAACCGCATTAACGTAGAGTCATGAAACTTCGAATATATACTTCCTGAGTAAAATCAATATTTTGCCCCGAAAATTGCCTACATCTATGCATTAGGAAAGGTGTTATACATCAAAATTTACGATAATTTATACCGCACAGTGTATTTTTTGGTATATTTAAAAACAAAAACGTCATAAAAGCAACAAAATTAGATATACGATTCTGAAATTTTGCAAACATGGTTTTTTTTGGTCAAATGCTTTGTTCTAACGGAAAATAAACGTGACACGCCCACGTAACATATAACGTTTTACCTCAAATTCATATAATTTCTCTATGAATAAAGATTTTGGAATAATACAGGACTATATTGAAACATCTAAGTTGCATTCATTAGTAGAAACAACTTCACCATACCTACTTTAACGCTTACTTTCATTGAAAGGCTACAACAGCTTCGACACGCCTACTATTACGACCACTTTTCACGTTATCTACTGTTAATGAAATTTCAAAGCTCATAAAACCGACCAAATTGGAGGTAAAATGATGAAATTTGCTAAATATATCCTTCTAATCAATGTCATTGTTATGCCGTAAAATTTAGGTGACACGCCCACTTTGACGCCTATCTCCCATGCTTAGGTTAGATCCGGCAGCCGCCCGAAGGCATAGCTCACTTGGGTCCTCCGAGGGTCCCGTTGTGATACCGTAGACACCAACGCCCGTTCGTCTATGTCCTCTGGCCGTCGTTTCTCAGCAATCCTGTCCTGTTTACGAAGGTGTGGATCTTTCCCAGATCAACTGCGGAAAGACAAGTTTTACTCACAAGTATTCGCTGACCTAGAATCTGGTGTCTCAGGTCCCTGAATGCAGGACAATTACAGAAAAGATGTTCAGTAGTCTCCTCCTCTTCCTTGTTATTGCAACTTCTGCAGAAGTCGTTGTAAGGGATACTCAGCCTTTTCCCATGTATACCTCTAGGCCAGTGTAGCGTAATGACCGCTATGAGGTTCCTTAGTAGGGTTGCCATACTTGAAAAGTAAAAAAAGGACATTGAAGGGGAAAAAACAGTACTTTTCAAAAAAACAGTAAATTTTTTTATTTATTGATAACATAACTTTTACTTCAATATATCACATTTTTATTTAAAAAAAGTTAATAAGAAACATAAAAACATGTACAAACTATGAGAACATAACGGTGACTTAACTTTAATACATCACATATGTTTTAAAAAAAAATAAAAAAAAAATAACATAAAACACATATACAAAACTATGAGAACGGAACAAAAAATACTGCATTTGTTTCAAAATGCAATACATATATAGATCGAGTCGAACTACAAATAGTACATATCTTAAGTTACTAACGTGGTCAAAAACACAAACTAAACGTCGTTTTTCGATATTAATATTGATATTAGTTTGAATAAACGAATTACCAATGCTTTAACATTTTTGACTGTATTTCAGAACTATGCACTATATTTTCAAACTTAATTTTGAAAATGATCTAATGTATTTCAAAAGTTATTAATTAAATTTCAAAAATAGTAAATAGAATTTCGAAATTGGTAATTGAATTTCAAAAACTACGAGTTGAATTTTGAAATTATCTATAATATGTAAATTGAATTGATTTGTTTCTTCAAATTACAATAATATTCTATTAACTTTTGGAATACTATTTATAACTTAAAAAAATATCAATTGTAATTGACAAATTATCAATTTTTAAGTAGACTTGGCAGATAAATGGCTTTGCAGTATGAACCCTTAATTTATTATTTTTTTATTCATTAAATATTATTAAAATTAATAATAATAACAATAAAAAAATGGAAGTTGTAATAATGCAAAGCTATTTATCGAGCAGACAAAATCCTACTTTTAACTAAAGGCAAGTTGTAATAATGGCACTTAATCTATCATGCATAGAAATTGTTATTGTACTTAAAATCAATATTTAACAATATTTAAGAAAATAATATTTAGGCTCAACAAAAAGAAAACATTTCTTGTTAAAGTCGACTATAATATTATTTTTAATAATTTTTTTTAAGTTTATTTCAAAGGCAATAACAATTTTTATGAACAATAAAGTAAAGTCTACTTTAAAATTGATAATTTGTCAATTACAATTGATATTTTTTAAGTTATATATAGTAATCCAAAAGTATTAATTAAATATTGTTTAAAAAAAAATTCTAAAAAAATCAATTGAATTTTTAAAATGAATACATTTGATAATTTTTAAAATTCAATAAATAATTATATAACACAAATAGAGGTGGTACAGTTATATAAAAGAAAATAATTTATGCTACAAAAAAAGTTAATTCAAAAATAAATTACAAATATTTATCCCTTTTTTGTACACATTTAACAATACAATTTTTTCATATTTCATTCTTTAAAAAATTACAAAATTCAATACATGTATATCCAAAAACAGTACAAATATAAAAAAACAGTACTTTTTCGTACTGTTTTAGGTATTGTGAATATAACAGTACATATTACAAAAAACAGTACATGTACTGTTTAAAACAGTACGAATGGCAATCCTTTTCCTAAGGTGGATTCGGGGCATATTCACTGCATATTGCGTCCTATGCACATCCATGTAAGGCCAGATCTTTCTGGTTTCCAAACAAGTGGGTTCTCTCACCCATCTTTCCTTGGCATCCAAATAGAATCGATGCGAGATTAGCTGCTTACCCTTCGATAAGGGAATACCCAAAGCACAACTGGATTCAACCGAATCTAAGGTAGTACCGGCTTTTGCAAGTGCATCAGCTATATTATTACCATCAATATCTCCATGGCCTGGAAATGGGTAATCGTCGAATGTCTCGCTATCTCCTCAAGAGACAGCAGGCATTCCTGGGCAATTTTTGATGTGCTCTACACACTCTCAAGGGACCTAATAGCCGCCTTGCTGTCAGTAAATATATAAATATCCCTGCCAGATATTTCATTATACTTAGGGTTGCCATTTCTATTTTTACAAAAAGAGGACGCCAGCATAAAAAATGTAGGACATTTGCCCAAAAAAAGAGGACACATTTAAAAAAAATTAAATATGATAAAATTAACGACGCCATTTAAAATACAAAAACAAAATTTGTTTTTACGAAAAAACTTTATTGACAAAAATACAAACTGAACATATCATTCTGATTTAATGGTTGAAAATAAAAACAAAAAAACCAAAAAAAACAACAAAAATTCATTGCATTCATTATCGGGAATGTACACTTTTAAAAATTTTACATATATTTTTCAACACTTCCCATTTGAGCCAATATATTACCATCGCATCTCTTCAAATATTTGTAAAACTCTAGGCAATCCATATAAAAATTATATACCCTGACTATATTTTTTTTCAAGACTTTCTTCTATATCTGGAAAACAAACTTTATGAAAAACACACGGCTGACAAGCAGACCCCTTTGCCGATCTATTTTAAAATAAAAGACAAGTTAAAATAGGCCACTTCGATAAATAGCGACAATTAAGGATAATAAAACTAATTTTGTACAAAGAGAAGTTTTAAAATTGTACTTTTTGAAAACTAATTGTACGAGCACCTAAATCTTTTTTTTATACATTTTGTGACGTGTGACTTAAAGTTTAAATGTAAGAAAAAAACTTCAGAGAAGGTGCAAAAAGCCGGACAACCCCGGACATTAGCTAAAAAAGAAGTAGGACAGCCCCGGATGCCCAAAAAAAGAGGACGGTGTCCGGGGAAAAGAGGACGGATGGCAACCATAATTATACTGAATATGTTTCGCGGCTGTCTTAATAGCCATTAATTCTGCCTGTATCGCGCTACAGTAATCCAAAAGGATACCACATCCAGCTCCAGCATGTGATTTCGATCCGTCAGTAAATATCTGGATCGCGTTCTCCGGAGGTCGGAGGCCGTTGTCGTATTCAGATCTATCCGGTATATTCGTCACGAAACCCGGATCGAATACTGGTTCAGGTACCTTGTAATCAATAGGGGAAGCAATATTGATCATACCCAAAATTTTCGCATGTCTATAATTCACATACTTCCATGCCCTTGTGGCATTCAGCCTCAGTGCGGTGTCCGCAGCCATCTGCTTAGCCAGGATGTCTGGTGGTAACTAGTTCAAAATAGTGAACAGTGCCTTAGATGGTGTGGTCCTAAGAGCACCTGTTATCATAATCGCAGCCATTCTCATAATACGTTCGAATCTGTCCTGGTAAATTCTTTTCTTCAGCGCCACCCACCAGACTGCCGCTCCGTAATAAAGAATTGGATTGACGACAGAATCGTAGAGCCAGTATAAGTTCCTGGGGTTAATACCCCAATTAAGGCCAATTGCCCTCTTGCAGCAGTATAATAAAGTTGCCGCCTTAGTGGTCCTAGACTTTGTGTTCAGGTTCCAGTTTAGTTGCTGTCCAATACGAGACCCAAATATTTGGCATTACTGGACAGCGCTAGTGCCACTCCATCTATCCTAGGCGTAGCAAAGGTCAGTTTTTTTTATCTTCTTGTGAACAGTACCAGTTCCGTTTTGGCAGGATTGACTCCCAACCCACATCACTGGCACCATCTAAGTATTAACGTCAGCGCAGATTCCAAGAGCTCCGAGAGCAGTCTAGGATCTTTGCCCGTAGCTGCCACAGCCACATCATCCGCATAAGCAACAGTCATGCAGGATGTATTCTCCATGGCCCTAAGCAGGATATTAATGTTGATGTTCCATAGTAGTGGAGAGAGTACGCCACCTTGCGGTGTGCCATTTACAACCATCTAGGAGATGCTGGAGGAGCTCAAAGTTGACTCTATGGGCCTATGTTTCAGTAGTCTTTCCACAAAACCGGTGACCGCAGGATCTATGTCCAGTTGTCTCAAGGCGCTTAAAACCGAATCCGGTTTAACATTGTTGAAGGCGCTCTCAATATCCAGGAAGGCGACCAAGGCGTAGTCCCTGTAGTTCAGAGATTTCTCAATATGGCCAACCAACGCGTGTAGCGCTGTTTCCGTAGATTTGCCCTTCGTAGAGGCATGCTGTGCCCCCGATAGAGCATCCGGTCCTAGAGACGATCCGATATAAACATCAATAATCCTCTCCAGAGTCTTAAACAGGAAGGAGGAGAGACTTATTGGCCTGAAGTCCCCGGCCCTTGTATGCGAGGCCTTACTTCCCTTCGGTATGAAGATAATCCTATAGGATGTCCACCTCAACGGGACATGGGAGAAATGCAAGCATGCCCTGAATATCACCAGAAACCATGGCATTAAAATATCAATGTTCTCCTGTAGATCCGCTGGAATTATGCCATCAGGACCTGGAGACTTTAAGGGATGACAACTTCCAACAGCCCATCTTATGCGATGCTCAGTGGTTGGTAGATTCGATATGTCATATGCATCCGTGTGGTCAACAGCAGGAGGAGAGTCCTGCTCTAGACAGATTGGGAAATGTATCTCCATGAGAACCTCCAGCGTTTCCTTGCTACTGATGGTCCAAGAACCATCCACCCTATGTATGTATGTAGTATTGTTGGATTCGAAGATAAAATCTTTCGTAGCCGAGTTGTCTCCGAAGAATTTTCCACCTCACTGCAGAATTTTCTCCAGGATTGCCTCTTGGCTCTCCTAATAAGGTTTTTAAACCCATTTAGCGAAGATTTATATGTGGCCCAATATCCACTCCTTTTAGCCTCATTGAATAGTTTCCTGCATTCTTTGCGCTTTTCCGCAATTTCAGCATTCCACCAAGTGGGTTTGGCCTTACCTTTCCTTGTAGTTCTCCTACAGGAGTTATCGGTTGCCTCAGCCATTACATTACTCAAGAACTCAGTTACGGACTACAGAGTGGACTTATCGTCAGTGGAGTCTGGACATGAAGAGAGCTTTCTATTCAGCACCTCAGCATAAACAGACCAATTTGTCCTTCTCCTATTCAAGAAATGACGCTAAGAATCTAATTTGAAAAATAAATCGAAGTCGATATATAGGTGATCGGAAAAAGATTTGCTATTTCCTATCAAATTCACATACCTATCGCTAATAAGAGTAACATCCAGAACCTCCCTTCTGTTAGTAACTACAAAGGTGGGTTCATTACCCCTATTAACTACTGTTAGTTTATTCTCAATTATAAATTCGAGGAGTGACTCACCCCTTTGGTTGGTATCCGAGCTACCCCAGACGGTATAACGCGCATTGGCATCCGCGCAGATTATGAGAGGGATGTTCCTTTTGTTCGCGCAAGGCATCGCCTTCCTAGTGATTGAGTTAGGTGGGTCCACTCCATGATCGTGCGCCATATAACAGCTCATTAGCCAGACTATTGTTTTCGATGGCTATAGTACAGGTGTCCTTATCACTGAAGTCGGAAGTCGGATAGAACAAAAGCCTATCTCCCATATAACGGTTCGTATAATTTCTCTATGAATAAAGATTTTGGAATAATACAGGACTATGTTGAAACATCTAAGTTGCATTCATTA
Organism: Phyto melanocephala; assembly: GCA_941918925.1. NCBI lineage: Eukaryota > Metazoa > Arthropoda > Insecta > Diptera > Rhinophoridae > Phyto > Phyto melanocephala. The sequence goes on from OW799233.1 coordinate 71,512,342, forward strand.
GTAGAAACAACTTCACCATGCCTACTTTAATGCCTACTTTCATTGAAAGACTACAACAGCTTCGACACGCCTACTATTACGACCACTTTTCACGTTATCTACTGTTAAAGAAATTTAAAAGCTCATAAATAAAACCGACCAAATTAGAGGTATAATGATTTTATGATGATTTAGGTGACAAACCCACTTTAACGCCTACCTCCCATATAACGGTTTATCTCAAATTCATATAATTTCTCTATGCATAAAGATTTTGGAATAATAAAGGACTATATAGAAACATCTAAGTTGCATTCATTAGTAGAAACAACATCAACACGCCAATTTTAACCCCCACTTTCATTGAAAGACTAAATTTACGAAAACATTTTACTAGCATATCGAACATATGCAAAGAAAGTGATACATATTTTAGTATAAAGATATACATAGCGACTACTGTTAATAACAAACAAATACATTTGGTGATATAAATTGGGTTATTCCCCGGGAATATGAGTTATTTAATCTTCCCGACTTCCTGGGATTATTTTTCGGGATCCCGGGAAATAAAAAAGATGGCTGCGGTTCGAAAGGAGATGTTTATATTAAAATCGAATTCTAATAATTTTATTTTTAATCTCATAGCTGAAGTACCTGTATTTTTCTTTTTGTGCTCATATTTGATCTTGTATCTAGAGAATAAAATTTTTTTCCATTAAAAAATATTTTTACTCAATTTATATTTTTCAAAAATTCTTTATTCATTTTAATAGTTTTGAAGTGTTTCTTTTACATTATAAACTATTTTATGATTTTAAATAAAAAGTTTTTTATTATTAAAAAAACAAATTTACTTTTTACTTGTTTTGCGGCGGGATCCCGGGATATTAAAAAATAAATCTCGCATTCCCCGGAAACAAACATTTTTTTTTAATTTTTGTCTATATACATAGAAATTTTATGAATTTAAAATAAAGCGTTATATGGAAGGTGGGTGGCCACCTTAATTATACTTATATTGAAAAGAAATGTACACAGAAAAAAATAAATATGAACTTCAATTACGAAATTAATATTAATAATTAAAAAATTGTTTCATTTTGCTCCAATCATTAAAATGATACTATTAATTAAATAAAAATTAATAGTTTTAATTGAACAAATGTTGAGAAAAATATCAATTAAAACAGTATTAAAAAATTAATTAAAATTTCCATTTTTTTCCAACATGATTTTAATTAAATTAATCATGTCTATAATTGAAATTTGGTAATTATATAATAAAACTATTTATTATATCAATAACAAAAATTATTTAACCTGTTTAGAAAACAATAAAAAAAAATTTTTTTTTTGATATTTATATATTCTTAATATTCATACATACATATATGGTACATATGAATCTATGTTTTTAATTACATTTCGTTATTTATATAAAAATAATTTAGCATAAGAAGTAGGGTTCCATAAGTAGACATACTATACCATATCGAAAGCCGGAGATCCAAAAATAACTAGTAGCATCGACAACCTAGATATAAAGGAATATTAACCGGTAAAAAGGCTTGATCAGACAGAGTGAAGAAATTCAACAAAAAAATGGGAATTCTGAGGAATATAAGGGGATACAATAATTATTGGATTTGGGCACATCTACAATGAAACTGAAACCATTTATTATATTTAAAACTGAGCATATTTTTATATATTTTCACTTACCAGAACTTTTTCTTGCATATTGTCTACTATTTTTTATTATTCTGCTCATTGAATAATAATTATATTAAACTAATTCTAAGAAATTCAATTTTCAAAAAATTTCATTTAAAATAATATTTTTTATTTATTTTATTCAACTGACAGAAATCTCTTTGTTTTTTGAAAATATTTAATATCAATTAAAAAAATTAATTCAGTTAAGAAAAATATAATTAGAATTTTAAAACAAATCAAAAAGTCAATTAATTAAACAAATTCAAGGGATATTTTTCTCTGTGTATATAAATATAAAAAATTTAATCATATATATATTTCTGTCTGTTTATGAGCTTTTTGATTTTATTAATAGTAAAAAATGTAGAAAGTGGGCGTTGAAGTAGACGTGTCAAATTAGCTTCTGATATTAAATATAACAATAACATTGTTGAGGAAACTATGGCCTACTTCCTAAACGCAAGTTGCAATTCATAATTTAAAGAAATGCGTATGCAATGCTAAACATGTCTTAAGTGCAACCTTGCGTTGCAGAGATTTTTTTTTGCATTTTATCGGCATTTAGGAATGCTCATGGATCCACTTTTTGTCTCTGCAATATAAAGTGTTTAATTATTTAAATTATTAGTCTGTGATTAAAATAAACTCTATCAATTATAAACAATTTTTTAAAAATAAACAAAGAAAATACTAACTCAGCCATTGCAGCTCAAATGTTTGCATACAAAACAAAAATGATGCGCGATTTTGACAGCTGATACTTAGTAAAATGAAACGATTAGGAACATTGGACATTGCTAGAAAGTTTACATATGCGTTTACGAAGTGTATGCATTGTAAATATGCATTGCAACTTGCGTTTAGGAAGTCGGCCTATATTTGCAAAATTTCAGCACCTTACCTCTAATATTGTAGGTTTTTTTTGTCGTTTAAAATGTTATATATACCGGAAAAGACATGGCGGTAAAAATTTTCGTACATATTGATCTTAACTACTTTTGTAATATATGTATAGATTTGACCAAATATACATATATATATAATATACTTATGACTAGGGTTTGGGATATCCCGGTCTTTTTATTTTCCCGGGAAACTGAAATTAAAAAATCGTCTTCCCGGGATTCCCGAAAATAATATTTTTGTTTTAAATAAATAATATTTGTTAACATTATAATCATTATATATTCATCTCTTGAAGAGTACGGACGTGTTAACGCGAGTTTATTTCAAACGAAATTATTCGTAATAGGTCATCTTATTCTTGTAGAGTACGGTCGGGTTTATGCGAGTTTATTTCAAGTGAAATTATTCGTAGTAGGTCAAGTTATTTGTATTTGGTGGAAAATTTTCAAAAGCTAATAAATAATTTTTATACCTGCGCTGTATTGGAAAAAAAAAAAAAACTTTATGAGTTCAAACAATGTAAACAATAAAAAACAAGAGCCAAGTTCTAGCACATTAAATGTTTTTATATCGGAAGAAGAATCCATAAATAAATGTATTGAAAAGTGTTTGACAGCTGAATTTAGAAATCGAGCGCGTTCACTATCGCCTGCAATGCTAATAGGAAATTTGTCGCGAAATACAAGTGCACCTTCCATAATGAACAAGGAAAAAAATGGTGACGTAGGTGACATACCTAAAATATCTAGGCAGAAAGTTAAAACAGGTATGGACCGCTACATAACAGTAGTTAAAAGAAAAGCTAGACAGAGGTCTCCACAACAAGATCCCAACGCTAAACGCACCAAAGGCTCGCAAATAGCCACATCACTGGTAAGTGAAAATAGATTTGCCCCTCTTGCCGCCCGGGAAGAAAATGAGGCAGCACCTAAAGCCACAGAGCAAAGGCCTCTTCCTTTCTATTTGCGTGAACAGACATCAAATGTGGTGGTCAATATGCTGTCGCAACTAGTAGGCAAAGACAGTTTTTATGTGGCTTCTGTACGTAGAGGCCATATTCAAGAAACAAAAATTCAGGCACATACAGAAAAAAGTTTCCGAACAATTACAAGCCATCTTGAGGCGGAAAAACGTAGCTTTTACACTTACCAGTTAAAAAGCGCAAAAGGCCTAATAGTAATTGTGAAAGGCATTGATAGCTCAGTTCCCATAGAAGAAAAGTAGCGATTGAAGCAGAAGGCTTCACTGTGAAGTCCATTCACAACATTTTAAACAAAAATAAGGCTCCTCAGCCAATGCACCGCGTTGAGATCGAGTACGAAAAAAGACATTTAAAATCAAACAATTCCATTCATTCGCAGAATAACTGTGGAAGAACCATTTAAGCGCAAAGATCCTCATCAGTGCAAAAATTGCCAGGAATTTGGGCATACTAAAACGTATTGCAAACTACCTTCAGTCTGTATGATTTGTGGTGACCTCCATAAAACGTCTGAATGCACCCTGCCAAAAACTGATCCCCACAATAAAAAATGCAGTAATTGCGGGGAGAACCACACTGCAAACTATAGAGGCTGTAAGGTTTATAAGTATGAAAAAAAAACCGAACATGCCACTCAAGCCTACGTTTGAACAGTACCAAACTTGTTATTTTCCTAGCCTTCTTCGGAATTCCGAAGCTATCGCAGAAAACCACACCATATCGCACACCAAAACAGTTGCCCAAACATTCTTATGCCAACATCTTGAAAGAGGATCCAAAAGAACCATCTGCTGTTAATTCTAATGCTATTGATAACCTTATTCAAACCATAAACACCTTCATGACCAATATGCAGAGCATGTTCCAGGAGATGATGCACACTCAAAACATGCTTCTGCAAGTTTTGTTAAGCAAAAAATGAACCTGCTGAAAATATGCTTTTGGAACGCAAACGGGTTATCCCAACATAAATATGAAGTCCAACACTTTTTACAGTCACAGGATATCGACATACTATTAGTATCGGAAACGCACTTCACTCAAAAAAACTGCTTTCGAAATAACGGTTATTTTACCTTTGACACCAAACATCCCAGTGGAAGGGCTTGTGGTGGTTCTGCCATTATAGTTCGTAAAAACGTAAGACACTTCCCAATTCCCGGATTTCAAGAAGAATTTATTCAGGCCACCTTCATAAAACTCACTGATTTCAATATTGCAATTTCATCTGTATATAGCCCTCCTAGACATAAAATTGAACAGCATCAATTTTGTCACTTCTTTTCTACGTTGCGACACTCATTTATAGCAGCAGGAGAGTACAACGCAAAACACACGTATTGGGGCTCAAGACTCATTACTCCCAGGGGCAGGCAGTTATACAATACCATCGTTGAGAACAAGCTGGACGTATGCTCATCTGGAAAACCGACACACTGGCCAACGGACTTTAGAAAGATACCAGACCTTATCGATTTCGCTGTGATAAAAAATATCAAACGTGACAAGTTGCAAGTTCTATCATCTTATGACTTATCGTCCGACCACTCGCCCACAATCATTACTTTAAATAATAGTCTTAACGATGGAACTGAAGTTATCTTTTTTTACCCAAACAACAACACAAACTGGTTGAAATATAAAATGTATGTGAGTTCTCATCTAAATTATAACATCCCTCTTAGAAACCCTTCCGATATAGAAGCAGCTGTAGAGAACTTTACAGAAATTATGGACTCTGCCGCAAGAAATGCAACTCCCTTTGAAACAAAATTTAAAGGTAGATTTAATGAGTCATCGCTGCATATACAAGCTCTAGTCAGGCAAAAAAGGGAGCTGAGAAGACTTTGGCAAAGAAATCGTTCCCCAGCCATCAAGGCGCAATTAAACCTATGTAAAGTAAACCTAAATAACAAATTAAGGCAGAACCACGAGTTCGATTGAAAAGTACTTAACTAGCCTAGAACCCACAAAAAATACTGACTACAGCTTGTGGAAGGCTGTAAGGCATTTAAATTGCCCTATTGCTCAAGAGGCCCCAATAAGACTGGATAATCAAACCTGGGCTAAAAACTCAACCGAAAAGGTAAACGCCTTCGCTACACACTTAGAAAGCGTTTTTACACCAAATGATGTAAATGTTCCCCCTAGCCCTCCCATCATTAGCGACACCATAAATATCCCGATTAAATTTCGTTTCTCTTCATTAAAGTCGGCGATTAGCAAAATTAATATCAAAAAATCACCGGACCTGACAATATCACTGGTTCGATGATAAAAAACCTCCCTACGTCTGGTTTGAGAATTATACTCTTCATATTTAATGCTGTACTACGAGTGGGTTGTTTCCCAAATTTGTGGAAGAGGTCCACAATCGTTATGATTCCGAAGCAAGGAAAAGACCAAAGTCAAATTACTTCGTTTAGACCGATTAGCTTGTTATCAATTCTATCAAAGTTATTTGAAAAAATGTTTCTACAGAGCTTAACTCCTTACCTTAGCATGCAACATTATTCCAGATCACCAGTTTGGTTTTCGTGAAGGACATGGCACCATCGAACAAGTCCACAGAATTGTCACCATGATTAAAACGGCATTCGAGAAAAAACAATACTGTTCAGCTTTGTTTATAGATATTTCTCAAGCATTCGACAAAGTTTGGCATGATGGCCTACTCGTAAAAATATTAGAGAAACTTCCACAAAACACACATAAACTCTTCCAGAGCTACTTGAGGGGTAGGTCGTTTACAGTAAGATGTAAGGATCAATTTTCCTCCATCATGATTTCTGCTGGCGTCCCACAGGGCAGCATACTCGGCCCTCTATTATATGTTATCTTTACGGCAGATATGCCAACGAGCCCGAACATATACACGTCAACGTTTGCCGATGACACCGCTTTTATAAGTGTAAACAGTGACCCAACAACTGTTTCTCAACAATTACATACTCATATACATGAACTAGAGAAATGGTTGAGTCTATGAAAAATAAAAGTAAATCCGTCCAAATGTGCACACGTGACTTTTACGCTTAGAAGAGACAATTGCCCAGCGATAAAAATAAACAACATCGCCGTCCCTGTGGAGAATCAAGTTAAGTATTTGGGAATCCACCTTGATCGTCGCCTAACATGGTCCCGTCACATTGAGGCTAAAATATCCGCTATGAAACTCAAAACCTCAAAGCTACATTGGCTTATTGGCCAAAAATCTACACTTGCTCTGGAATACAAAGTCCTCTTGTATAAGACCATTATAAAGCCAATATGGACTTACAGCATTCAGCTATGGGGTACAGCCTGTGCATCAAATATCCAAAAACTTCAAAGAAGACAGTCTAAGATACTCAGACAAATTGTCGGCGCACCATGGTACGTACGTAATACTTACATTCACCGAGATCTAAATATTCCAACTGTTTCTGAAGAAACAATAAAGTATTTGCGCAAGTACGTAAACAGACTGACGGTCCATCCAAATCCTCTCGCCAGGGACCTCTTGCTATTCGAAGGACATAAGCGGTTAAAAAAAGCCGATACATTGAGCCTCGCAAGAAGGCTCCCGTAATTCCAATCACGTAACACTAGTTTCTAAGATTTGAATACGATCAGTTTGTTATTACAGTGGTAGTAATTACTATATATTTAGTATTAGATTTAAGATTTGTATACATATTGTAAATTTCTATTAGAAAGATTCAATATTTTATTATAAAAAAAAAAAAAAAAAAAAAACACGATTTGTTTAATAATTCATTGTTTTAGTAGTAGTTTATTTTCCATAAGAGTCCTTATTGTATCAGCATTACATCTTCCGGAAGTATAAGCTAAACCCAAACTATAAAAATAATTATTGCCATGTAAACAGATATTTAAATTTATTTTTTAGGCAACACTACTCCACTCGTCTAATACAAAAGTAAACCTCAAATTGTCGCAATTTATACTCAATATTGTTTTCACCATCGTATTTTTAACGGCGTTGTAATATTTTATTACAATGTTTTAGCATCAGTTTTCTATTTTGGTAACGTCATATTTTTACTAAAAAAACTTTGACGAATAAAAGAACTTTGGGCCTGTTCGTAAACGCATCACTGCGCTGTACAATATGATTACTTTGCGCTGCCACTGCAAATCATATGTTGCTGATGCTTCTTTTTGCTTATTTTATTGCTGCATTTACGAACGAGCAAACACTGCGGATAAATGGAAAAAATAATTATAAATTTTATTTGTGAATTTGATGATACAACATCTGACATACATATATTTTACCTTCGAGGCTAAAAATGTTTAAAAAGTAAAATCATCAAAAATAAATAATAAAAAATCACATTCTTTATACTCACACATCCATTGCATCAGCCATTTTTGTAATTAGTTTTTTGTATTTATTTGCGCACAATAGACTTCAATATTGAATTTACGAACAGATGACAGCTCCAGTGTTGCCAACGTTTGCATTTACGAACATTGTGCGCATAATATGCAGAGTTGTGATGCATTTACGAACAGGAGCTTTGTGTAATTGTTCGAATAGATATTTCATCGACTGCTGCTAATTTTGAAACAATTTCTGGTAATGTTTGGCTGTCTAAACAACTTTTAATGGTGGAATTTTCTTTTTTTTTGTGCAGGTATTGAATAATCGTTTTCAAATTTTATTTTGTAAACCAAAAGAAGCTGCCGTATGAGACCATTAGTACTACCGCCCTTGAATATTAACTTTTTGGGGCAAATATTACATTGCGCTGCGTTGTCTACTTTTTGAAAATAGTTCCAAACTTAAGACATTTTGCTTCTAAACAAAATAATTTAAAAAAAAATATTATAAGAAAAATTCAATCATAAAAAAATTATACTTACAAATTCTGTGACCACTTTTATAAACAATTTGTACATACGATTATATTTATAAAAATAAACCACGGAAACTATTGCTGGTTTTACGGTTGTTATAAAAAACATTTATATACAAGAAAATAGTAATTATGTACATATATATGTATATAAATATAAATAAATTTATAAGCACTTGTTAAAAATAATTTCAGAAAGTCGTTAACTTTGACGTGAAATATTTTTGACCGATGATGTTTGTTTTCCTTTTACATTTGAGAAATTTTGTAAATACTTAACAAACAAAAAACGCTAACAAATTAAAAACCTTACGTAAATTTTTTTACGTTTTATTCAAATATTCTTTAAATTTACAAAAACAGATAAGAAATTAAAAATAAAATTAAATATATTTCCTAATATAGTACATAGTTTTTATTTCCCGTTTTCCCGGGAATAAGAGCAAAATTTTCCCGGAAATACTAAGTGGTTCATTACCGGGAAAACCCTAATACTACATTTACACCTACACCAAATCTAGTACTTACGGGATTTTGAACGAAATCGTGTTAATTTCTACCAGATTTCCCATACAAAACGAAATCTACTTCGCCACTAGATTTTGGCAAAATCTACTTAAAATCTAGTACTACTTCGTGATGCAACTGTGGTTTTTATTAAATTGTAACAAAATATACTACGCTGCACACAGAAAAAATTCTATCATAATATATAAGGTGGTTGCAATCGCACAAGTACTTTATTGTTTACATTTTTTTTATATAGAGTTTGAATTTTGGAGAAGTAAACCGTAGTGAGCTTCTCAGACCACCTTGTAAATAAATATATTGTTTTGAAAACGAAATCTTGCAAAATGTCAAAAAATAGTGGTGTAAACGGTTTAGATTTTAATAAAGATTTTAAATCAAATTACTAGATTTCGCTCAGGTGTAAATGTAGTATAATTATGACCTAATATACCGATTTAACCCATTTCCAATACAAAACAAATCTTGTGTATAAGACATATTTTGGGAGAATTTGATCCCGCGAACTTTTTCGGTTTGAGCGCTATTGTGCTTTAAACAGACGGACGGACATAGCTAAATCGTCCTAAAATGAAACCACAACTCTGAAAATATATACTTTATGAAGTCTTAAATGGATATTTTGATGTGTTACAAATGGAATGACAATATTTGTTTGGTGGTGGTATAAAAACGATATTTAATATTTTGTACAATTAATATTCATTTGCTAAAAGGAAGTTGTTTCAAAACCGTGTGGAGCTTTTTGCTGCCAAGAATATTTGTACATAAAATTTAATTCTTTGAAGCAGTATCTGCGTTATGTACAATATAATAATATAATATATTTTTTTAAGGTGGCAGCCGTTGGAAGCACCAACAAAGCATATAGCAAGGGTTACGTTAAAACATTCTATAGAGCTAACGAAGAAAATACGTGTTTTTGAAATGGATGTTGTAGGCGAACAGGTATGTACTACAAAATATCGTCAGAATATTATTGTTTTGATATACTGAGAGTTGTAAAAAAACATTTAGGTACAAGTGAATTATTTATAAAGGGTAGTTGAACCATAATGTACAATGTTAATTTTAAATTTCTTTGATTCAGTGTTTGACAAATTTAATCATGGAAAGTGTCCCAAAAACAAGAGTTATTTTTTGCAGTGAATACCCTCTAATTTATTTCTAATGATGTTAGAGCGTGTGTGATGGCAACTTTTTTAAAAAAATTCCACTAATTCTGCCTTAAAAATCACTAGAAAAATTTGATTTCTTGCTATGTTAAAATTTCAGCGATAAATCGCTTACTTTCCTTATGTATTTGAAAATTTGTTTAATGTTTTAGAGATAAACCGTTAAAATAATTAAAATTTTATATATAGGTAGTCTCCTTTAACACTGGAGTAATTGAAAGACAAGTGAATTTTGACTTCAAGAAAATAAAGAGGTAGGGTGTTTAGTACACGAGTACTTGTACTCTAAACTTTTTTGTTTCTCTTTCTAGTTTTTGAAATTTTTTTAAATTAATGTCCAGCCTTGTTTTTAATTTTTTTTTGTTTTCAATAAAAAAAAATTCATAAAATGAATAAAACGAAGCGAAAATTATTTCATGTGTTCCTTTGGCAGCGTGTAACTCATTAGAGAGTATAAATTATTTAAGTTTAAAGTACATCAGAATATTTTTGGTCTAAAAGAGCATACAAAGCTAATGTGCTACACTAATGTGTACCACTGTACGTACATATTAGACTCCTGCATGAATGACATTAAATCGAAAAGTTGTGCGTTCATTCTCAAAATGAATCTTGCTTGCCATGTCACATATATTGTTGAATGTGAATACTGTGTGTTGCTCTCTTTGAAACACATCGTACACTTCTATGTTAATAATTCTTTGCATTCAGCCACATGTTGTTTGTTAAGTGAATCATTAGCACAGTAACTTAAAACAGCAATGAATACACACACTACACAGTATGCATTCACTGTGTTTTACCGTTTCTTTTAAATAAAGATATCAATAGAGGTAAAGCGTTGCCAGTTTACGAAATTTTTAACGTAAGTGGGATAGGAAATTTCTTAGATAACAATATAATTGCTAAAACTGTTTTTCTCTTAATTTAATTTATAATTATTATTTTATTTATTTTTATTTAATTTTTTTTATCTTTTTTTTTGTTTTTGATAACTGAAAAAAATTTTTAAGTACTGATAAAATTAATTTTTTTTAAATACATATAAATCAAACTAATTTTTAAACTGATCTATATTAAAACAATTATTAAGAAAGAAAAACTTTTTTAATACAAGTATTACTTGTGAATGATATTTCATTTCATTTAAGAAGAAACTTACATGCATATGTATTTTTAAGTATAATAAAATAAATCATAGGTGAATTTTTGGGAATTAATTGGAATTCAAAAACTGGGTATTAGGTATAAAAAAAACTTAAGTATAAACACAAAAACGTTGACACACCGAATTATCACAAAGATAATAAACATAAAAGTGTTATAAAGGACCTACGTTCCCAATTGAAGTAATTAATCTTTAAATTTTAATTAATAGTAAAAACACAATATTCACCTAATTTCCTACCAAATTTGTTTAAATAATTTAAATAAATCTACCAAAATTTACCATTTTTTTTAAATAATTATTACTAATTTAAAATAGTAATTTAAGAAAATAAGTAAACTTTATATATTACATCTAGAAATAATAATATTCTTCCAAAACTTAAAAAATTAAACCAAGCCAACCAAGCGCCAAGTTATGCACAAATAAAAAAATCTATCGCACCAAAGTGGCATCCCTGCAAAAAATTCCATTCAATGTTAATTTCTCTTCTTGCAATCTACTCTCGCTTTACACATTTTTTTGCTCTTTTTTTTCTTTGTTGAAAAGCCAAAGAAAAAAGTGTACATTATTTTTTTGAGTAAATGCATGATTTTAAAGTGGTGTATAGCTTTTTGCTTTTATTGCTGTGCTGTGTAGTGTACAGAAAAAATACGATCATATTTAAGTGAATGCAATATTTTTTTTATCATGTTTTTCTCAATCTCATTTACTTTCGTCATATGGTGTGTGCTGTGTATTGAATTGTGTCAAAGTATTAAGCTTAATTCACTGTTATTTAAATTAAATTATGAAGGTAAGACTGTAAGTCTACAGTCCACGACATTGTTAAGAGGTTCCGCAACGAGTTTAGGTTAAATAATAAAAGTAGAGAAGGTCAAGGCAAAATATTAAATGAGCGAGAAGAGCGTTCCATATTGAAAGAAGTGAAACAAGATCCCTTTAAAACCGCAAAAGACCTAAAATTGTCATTAAAAGCTCGTACCGGAAAAGATGTTCGCTTAAACGCTGTTCGGAACACATTACATAAATATGATTTTCATGGAAGAGTTGCCAGGAAAAAGCTCTTTATAAGTTCAAAAAATAAAAATAAAAGATTAAAATTTGCAAAGGAGTACTTATTTAAGACAGAAGATTTTTGGAATCAAGTAATTTGATGACGATCATCCCAAAACTTAATAATATTAACAAGTTTTACTTTTTTAAGGTTTTGTTTACCGACGAAAGTAAATTTAATTTGCATGGTTCGGATGGAAAAATGTATGTTTGGCGTAAACCAAATGCTGAATTTGATCACCACAATACAAAGGCCACTGTTAAACATGGAGGAGGCTCTGTTATGGTTTGGGGCTGTATGTCGAGTGCAGGAGTAGGCAATTTGCATTTTATTGATGGTAAAATGGACAGATTTGTCTACCTCGACATATTAAAGCGAAATGTAAAGCAAAGTGCTGAGAAATTGGGCATCGGAAACAACTTTGCTTTTTACCAAGACAACGATCCCAAGCACACATTCGGCATTGCAAAGCTTCGGTTGATCCATAGCTGCCCTAAACTTTTAGAAACACCTACACAGAGCCCTGATCTTAATGTTATTGAGCATCTTTGGGAAGAATTAGCTAGGAGAGTGTACAAAAAAAAATTTAACACCTTACCCCAGTTAAAAGATACTTTACAAGAAGCATGGAACTCCATAGAGCCGGAAGTATGCAAAAACTTGGTCAAATCTGTTCCAAGGCGTTTGCAGGCCGTTCTTGACAGCAAGGGATATTCAACAAAATATTGATTTCATATGTATATGCGCTTTAATTATTACTTTTTTATACCCTTCATACTGTGAAAAAGGGTATATAGGTTTGTCATTCCGTGTGAAATTTCTACAATTTTGATTTCCGACCCCATAAAGTATATATTTTCTGAAAGCTTATGAATAGGGGAGTCGATTAAGCCCTGTCAGTCTGTCCGTGTGTACGTTGAAATCCACTTTTTGAAGCCCCCCGACATCGCTTGGACTCGGGTGAGGTATTAAAATATCATAAATATTCGGGAGTAGATCGGTATTGAAAATCAGAAACATCGGTACATAAACAACTGAGATATGAGCAAAAACCCACGACCACCTCGATTTTTTTTCACAAAAACAACATTACAACAACAACATACATACATACAAACGTGTATACTGGTTAAGGCCATGACTGACTATAAAGTCGTGCGATTATGTCAAATAAAAATCTGATAGTTTTCTGTCCTACATGAAAAAATCGCAACAAAATGTGTTATTGGATGCCACACTGTCATACTTGCTTAGAAAAAGCAACTCTGATGGCACAGAAACTATTATTTTATGAAAATTTTTAAAAGATTATCAAATCGGACACACTTGTCAAAAAATCTGTCACACATGTGCACTTTGTGTCCACACTATCACACTTTCTGAACACACATACAATTTTTGACATATCGAACGACTAAATCTGATAGTCAGTCATGGCCTTTAGAGAAAACGTGGCATCGAATCCCAGCTGAGACAAAAAAATTTTTTTTTATTTTTTTATATTTTTTTTTAATTTTTTTTTTTATTTTTTATTTAATATATTATTTATATTTTTATTATTATTTTTTTTAAGTATTTTTTTGTGTTTTATATTTATTATATATATTTTAATTATTTAAAAAAAAATTTTTTTAAGTTTTTTTTTTATTTTTTTTTTTAACATACATACGTAAATTTATAATTTTACAATGGGATGTTTTTATATATGGGCTAATCTGAAAATTTTTAAGCCAAAGACAGAAATTTAAAGTTGCCCAAAATACAAATGTTTGTTAATGGAATAATAGGATACATATTCAAGCTCCAAAATATATAAGCAATACGGTTTTACAGTGGTTTGATTGGCATTGGCAGAGGCTAACCTTAACGTACCTCTTGCTTTCATTTATTTTTGTAAAAAAAGGGTATTCTTAATGGTCAAAAAAGTGAGCAAAACAGTCGTTTCAGTGTTTAGCGTTTAGCAAATTAATTAATTAATTTAATTTGCTTAATTTTCTTTTATTTGCGATACAAATCATATTTGAAAGTTATCTAATATATATTAACAATCGAAACTAAAAATGGGTACACTGTGTGTAACGTCCGTAACGGAAAATATGGTTTTCTAAGTTTAACAGAATGAATTTTAATAATTTTGTTTTCCAAACTAGCTTTATAAACAGAGTTTTTTATGCACTTTAATCTGATGGAAAAAAGAAACACCTTTATTACACTTTTTTTTTAAATATCAATGACAAAGTGTGTAACGTCCGTAACGGCATGAAAAATTTTATTTTAATATTATGAGGTTGAAGTAAATGTTTATAATGGATTCTCATCTGCTGAATCTGAATCTGGGCTTAAAATTGCCCTAGGTTGCCGAGAATCCGAAAAACTTCACCTCAAAGTAACAAAAAGTGTGTTTAAATAACATGCGATCCCCCAATCTGCAACTTAAATTGAGATGAATTTCAAATTCTTCTGAAACCTAAAATAATTCCTAAAAATCAATAATTAGTAATTAATAACCATGTTGTAAACCGCAACCCCGATGCCTCCTTCAAAAATTTGGCGGTACGCCCATGCATGCAATGTTTACGTACTGGATTTTCCATTTTTTTCCAGAAATTAAGAATTTCTTTGCTACTTCGCATGGAAAAGGAGCGGTGGACGGTGTTGGTGCTATTGTTAAGCAAAAAGTTTGGCAACTAATAAAAGCCCAAAATCTCATCTTAAAAAACGCTGGAGATTTTCATAAATTAGAAAAAAAATATACATTAATATAAATGGCGTTTTCCTAACATACGTTGGTAAAAATTATGCCAAACTATATCTGACGAAATATCAAGAACATGGATAAATATAAAAAATATCCAGCCCTTAAATCATATCATTATTTTTCGGGCTTTTCCTATGACTATAGGTAAAGTAGCTCGATTAAGCATAAGATATAATGTTAAACAGTTAAATAAACAAATAAATAAATGAATATAAGCTAATATAAGAGTAGTGAAATATTCTATAATTTTTTTGTAACTAATAAATAATTAATTACAAGGTCAAAAAGATTTTTAAATACATGAATGTTTTTTATATACACAATTTGGTTTAATGGAAAAAGTGTAACGTCCGTAACAGACAAAAATTGAGATTTTTGTTTAACGGGACTACTTAGATTTCTTTTCTAAGCAGGATTGATATCGTCATATATTCCAATTAATTTTTTGTATACGAAATTTTTTTTGTTTATTATGCAAAATTAGCTAAAAAATGTGCAAATGCACATAAACCTCAAATGCGACTTCCATTTTTTGTAACGTCCGTAACGGAACTTTAAACTAGCATAACTTTTTTTTTTAAAACAGTTAACCTTTAAGTTTAAAACAAGTTTTAAAGTACTCCCAAAGAACTGCATATTGAAAAAAATTTCATGAAAATATTCCAATGTGAACGCCAGCCGTGTCAATCTTAACAAGCAAATTTGCGTGCGAATGTAACGTCCGTAACCCAGGATTAGCCCATATGTATGTTTTTTATATGTATGTACGTATTTCATATGGGATGGTGATACAAACTACTGTTATTGCATGACTACACGTTGTGAAGGGTATATAAGATTCGGCACGGCCGAATATAGCGCTTTTACTTGTTGTTTTGTCCGATTATGCGTTGAACGCAAGAATTTTAGTTATTTTTGTTATTCTCCTAGAACTACCGGGTACAATTTAAAACTTTTTGTTTTTTTTTCATGAGCTAATAAAAAAGAATGTAAAGTATCAAAAAAACTAATAAACAACAAAATAATTAAATGTGTTTTTCAATTTAGGATATATTTCCATTAAACAAAATCGTGTACGATTTTGCGATGCAGCCACTGTATGTATGTGAAATTGAGGTTGTGCCAAAATATTAAAAAATAAAAGTAAACTTATAATATAAAAAAGGGAGCGTGCCGTTATGAAAAACAACATTAAAATTATAACTAAGTGAACATAATTTAACAACTACTGAAAACAAACCTTTCTGCTATCGCTGCTAAAGAAAAGCTACTCTTTATTTACTAAAATAAAAAACCTTTTACAAACTGTAAAAAGAGAAAAGAAATAAAAACGATAGCATAATCCAAAAACCTATATATGTATATATTAAGGATTGTTAAATTTTAAGGGCCGATGTTGAATGCGAACCTTACCTAAACGTCAAGTTTTTTTCTGCATTTCATTTAACATTTTTTAATTTTAGACTAGCTCAATTTGAACTATTGAAAGATATACAATCGAGTAACGCGTTAAAGTTATTCAGGCTTACTATGTAAATGGTCGTTCAACTCAAAATGCATATCATGCTCTTCGTAACACAGTGCACATTTTCACCTCAGTGGATTCGGCAATAAGCAGAAATGCCAAATTTGGCCGAATGATAATCCAAAAGTGATTGTCGAAAAACACATGCACCGACAAAGACTGTTTGGTGCAGTTCATGGGCCTGTCAGGCAGTTACTGTGAATATCATGATAACGAACAAATTGAATAATATGGATGTGGACGATATGTGGTATATAGTTATCTGTATTTTACTAGTCAAGCCCTTTCATTTGATATCCATATTGATGAGGTTAAAAAAATTTTCCGCCATTTTGTTTTAGACGCCATCTTGGATTTTAAATTTTTTAATAATTTACTGTATTCTACTGGTCAAGCCCTTTCATTTTGTTTAGATCAACTGGTTTGTTGATCAATGAAATTTGTGTAATCGCAAGGCTTAGCTTAGCTTGGCACAACTATTTTATTCTTTTGTCAAGGCAGTAACACCAGGACAAATTATATTTTGTAACACAAGCACTTGAACTTGGTTACCACGGAGTATTAGCAGAGAAACAACTAAGCACTTTAATAGGTTTATTATATTTCTCATTTTATTAATATAATTTGATTTCTTATATACTAATTAATTGCTGTATTGCATTAAAATAACTAAAAACAAGTAAGAGTGCTATATTCGGCCATGCCGAATCTTATATACCCTTCACAACGTGTAGTCATGCAATAACAGTAGTTTGTATCACCATTCATCTCATATGAAATACGTACATTCATATAAAAAACATACATATATAAAAACATCCCATTGTAGAATTAAAAATTAACGTATGTATGTTAAAAAAAAATTAAAAAAAAAATTTTAAAAAAATTAAAAAAAAAAAATAATTAATATATAAATAATAAATATAAAACAAAAAAAAATTTTAAAAAAAATATAAAAAAAAAATTAAAAAAAAAATAAAAATATAAATAATATATTAAATAAAAAATAAAAAAAAAATTTAAAAAAAAAATATAAAAAATTAAAAAAAAATTTTTTTTGGCTCAGCTGGGATTCGATCCCACTTTTACTTTAACCAATATACAAGTTTGTATGTATGTATGTTGTTGTTGTTGTAATGTTGTTTTTGTGGAAAAAAATCGAGGTGGTCGTGGGTTTTTGCTCATATCTCAGTTGCTTATGAACCGATGTTTCTGATTTTCAATACCGATCTACTCCCGAATATTTCTGATATTTTAATAACTCACCCGGGTCCAAGCGATTTCGGAGGGCTTCAAAAAGTTGATTTCAACATACACACGGACAGACGGTCAGACTGACAGGGCTAAATCGACTCCCCTATTCATAAGCTTTCAGAAAATATATACTTTATGGGGTCGGAAATGAAAATTGTAGAAATTTTACACGGAATGACGTGTAAAACGGTATAATAAGTATTATAAAATATACATTCCATATTGCTGACCTAGCATATACATACATATGTACTATTGTTATACCCTTCACCTGTGGTGCACAAGGTTATATATAGCTTTGTCATTCCGTTTGTAATTCCTACAATTTTCATTTCCGACCCCATAAAGTATATATTTTCTGAAAGCTTATGAATAGAGGAGTCGATTAAGCCCTGACCGTCTGTCCGTCTGCCCGTCTGTCCGTGTGTTGGTTGAAATCAACTTTTAGAAGCAACTATATGTTCCTCAGATCTGTACATGGTATCAATCTCTTGGAAATATCCAGGAATGAATCGCTATTGAAATTCAGCACAATCGTCCCATAACTTTCTGAGATATGAGCAAAAAACCACGACCACCTCGTATTTTTTCACAATTACAACAACAACATACATACATACATACATGTAAAAAACATACCAAACAAAAAAAATTACAAAAAAAAAATATTAAAAATAAAAAAAAATAATGAAGAAATATTAAAAAAAAAAAATTTGTTAAAAATTAAAAAAAAAAATTTTAAAAAAATTTAAAAAAAAATATAAATAATATCTTAAATAAAATAAGATAAAATTTTTTTGGCTCAGCTGGGATTCGATGCCACATTTAGTCTAACCAGTATATACATATGTACGTATTTTATATGAGATGAATGGTGATACAAACAATTGTTATTGCATGACTACACGTTGTGAAGGGTATATAAGATTCGGCACGGCCGAATATAGCAGTGTTACTTGTTTAGTAGTTTACTTTGGTTCATTGCACCTCATGTTCAAATTTGTCTACTTTGCAAAACTTGTGCAATGAACTCCAAAGAACTATTACTAAATATAAAAAATAAAAGTCAGCCACGTAAAATATGACGTATATATATTTTAAATAATAATAAATATGTATCAAATTTTGCACAAGCAGTAGAAATGAATTGTAAATGTTTAAATGATCACAATTAAATATTAATCGTAACACTGCCTCAAATTTGTGCACATATTTAACACGTAAAAGTGCTATATTCGTCCGTGCCGAATCTTATATTGATGCAATAGTCATGCAATAACAATTGTTTGTATCACCATTCATTTCATATGAAATACGTGCATACATATGTACATATACAAAACATTCCATTGCAGAATTTTAAATTGAGTTTACGTATGTATGTTTCCAAAAAAAAAATTACAAAAAAATAAAATAAAAATGTATTAAAAACAAAAAAAAAATGAAAAAAAAATTTTTTTTTTAAATGTAAAAAAAAGTTTTAAAAATTTAAAAAAAAAATATAAATAATATATAAAATAAAAAATAAAATAAAAATTTTTTTTTTTGGCTCAGTTGGGATTCGATGCCTCGTTTACTCTAACCGGTATATATGTATGTTGTTGTTGTAGTTGTGAAAAAAACACGAGGTAGTCGTGGTTTTTTGCTCATATCTCAAAAAGTTATGGGGCGATTGTGCTGAATTTCAATAGCGATTCATTCTCGGATATCTCCAAAAGATTAATACCATACTCAGATCTGAGGAACATATAGTTGCATCTGAAAGTTGATTTCAACATAACACGGACAGGTGGCGGATAGTGCTCAGTCAACTCCCTATTCCTAAGCTCTCAGAAAATATATACTACATGGGGTCGGAGATGAAAATTGTAGAAACTTCACACGAAATGACAAACCTATAAATACCATTTTTTACTTTTGTGTAAAGGGTATAAAAATAACAATAGCATGAATAATATATACTTAACAACTATAATCAACACAAGCCAAAAAATTAATGAACAATTGAAATTGACGTACGGTCCACACAAGCCATCGATTTGTTCGAACAACGAACAATTTTTTGTGCGCACATGAATTTGCCTGGTGTGGACCACTGCCCAGAGAAGTATTTGGCCTAAAAAGTTGCCAAAAAGGCAAAACTGAATTTTAAGAAATCTTAAGAAGTAAGTACGCAGCTCGACAGACAACAATATTTTACATTATATTGTAAATTTTGAAGACTTTTAGTTGCGAAGTGAATAAAAATATATGAGATTTAAATGTTTTTTTTCGGTTTCTGGATGTTTAGATGATATTTTTTTTTGCGGCTAAACGAATAAGGGTTTAACAATGATTTTTTTTAACTGAAAGGTTTGATCAAAAGTTATTTAAAAAATAAAAAAAAATTTTAATATGTTAAATATTCATGTTAAAACAATTCGTTCAAAAGCTAAAAAAAAATTATACACTTTTTTTTCAAAAAAAGTAAAAGGTCATACGGAACGGACGTGTTTTATTGTGCTTTGTGATTTTTTTAATTTAACCAAGCCTTAACAAGTTGAAAATTAAGAAAAACATTCAACAGTGTATAAAGTTATTTAAGATATAAATAAAAATTTGGAACAAGTTAAACAATCCAAAAATTAAAACTAACAATAAATAGAAAAAAAAAAAAAAATTAAAACTCTAAGGTCCGTTAACAATAAAAAAATTAACCTACAGTTAACACTAAACTCAAAATTTAAACCTTGGTTAGCCAAACACTATTAACACAAAGTTCAGGGTATCAATTCTCGTTCTATGA
Organism: Phyto melanocephala; assembly: GCA_941918925.1. NCBI lineage: Eukaryota > Metazoa > Arthropoda > Insecta > Diptera > Rhinophoridae > Phyto > Phyto melanocephala. Next base: position 71,533,043 of record OW799233.1, read on the forward strand.
AACTATGAAATGAAAAGTTTTTGTGTGTAATATCATATGGTGCCACCATACCTTTTGCTATGCAAAAACTTTTTCATATCACAGTTTCACAGAACGAGAATTGAGCCCCAGTTATCTTATAACTTTTAGATTAGTTTGCCAAATTTCCGTTAAATTTAACTGAGTACTACTTGGCGTTTAAGTTCTTAACTGTAAGAAAATATTTGATGTTTGAATATAAAATATTATATTTTTGCTATTTTTAAACAATTGAAAGATGCCTCTACGATTAAAAAGATTTACACATTTGTATAATTTATATAAAGTAAATATTTCTTATGATATGAAAAGAAAATATAACCACAGAAGTCGAATCGATCATTTTAATTTACTTGATGCAGAGTTTTTCATGAGATATCGTTTATCTTTTTATAGCAAAAATTATTTCAAAATACATTAAATTTTTTATAAATTTATTAGCAGATGGGTGCACATTAAGAATTTATATTTATGTATACATTTCTTCTTCTTTTTTAAAATCATTTATAATAATTGATAACTACAAGTTAACTAACTCTTATCTATTGTTACCGAATATTTTTAATTTATAGTTAAAACATCAGTTTAAGCTTACTGAAAGTTAGTAAACTTTTACGTTAAATTTATTTAACTGAATATTATGTTAATAGGCCTAATCAGATCACTAAACTAACAACAACAAAAACATTGCATTCCCCAAAACAATAAAAAATATGGAAACAAGAAGTGAATCGTCAGCTAAGATAGCCAGAGAGCAACAACAAGACTCTTTGGTTGAAAATTATCCGAAAGCTCCACGTTTAACAAGTCATGATAAACTTTTTCTTAGAGAATTAATACAAGAGAGTGAATACATAACAAGTGAAGTTTTAAAAAATTTAATAAAAGACAGCGAAGAAAAACACTTTGCCTTTATGAATCTAATTAAAGAAAGTGAAAAAAATACTCTCTGTTATTGAAAACAAAATTGAAAATATAAAAAATTATCTAAAAGCCAGGAAGTAGTAGCCAGGCAGGTAGTATCCGAATCACTGGTGTACCCTATAATGAAAATGAAAATCTTCATAGCATCCTACAAAATATATGTAAGAGCATAAAAATTAATGAGCCTCAGTTAGAAAGTATATATAGACTGAAAAAAATTTATAGAAACAATAAATCTAATAAATAATCCTACTGACGAAGTAATAGTTGCAAAATTATGTTATCCTTTTGAGAAAAATTATCTTTTAAAATCCATTGCCAAATTTCGCCGTGATAATAAAACTAATTTATCTCTACCTCAAGCTGGCTTCGAAAGTGATGAACCCATTTATGTTAATGAGAATTTAACACTTCATAATCACAAAATATTTAAAGAGGCATTACTACTGAAGAAAAATAGGAAAATTAAATCAGCATTTACCTTACGTGGACTTGTTTACGTGAAAAGGTGTGATACGGATGACCCTATCTTAATAGAATTTCCTGAGGATCTGAGGCGGCTTTTTGTTGAATAACGTTTGGACATTTGCAACATGTTTTTATAAATTAATTTTTTTCCAATTAAAAATTTATCTTATTATCAGTTGGGAGCTTAGCGTTTCTTTATCCTCTGCAATTAAATTATTTGTTACGATTTAATTTCTTTTAATTAAAATATTTCGCTTTTTAATATTTACTGTGTATTAATGAATCTTATTGCGTTGTGTTGTGTAATATATATGACAAATTTGTCTTTTAATCAAATTGGTTCCAGAGATGGTAATTATAGCATGATTCGTGTCCTAGCTAATCGGTATCAGGGCTTTAATGTCTGTCATATTAATGCCGAAAGCCTTTTGCCAAAACTTGACGAATTTCGCTTCCTATTTGAAAGTTCCGGTATTGATGCAATATGTGTCTCAGACACATGGTTTATACCGGAAATAAATGACAATGTTTATAAGATAGATGGTTATCGAATCTTCCGATCTGATAGGCAAAGAAATTGTGGAGGTGTGGCAATTTACATTAGAAATAATATTTCTTGTAAACTTTTGTTCACTAGGTTCATATAATGAACTTGGTGATGTTGAATTTATTTTTATTGATGTTAATTATCATGGTGTCAAAATGCTGCTTGGTTGTATTTATAGACCAGGGGCTCTATTCTCGTTCTGTGAAACTGTGAATTGAAAAAATGTTTGTATAGCAAAGGGTATGGTGACACCATATAATATGACACACAAAAACTTTTCATTTCATAGTTTCATATAACGAGAATTGATACCCAGATAAGCATATGAAGTTAGACATACTTATTGATAGATTATAACGTATGTCTGTAATGTACACTGAAGTGATTATAACTGGTGATTTTAATTGCAATTTGCTCGAGAATAAAAATCTCACTGCTCTATTGCCTTCTTTTAGTTTATCTGCTGTAAACACTTCCAGGCCTACACACTTTTCAACCACAAACAGCACATTACTTGATTTGGTTTTAATTAGTAACGAACGGAAATTATTGTTATATGAACAGTTAGCTGCATCTACCTTCTCAAAACATGATCAAATTTTATCCTATAAATTAACAACGGAAAAAGGGGTTCAAACGTACAGTTTTCGGGATTTCAACAATATAAATCCATTTAATCTGTACATTTATCTTTATAATGTTGATTGGTATCAAATTTTTTACTTGCAAACAGCTGATGAGAAGCTTATTTTTCCTAACACCTCACTGCTGCAGATTTATAACAATCAAGTGCCAATAAAAACTAGGACAATAAAATATACAGACCATGGTTTACAAATGAAATTAAATTGTGAATAGAAAAGAGGAACCGTCTATACAGAACGTGGAAACGGTACAGAACACCTGAACTACAACGTGAGTACCGCTATGCGAGGAAAATAGTCGTTTCGAAAATAAAACGTAAAAATCTTTATACTATTATAATAAATTTAACACAGCAGTTGACAGCAAAAGTAAGTGCAAATATATAAGAGATATTGTTATCAATGATACAGTCCCCCGTTCGTCAGAGATTGATGTTCATTTTCTTAATGAATATTTTACTAATATTCCTTTACCGTCTGTTCAATCTAGATTTGATGACCAAACGTTACCTTTGACTTTATGTAATGAATTTAGTTTTCAATGCGTGGATGAATTTGCGCTTTTAATGCAATTAAATCTAATTCTATTGGATTGGATAATATAAACCCTAAGTTTGTTAAAATGATTTTACCATGGATAATTCGATATGTTACACACCTCTTTAACACAATATTAATGACCTATGCCTTTCCAATTCAATGGAAGCATGCCAAAAATGTTCCAGTTCCAAAATCAGGAATTGAATATCGTCCGATTGCAATTCTCCTTTATTTTTATAAGGTTTTTGAAAATTTATTGTATAGACAAATTTATAAGCATGTTAATGACAACAACCTATTAACTGATCGTCAGTCCGGTTTCAGACCTCAACGTAGCTGTATAACAGCTCTAACTGATGTAATAGAGAAGATTCGTAGTAACCTAGATGGGAAGAAACTAACGTTCTTGGTATTATTGGATCATTCAAAAGGCCTTTGACACAGTACACCATTCAATCCTCTGCATGAAATTGTTAAAATTATTTAAATTCTCTACTTTTACTGTAGATGTCAATCAGTTGCAAATGGTAATTGTATATCTCGGCCCTTACAAGTGAGTAGAGGTGTCCTACAGGGTTCTATCCTTGGACCCCTGTTATACTCACTATATGCTAACGATCTTCCTAAACAAATATCTTATTCTAAAATACATATGTATGCTGACGATGTTCAGCTTAATCATAGTAGTTCCAAGAAGACAATCGGCATACAGGAATACAAGAATTGAATCATGATCTTAATAAAATATTTATATGGGCTACAGCCAACGGTTTGCGACTTAATGCGAATAAATCTAAATGCATATTAATACGTAAGAAAACTTTTCAATTATATGTCGAGGTGAATATATTTATTGGTGGTTCAAAGATTGATATTGTAGATTCCGCGCGAAACTTAGGCGTAACGTTTAACAGGACTTTAACTTGGTCAAATTACATTACACAGGCTTGTGGTAGAGTATATGGCATGCTGCGTAGCTTATGGGCTACTCAGCACTTTACGCCTCAGCAAGTGAGAATATTACTTGCAAAAAACATATCTTTTGCCGACACTCCTGTATTCATCGGAAATTTTTACAGGTTGTAACTCAAAGGATACGAGAATGCTTACTGTTACGTACAATACTATCGTCCGCTACATATTGTTACGTTTATACCTTTTATAAACGTTGGATTATTTCCTTTAAATAAACCTCCTGAGTTCTTTTATTGCAATTTAAAACACTTTAAATTCGTTATAAAATTAAGAGCACTTTATTTATTCAAATACACTCAAATATTGTTCTTATATCACTTTACTTATTACACTTATAGTTATACACTTTTATTATCAAACTCACTTTGATACGCACTTTACAAGCTCTATTGTAATACTGATTACGTTAGCTGTGTTGTTCGGCTATTTATAGTAACATAGTGGTGTTCGGTAACATTCGACAAAGTTCTCGTATGTACATTCTAGTACATTCGAAAACCGTTACATTTAAATTAAGACGTTAAGTAATATGCACGAATAATAGAAGTGCCTAAAAGTATGCCACACATAATAACAAACATCATTTTCGAACAACCAACGAAATAAACTAATACAAATACAACTACAGTAACTTAAACTACTACAACTAAAATAAATTATAATGTAATTTAAGCTACTTAAAAGTAAATCTGTAACACTACTGCCCGCTTAAGCCTGTTCGTCCCGAATAGGCACAAATTCACTTTTTCCGTACTTAGCGAGGCGCTCGAGATAAACCACTTTCATCTTTGATCTTGGGCTATTGTACTTCTGTATTCTATACACGACATCATTTATTCTTTTTATCACCTTATACGGCCCATCCCAATGAGTTTGGAGTTTAGGAGACAGTCCTTTTTTTCGTTGTGGGTTATATAGTAGAACTTGCTGACCCTCATTAAAGCCTTCACAATTCGCTGCTCTGTCATATCTGGCCTTCATCTTGTCGCTGGTCATTTTTATTCGGCCACGAACGAATTCATGAATTTCGTCTAGATCTTTTTGTTCCCTTGAAGTGTCTTCTTCGTGCTCATCTATTGTCGAGGGATTAGTACCGAATTCTAGATCACCTGGCAGTTTCAGCTCGGTTCCAAACATAATTTTTGCAGGTGTTCGGGAGGTAGAGTCATGAACGGCTGACCTGTATGCCAACAGAAACTTTGGTATGTGCTCATCCCAGTCCCTTTGGTGTGCACTAACCACTTTTCTCAAGTGTTCCTCCAACGTGCGGTTAAATCTCTCGACCATGCCATCAGATTGTGGATGCACATTTCCTGGAATATCGCAGATTCAAAATTTCTTCCCTGATCAGAATGTAGCTCAAGCGGAACTCCATAGCGGCACACCCAATTGTTCACAAATGTGTTTACGACAGTTTTAGCTTCTTGGTTTGGTATTGCGTATACCTCTGGCCATTTGCTAAAATAGTCGATTACAACTAGAACGTAACGGTTTCCAGCCTCACTGACAGGAAAAGGGCCTGCTATATCCATCGCTATTCGCTCAAACGGAGCACCTGAATTGTACTGCTGCAGCGCTCCTCGACTCCGTCTTACTGGGCCCTTGGCTGCGATACATTGTGCGCAATTTGCTATCCAATCAGCTACAGATTGTTGGCATCCAACCCAATAGAAACGTTGCTTTATCTTTTCTATGGTTTTTGTTACACCAAGATGACCACCGCTTGAACCATTATGAAACTCCTTCAATACCTCTTTGACTTTAGAGGATGGCACCACAATCAGATTTGTTGTCGATTTACCATCAGTACTTTCCCATTTGCGATAAAGGCATCCGTTAATAACCTGCAGACTATTCCATAGCGCCCAGTATGATTTCATCAGTGGACTTTCCGCTGATATTTGGTTACGAGTTGGCCTTTTGTCTTCCTCTTTTGCTGACATAATTTTTGCCAGTATGGGATCGTTTCTTTGCGCCGCTGACCAGTCGTCACTTGTCTCTATATGTGTTAGTCGAACGTCGACGACACATTATTTTCCTTCAGCTTTTGCACAATGTTTGCACTCCAATCTGCACGGTCTTCGGGAGAGTGCATCTGCATTTCCATGTTTAGTGCCCTTTCTGTGCTCAATGCTGAAATCGTAGCTCTGGAGACGTTCAATCCAACGGGCTAGCTGTCCTTCAGCTTGTTTGAATTGCAGCAACCATCTGAGTGCAGAGTGATCAGTTCTTAGTTCGAAATGTTGTCCATACAGATATTTGTGGTAATGCTTTACACTCTCCACAACTGCCAGAAGCTCTCGTCGTGTTACACAATAATTTCTTTCAGGCTTCGAGAGTGTCCGACTGTAGTAGCCTATAACTCTTTCTGTTCCATTGACAACCTGCGAAAGAACACCACCTATCCCGTATCCACTCGCATCGCTATCCAATACAAATTTCTCCCCAGCGATAGGATATGCCAAAACTGGTGCTACGCATAACAACTCCTTGAGTTTCTTGAATGCTTGTTCTTGTGCTTCAGCCCACAAGAATGGTCGTGACTTCTTGGTGAGCTCATGTAGACTGGCAGCGACACTGGCAAAATTCGGCACAAATCGCCTGTAGTAGGTACAGAGGCCTAGAAAACTACGTAACTCATGAAGATTTTTCGGGCGAGGCCAGTCCTTCACAGCTTGAATTTTATCTTCGTCAGTTGATATACCATCCTCTGCGACTCGATGCCCCAAGTATTTAACCTCTTTTTGGAACAATGCACATTTCTTTGCGCTTAATTTAAGTCCAGCCACTGATATTCGTTTAAGAATTTCTTCTAGATTTTTCAGGTGATCGTCAAAACTTTTACCCATGACAATTATGTCATCAAGATACACCAGACATGTCTTCCAATGAAGTCCCCTCAATACGCGTTCCATTAATCGCTCGAATGTGGCTGGAGCGTTGCATAGTCCAAATGGCATCACGTTAAATTGCCACAGCCGGTCACTTGCACTAAAAGCTGTTTTCTCCTTATCTTTATCAGATATTTCTACTTGCCAATAACCACTTTGCAGGTCTAAAGTAGAGAACCATTTTGTTCCAGCTAGCGTGTCCAGAGTGTCATCTATCCTTGGTAGTGGATAACTGTCCTTCTTAGTGACGTCATTCAGTTTTCTATAATCGACGCAAAATCTTGTGCTACCATCTTTCTTTTTAACCAAAACTACCGGTGAGCTCCAAGGACTTGAAGAAGGTTCTATTACTCTATTCTAGGAGCTTGTTTTATAGGCCTTGCATCGCCGGTATTTATCTGATGTTTGACAAATGATGTTCTACCTTGATGTTGACCTTTCAGAGCGAAGATGGATGCATGTTTTCTGAGTAGCTGTTTTGCTTTATTCCTATCGGACGGCGATAATCCTTTAACCCACTTCTCTACGTATTCTGCTAGCATTTCCTGCTCTTTGTTGGACATACTGACAGGACCCGATTTCATTTCGCAATTAATTATTGCCTCAGCTTTAGCACATTGATCTAATTCAGATTTTGGCTTGACGACTTTTTCACAGGCGGAAAGGTTAAGCACTCTTACAGGGACTCTTCCGTCATTGCTGGTTTTGACAAGGGCTTTTGCTGTTATTAAGTCACTTTTTATATCTGTTTGTCATAGTGCTAGCTCGTTTTAGTTTAACGGTGACTCATTTGATGATTTTATGTTTGCCCGTTTGCTGTTTCCAGGTGGTGAAACAGATCTAGCCCGCTTGCTTGGTGCTCTACAATTTCGTTGAAAATGTCCACTCTTACCACAATTATAGCATTTGGCTCTGACTTTGCCTTGGTTCTCCTCTAACGCCTGTATACGAGCCTTCAAATCGCTTACTTCATCTCTTTCCATTTGTGTAGAAATTTCAAGATTTCGCACCTTGTATATTTACGGCTTAGAAAGCAATTTCGCCGTTTCCTGTATTAGTGCATATGAAACTGTTTCTGCAAACGTCGATTTATGCGTGCCAAACACCGCGTGCTTTATTTCTGGATCACGTATTCCATTTACAAACGTTTCAATTTTAAACTGATCCAAAAATGGGTGATTTTCACCTGGATATGTCAACTGCACCAAACGCTCGATCTCCGTTGCGAAATCTTGTAATGACTCGTTAGCTTTCTGTATTCTGCCTCGTAATTCCATTCGGTATACATCTCGTTTGTGTTCGCCGCCATACTTACGTTGTAGCGCCACCATTATGTCATCGTAGTTTTCTCTGCAGCCAATGGGTATACTTTCTAGAACTTGTGCTGCGTTGCCTTTTAATGCCAAAATCAATTCTAAAGCCTTTTCTTCATTGTTCCACATATTTCTATTGGCAACTGTCTCAAACTGAAATTTAAAAACATTAAATGGTGCACTACCATCATAAGTAGGGGCTTTTATTCTACTCGATATTTCTGGAACTATCCGCACTGGTGCCTCGTGACATTGAATATCATTAATTTTTGTTTCTAAATTTTTAAATTTTTCGTCAACATCTCTAGCCTGTGCTCCGATGTCATTTTCAAGATCAGCCAGTTTTTTATCTATTTTACTGACATGCTTTTCAATGCACTCTACTCTGTTATTTACAGCCTCAGAAATTTCTTGAACTTTCTCGCTCGTAGCTTTAGCTGTTTCTTGAACTTCTCTAACTTCAGCTAATAATTTTTCATTATTAGCTCTAGAAGTTTCTTGAAATTTCAACTCCATTATTTTACTTTCTTCTTTTACTTCAGCTAATAATTTTTCATTGTTAGCTCTAGAATTTTCTTGAACTTCGGCTAATAATTTTTCATTATTAGCTCTAGAAGTTTCTTGAACTTCTAGTTTAACTTCTTGAACTTCAGCTAATAATTTTTCATTATTAGCTCTAGAATTTTCTTTAGCTTCCTGGAATTTAATTTCCATCTTTTCCATCATAGCAGCAAGCATCGTACTTAAATCCATGTTGTTTGTGGTTGCTCGAGTGGAAACTTCCATTTCTTCTTTTTCTTCAAACTCGTAATCATCAATGTCAATATTACGCATCTTAAATTCATCTAGAAGCCTCTTCTGCAATTCTACTTTATTACCTGTTGTCGGCAATGCCAGCTTACTCAATTCTTTCTTGAGTTGTTCAACTTTAAGTTCCTCAAATTTCATGTCGGATTTTTATTTTTTTTTAAATGCAATTTCACTTCTGACACCAGTTGTTACGTTTATACCTTTTATAAATGTTGGATTATTTCCTTTAAATAAACCTCTTGAGTTCTTTTATTGCAATTAAAAGACACTTTAAATTCGTTATAAAATTAAGAGCACTTTATTTATTCAAATACACTCAAATATTGTTCTTATATCACTTTACTTATTACACTTATAGTTATACACTTTTATTATCAAACTCACTTTGATACGTTTTTACAAGCTCTATTGTAATACTGATTACGTTAGCTGTGTTGTTCGGCTATTTATAGTAACATAGTGGTGTTCGGTAACATTCGACAAAGTTCTCGTATGTACATTCTAGTACATTCGAAAACCGTTAAATTTAAATTAAGACGTTAAGTAATATGCACGAATAATAGAAGTGCCTAAAAGTATGCTACACATAATAACAAACATCATTTTCGAACAACCAACGAAATAAACTAATACAAATACAACTACAGTAACTTAAACTACTACAACTAAAATAAATTATAATGTAATTTAAGCTACTTAAAAGTAAATCTGTAACAATATTTTATTTAAAAAGATTTGACGATATATCGCAATATTCCTGTCGTTTATTTAGTAAGTCATTTACAAACTATCTACAGTTTAAGAACTTAATTTTACTTCATAAAATCATTATATTGAAGGAGCCGAAATATCTTTATGAAAGTATACAGTTTGCGAGATCTAGCAGGGGGAAAAGTTTAATACAATTTCGTCATCGTGGCCATGCTTCCGAATGTCAACACTTTATATTAAGCATACGTCTCTGGAATCAACTTCCAAATAATTTGCAAACTACTAGCAACGCTATAACGTTTAGAAAATTACTCATCGCAAATTTTTCGTAAACTTTTTGTTATTTGTTATCGTAATGTATTTTTTTTAATGTCAATATTGATTGTAACTTTGTTTGAGTTTTTATACCTTCAGGCTTTACTATATTTTGATTATATATTGTTAAATATTATTTATGTAGTTTTTTAAAAATTTATACTTTATTTTTCAATGTCTGGCTTAACTGGTCTGATTCTGATACTGTAAATTATAAGATTATTAGTCTTGTTGTATTAGAAAATCAAATTAAAATAAATAAATAAATAAAAATAAATAAAGATATTTTTAAAAGTGAGGTTAGCATCTCTACGATCTATGTTTGGTACCACAATAAAATATGAAATCTCTAATAATAGAAACAAAAAGAGAAGTGTTCGCAAGTTTGCGTCATTATTTTTGACGATTTTTCTTTAATTTTCACATTTCTTCTATTTTTGCTCATCAGGCACTTTTTTCTTATACATTTATATCTTCGTAAACTTTTATGCATTTTAAATTATTGATTTCAACTGTTATTCACATCACTTTTAACACTTCACAATGTTAATAGCTACCTATAATTATAAATTATCGATAATAGATATAAGGGAATGTCCCACACATCCCATAAAAGATATTTTTATATACTTACCTGCTCTACAAAACATTATATGTTAAAAAAATAAATACAATTACCTAATAAGAATAATTATTAAAAGCATTAATCACAAAAATAAGTTTACAAAAAATAAATACAGATACATAAAAAATACATGGGCACCCAGGTATCAGGCTACCATCCAATTGTCAGAAGAAGCTGCCGAGGCCAGAAATAAGCACTTACGATTATATTGTACGAATTATTCGAGGAAATTCATCATAAGCGATACAAATCGGGAAGTCTTGAATAGGTAATTTCTGAGCAGTGGCGCTTTTATAAGCTGCAGTACGCAAAGAGAACGGATTAATAAAAATGCTTTTTCATCAGAAACCAACACACTTCTTCTTCTTCCTGACACCGATGATACAGCTAATGAGGATTAACATACATATGTACATACCATATAATAATATAAATTATTAAAAATCAACATTTGTTAATTGATTTTTACTTTTTATACCGTCTTTTATTCTTTAGGAATGTGGCTTTTGGACAAATCTTAAAAATTTAAAATTTTTGGTTAGTTAATTTGTTTTATTGCATTTTGAAAAAAAAATTTGACTAATTTTGCAGGAATATGTTTGTAAGCTAAATTTTTTTATCCTCCTGCTATTAAAATCGGAGAACCCGTTTTCGAGTAATGACAAAATATGTATATTAGGCAACCTAACGATTTAGGCCGTGAAATTCTTACGTACTAGAGAAAAACGGAAGACAGATTTGAATTAAGGGCATCAAAATTCATATAGTCCGCATATTTTTATTTCTAGGGTAGACAAAATTTTTTTTTGTTGCCCAGTGTAATTTTTTCAAAATCTGCAACTAGACTTTTTGTATCATACTACATATAAAATTATCAAAAAACTAAAACTTTTAATTCAAAAAACACGTTTGATAATTTTGGCCAACTATTCAGGCCAAATACTTTGTGCGCTATAGGTGATGTTTTGTTCTTGTTCAAACCGCGCTGTCAGAAAATTTGTTCGAACGATGATGATATACATTAAATGTCATTTTTGTTATAATATTGTTTATTTGGAATATTTGAACTTTTTTGTATTTACAGTATATTTTGAAAAAAAAAAATAAGAAAGTCACAACACAAGACAAAAATACACACGAAACAATCTTAACGACGAATTGAAAATTATGATTAGATCAAAGAACGTAAAAAATTTTTTTTAGTTGCTCTGCCGACGTTTTGTTCTAGTTTGAACGAATTGTTGGCTCGTCTGGACCGAAAGTAATGAACAGCCTTTATATAATAAATGCACATTTCAGCCACTTACTCTCTAACCTACCGTTGCCACATGCAAGTGCAAGTGAATAAAAACCAATACACTAACACTTTTTACTAACACAACTACACTTTGGCAACCTGCGACTCAGCTTGCGAAGAAATTTTTAAGCAAGTAAAATTTTTACAGTTACGGCAAGTAAAGTGACAAGCCGAAAAACAGTGTTGTCTAATACTGAGTTTTTTGTTAACTCAATAATATATCATATAATTGTGGTAAATAATTCAGCTAATTGTTTTAATAAATATGTATATATGTATATGAAGAATATTAAGAAAAAATATAAATATTCATTTAAAATGTAAGTTTTAATATAAATATCAAAATTTAATAAAAAATTATATTAAAAAGTTACATGTCTAAAGGTAACGTTCAATAGTGGCTATTGACAACACTTAATTACCAATTGAAGCAGCGCCATTTGTTTCAAATTTGTTTGAAGTTTATTTGTTGACGACATTTTAAAAATGAACTTGCACTGTGCTGTGTAGCCACTCAAAAAATTGTTGTGTTTTTTTTGGCATTTCTCCTGATTTTCGTTAGTAATACGTATACACTACTTGCAAGTAGATACTTGCCTGTGGCAACGTAGGGTTACTCTCTTAAAAATAAAATCGCTTGTTGTAAAAGCACGTATACCAATTACAAATTTAAAAACAAATAAATTTATGTTTTGAAACCTTGTTATTTTTAATATTAATTTAATCGATATATAACTTTTTTTCGTCTTTTTCTTGTAAATAAAGTTAGGTGTTTTTAATCTCATATTAATTTAACATTTGTTGTTATATTGGCAGCACTAAGTCTGCTTATTGCCGTTTAAAAAAAAAATAATAAATTAGCCTTAGCGGGCGCCACAACACAACATTAATCTCTTATGGTTTGCAACATCTAGGTGTTGTGTATGTCACAGAGTTGCATTTGAATTGTAGTAAACATTTTCGTAAAAATACATACCTGTGCGCCAAAAATTATCATTTAAAAAAAAGAGTGAAAGAACCATAAATTTTGTTAGAAATAAATAAATTATGGATATAAACGTGGATTTATATTTTGATGATGAGAATAGAAAGGAAACACACATGACACGTATCCGGAAAAAAATTCGCGGCAATTCAAATCCATTAGAATTACCAAATACGAAGTAAGTACAATTTTTTAATTTCAGAAATTTCAATTATAATATACATTTGTATGTACATATTTTCAGTTTTATAAAATTTTTCGGCATAAACAAGGATGGTTTCTTGTTTTTGTTGCAGAAATTGGAAATTTTTTTAAAACCAGCAACCCGGTGTTCTGCCATTCCACCGATTTTGAAATTGTGTTGCGCATTAAGATTTATTGCTGATGGTAGCTATCAAAGAAGTAGTGGCAATGATTTTAATATTGGAGTTTCGCAACCAACTGTTTGCTGCATTTTAAGCGAAATAATAACATTCTTTGAGCAAAAAATTTGTAAAAAGTGGATAAACGCTCGGATGACCGAAGAGGAAAGAATGTTAACAAGACGTCGTTTTTCACAAAAACAGGATTCCCAGGAGTAATTAGCTGTATAGATGGAACACACGTACGAATTGTAGTGCCTCGAAAGGAATTACAACATTTGTATTTGAACAGGAAAGGATATTACATCTTGAATGTTATGATTGTGAGAATGGTGATTTTTAATTGACTCTATAAAAAAATAGATAAATGTCATTCTATAGTTGTGCGACTTTGAAATGAGCATCCGTTATGTGGATGCTCGATATCCCGGCTCAAACCATGACTCCTTCGTGTGGAATATGAGTGAGCTGAAACAATATTTGCAGCATAATATAGAGCAAAATACTTGGATTTTAGGTAAAAAATTCACTTGTTCGTTTTATCTTTTTAAAACTCACTATGACATGCTATATTTGCACAATTTAAGGTGATGCTGGGTATCCATTGGAACAGTTTTTATTAACGCCATTTCGGAGTGCTGCAGAAGAATCACGAGAAAGACGTTTTAACACAATTCATGCTAAAGCAAGAAACACAATTGAATTAACAATCGGGGTTCTTAAAAGCAGATTTCGATGCTTGCTTTCTGCAAGAGGTTTGCACTAGCTCCCGAAAAAGCAGCTCAAATTACTAATGTGTGTTTCGCATTGCACAATTTAAGCCAATACTTTAAGACGGAACATAATGAAGAAATTCCTTTCCCGTTAGATGTAAAATTTGAAGTAGGAGAAGCTACGGAAATCAACATTGAAGAGTCTGCGCAACAAGTTAGAAATAATTTGATGCTTGAAATTTTAAATGAATAAACATTTTGTACTTTTTAAATCATGTTCATTATGTTTAATTAACTTCAAAAATACATTAATAAAACAACAAAAAAATAATAAAAATAAAAAAGATAACAAAAAAGGAAAACTTAAAAACTTATTTAAATGGTAAAAATATCACAGAAAATTCATGTGTCATTACAAAGATTCTTAAAAAATAACTTAAAACAAAATATTTTAATATATGTATGACGTCATATCTCTTGTATTCTCTTATTTGTCAATTCGAGTTTGGCTTTTATTAATTTCATTTGTAAATCAGCCTTTTTCTTTTTTAGTTCATAAATTTTTTATTGACTTCATTAATATCCTCATTATCTCCTCGTGATTTTGTGCTTAAGTTTTAAATATTTCTAAACGATCGTCCTCCAACTTACTTTTTGATCGTCTTCGTCTCTCTGGTTGCTGTTCGCTACATGCAGCAATTCGTGAATGGTCCTCAGGCCTCAGTGTTGATTCCGCTGCATCTTCTTGCCTTTCCAAGCCCATTGCAGATCCATTTGAGTTAACATTAGACTGCATTGACACAAGTTCTGCAGTGCTCTTTTCTAATGGGCTCTGTGGACGGACCACCGCCAGTGGCTTGAAAGTTTTGTTTGTTTGACGCCAATTTTCTTTTTAAGTTGGCTTTATGATGAGTCCATACCTATAATAAAATGAAAACTATTTTGAAATATTGTATATATCTTTTAATTCATTTACTACGAACTCTTTGCCATTCTTTTGTTCTTCTAATTGGCGGCCCCAATCCATTTAATTGCATTGTAAATTCTTCCCATCTGTCTTTGAGCTGCATTTTACTAAATCCAAATGGCAGCTTGCTGCGGCCAATATCAGGAACTTTTCCATCTGCTCTTTTGTTGTAATTTTCTAAGATATGTTTGAAATTACATTTTTAAACGTTTCGCAAAAAAATCTTGTATGCATACTTACAAATTTTTCTCCATTTTAATTTTCAATTTGTAACGACAATAAGACGACAGCTAATGAGCAGTTGTTAGTTTTTGACAGTACTGACAACACATAAAAACAAATGTTGTAAACGATAATCGCAAAAAATTTACATAGACAACAAAATTTACAACACTTCCGATAGGTGTTGTAAATCATAATCGCAGTTTAAAAAATACAACACCAAAATATTTAGTGTTGTAAACGATAATCGGGGCATATATAAACGTGTTTATTTTATTTTTGACAAAGTCGTCTATGTGTTTATAGCACTATTAGCAAGTTTCACAATTTTCGCACTTTTATTTTGCAAAATAATACTTTTTGGGGTCGGAAATGAAAGTTGTAGAAATTGCAAACGGAATGACAATGCTATATATACCCTTGTGCACTACAGGTGAAGGGTATAAAAAGTCACAAAGAAGAACTGTCAAATCAAATTAACAATATGTAGTGGAATCAGGGTAATTCACATAAGTCATTTAAAGAGCGAATCAAGTAATTGAATGTGTCATGGAAACATGCTAAGAGAGTGTGTACAATTATGGCGTCGGTCAAAATTCGCTGTACACGGCGAACTCTGCAATTGATTTATTTGTATTTCTTACCGGCGAACGGTCTTATGGTTTTTTGTTTGGGAATTCCGTTTTCCACATGGAGCGCACAACATGCCAACAGGGCATAGGTGTATACCTGTCTTGGGTTTGGGCTTTTATACCCCTCCTTTTCAACCTAACCTAACCGGCGAACGACGAACAAACTGGTACTTTAATAATTATTTTATTTTAAAACATTAAAAATATATAAAAACAAGTTAACTACAAAAATTGTTTTTAATTTGGTTATTGTAAACGTTTGAATTTTTTTTTTAAAGATTTTTTTTAATATAGTCACTATAAGCTGTTATACAAAAACAAAATTGTTATTATTGTTTACTGCACGTACCCAGCACATTCTTTGTAAACGTTTACTTATACGTAAAAAAGTTTTTACTTTGACAAAAATTATATTTTTTATTTTATTGAGTTTTACAAAAATTAAAATTCTTTGATTATTTTTGTTTTTTCTTTGCACAAACAGTAAACAATTTTATCAAATATAAAAGATGTTACTTTTTGTCGTTATTGTGCTTCTTAGGACAAATTTACACAGCGAATTTTTACTGACGAGTTCGTCGTGTTTCGCGAAATACGTTGTTCGTAGCAATCGTTCGCCTAACATATGTCCCAAACCAATAATAAGGTAACGAAAAACATGCATACATAAGTATATATTATTAGTTTTAAGCAGGTGGCGGTGCAAGCCCAGCTTATTATTTCTTTGAGTGCCATGTTTGTAAAACTCATTTATATAAAAAAAACTTTCAGTGCCAAGAATTGTTTAAACTCCATATATAAAAAAGTGAGACAAAAAATACTCTCTCTTAACGAGTTCGATCGCGACCGTGATGTGTGTAAGACGTGTTACGGAGATCAGAGCATATTCTTGGTGTTATACTAAAAAAAACTATTTTTTGCATAAAATTTACATTCTTTTGTTGACGATTAAACAAAATAAAATTACAAAAAATAAATACAGATACATAAAAAATACATGCGCACCCAGGTATCAGGCTACCATCCAATTGTCAGAAGAAGCTGCCGAGGCCAGAAATAAGCACTTACGAATATATTGTACGAATTATTCGAGGAAATTCAGCATAAGCGATACAAATCGGGTCTTGAATAGGTAATTTCTGAGCAGTGGCGCTTTTATAAGCTGCAGTACGCAAAGAGAACGGATTAATAAAAATGCTTTTTCATCAGAAACCAACACACTTCTTCTTCTTCCTTACACCGATGAAACAGATAATGAGGATATACATATGTACATACCATATAATAATATTAATTATTAAAAATCAACATTTGTTAATTGAGTTTTACTTTTTATACCGTCTTTTATTATTTAGGAATGTGGCTTTTGGACAAATCTTAAAAATTTAAAATTTTTGTTATTTAATTTGTTTTATTGCATTTTGAAAAAAAAATTTGACGAATTTTGCAGGAAAATGTTTGTAAGCTAAATTTTTTGATCCTCCTGCTATTAAAATCGGAGAACCCGTTTTCGAGTAATGACAAAATATGTATATTAGGCAACCTAACGATTTAGGCCGTGAAATTCTTACGTACTAGAGAAAAACGGAAGACAGATTTGAATTAAGGGCATCAAAATCCATATAGTCCGCATATTTTTATTTCTAGGGTAGACAAAAATTTTTTTTGTTGCCCAGTGTAATTTTTTCAAAATCTGCAACTAGACTTTTTGTATCATACTACATATAAAATTATCAAAAAACTAAAACTTTTAATTCAAAAAACACGTTTAATAATTTTGGCCAACTATTCAGGCCAAATACTTTGTGCGCTCTAGGTCATGTTTTGCTCTTGTTCAAACAGCGTTGTCAGAAAATTTGTTCGAACAATGATGATATACATTAAATGTCATTATACCCTTCACACAGTGAAAAAGGGTATATACAGGTTTGTCATTCCGTGTGAAATTTCTACAATTTTCATTTCCGACCCCATAAAGTATATATTTTCTGAAAGCTTATGAATAGGGGAGTCGATTAAGCTCTTTCAGTCCGTCCGTGTGTATGTTGAAATCAACTTTTTGAAGTATTTCATATGGGATGAATGGTGACACAAACCACTGTTATTGCATGACTACACGTTGTGAAGGGTATATAAGATTTGGCACGGCCGAATATAGCGCTCTTACTTGTTTTTGTTATAATATGGTTTATTTGGAATATTTGAACTTTTTTGTATTTACAGTATATATTGAAAAAAATAAGTAAAGTCACAACCAGCGTTACCGTTGGATATTTTCAAAAAGTATCAAAAAAAGGGGATTTATGCAACAAAAGTGGCAACAAAAAGGGGATTTTTTTATTTTAAGGGGCACCTCTTTAAAAATCAAAAAAAAGTACACCAAAACTTTTTTTAAGTATTTTGTTAAATTTATTTAAAATAACATATTAAAAATAATATAAAAACATAACAAAAATATTATTTAATGATAATATTTGATTTTTATTTAAGCTTGAGATCAACTTTTTTGTTTTTTTATAAAAAATTATTTATTAGAAACCAATATTTCGCTACTAAACCAAAATGGGTAACTTCTTCAGGGTAAATTTGTATACAAATTATATTAAACAAAAAGCAAAACATATTACATATTTACCCTGAAGAAGCTATCCATTGTTTGGTAGCGAAATATTGGTTTCTAAAAATAATTTTTATAAAAAAACAAAAAAGTTCATCTCAAGCTTAAATAAAAATCAAATATTATCAACTAAAAAAGATCAAAAAGAATTAGACGATATATTATTTAATGATTATAAAACAAAAAGATTTTCATGACATTGTTTCATTGAATGGGAGATATATACATATGTATGCCTGTATTGAATACATTTGATTTCATTTATTTGATATTTAAAATAATATACAAAAATATGTATTAGTATGTGTATATACATATTTATTTGTGTATATATTTAATACATACGCTTTAGTTATATACGTTGTGTACAATTAATTATTTTTAAAATGGTTTCTATACTTTTGTATAAGTTCTTCACTTGGAACCCAATCTTCAAGGCATATAGTATCTAACAAACTTAAGGACAAAAGCAAGGATTCGCAAGTATTTACATTTAGCCTGTTAATTACTTTATTTCAATATAACATATAAATTTGTTTAGGTTTGAATATACACAGAAAAAAGTAATTTTCTAATTCAAACACAAAATTTACCGAATCAAATACTTTTTTGTTCAATTTAGGTCCTATAAACAAATATGTATATTCAAATACAAAAATTTGTAATTGTTTGTTTGAAAAAATCCGCTGATTTTTTTTTAATTAAAATATTAGGTTATTAACTAAAAATTAAAATTAAAAAACCAATTCATTACACATTCTTTGATAAAAACTAAGTATTTTAGTTTTGATGTCAATTATACAAATTTTAGAAAAATTTTCAGTACACAGTAGTTCGGTTTCGGCTTCATGACCTATATATATATATATATGAAAGATTTTTTTAGTGTACAAAACATTGTTAAAATCAATTGCTTTGAGTTCTGTTGTATTTATATATTCTTTTCTTAAAAAAATTTTTTAAAGCTCAAATAAAATGTCTTTGGTTGAAGAAACAAGATATATTATTTGAGAGAACTCACTTTGAAAATTTTTGTTAAATTTGTTCATAGTTCTCAAAATATAAGTTAGAAATTTTAAATATGTTTTGTTTACAGGCGACAAAGAGTCTAGAATAACACGAATTTTTTTTTAAATTGGAAGCACATTTTTCTTTAAATTGTGCCCGGATAAAATAGTGCTGCAGAACCGACCACTGCTCCAGAATTCTTGTTGCAACATATAAATGATAGCCATGTAGTATCACTTAGCCTTAGTATTTTATGTTCAGGTACATCAAAAATACCTTGCAGCTCCTTCGAATCGTGTTGTCTTTTTGCACTCTTAAAATACGTAAAAACCTTTTTAAGTAACTGTTCAACGTCATTTGGAATGTACGATAATGATGCATTGTTCACTAGATTTATAGAATGGCACACACAGCCGATATGAAATAAATGCGGAATCTTTTTATACCTTTCACACAGTGAAAAAGGGTATATATAGGTTTGTCATTCCGTATGAAATTTCTACAATTTTCATTTTTTTTATTTTTTATTTAATATATTTTTTTTTATTTTTATTCTTTTTTTGTTTTGTTTTTTGTTTTATATTTATTATATATATTTTCATAATTTTTTTTTAATTTTTTTTTTAAATTTTTTTTTAACATACGTAAATTTATAATTTTACAATGGGATGTTATTATATATGTATGTTTTTTATATGTATGTACGTATTTCATATGGGATGAATGGTGATACAAACTACTGTTATTGCATGACTGCACGTTGTGAAGCGTATATAAGATTAGATTAAGATTGTTGCTACACCATTTTTTTCCACCATTGTAGATGCGTTGTCTGTAGCAAGACCTATTAAATTTTTTAGTGGAATTTGATTTTCTTTTAGTGATGACAATATGGAGTTACAAATTCCTTCTCCAGAACAATCGCTTTACTGCACTAACCGAAAGAAGCTATCAACAGTGTTTCCTTTGCAAATATCAAACTGCCCAACCACCAGCACTAAACATTTTTCCGTAGAAATACCCGTAGTTTCATCAATTTTTAGGCTAAAACATTGATTGATTGAATTCGGCACAGCATACACCTTATTTAATGTATTTTGGATATAAGTATACGCAATCGCAAGAAACATATACATAAGCTAAACACGCATGATATGCAAAAGATTTCATATGAAATTGCTTACATATATATTAAAACAGTGTAATGTATATGTATTAAAGTTGAGTGTTTTAACAAAACAAAAGCCGCGAAAAAGTATCTTTCCATTTCGTAAAAAGTATCTAAAAAGTGGCACGATTTATAAAAAAGTATCACATTTGGGGGCATTTTGACAAAGTGGCACAACAGTATCCAAGCATTTGAAAAAGTGGCAAAATGCTACTTTAGTGGCCCTAACGGTAACGCTGGTCACAACACAAGACAAAAATACACACGAAACAATCTTAACGACGAATTGAAAATTATGATTAGACAGAAACACCAACATGTGTTCTCTATATCAAAGAATGTAAAAAATTTTTTTTAGTTGCTCTGCCGACGTTTTGTTCTAGTTTGAACGAATTGTTGGCTCG
This sequence comes from Phyto melanocephala, assembly GCA_941918925.1. NCBI lineage: Eukaryota > Metazoa > Arthropoda > Insecta > Diptera > Rhinophoridae > Phyto > Phyto melanocephala. Next base: position 71,554,199 of record OW799233.1, read on the forward strand.
TCTGGACGTAAAGTAATGAACAGCTTTTATATAATAAATGTACTTTTCAGCCACTTAAAGGCCCCTTTCGCATTAGGCAACTATAATTGCGCAAGTATAATTTTAATTTTTATGTATTTTCTTTTGAACTTGCTTTTATGTTCACATTGAGCAACTTGGTTGCTCAATTTCTTCCAGTTTTTTCCAACTTCTCATCATTTTTAAATATTTGATACACTTATAAACAAATAAAATTTTCACAAACACAAAATTACACAACACACCGAAGAAGAAATAAAAGACAATGTCAAAAACAAATAAATATTCCAAGACAAGAATGACAGCTAAAGCAGAATTGCCAAGTACAAGAAAGTCTGTACTCAAATCTCGGCAACTCTTTCCCCTTTACACCGACCTTTCCTCTCACACCAACAAACACAAGAATTGCGCAATTATAGTTGCCTAATGCGAAAGGGGCCAAAGTATTTTACTCTCTTAAAAATAAAATCGCTTGTTGTAAAAGCACGTATACCAATTACAAATTTAAAAACAAATAAATATATGTTTTGAAACCTTGTTATTTTTAATATTAATTTAATCGATATATAAAAAAAAAAGAAAAAAATAAAGAGAAGAACTTGAAATGAACGAGCAAAATGCTCTAAACTGAAAGAATAAAAACAATGTTAATCCAAATAATAACAAAAACAATGTAAATACAAATTACAACAATACTTCTGTTGATAGTGACAGAAAACGAAAAATTAAAAATATGGATAACAATGCAACAGCAAAACAATTTAAAAACAATTATTTCTCAGTGTTAGACTGTAAAAAAGATGATCAATGTGATAAAGATATATTAGCAAAATTTGAGAAACATGTAAAAGATAATGAAAATAAATAGAAACCGGCCAGCTCTCATTCAGCTACTGCAACTACTAGCAACAAATCATCAAAAGTAATTACTGAAAATGCACTGGTTAATTTAGAAAAATGTACATACAAAAAAATACCCCAATAAACATTATCGATATTGATACAAAAGAATTAATTAATTTCATTAAAAATGGACTTAAAATAACAGATTTCAAAATAAAAGATTTTAGAAACAAAAAATCATTATTTGTGAATACAATTCAAGATTTTCAGAGGGTAAAAGCGTACTTAGAAAAGACTAAAACAAAATTTTTTACTTTTACACCAAAACATACAAAAATCAAAACATATTTACTTAAAGGTCTCGATGCAAGAGTAGACACAGATGAAATATTATTTGAACTATTAAAATATGAAAGCGAAAACTTAAAATTTATAAGAGTTAGCCCTTTTTCAACAAAGATATCGGTTGAAAAGAAAATTAATTTACCAATGTTTTTGGTGCAAATATCCCCGAATAGCAGCATAAATGTCCTGAAAAATATCAAAACCCTTTTATACCGTTGTGTTAAATGGGAACAAGTAAGACGACCCGAAATACCCCAATGCCGTAATTGCTAGGGATTTTTTCATAGTGCTGCCAATTGCTATCTTCCCAGAAGGTGTGTAAAATGTAACACGAGCCACGAAAGAGGAAAGTGCCCTATTCAACAAGTTTTAGCTGAAGAGAAAAACAAGTTGTTCTGTGTGCTATGCAACAAGTATGGACATCCTGCATCTTATAAGGGTTGTGAAAAATACAAACAGCTTAAACAAAAAATTAATATTAAGAGAAAAAACTTATCAGAAAACAAAATTTATAATACAAATTTATTTACTAATCCTGAATATTCCTTTGCAAATGTAGTAAGATGTAATAATATGTCAAATGTAGAAGAAAATAATGTAGGTAATGTAGGTAATGTAATTACTAACTCATTTTTACAAGAAATGAAAAATTTTATGATAAATGTAAATAACCAACTAATAAATTTTTAAAAACAGTTAACTCTACAAGTATCTAGAATAGATACAATCTTTTCCATGCTTGAGGTATAAATAATGGCATCAAACAACCAAACAATTCCAAAAAAACTCAAAATAATCCAAATAAACGTCAATTCACTAATACTAATAAGTAGAAGGTACGACCTTCACCAATTTATTAGTAAACATAATCCTGATATCGTTCTCCTAAGCGATACTAAGCTTAACCCTAAACATAAAATTCAATTTGAAAACTTTAATTTGATAAGAAAAGATAGAAAAGGTGCAACCCAAGCCGGTGGCACAGGAATTTTAATCAAAAATGGCTTTAAGTATAGTTCTTACACAAACAGCACAATAAAATCATTTAGTACTCTAGAAACATGTATTATTAAAGTTCCTTTAGCTTCGTTATTTCAGCATATTATCCATCTGGTAATAATAATGTTCACTTAAAAAGCGAAATTAACAAGCTTTTTGAATCCATGGACTTAGAGAATGAGAACAATTATTATATTTTAGCTGGCGACCTTAACTGTAAACATACAGAATGGGGTAACCCAGCTAACAATCAAAAGGGAAGTCTGTTAAAAGAATGGTTAACAGACAATGAAATACGTTACAGATGTAAGCTTTATGCTTCAAATGCCCCATCATACCCTCGTACAGGATCGTTTTTAGATATTTGTATAGCGGACTGTAGATTACACATTGTTACCGAAAATAACACCTTGGATTGTCTTAAAACCTTAGACTACGACAGCGACCATAATGCTGTACAGATAATTACTTCTCTGGACAATGAACAACAAAATTTCATGCTTTTGAAACATAATGCTGAATATAAATACAATTATAAGATTACTAACTGGAAAACTTTTCAAATGAATTTAGCACGAAAAATTATTCAGGACGAACATATTCCTAACAATCGGAACCTTACGAACGCTGAAATATACCATCATTTGGACAGACTGAGTAATTTGATAACAGACTCAATGGGGGAAACGGTTCCTAAATACGAAGTCACAGGGGATAACTTTACGAGAATAACCAACTCAACTATAAAAAGTTATATAAAGAGAAGAGCAAAACTCTTACTATCATTAAGAGACACAACAGGCTGGAATACACCCTTTCTGAGGCAAGTTTGAATTTAGCAAAGGTTAAATTGAAAAGGATAAGAAAACTCATAACTGAAAACTTAACCATAACCATTAACAATCGCATTCGTGAAAAATTAACAGATATGGATCCTAAGGATTCCAAAAAAATGTTTAGTCAGATAAAAAAGAACTTTAAAAAATCTACTCCACTAAATCTTCAGGAAATAAAAATTCCAAAAAATTCTGAATTTCTTTTAACCAATGCTGGAATTAACCCACTAAGTTTAGAAATGGATATCCTTGATAATTATATAGTGGATGATCATATTAACATGTTAATACAATAGGTGCGTTTTTAGAGTCCGTTCATGCTCATAAGCAGATTGATGAAGGGAACATTGTTCATACCCAAGTTAGTGAGACTTTCGATAGGTTTTTAGAAACCAAATTAATATTCGAGAGAAATAAAACCACTTGAATTTTTATTTTGTCGAACTTTTCTGTTTAAACTATTATTTAAATTTTTAATCAGGCTTGAGTTCATATTAATATTCTTTATTTTTACAAAGAATTTGTTTTAATTGTGATAAATGAAAGAATAAATCTTGAAAAATTATATTTTTACCGACACTAGCCGAGTGGAATGCATTTTCGAAACCAGCTACGATTTCATCATCAGCACTCTCTGATCGGTGGTTACATGTTGGTTGTAAATATCATCTATTTAACTCACGGGACTTATGTTAATTGAATTCGGTAACTAATTTTTAGTTTTTCCTATTTCATATATTTTTACCACAATGAGTTAGATTGAAATTTTAACCAAACAGCAACCCTTTTTACTTTTTGTTTGTTATTATCTTTCATTTATCACTATTTTTGTCCTGCTCTAGCCACCAGTTAGGTAGCGATAAGAACAGATAATTGTTTTTAACAATCAATGTTTATAATCATTTGTTTTATTTTCTGTGAGGTCAGTATACAACGAAATGTTGACTGACTAACAGTGGATGAATGATTTTTTGCACCGTGCCCTGTGTTTATATAAATTGAATTTTTATTTTGTCGAACTTTTCTGTTTAAACTATTATTTAAATTTTTAATCAGGCTTGAGTTCATATTAATATTCTTTATTTTTACAAAGAATTTGTTTTAATTGTGATAAATGAAAGAATAAATCTTGAAAAATTATATTTTTACCGACACTAGCCGAGTGGAATGCATTTTCGAAACCAGCTACGATTTCATCATCAGCACTCTCTGATCGGTGGTTACATGTTGGTTGTAAATATCATCTATTTAACTCACGGGACTTATGTTAATTGAATTCGGTAACTAATTTTTAGTTTTTCCTATTTCATATATTTTTACCACAATGAGTTAGATTGAAATTTTAACCAAACAGCAACCCTTTTTACTTTTTGTTTGTTATTATCTTTCATTTATCACTATTTTTGTCCTGCTCTAGCCACCAGTTAGGTAGCGATAAGAACAGATAATTGTTTTTAACAATCAATGTTTATAATCATTTGTTTTATTTTCTGTGAGGTCAGTATACAACGAAATGTTGACTGACTAACAGTGGATGAATGATTTTTTGCACCGTGCCCTGTGTTTATATAAATTGAATTTTTATTTTGTCGAACTTTTCTGTTTAAACTATTATTTAAATTTTTAATCAGGCTTGAGTTCATATTAATATTCTTTATTTTTACAAAGAATTTGTTTTAATTGTGATAAATGAAAGAATAAATCTTGAAAAATTATATTTTTACCGACACTAGCCGAGTGGAATGCATTTTCGAAACCAGCTACGATTTCATCATCAGCACTCTCTGATCGGTGGTTACATGTTGGTTGTAAATATCATCTATTTAACTCACGGGACTTATGTTAATTGAATTCGGTAACTAATTTTTAGTTTTTCCTATTTCATATATTTTTACCACAATGAGTTAGATTGAAATTTTAACCAAACAGCAACCCTTTTTACTTTTTGTTTGTTATTATCTTTCATTTATCACTATTTTTGTCCTGCTCTAGCCACCAGTTAGGTAGCGATAAGAACAGATAATTGTTTTTAACAATCAATGTTTATAATCATTTGTTTTATTTTCTGTGAGGTCAGTATACAACGAAATGTTGACTGACTAACAGTGGATGAATGATTTTTTGCACCGTGCCCTGTGTTTATATAAATTGAATTTTTATTTTGTCAGAGAGTGCTGATGATGAAATCGTAGCTGGTTTCGAAAATGCATTCCACTTGGCTAGTGTCGGTAAAAATATAATTTTTCAAGATTTATTCTTTCATTTATCACAATTAAAACAAATTCTTTGTAAAAATAAAGAATATTAATATGAACTCAAGCCTGATTAAAAATTTAAATAATAGAAATAAAACCACTCTAACTAATTTTAGTGAAACAAAATTGTCAGATAATTTAGGGGAAACACAAGCATGTAATTTTTTTATAACTAAGAAAAATATAACATACATTTTTTCTAGTTTAAGAAATAAGCTGTCGTCAGGAGTTGATAAAATACCAAATATTATTCTTAAAAAAATTCCACAAATAATGATCAACGATTATTGTAAATTATTCAATAATATGCTCAATAATTCGTATTTTCCAGAATATTGGAAAAAAGCTAAGGTAGTGATATTACCAAAAAAAGACAGAGAACCAAATAATCCTAGAAATCTTCGGCCTATAAGTTTGTTATGCATCAAAAACAATATTACCAAATTCTGTAATGATAATAACATAATTAGTGAAAAACAGTTTGGGTTTAAATTCAAACATTCGACAGTAAACGCTATACACAAACTGACTTCTGATATTAATTGGAATTTTCATAAAAAAAGTTGTACGGGCGCGTGCCTCATCGACATGGAAAAGGCCTTCGATAGCGTATGGATACTAGGTTTAATATTTAAATTGCTTAAATATAAACTCCCAATACATCAAATTATTTTAATATACAATATGATAAGCAATAAAGAATTTATGGTTTGTTATCAAAATTCGAAAAGCTCAAAATCCTTCAAAATTGTTAATGGATAACAACAAGGAACCGTAAACTCGCCTATTCTCTTTAACATATACATTTTAGACCTGTTAAACAAAGTTGATAATATCATATCATTTGCGGATGATATTATTATATATCATCCTGATAATAGTATAGAAGCAATAAATCTTAATCTCCAAACCATCTACAACTTAGTTGAACAATATACAATTAATTGGAACATAAAAATCAACGCACAAAAATGCGAAACCATCCTTTTTAGGCCAACTGTGGATAAATGTAACTCAAATATAGGAAAAAACTGGAAACAGTTTGGAATAAAATCAAACTTAACAAATTGTAGCATTTCAAATAAGGATGTAGTAAAATATTTAGGTATATACTTGGACAAGTTTTTATATTTTAATCATCATTTTAAGGAAATACTTATAAAGGCAAAAAAGCTTTCTTTTTATATAGACCATTATTTCATTCAAAATACATTAAATCCAAGATTAAAATTATAATGTATAAATCCCTTATTAGACCTATAATAACATATGGTTGCCCAATTTGGTTCAACATATCGCCTTCATACATGGAAAAGATTAGAATCTTTGAAAGAAAATGTTTAAGAGCATGTACATCATTATATAGGAATCCACAAAGTGAATATTTAAAATATATATCTAATAAGGAATTGTATAATAATGCTAATATAATAAGAATAGACAATTTTATAATAAATATAATCAGAAACTATATATTAAGATGTAGCAAATGTATAGAAAATAATACTATAATGGCCCCCTATTACACAAATAATGAATATATAATTGATTCCTGCAAAAAGGAATTTGTTCCACCAGAGGCTTTTGTTTATCTTGATAACCAAAAAATTATTTAAAACGAAAATGGCATACCGATCTTTTATCATGACTATAGACGTGCCAATATAAAAGCAGTTAATTGCAATCCGGAAAATTTAAATATGAGATATAATACTAGCATATCAATTAGGGATTTGAGATTTACACAAAAATCTAATACCAAAAAATTTTGGTGGTTATCTGATTAAACAGTATAATTTACCTTTTTATCCTTTGACACTAACCCTTCTTTACCCACTCATTTACATATAAGCAATGTTTTTTTAAAATAATTTTCATTGCAAAGAGATGGTGATATATATTTATTTATAGTAAATAAGATAAAAAAATTATTATAACCAATTTGTTAAAACCAAGTCATATTATATTAATAATACTTGAGAGCTCGATTATGAGACATTGTATATAGGAATTGTTATTGTTAACTAGTGTTTATAATAGTTTAAGTATAAATAATGTTAATAAATAAACGATAAAAAAAAAATACTCTCTCTTAACGCTATCACATTATGTAATTACACCATGGCTTAATGTATAAAATGAGAATCTCGATTTGTAGCAAAACCGCGTTTTCAACGTTTTCTGTTATTTCATATAAAAACACTTCACCCCAAAAAAATTTAGTGAGCTTAAAATATATAGCCATATAAAATGCCCGCACTAGTTATTTGTTATTTTCAATTTTAATCGTATTTTTCCTTCTACTGTAAAGTAGTAAAAAAAACGAGATATGCCTTTTTATATTAAGCTATTGATATGTATGTATATAAGTTATTAAGCTGGGATCCCCCTATCGGCGCCAATAGCACAATGTGTACCGATTTTGTCGTGCTTAATCGGTACACATTCAAAAAAATTGAACGATGTATTTTTGAGCGGTCCCATTATCGTCGCATATTGTGACAATCTTTTTCGGCTCAAATACGGTCACACTATCGTGCCTTATTCGCAAAATGAAGTCAATTGTTTTTGCTTATTTGCTTTGAATACTCAAAAACGAAGTATTTGAGGAAGAGAGTGATTAAAAAAGAGAAATTAATATGGTGCGTATGAGAGAATTTTGCGCGAATTTAGTGAAGTTGATAATAAAAGTTTTATTTTCAAAAATTATGTGAGAATAAACAAGTAAGAGCGCTATATTCGGCCGTGCCGAATCTTATATACCCTTCACAACGTGTAGTCATGCAATAACAGTAGTTTGTATCACCATTCATCCCATATGAAATACGTATGTATGTACAGACATATAAAAAACACACATATATAAAAACATCCCATTGTAAAATTATAAATTTACGTATGTATGTTAAAAAAAATAAAAAAAAAATTTAAAAAATAAAAAATTTAAAAAAAAAATTTAAAAAAAAATAATTAATATAAATCTATATATATAAAAGTGAAACTCTGTGTGTGTGTGTGTGTGTGTGTGTGTGTGTGTGTTAGCTATAGACTCTGAAACTGCAAAACCGATCGGGCTCAAACTTTGGTAAGTTGTTGTACACATACCGGGGAGTGTTTATGGATGAAAAAAAGTGGGCGGGGCCACGCCCATAAAAAATTAGTTATCAGTTTTAGCTACTTGCACTTGACCGATTTTTCTGAAACTTTGCACACATATCGAGCTGTCATGACTAAATAATTTCGTGATAAGAAAAGTGGGCGGGGCCACGCCCCTAAAAAAGTTTTAATTTTGAGATACTTTCACTGGACCGATTTTTCTGAAACTTTGCACACATATTAAGCTGTCGTGACTTTATAATTTTGTGATTAAAAAAGTGGGCGGGGTCACGCCCATAAAAAAAGGCTACAATTTTGAGGTACTTGCACCAGACCGATTTTTCTGAAACTTTGCACACATATTGAGCTGTCATGACTAAATAATTTCGTGATTAGAAAAGTGGGCAGTGCCACGCCTATAAAAAAAAGGTATCATTTTGAGGTACTTGCACTTGACCGATTATTCTGAAACTTTGCACACATATTGAGCTGTTATGACTTTACAATTTCGTGATTAGAAAAGTGGGCAGGGCCACGCCCATAAAAACAATTTTAATTTTGAGGTACTTGCACTGGTCCGATTCTTCTGAAACTTTGCACACATATTGAGCTGTTATGACTTTACAATTTCGTGACTAGAAATGTGGGCAATGCCACGCCCATAAAAAAATTATAATTTTTAGGTTTTTGCACTTGATATTCAATTAAAATTCAGAATGCATTTCGATTCATTAAGGGGCGTAGCAACGCGCGCCGGGTTTGGCTAGTAATAAATATAAAACAAAAAAAAAAAAAAATTAAAAAAAATAATAAAAATATATAAATAATATATTAAATAATATATTAAATAATATATTAAATAAAAAAAATAAAAATTATTGGTTTTCTTTGACCTTTTATAATAATATATGTTTAATAGTTTTTTAAGCTTAAGGTCCTTTTAATAATAAAAAATCTTTTTGTTTTGTTTTATATTATTTGATCAATATTTCGCTACTTATTTGTGTAGCATCATCAGGATAAACGTTTTTTTATTATATATTAGTTTTTTTGATGGATTTGTGTCTTGATACTTGTTATATATTTTTTTTTTTTTTTTTTTTAAATAAATTTATTTAAAAAAAAAATATAACAAATATCAAGACACAAATCCATCAAAAAAACTAATATATAATAAAAAAACGTTTATCCTGATGATGCTACACAAAGAAGTAGCGAAATATTGATCAAATAATATAAAACAAAACAAAAAGATTTTTTATTATTAAAAGGACCTTAAGCTTAAAAAACTATTAAACAAAAAAATAAAAAAAAATAAAAAAAAAATTTTAAAAAAAATTTAAAAAAAATATAAAAAAATTTTTTTTGTCTCAGCTGGGATTCAATTCCACGGTTACTCTAACCAGTACGCACGTTTGTATGTATGTATGTTGTTGTTGTAATGTTGTTTTTGTGAATAAAAAATCGAGGTGGTCGTGGGTTTTTGCTCATATCTCAGTTGTTTATGTACCGATGTTTCTGATTTTCAACACCGTTCTACTCCCGAATATTTCTGATATTTTAATACCTCACCCGGGTCCAAGCGATATCGGGGGGCTTCAAAAGGTTGATTTCAACATACACACGGTCAGACGGACAGACTGACAGAGCTTAATCGACTCCCCTATTCATAAGCTTTCAGAAAATATATACTTTATGGGGTCGGAAATGAAAATTGTAGAAATTTCACACGGAATGACAAACCTATATATACCCTTTTTCACTGTGTGAAGGGTATAAAAATACAAATGTGAATGATCATTAAAATATCAATGTATTTTTTAAAAATCAATTTGTATACATAAATAAAATTACTTACTAAGTAAACTATTTTTTTTTCTTCTTCTTGTTTTGTGAACAAATGTTTACCACCAGAATGGTTGCCACAAGTTATTTTTTTTTTATCTTTCTAAAAATGTATGTTAAAAATCGCCAAAACTACCAATATTTTTTTAAGTTGATAACAATTTTATATTTTTTTGAGTAAAACAAGTTTATAAGGAATATAAAAAAATTTTTGAAATATAGGCATCAATATGTAACTTCCTGGATATTTTCTCAAAAATTACAAACAAAAATCGAATTTTTTAGCCAAGATAGATTTATTATTTATTTAAAATTCGAATTCAAGATGCGGTACAAAATTAAATATGAGTCATAAATAGTAATTACAAATGTATCCCCTTGACCATAACATTGGTGTCAAATGAAATGAAAGGTTGGCAGATAACATATCATCAATGTGGGTATAAAATATATTAAAGGGCTTGACTAGTAATCATGAAACTTTTTAGAAATTAAAAAACACATTTCGCACTTGATTAACAAGAGGATATTTTAAACCTGTTTTTCAAAAGTAAATTTAAAAATCTAAATATAAAATAGTACACAAATTACATTAAAAAATATATATTTATAAATAAAGGAAACATTTATAAATATATATGTATATACATATATAAATTTTTAAATAAATGAATAAAAAAATAAATTCCCACTTTTGACGAAAATTAACCATTGCTGGCAATATTGTTCTAGTATATCGGCGTTTATCGATCTTTTTAGTCGGCGCACAAGTGGCCGACAAAAATCGGCGCATATTTCGCAATTTGTTGGTTCGATGTTGTGCACATTATCGGCACATCAGAGTTGATTTTGACTATCCATAGCTAGCATGATTTCGGCGCAGATCGTCGCATTTTTCAAATAATTGTGCGTTCACATTATCGGCACATGAAATGCGACAAAAATCGGTACATTGTACCGGTAGTGGGATCCCTGCCTTAGACTTGTGCTTAATAACTCTGCAGATAAAGTTACTAATATGTGGTTTGAAATTTACTAGTTCCTTCTAACTCCTACTAGTTAAACATTTGCTCTTCTTTCGTATATCAAACTATCGATTTTAACATTAGGTTAAATGCCCATTCATTAGGTCATTAAAATTGAACAGCTGATTTTTATTGCAAGGTTGTGTTGCTATAGTGTATATGTCAAAAGTTGTTTACTTTTTTCGCGCCATATCTTTTTTATGTATATTTATGTTTACATTTTTTGTATGCTTTTCAAATCGTTTCTTATTTTTATTTTATTTATTTTAGCTTTTTGCACACGTTTAAAAAACGCCAATACTCTCCAATCATAAGGTCTTAATTCTATTATGTTGTTTATCTATATCAATTCCACCTGTAGCTTACCCAGCTACATGAATTTCATGAATATCATGAAATTCGCAATACACTCACACTTCTTCACTAACACACTTACATTAATTTTACTTTCCACTCAGATTTCAACGATTTTTTCAAGAAAGTACATTTTGACGTTTTCAAGAAAGTAAAGTGACAAATGGTAAACACTGTTGGCTACTAATAAAACTTGTGTAAATTTACAGGATTGTGGTAAAATAATAATTGTAAATATAACTTATTTTTGCAAAAATGAAAATATTTATATTATTTATTCTTCAAATATACATCAAGAATAATATTGATGTAATTTTAAAACAATAATTTTATTTAAAATTGCCAAAAATTATTTTTTTCAACTATTGCCTTTTAAATTTGTGTATGAAATATTCTTGGCTAACTCTAATTATTGCGACTCTACGCTTCAACGACATTTTTTAAATGAAATTTCACTTTCCTGTGTAAACGCACAAAAAATTTACATGAAAGTGGACTATTTCATAGAAATTTTTATTTAAAATACGTATACAGAAATTTCATGAAATCGCTTTTATGTGTAAACATTTCCCTTTACTACAATACTTTTTATACCCGCCACCAAAAAAATGGTGGGGGTATATTCATTTTGTCATTCCGTTTGTAACACATCGAAATATCCATTTTAGACCCCATAAAGTATATATATTCTGAATCAGGGTTTGATTTGATGACGATCTAGCTATGTCCGTCTGTCCGTCTATTGAAAGCACGATAGAGGTCGCACCGAAAAAAGCTAGGGGGCTCAAATTTTGCCAGAATCTTTCTTATAGACAAGGTTTATTTGGTATTGAAAATGGGCTAAGTCAGAATATTAGGAAGAGAGTTATAGCTCGAAAAGCAAGAGTAGGTCGAAAAAACCGTGTCCTTCGAACATCGAATAAAATGGAATTGTGTCCAAACGCCTTAACGTAGACTCATGAAACTTCGAATATATATTTCCTGGGTAAAGACAATATTTTTCCCCGAAAATTGTTTAAATCTATGCATTAGGAGAGGAGTTATCGATCAAAATGTACGAAAATTTATACCGCACAGTGTATTTTTCGGTATATTTAAAAACAAAAACGTCATAAAGGCAACAAAATTGGATGTACGACTCTGAAATTTTGCACACTTTGCTTTTTGGTGACACGCTTTCTTGTAACGGCAAATCAATGTGCAACGCCCACATTTACGCCCACCTCCCATATAACGTTTTAACTAAAATCCATATAATTTCTCTATTAATAAAGATTTTGGAATAATAAAGGCCTATATTGAAACACCTCAGTTGTACTCATTCGCAAAAATAACTTTGACACGCCTACTATAACGCCCACTTTTCACGTTATCTACCGTTAATGAAATTTAAAAGCTCATAAAACCGCTAAAATTAGAGGTATGATGATAAATTTTGCTACGTCTATCCCCCTAGGCAATTTCATTACTATGCCAAAAAATTAAGGTGCCGCGCCCACTTTTACGCCCACCTCCCATATAACGTTTTACCTAAAATTCATATAATTTCTCTATTAATATAGATTTTGGAATAATAAAGGACTATATTGAAACACCTAAGTTGTACTCATTAGCAAAAACAACTTTGACACGCCTACTATAACGCCCACTTTCACTTTTGAATTATGTCCAGACGCATAAACGAATATATATTTATCGAGTCAAAAGAATATTTTTCCCTGAAAATCGCTTAAATCTATGAATTAGGAAAAGAGTTATAGATAAAAATGTACGAAAATTTATACCGCACAGTGTATATTTCAAATTTAAAACGTAATAAAACTGACAAAACTATATGTACGAATTTTGCAAACATGGTTTTTTGGTCAAAGTCTTCGTTATAACGGAAAATAGATGTGCCACGCACACTTTTTTCTTTAAATTTTTATAAAAATATATTAGTCATATATATTAGCATTTATTCATCTTACACTGCGCCATTTATTGTACTGTAGCTAAATCTATATATATAAAAGTGAAACTCTGTGTGTGTGTGTGTGTGTGTTAGCTATAGACTCTGAAACTGCAAAGCCGATCGGGCTCAAACTTTGGAAAGTTGTTGTACACATACCGGGGAGTGTTTATGGATGAAAAAAAGTGGGCGGGGCCACGCCCATAAAAAATTAGTTATCAGTTTTAGCTACTTGCACTTGACCGATTTTTCTGAAACTTTGCACACATATCGAGCTGTTATGACTAAATAATTTCGTGATAAGAAAAGTGGGCGGGGCCACGCCCCTAAAAAAGTTTTAATTTTGAGGTACTTGCACTGGACCGATTTTTCTGAAACTTTGCACACATATTAAGCTGTCGTGACTTTATAATTTTGTGATTAACAAAGTGGGCGGGGCCACGCCCATAAAAAAAGGCTACAATTTTGAGGTACTTACACCAGACCGATTTTTCTGAAACTTTGCACACATATTGAGCTGTCATGACTAAATAATTTTGTGATTAGAAAAGTGGGCAGTGCCACGCCTATAAAAAAAAGGTATCATTTTGAGGTACTTGCACTTGACCGATTATTCTGAAACTTTGCACACATATTGAGCTATTATGACTTTACAATTTCGTGATTAGAAAAGTGGGCAGGGCCACGCCCATAAAAAAAATTTTAATTTTGAGGTACTTGCACTGGTCCGATTCTTCTGAAACTTTGCACACATATTGAGCTGTTATGATTTTACCATTTCGTGACTAGAAAAGTGGGCAATGCCACGCCCACAAAAAAATTATAATTTTTAGGTTTTTGCACTTGATATTTAATTAAAATTCAGAATGCATTTCGATTCATTAAGGGGCGTAGCAACGCGCGCCGGGTTTGGCTAGTATAAGATAAAGATGATAAGATAGATGACTCTACTAGCAACTACTAGATGGCATGCTAACAACTTATGCTTATATTCTCCTGAAGTTATGCTCTATTAAAAATGGGAATTTAGGAAAATTTTGACCTAAATAAGTAAAAAAAAAAATTATCTCTAAACATTATAAACAATTTATTTTCATGTACTAATGGCTAACAAATTTTAAAATTATACAAAGCTTATTTCGTTTGAAAATCTTTTAAAAGCAAAATGTTATAGAAGTTTAAAAATCAAAATCTTACTAGTAAATTTCCTGTTTTAGAAAAATGTAGAGAATGTATATTTTAAATTACCCTGTGGCCCTTAAAATGTAACCTTAAATTCACTTTCTTCCTCTTAAATTCATGTAAATTCTCTATGAATAAAGATTTTTGAATACTAAAGGACTATATTGAAATATCTAAGTTGTGTTTATTAGCAGAAACTTTATTGACACGCGTTTTTTTACGGCTACTTTCATTGAAAGACTAAATTTACGAAAACATTTTACTAGCATACCGAAGTTATAATGGGTGGTTTAATTTTAAGGGACTATGTTGATTTTGAATAAAATTATTATGATATTATTATCATTTATTTTTATAATGATAATATTTGTATGCTTCAATTATGTATGGAACAAAATATCGGCCAAATGGCCCCCCAACCTAGGCGGCACACTTTGATCCGATAGTCCATATTTTCAATGACACTGTTGATGCTCAATTGTTGGGCACGATGATGAGTCGAGGTTGCTTGCTCTTTTGCCACGTTATCGTGAAAAACAGCAATGTTTCCCATTCAACGAACTAAGATGGCATTCACAGATGTTTTCACATTTCATACAGACCTGCTTTGCAGACATTTAAATATTTTTTACAATTCTCACGATTGTGGACGAATTTGAACAATTATGTTGACCAAAAGAATCACGAAGTGCATTTTGATCTGAACGCCCATTTTTATAAAAATCTTTAATATTTAAAAGCGTTGCTCGATTGCGTATCTTTCATTGAGAAATGTCAAGTGAAGTGCAGAAAACAAATTTAAATTCTAGGTGTAGTTCACCTTCAACATGGGCCTTTAAAATTTAAGCACCCTCTGCAAAGAAAGTGATACATATTTTATTATAAAGAGATTATTCCATAATTATTAACAAAATAATAAATATTGTGCTTTAAATGTACACAAAATTGGTGGTGGGTATAAAAGATTCGGCACAGCCGAATATAGTGCTCTTACTTGTTTTTAATTTGTGCACTTCAGTAAAATTTCATACTGAGTTAAATAGTTGATATTTACACACAACATTTGTAGTTCTGATCAAAAGAGTGCTGATGATGAAACCGTAGCTGGTTTCGAAAATGCATTCCACTCAGCTAGTATCGGATAACTAACTTTTCCTAGATATTCTGTCATTATCACATAAAACTTATAGCCTAATATAAAATATAATACAAATTAAAAAAAAAAAAAAAAGTTCAAATGTAATACTTTAAAAATACAACAAAATTTCATATTGTTTTGCTCCATAACCAGTTTCGTTTGACTACATTTAAGCTACGTGGACGCGAAGTACTTTTGTGCAGCTTAATAGATCGGCTTAGGGTTGCCATTCGTATTGTTTTAAACAGTACATGTACTGTTTTTTGTAATATGTACTGTTTTTTGTAATATGTACTGTTATATTCACAATACCTAAAACAGTACGAAAAAGTACTGTTTTTTTATATTTGTACTGTTTTTGGATATACATGTATTGAATTTTGTAATTTTTTGAAGAATGAAACAGGAAAAAATTGTATTGTTAAATGTGTAAGTAGATAGGGAATGAGAGTTCAAACTAAATTTTCTGTTAAAGCCATAAATCATAGCACGTGACCTGTCAATAACACCTGTACCTGTCAATGGCACGTGACCTGCATATTAATTAACACCTGCACTGGTCAATGGTACGTGACCTGGATGTTAATAGCATGTGTACCTGTCAATAGCCCCTGCAACTTCCGATCCTAAAGCCATAAATCATAGCACCTGCACCAGCACCTGTCAATAGCCCCTGCACCTTACAATGTCACGTGACCTGCATATTAATTAACACCTGCACTGGTTAATGGTACGTGACCTGGATGTTAATAGCACCTGTCAATAGCCCCTGCACCTTACAATGTCACGTGACATTCATAAATTGTTAAGGATAGTTGATAAGCATTTCTTGTTGTTGTAGCGGGTTTTCTAATCTAACAAGCGTGTGAATTGAAAACATACATACAGATCACTTTGAATCTACTTATAGGAATAGAGTTAGAAGTGTAGTGATGTACTTGTGTATTCCAAGAGCATACATATTTTAAGTAAGGATTATTATTTTAGGGGTGTGAAAATTATAGTTTAAAGCAACCTTAAATTTAAGCAGCGGCAATAAATTAAAAAAGGAATACCACGTGTGGTAATATATGTGTAAATTGAGTTAATTTTTTTTGTTTGTTTGATGTAATGATCGTTTCGTGGTTAGAAATGTTTGATTTCTAGATTTAACAAGTATGTGCCGCAAACAGACACAAAGAGCTATAGGGAAGTCAGACAGACAGACGTACATAAATTGGTAAGGATAATTGATAAGCATTCTTGTTGGTGTACTGTGTTTTCTTAATCTAACAAGCGTGTGAATTGAAAACATACATACAGATCACTTTGAATCTACTTATAGTAATAGAGTTAGAAGTATAGTGATGTACTTATGTATTCCAAAAGCATTCATATTTTGAGTAAGGATTATTTTTTTATTTATTTATTTATAATTAATTACATAAATACAATTTTTGTAACTAATTTGGGGAAAATGGAGTACTAGCTACATAGGCTTTCGACTCCGAGATTTAGATAAGATTTAGTAAACCATTTTCCAATATGAATTTATATATTGATTTTATATTTGTATCACAGATATTTTTAAGTAAGTCAGTAGGAACATTTGATCCAAAGATGTTGATTCGGGAGGTGTTGTATTTTGAGCACTCATCTAGGATGTGAGTCACATTAAGTTGTGTATTGCAGTTAGGACATCGGGGGGCAGGTTTTTTTTTCCAATAGGTGTTTGTGGGAGAATTTGCAGTGTCCGATCCTGAGTCGTACAGCAGTTGTAGTTTCATTTCTGGAACAGGTAACAGGATAAATAGTTTTTTCCCCAGCAGAATTAAAATTTTTGTATGCATGTTGATAGTTTGCCCATTTTTGATCATATATGGTCTTAAAATGGGAAAATATAACGTTTACTATATCACGGTTTTCCCAAGTTGTAAATTTTAGTAGAGGTCTGCATTTAGCTTCTGTAGCAGCTGAGTCGGCGTGCTCGTTGCCGGGAATGCCAACGTGCAATGGAACCCACATTAGTTTAATTTTATTTGAGTGTTGAGAATATTTCTGATCTCATTTATTAATGGAGAGTCGTATAATGAATTTTGTGTGGCGTAGACAGTAGAGAGACTATCTGTACATATGACGTATTTTGCTTGGTTTTGAGCAGCGAATTCCGCAGCGGTAAATATCGCCAAAGCTTCAGCTGTGAAGTTTGAACAGTAGTTATTAATGTAACCGGAGTTGATAAGCTGACCATCTTGTTGAACTATTGCAAAAGTTGTGGCGTCATGTGACTTGGAGCCGTCAGTAAATAAGAGCTTCCAATTATCTTTTATAAAATCATCAGCTATGTTATAAAATGTTTGTTTATATACTGTAGGCGGAGTAGTGGATTTTGGAAAATCAATCATGCTCACGACAAATGACGAATTTTCGAGGGACCAGGGTGGTTCCGATGTTTGTTTAAAATGGATAGGACTAATTTGTATATTTAATTTACGCGATAAGTTTATGCACCTACTTATAACGGACTCGAGCCTTGGTACTCGTTTGTGTTTAATCGCTTTTGACACTTCTTCAAATAATAATTTATTGCGACAGATAAAAAGTTTTGGTATAAGCTTGTGTGTTAAAAGTGATGTTCGGTCCTCAATTGAGGGTAATCCAGCTTCAGCTAATATATTTGTTATTGGGCTTGTGCGGAAGGCACCTATACTACGACGAATTGCAGCATGGTATGGTCCTTTGATTAATTTGATGTAAGTGGCTGCGCACCAACCGTATATTGGAATAGCGTAATCGATTTTTGAGAGCACAAACGAGCGTGTTATGTTAACCATTGTCGTAATATGTATTCTGAAGTTTTTGGATGTAAGATATTTTATAATGTTTAGTCTTGAGTTTAAATTTTTCCTGAGCTGTAAGCAATGTTCTCTGAAAGTGAAACTTTTGTCAAAAATAACACCCAGAATACGTAGATGATTTACTTGTTTTATTTTTATGTTTTTATAATCAACGTCAAAAGTGTTGCAGTTTTTCTTATTGCAAATGTGTAGTAGACTGCATTTTTCTATGGAAAGTTTGGCAACTGATATCAAACTCCAATTTTCAATATCTTTAATAATTTTTGAGACAATTTCTTTAACCTTGTTGTTATCTTTAATTTTTGTAAATATTACGGCGTCATCAGCGTAAATAGCATGTTCAATGTGCTTATGTGAGGATATGATTTTGCTTAACTGATTAAAGGCGATAATAAATAGAACCACGGATAAAGGTGATCCTTGCGGGATACCATTACACAGAGGGAACGTTTTGGATTGTTGGAAGTTAACTCTTACTTTGAATTTGCGGTTGCTAAGAAAGCTTTTAATGATTGAATAAATTTTTTTACCAATTTTCCATTCCGTTAGTTGTTGAAGAATTATATGAATTCCAACTCGGTCAAAGGCTCTTTCAAAATCGGTAGATAAAATGTTTATGTGGTTTTTACTCGATAACGCTCTTGAAAAGAAGTGCTGAAGGTATATAAGGACGTCGTCGGTGCCTTGCTTTTTCATAAAAGCTACTTGATTTGTAGAAATAAAGTCATTAGCTTTTAAAAACCACATTAGTCTTCTCGAGTGTTTTGCTGATACACGGTAGTAGGGATATTGGCCTGTATCCGGAGACGGAAGAATGATCTTTATTTGGTTTAGGGATCGGAACAATGGTTGTTATTTTCCAAGCTTGGGGATAAACGTTGGATGAAAAAATGTTGTTGTAAATATTAAGAATGTGTTGTTTTGTGGATAATGGAAGATTTTTAAGCATCGGATACGATATGCGATCGTCCCCTGGAGTTTTACCCTTAGCTGAATGTAAAGCGTCTTCAAGTTCTATCATAGTTATAGGAGTTTCTACTTTTTTGGCATGCGTGTTATAGGATCGCGGATTGTAGATCTGATCTATGGTGCTTGATTTATTTTGCTGGAAACTAGGAGAAAAATGTGTATCGCCTGATAAATTAGACCAGTATTTAGCTAGGCAATTGGCGATGTCAACTGAAGATGACAGCATATTCGATTCAGATTTAAGGTATTGTTACGTTTATAAATACCTTTTATAAACTTTGGTTTACTTCCTTTAAATAAACCTCTTGAGTTCTTTTATTGCAATTAAAAACACTTTAAATTCGTTATAAAATTAAGAGCACTTTTATTTAAATACACTCAGATATTGTTTTTATATCACTTTACTTATTACACTTATGGTTACACACTTTAATTATCAAACTCACTTCGATACACACTTTACAAGCTCTATTGTAATACTGATTATGTTAGCTGTGTTGTTCGGCTATTTATAGTAATATAGTGGTGTTCGGTAACATTCGACAAAGTTCTCGTATGTACATTCTAGTACATTCGAAAACCGTTAAATTTAAATTAAGACGTTAGGTAATAGGTACGAATAATAGAAGTGCCTAAAAGTATGCTACACATAACAACAAACATCATGTTCGAAAAACCAGCAGAACAAACTAATACAAATACAACTACAGTAACTTTAACTGCTACAAATAAAATAAATTAAAATGTAAATTAAGCTATTTAAAAATAAATCTGTAACAGTATTTAATTGTTGTAGAACATTTCCCACTAGTGAGAAGTTTTATATCATTCCATATACGTTTCGATGAGGAGGCAGGGTTAATGTTAGACGTAAATTTTTGCATACATGAAGCTTTACTTGCTTTGACGGCCCTTCTAAACATAGCGTTTTGTTTTTTGTATAACACCAGGTTTGTATCGGATCTTGTTCTCTTAAAATTGTGCCAAAAATTTTGTTTTTGCTTCCTTAAAAGTTCCAGATTATTGTTCCACCACACACAATTGGTTCTGTATGACACACTCCTTGTTTCAGGAATGCTTAAATTTGCTGCTGACCTAATACATTTTGTAATTGATGCAGCTTGTTGGTTGACGTTAGTAGATGTTTTAATTTTAGATAGATTATCATCGCATTGTTTTTTATATAATATCCAGTTGGCAGCTTCGGTTTTATATTTTGGTTTTCGTTTTGTTGTAGAAGTATTAACGTTTTTTTCTATATTTATTAAAATAGGGTAATGGTCGCTACCATGTAGGTCATTAAGGGTATTCCATGAACAGAAAGGTGCAATCTGTGATGAGCACAAGGATACATCAATATGTGTAAATGTGTTGTGTGTAGTGAAGTGTGTGGGTTTGCCATTATTAAGTATAATAAGGTCTTCATTTAAGATGAAATTTTCAATAACTTTTCCACGGGAGTTGGACTCGACAGAGCCCCAGAGGGTGCTCCATGAGTTAAAATCCCCGGTCAAAAGAAGAGGGAATTTATGTTATTAAGTAAATTTTTTAAATTGCTTTCAGTAATGGGTTGATGTGGGGGAAAATATGTATTAACAAAAGTGAATTTAATACCGAAGTCAATTTCAATAGCAGTAGAAGCTGTGTTAGTATCTGAATATATAAGTTTATGTGGTATTGTTTTTTCACAAGGATGGCAACTCCTTACTTAGCTGTAATGTTGCTGGCTAGGTTATGAAAAAACCCATTATATTGTTTTGGATATATTATGTTGTTGTTATTATAAGGGATGTGTGTTTCTTGAATTGAAATAATATCTGGATTATGGTCTTTTATTATTAGTTGTAATTCGTGGTAATTGTTAATTAGACCTTTTATATTCCACTGGATAATTTTAAAATCCATATTGAAAAATAGTAAACGAATTACTCTTCGTCTACAAACATTATTTCTTCTTGTTCAATATAATTTATGTTGTGGGGTGTTGTTATTGTAGGCTTAGGTAAAGCGAGATTTTGGGTTTGTGTTAAGTTGAAAGTTTCTTTTGTTTTATTTAAATTTGTTGTTGTTGCGGAATTGCTTGTTTGAGCTTTGGTCATAGACCGTGTCTTCATTAGAGAAATTGTTTTAGTGTTAATATTTGTTGTTTGGGTTTTTTGTGGTTTTGTTTCTTGTAAAGTTGTTTTTTGTGTAACAATAGAATTGTCGCTTGCATTATTAGTTAATTCTGGATTGTTGTTAATTTGTGCTGTTGTAGTTTTAGCAACATTGATTGGAATTTTTTTTCAGCAGTGTTATTTTTTTCAGTTTGAGTGTTATTAGGGGCTTTGTTGTTGTAAGTTGGTTTGTTAATACTGTTGTTGTTTGTGACATCAGAGTATGACTTGATTAACGGTTCTGCTAATTGTTGTGTTTGATATTTTTCTTTTGAAGCTTTTAAAGAACATTTCTCTTTAGTTTTGATTTTTAATATTTCCTTTTGTTGTTTAAATATTTTACAATCTTTAGAGGTGGAGGGGTGTTCATCAGAACAGTTAACACAAAAAGTACGCGTACATACATCAGGTTTATGAGGTGGTAAAGCACAATTCTCACATACTTCTGAGTTTTTGCACCATTTTGTTGTATGTCCGAATAATTGGCAATTTTTACAACGCATGGGGTTGGGGAAATACTGTCTAGCTTTAGCTTTATGCCAAGAGATATCCAATTTTTCGGGGGTGGAATAACGCTCGAAGGTTAGTAGTATAACACCACTTGGTTTCAATACGCCATCCGAATTTTTCTTTTGATATTTATAAACATCAGTTACGCCTTGCGAGCTTAATTCTTTGATAATTTCAGTATCTGGGACGTCATTTAAATACGGAGCGTAAATAGTGCCTTTAGCGGAATTCAAATTAGTATGATATTTACAACTGATACTGCAAATTCCATGTAGAGTTTTAGTAGCAATGAACTTATCTGCATTTGATTTGTTACCAACAAGAAGTAAAAGGTTTCCATCTCTTAATTCTGATACTGATAATATATCAGAAGATATTAGTTTTAAAGAGCGGTGTACCGAGAAACAAGAATATTGTTGTAAAGTTTTTTCACCAGGTGCGGCAGAAATAATTATGTACTTTGGATCAGGTTTTTGAATAATTGGGAGTTCAGGGAATGTTTCAAGAATGTTTTGATTTGTGCGTTTCTTTTTAGCACGGGAGGCATCCGCTAATAACGAAAAGCGGTTGTCCCCCAAATTGGGCGGACCGGACATATCCACTACGCGATACCGACTTTTTTGTATAAAAACACTATCGGGCGAATACTTTTTAGGTTCACTGTATTAAAGAAAAAAATACACTCAACAAGATCGAAAAAGTCAACCGTACAACGTGAAGGTTAGTCGAAGACTGAAGGATTATTATTTTAGGGTATGTTTAAAAAAAAAGGGCTAATATCATTTTACGTTGATTTGAAAAAGTATAGTAGAAAAGCGATAAGCATTTTTTTTTTTTTTTTATTTGGAGACATGTTTATGACAAATCTTTCTAAGGTTTTTATTTTCTACGATTCAATGAGCATGCCAGTAGTGATGTTCCAAAAAAAAAAAAAAAAATATTATTAACATAATTTTACGATTTTGGATATCCTTTAAATGAAACATTTTTTTCTATATAAATTGAATATATTTAAAACCACTTAGCTCATTCTTTAAACTATTGTTATCTCATAGTGTTTAAAAGTAAAAATTATAAAAAATAAAATTTTTAAATAAAGTATTGAAAAACAAAATATTATGTTCAGTTGTATTATTTGTGAGAATAGATATTCGTTATCTCAAGAATTTAATTCACATATGCTCACTCATAATTTGTATAGTTCAACACCCATGGAGGAAGGAATACCAAATTCAGACGACATGGACTTGCTGAGTCCTATACATTTTACATTGGACGAAATGGCTGTAATAAATGACGACATGGAGAAAAGCGTAAAGAATATATTATTAGATTATATAAGTGTTTAGACGTGAACTAAATTTATTACTTATTATTAATTATTGCTTAGTGCATTTATTTTTATATTATGAAGTATGCTACAAGATAAGAGAAATACCCTAAGTTCTCTCTCTTTTTATATTTTATCTGCTCTTATTTACTTAATATTGAATTTCTTATCTTTAACAACAGTTAGTTAGCAATTACATCTCGGTTAGCATAGTTCAAAAGGTGTGAATAAAGTAATAACATTTCAACTTCCCAATCATTCCCAGTGTTTTATTTAAAGCATAAATCAAAATAATTGGCCTGGGTGAAATAGTGAATTAATAATACAATCCCCCCCCCCACCCCAACATTTGATCCATCGAACCGGATCGAAGAAGGAATACATCATTAACCCCCGTGGATATTTCACAACACAAACCCCCCGAGTAACAACAACATCTTTAATTCTACAATAAAGTTAGTATGCATTTACATATTTAATGTAAAAAATAAAATACATGTATGTATAACAAAATATGTAAAATATATAAAAATATATAAAAAATATGTAACAAGATAAAAGGTAATCAATAAGAAAAAAAAAAAAATTGATACAGTTACTTTTTGCTACGAAATAAAATATCCCCACGTTAAGTGAAACGAAATCCACAAAACAAAAAATATTTTATTTTGAGTAAAAACTGTAAAATAAAAACTAGTATGTGAGTACCAATCTGGAACTCGGATAAAGCTTAATAGTGGTTTGAAATATCATCTAACAGCAATCATACACAACTTTAATACAAGCAGAGGATCGTAAAGGGAATCATCAAACCTCACACAACATAATTGCTGTAAGTGAAAAACGAGAACTGGAGAACGAACAGAAAACCATTTGTTCGAACTACATACACAACATACACATATATGTACATATTTACATATTTGCTAGAAATTGTAATGACAAATTGGTACATAACAGAGTTTAGCCAAATAAATCGTTTTTTTTTGTTCGACATAACACAACATTATAAAAGTGTACAGATCAAAACAAAATAAAATTAACAAAACAAGCAATAAAGTATTGAGTTCTTTAACTTTTTCATATACACATACTTATATTTGTGTCTGTATGTATTTACAAACGGCAATTATTATTTTTACACTGTTTCCAGTCCTTACACAGTAAAATACCATAAAATTACAATTATAACAGAATCAAAGCTAAATAAAATCTTATTAATGTAAAAATTAAAGTAAATAATACAAATTGAATCTAATAATTAAATAATTAAAATTAACAAATTTGGAAAAAAATGAGAAAAATTATTGTTGCACACAAAATAAATAAAATTATTTTTTCTAAGAAGAAAACTGTATGAACGTTAATTGCACTATAGGTGTGTCAGGTGATCGATTGTAATTTCATTCATATGTGACTACTTTATAGTTAGTAAAATAATAACCAATTTATCTCGTGCCATACTTGCACCAATAATTACCTTGGGATAGTCGCATATCGCTGCCCGTTGAAATCTCAATTGCATTATCCTTTGATTGATTTATTTGACACCGGGTCAAATTTGCAATATTTAGTTTTCTTTTTCCAAGTTTCCATCTAAATTTTCTAACGTTTGATCGGTTTCTACGCTCTGTATACTATAGTAAAATTCGATAGGGAACGTCAATCTGTTTTTTATCGAGTGACATTATTTGTTTGAAACCGCTTCCTTAGTTTTTTGGAAATTTTGATATGTCTGCGCTAGATTCTTTTATTCGCGCTTCTGACCGAGTGGTCGAATTTCAAGCATATTTCAACACATTGCCTGTTGATGGTCATTCCGTTCACACTTTAGAGGTGCATAAAGATGAGGTTGTACGTCTTTGGTCCGTTTTTAGAACGTGTTACGATCAACTTTTGAATGAATTCGATCGGCTGGAGGAGGAAGTACAAATTGAGACTGTCAAAACGCGTTTCTTTAACACCTTTCAGGCTCACGTCGAGGTTTTGTC
The DNA here is from genome assembly GCA_941918925.1 of Phyto melanocephala. NCBI lineage: Eukaryota > Metazoa > Arthropoda > Insecta > Diptera > Rhinophoridae > Phyto > Phyto melanocephala. The sequence continues at coordinate 71,579,879 of OW799233.1, forward strand.
GAAATCGAACGAACTCCTCGATGACCTGTGTCAGAAAGCTGGCCCTAGTCCTAAACCCCTATTAACCCCCCAAACTGATCACGCACCTAATATTTCTTTACCACCATGTGATACTGAGGTATTCTATGGCGATTACCAGTCGTGGCCAACCTTTCGCGACATGTTCACAGCCCTATATCGGAATAGTACTCGATTATCTCCTGTGGAGAAGATGTGTCATCTAATTAAAAAGACCCAAGGTGAGGCTCGAGAATTGCTCAAAACCTGTCCTATAACTAATGACGGTTTCGAAATGGCCTGGCAGAATCTAGTCAGTCGGTACGAGAACAAGAGGATACTCGTCAACTCTCAGCTCAAAACTCTTTTTAATATAACCCCATTTACTAAAGAAACAGGTAACAACATCAAGCGAATTCAAAATGTCATCAACGATTGTGTTACGAATCTCTCCCTTCTCCAAATCGATACGGGAAATTGGGACATTATATTCATTTATATATGCTCCACTTGTCTGCCGGAAGTCACGCTCAGTTTATGGGAACAATCGTTACCCAACAGCACAGAGTTGCCAACGTGGAAGCAAATGGACGCCTTTTTAACAACCCGATTCCAAACGTTAGAGTCTGTAGCTGATATTCGTACAACCTTTAGTCTTCCAAATAACTGCCATAACTTTAAAACCCCACTCCCTAAGAGACCAAACTCTTCAGAACAAAAAAAGGTCAAAAGTTACCGTACTAGCATTTCGAACGACAAAAATGGACAGTGTTCAATCTGTTCTGATACCCATCCACTTAGGCTTTGCCCTTCTTTTCTTGAAATGTCGGTTGATGAACGCTATACTATCGTAAAAAAACTAAAGCGATGTACTAATTGTCTCGGATCTTCACATGAATATAAAAAGTGTAAAAGTCAATATGTTTGCCAATTTTGCAAACATAAACACCATTCTTTACTTCACCGAACGGAAAATTCTTCGAATGCAGCACAATGCGCCAACCCCCAAACTTTGTCACAAGCTGCAACTTCGGCCCCGAATACAAATACGAATAATCTTCGTACTTTATACCCCCCGCAAGTATCAAACTTAGATACCAACCCCTCTACTTCTGCCGAAGCTACAGCCTGTATGAGGCAATCGTACTCCACTCAGATACAGTCCACTCAGATACAGTCCACTTCTAATTCAACAGTTATACTCGGTACTGCTCTGATCGATATCTATTCTAATGATTTTAAATATACCGTTCGAGCCTTAATTGATTCTGCATCTGAAGCCACCTTTATTTCGAAAAAACTTCAAAATAAACTTTCGTTACAAACCCGTCAATCACAAACCGAGGTTCATGGTTTGAATGATTCATTGACTGCCACCTCAACCCAATTGTGCTATCTTCGTATAGGCTCGCCCATTGATAGCTCCTTTGAAACTTATGCAGATGCGTTTGTCGTTAAAAAACTCACAGGTCAACTTCTATATTATCCAAAGTCAGCCCTAAAGACTGGCGAGTTTGCCGATTTGAGAATGGCTGACACACATTTGCATAAGTGCTCGGAAATAGACGTACTTCTCGGTGGGGATGTATACCCGAAGGTCATAAGAAATGGTTTGCGATGGGACAACAATCAAGCATTAGTCGCACAACGCACAGTTTTCGGATGGATCGTTACAGGCAAAATAAACACTAAAACAAATATACCATCAGTCTCAACATTTTTTAATGGACTTGCTTTGAACAAGCAATTGGAAAAATTCTGGGAACTGGAAGAAGTTCCGAGGAAGAGTCGCCTTTCTGACGAAGATATTCACTGTGAGGAACTTTATAAATCCACAACTTATCGAACTGAGTCAGGACGTTTTGTAGTTTCACTCCCATTTCGTCGTGAATATCCTGACAATATCAATATTGGTTCTTCACGTTATATTGCCTTATCCCAATTTTTTCGAAATGAATCTAGGTTGATGAAAACTCCCCTATTAAAATCCGAATATGATCGCGTTATTTCAGAATATTCGGCTCTAAACCAAATGACTCGTGTCGCTCCGTCTAGTGCCAATGGCACATATTATTTACCCCATCATGCAGTTCTGAAACCTGATAGCACTACCACGAAATTACGCGTGGTATTCAACGCATCTAGCCCCTCCTCAAACGGAAATAGCCTCAATGACTTGCTTTACCCCGGTCCCATACTTCAATCAGATTTGACCATACTTATGTTACGCTGGAGGCTATTTAGGTATGTCTTCAACGCAGACATCGAAAAAATGTATCGTCAGATACTCGTAAATCCCTCACATACCCCGTTTCAAAGAATAGTTTTTAGAAATTCACCCCAAGAAGAGCCTCATGATTTCGAACTTAATACCGTGACTTTTGGCGTAAACTGTGCCCCCTATCTAGCCATTCGTACCCTACTTGAATTAGCTGACGTATGCGAGGTAGAAAATCCTGCTGCTTCAGAAATTCTTCGGAATTATATGTATGTCGATGACGTGTTGGCTGGCGCTCATACACTCTCTTCAGCTTTAAGGGCTAGAGATGAACTCATTAAAGTTCTTCAATCAGCTGGTTTCTCGCTCCGAAAATGGACAGCCAACAACGATTATTTATTAAAGGACCTCCCCCCGGATCATTTATTAGATGCAGAGTTTCTGAAACTGTCAGACTACAGCACCACTAAAACTTTAGGTTTGCGCTGGAATGCAGGAAGGGATCACTTCTATTTTCAATTAAAGACCTCTCCCGCTCGTAATTTGACCACAAAACGATCAGTATTATCCGAAATTGCCAAACTTTTTGACCCCGCCGGTTGGCTTGCCCCCAAAATCATCGTAGCGAAAATGATTATGCAGCAAATCTGGAGGGATGAGACAGACTGGGACGAGAATCTTAAACTGTCAACTCTTAATCAGTGGCAGGCGTTTTTAGATGACTATGTCAATATTGAACAAATCAAGATCCCCCGATTCGTTAACTTTGACCCCTCATTTTCTATTGAGGTACATGGATTCTGCGATGCTTCGGAAAAAGCTTATGCTGCTACCCTATACATACGAGCCGAAAACGCAGGCTATATCTCCTCTCATCTTTTAGTCGCCAGAACGAAAGTAGCTCCAGTCAAATTCGTTTCACTACCTAGAAAAGAACTCTGTGGGGCAGAATTACTGGCTACAATGATCGAGTCCATTCAGTCTCAGCTTAATCTCAAAAACTACAGACTTTATTTATGGACTGATTCAACAATAGTCTTGGCATGGTTACAAAAACCCCCTAACCGGTGGAAAACCTTTGTTGAAAACAGAGTCTCCTCCATCATCGAAAAGGTGGGGAGTGAATCTTGGTCTCATGTTGAATCTAAACATAATCCCGCCGATCTGGCATCCCGTGGACTCACTGTATCACAACTTATGGCGAATGACTTATGGTGGCATGGTCCTTCATGGCTCAGACATCCACATAATCAATGGCCAAAACCTCTCTCATCGAGCTTTGTTACCGAGGAAGAGGTAAAATGCGTAAAAGTTCACTTTAATCAACTCCATAACACTGATATCCTAAAGACCTTTTCAGATTTCCCCACCGCCATGCGTATAATCTCTCATATATTCCGTTTTTATTACAAGTGTAACCGAAGATTACGAGATAAGCTGGTAACTGCTAACGAATTCACCCGCACGGAACTAGATCATGCGAAATCTCGCATGACATTGTCCTGTCAAAAGTTATACTTTGAAGATGAGTATGACGTATTATCTAAAGGTCTGCCAATCCCTCGGAAAAGTCATATTCTGACGCTAAATCCATTCCTGGACTCAGCTGGCATCATGCGAATCAATGGTCGCTTATCAAACTGCCCTACACTAACTTACAACGAGAGGTTCCCTATAATTCTGCCATATCATGGAGCTTACACTAGATTATTTTTGTCATATCTGCACAAATATTCGATCCACGGCCAAAATGCTCTCTTATATAGGCTTATGCGTATCTACTATTATGTCCCTAGACTGAAAGTTCTTATCAAAACCACTCTGTCAAATTGCCGAACGTGCGTAATCCAGAAACGACAGAAAAGTCAGCAGATAATGGCCGCTTTACCCCCTGAGCGGACCACGCTTTCCCGTCCATTTACGAACACGGGTCTCGATTTCGCAGGTCCTTTTGATATAAAAACGTATGCAGGTCGCGGATGTAAGATTACTAAGGGCTATGTAGTGATTTTCGTCTGTTTTGCAACGAAAGCCATACATCTGGAGGCTACAAGTGAAATTTCTACTCAGGCGTTTTTAGCTGCGTTTGCTAGATTTTTTTCTCGACGTGGTTCTCCAAATGCTATCTACTCGGATAATGGCACTGCATTTGTCGGTGCTTCGCATATATTGGACGCCGACAAATCGACATTTTTAGCACTTTTACGACGAAAACTTTTAGACGAACGTAGTTTTGCTTTGCTCGAATGGCATTTTATCCCGCCAGGCGCCCCTCACATGGGTGGTCTCTGGGAAGCTGGCGTCAAAAGCTTTAAAATGCACCTCAAACGAATTTCTCATAGTCAGAGTTTTACATTTGAAGAGTTTGGTACAATGTTAGCCCGAATCGAATCATGCCTAAATTCTAGGCCACTCTGCCCCGTCAGCGAAAACCCTGCAGATCTGTGTGCACTTACCCCAGGTCACTTTCTTATTGGAACTCCACTACTAGCACCCCCAGAACCTGATTTATCAGACCATACATTGACTTATGTCAATCGATGGCAAAAATTGAAAATACTCTCTCACCACTTTGCCCAAAGGTGGAAAGAAGAGTATCTTAAAGACCTCCACAAGCGTTTCAAGTGGAAACACCCCCAGCGTGATTACGCTATTGGCGACCTTGTCGTTATAAGGAAAGATAACGTACCCCCTAATCAATGGCGGCTTGGCCGCGTTGAAAAGGTTATCCGCGGAAGCGATAACAGAGTCAGAGTCGCCGAAATACGTACTACCAATGGCATCGTAACTAGGCCTATTGTTAAATTAGTTCTACTCCCCAATCCCGAACAACACTAATAATGCCTTTTATGTCTATTTACAGCCATCATGCCACGTCATCCTCGCAGAAACCAATCACCATTAGAAGAGACCAATTATAATCACAGGAAACGACATTCACGCCAACCATCTCATGATTGTCGCTTATGTAAAAAGGATCACCCGCTAAGAAAATGCCTTCTATTCAAAAAAATGAATGTCACAGACAAAATGATGATCGTAAAACGACATAGCTATTGTGAAAATTGTCTGGCCCATTCTCATTTGATAAAGCGCTGCCAAAACACTGATCGTTGTCGCCAATGTGGAGGCAAACATCACACCTTACTACATCGACATAAACGCCTACGTGAAGACAAACGTGCCTCTCGAGTTACAACACCGCCATCCAATTCCAGCCCATGTACCCCTATACTTATACCTACCGTTATCGTCAAAATGAAATTGGGTGACGATTGGTATAACGTGAGAGGAATTCTCAACCCATGCGTTGAAACAAGCTCGATAGCGGAATTTTTAATTAAACGTTACAAAATAGTAACACATGGTAGTAACTCTGATAAGTGGTGTAATCTGAAAATCAAGCCGCGTTTTGATGATACCCCGATGTTTGACCTGAAGGTTAAAGTTGTTGAGGATTTGCCCTACAAACAGCCAAAGGCCACAATAGACGAAAGAGTGGCTTCACTTTACACAAATTTGCGCCTTGCTGATCCACATTTTTATAAAGGCTTGGATGTTAATTTTACTCTTGGTGCTGATGTGTATCCTCGTTTGGTTAAACCGAATATTCAACCAGAAAGTGTGGGAACCCCTATGGCACAAGATACAGTTCTTGGCTGGACAATAATCGGCAGATTGGGCGTGTAAATGCAGGAGGCACTACTCATATTTATAGCTGTCTTGTACCGGCAAGCATAAAACATTATCCTTTTTTTTCTCTTAAATAATCAATTGAATTTAGACCTTTTACAAAATTATTGAAATTTAGAATATTACATACTATTTCATGAATTTTTCTTATTATTATGTGCTTGTTATTATATAACTAATCATTATTTTACCTGTATATATATATATATATATATTTCTTTTTACGGTTCCCTTGGGCTGCACTATAGCAAGGGGGCCGGGATGTTTAGACGTGAACTAAATTTATTACTTATTATTAATTATTGCTTAGTGCATTTATTTTTATATTATGAAGTATGCTACAAGATAAGAGAAATACCCTAAGTTCTCTCTCTTTTTATATTTTATCTGCTCTTATTTACTTAATATTGAATTTCTTATCTTTAACAACAGTTAGTTAGCAATTACATCTCGGTTAGCATAGTTCAAAAGGTGTGAATAAAGTAATAACATTTCAACTTCCCAATCATTCCCAGTGTTTTATTTAAAGCATAAATCAAAATAATTGGCCTGGGTGAAATAGTGAATTAATAATACAACCCCCCCCCCCCAAAAATAAGTAATAATAATTTTAATATAACTTTGGAAGAAGATTCCATGATGGAAGAAATTCCTAACAATCAGTTAGGTTATTATGTAAATTACTTCGAGGACGAAGTCTTTGAATTTTTAAATGATGATGTAGGTGATAAAGTGTTATTAGATTTTAAGGATGAATTTTGGTTCGATAGTGAGGGAGATCAAATCATTTTAGATATAAGTATTGAATAGTAATAATTTTAAGAAAAAAATATATAAAAAATTATTTTTTTTGTTGTTAAACTAAATATTTTGTTGGTTTTTTTATATTTTATTTTTCTCTATCTCTCTTTTTCTCTCTCTCTTTCTCCAATTTTCCAGTAAGAGTTTCTCTTAAAAAAGTTTTTTTTTTCTAAGTTGATTAATTTCAACTAAAATAAATAAATTATACACAATTTTCTATAAATTGACAGTTTAATAGCATTCTCTGCACATTTAAACAAGAAGATTTCAATGATGAGCACCAACACGAATTTAATATCAACTTTTAATCAGCTTAATATGAAACAAGTCCTAAGTGTTAAGGACATGGTGCCTAGAGAAGATCATCTTATTACTGGATCTGAGCGTACAACTACAAAACATGGAAATGCTATTATGTTGGAATTGGTCCAAGTGTACTGTACCTACCTCGAAGATTCAATGCCTAACTGATAAGGAGGTGGAAGACTTATCTACTGGGATGTATTTAATTTATAAAATTCCTATTAATAATGATAGGCCGCGCCTACCATGAAAAATTATTATAACTTTTATGAATTTTAATACTTTTAAATTCAAAAAATAAATAAATCTATATAAGTATATAGAAGTGAAACTCTGTGTGTGTGTGTTAGCTATAGACTCCGAAACTGTAAAACCGATCGGACTCAAACTTTGGCAAGTTGTTGTACACATACCAGGGAGTGTTTATGGGTGGAAAAAAGTGGGCGGGGCCACGCCCATAAAAAATTAGTTAGCATTTTAAGCTACTTGCACATGACCGATTTTTCTGAAATTTTGCACACATATCGAGCTTTCATGACTAAATAATTTCGTGATAAGAAAAGTGGGCGGGGCCACGCCCCTAAAAAAGTTTTAATTTTGAGTTACTTGCACTGGACCGATGTTTCTGAAACTTTGCACACATATTGCGCTGTCATGACTTTATAATTTCGTGATAAAAAAAGTGGGCGGGGCCACGCCCATAAAAAAAGGTTATAATTTTGAGGTACTTGCACTGGACCGATTTTCCTGAAACTTTGCACACATATTAAGCTGTCATGACTAAATAATTTTGTGATTAAAAAAGTGGGCAGTGCCACGCCCATAAGAAATAAATGATAGTTTTTAGCTCCTTGCACTAGATCGATTTGTCTGAAACTTTGCACACACATATTGAGCTGTCATGACTATATATTTAATTTCGTGATTAGAAAAGTGGGCAGTGCCACGCCCATAAAAAAAGTTTTAATTTTGAGTTACTTGCACTGGACCGATTTTCCTGAAACTTTGCACACATATTAAGCTGTCATGACTAAATAATTTCGTGATTAGAAAAGTAGGCAGTGCCACGCCCATAAGAAATAAGTGATAGTTTTTAGCTTCTTGCACTAGATCGATTTGTCTGAAACTTTGCACACACATTTTGAGATGTCATGACTATATAATTTCGTGATTAGAAAAGTGGGCAGGGCCACGCCCACAACAAAAGTTATAATTTTGAGGTACTTGCTCTGAACCGATTTTCGTGAAACTTTGCACACATATTGAGTTGTCATGACTATACAACTTCGTGATTAGAAAAGTGGGCAGTGCCACGCCCACTAAAAAAAGTTATAATTTTTAGCTTTTTGCACTTGATATTCAATTAAAAATCAGAATGCATTTTTATTCATTAAGGGGCGTAGCAACGCGCGCCGGGCTTTTCTAGTAAATATATAAATAAAAATTGATGTATTTGTTGTTTCTTTTATGGTTCTTTAAATTTGAATATACTAACGGCCATATGTATAAAAACTTATAACAGGCTTATAAGTCGTTTTTAAGCAAAATTCACTATTGTTGCATTCATAAACCATTAATAGACTTATAAACCTTTTATAAACCATTTATAAAATCAAAAATTTTATTGCTTGATTTACCCTTCTTTAAACCAAAAATAAGGCGACATTTCATGCAAATTTGCGTTAAAAAAATTTTTTAAAGAAATTTTGTTAAAAAATTTAAGAAAAAGCAATTGAAATATTACAATTGATTAGATTAACACATTTCGACATATAGATATGTAAGTGCAATTTATACAAAAGAAAATAATAAATTTAACAATTTTAAAATAAATAAAATTAAAAAATTATAATAGTGATGTAAGAAAAACGTAAACAAACTTTTAACCCGAATACTTTTCTTATTGTTATTAACAAAATAGGTAAATAATTAATATTTGTATTATAATTTTTGATCAAAATTTTTCATATACCAAAGTTATATACTTTTGATTTTTTCGATGTTGTTTTTGTGCTTTAATTTTATAAAAAATGTTACCTTTACTTGATACCCGGGTAAATCTTATAGTAGTTATAAACACCACTTAAAATAAAATGACAACTAAATATAAAAAGCGTTGCCATACATACTAATAAAATCACTACAAACATTTAATAACTATAAAAGGTTTATTGTACGTTTATAAATACAAATTCTTATTAGTGGTTTATAACACAAAAAGCGTTTAATAACTATTGTACACTATAACCATAAAATAACTACTTTTTATGCATATAGCCGTAAATATATAAAAGGTGATCATTAATAGTATATACACAGTCTCAAACATAATATTGATTTAGAGAGATGGACGCTATTGATGATTTTCTAAAAAAATTTGAAAATGTAATATTTGAAGAAGATTTAGAAATATTACATGCATTCAAGGAACAATCTTCTATCTATATATATAAAAGTGAAACTCTGTGTGTGTGTGTGTGTGTGTGTGTGTGTGTGTGTGTGTGTTAGCTATAGACTCCGAAACTGTAAAACCGATCGGACTCAAACTTTGGCAAGTTGTTGTACACATACCAGGGAGTGTTTATGGATGGAAAAAAGTGGGCGGGGCCACGCCCATAAAAATTAGTTATCAGTTTTAGCTACTTGCACTTGACCGATTTTTCTGAAATTTTGCACACATATCGAGCTGTCATGACTAAATAATTTTGTAATAAGAAAAGTGGGCGGGGCCACGCCCCTAAAAAAGTTTTAATTTTGAGGTACTTGCACTGGACCGATTTTTCTGAAACTTTGCACACATACTAAGCTGTCATAACCATATAATTTTATGTTTAGAAAAGTGGGCGGGGCCATGCCCATAAAAAATTAGTTATCAGTTTTAGCTGCTTGCACTGGACCGAATTTTCTGAAACTTTGCACACATATCGAGCTGTTATGACTAAATAATTTCGTGGTTAGAAAAGTGGGCGGGGCCACGCCCCAAAAAAAGTTTTAATTTTGAGGTACTTGCACTGGACCGGTTTTTATTGAAACTTTGCACACATACTAAGCTGTTATAACCATATAATTTCGTAATTGGAAAAGTGGGCAGGGCCACGCCCATAAAAAAGGTTATAACTTTGAGTTACTTGCACCAGACCGATTTTTCTGAAACTTTGCACACATATCGAGCTGTCATGACTAAATAATTTCGTGATTAGAAAAGTGGGCAGTGCCACGCCCATAAAAAATAGGTATCATTTTGAGGTACTTGCACTGGACCGATTCTTCTGAAACTTTGCATACATATCGAGCTGTCATGACTAAATAATTTCGTGATTAGAAAAGTGGGCAGGGACACGCCCATAAAAAAAATTTTAATTTTGAGGTACTTGCACTGGTCCGATTTTTCTGAAACTTTGCACACATATTGAGCTGTTATGACTTTACAATTTCGTGATTAGAAAAGTGGGCAATGCCACGCCCATAAAAAAATTAATATATTTAGGTTTTTGTACTTGATATTCAATTAAAATTCAGAATGCATTTTGATTCATTAAGGGGCGTAGCAACGCGCGCCGGGTTCGGCTAGTCTATAGATATAAAAGTGAAACTCTGTGTGTGTGTGTTAGCTATAGACTCCGAAACTGTAAAACCGATCGGGCTCAAACTTTGGTAAGTTTTTGTTCACATACCAGGGAGTGTTTATGGGTGGAAAAAAGTGGGTGGGGCCACGCCCATAAAAAATTAGTTATAATTTTAAGCTACTTAAACATGACCGATTTTTCTGAAACTTTGCACACATATCGAGCTCTCATGACTAAATAATTTCGTGATAAGAAAAGTTGTAATTTTGAGGTACTTGCACTGGACCGAATTTTCTGAAACTTTGCACACATATTAAGCTGACATGACTTTATAATTTCGTGATTAAAAAAGTGGGCAGGGCCACGCCCACAAAAAAAATTATCATTTTGAGGTTCTTGCATTGGACCGATTTTTCTGAAACTTTGCACACATATCGAGCTGTCATGACTAAATAATTTCGTGATTAGAAAAGTAGGCAGTGCCACGCCCATAAGAAATAAGTGATAGTTTTTAGCTTCTTGCACTAGATCGATTTGTCTGAAACTTTGCACACACATTTTGAGATGTCATGACTATATAATTTCGTGATTAGAAAAGTGGGCAGGGCCACGCCCATAACAAAAGTTATAATTTTGAGGTACTTGCTCTGAACCGATTTTCGTGAAACTTTGCACACATATTGAGTTGTCATGACTATACAACTTCGTGATTAGAAAAGTGGGCAGTGCCACGCCCATTAAAAAAAAGTTATAATTTTTAGCTTTTTGTACTTGATATTCAATTAAAAATCAGAATGTATTTTTATTCATTAAGGGGCGTAGCAACGCGCGCCGGGCTTTTCTAGTATTACAATATTGAAGCATTCAATAAACCTTGCCCTCACAATGATTCCGATGGAGACGTAGTTGGTATTTGTGGCTGTTACTTTTTCCATATGAGAAAAGAAAAAGTTTTGAAGATAATCGAAAAATATCAAAAATTAATTAAAATGTTGAAGCATAATGATAAAATTTAAATAAATTATTTGCTTTTAAAATTGTTAAATGTATAATAAAACAATTTATTTAGAAAAAAAAATCTCTTTTTCTTTTTTTATTTTCAAAACATATAAGATTCTTATGTATATTATTTATTTATTTATGTGTTTATATACTTATATATACTTACATGTACATATGTACTTAAATAATTTTATCATAAAGTTATGGCGTTAATAAAAAAAGTATTACTTTTAGTATTGATATTGAAAATATTTTTTTTTTTATAAAAAGGAGACTTTAGATAGTTTTATCATCAGTTTACATTTAACTTTCACTCATAATGGAAAACAAAACAAAAAAATTTGTTGCACTTGGCTTAGGAAGAAAACCACAAATATACGATGTGGTTTTTGAAATGGACTACTTTATTAATCTTAAACTAAAAATATCCTGTGGCTTTTCTACAACACTAGGATTGAAGCCTATGATATGGTTACATTATAAGGATAAGCATTTTATTGGACTTGATCGGGAACAGTGGTTACATCTCATGAGCTATAAAGAGTATATCCAGAAAACATTAAATCAACATGATTTTATTGTAAACCTTATTCAGAATGATTGTGAGAGAGATACTTTCTATAGTTTTAAGTATAAAAATGGTATATGTTACCTTATACTAAAACAAGATAAATATGAAATCAAAATTGATTCTAAAGGTAGGATCACACGATTGCCATAATGCACCAATTTCCAAAATTTTTTATATCCCAATTGTGTGATTGCACAATAAATTGGTTCATGTGACAATCGCGGGTAATATTGTGCTTGTTTTAACCAATCAAATGCAACTCTGGTGGGGCAACCGTGTGACCACTTTAAATACAACAGCGCGGCAATAAAAATGTCAAAAGTGTGCCAATATTTATTGTGTTCTTTAGCGGCAATCAAAGTTTACAATACGCGCCAACATTTTAATTTTTGTTTGCGTGCTTCAATTATTTGTGGTTTGTGATTAAAAAGTTTTTCTTTGCATGACTATACATTTTAATTACATAAATTTAAGCCAGTTAAGCTTTGCGTACCCCCAGCATATCTATTTTTCCTTATTAAGTGTGCACATTTCTTTTTGTAGGTATATTTCTACAAAACCATAAATAAATTTGTTTATACCAAATAAACACACAATATACAAAGAAGATGCAATTTTCTTTCTTTTTAAAAAACAAACCATTTTAAAGCACAAAAAAACAAAACAGACACAACAAAATAAGCTATCGTTGCCACAAGCAGGAACAATCGTGTGACGGGAATGCGGCGATTTTTGTCACTATAGCATTTTACGCCATCTTGCACCAATCAAATTTGTATAAAGTGAGGCAATCGTGTGATTACAAAGTATTTGATTGGAACAATCTCATTATTGTGCGCCAACTAAGCACAATAAAAATTGTGTCAGATTGGTGCATTTGCGGCAATCGTGTGATCCCACCTTAAGACTTGGAAATCATTAAATCGTATTGGAGTATTTCTTAAGCTCTGTACAGACGGTTGTCAGATTTTACTTTATTGCTACACCTAAACATATGCTAACAATGGAATGACAATGAAGAATTGCTTCCATAAGGTAAATTGTCAGTTCTGACGGTTGTAAGACTTTTGTCAGAAAAGCTGACAATTTCATTGGCAGATGTTGTTCTGACAATAACATTATCTGACGATGTTGTCCTACAAAAAATTGTAAGTTTAGACGGTTGTCAGATGACGGTATAAAAAAAATTGGCAGATCTGTTGTCAGAAATTGCTTTGGTCATGTTTTTTTACAATCTTAGATTCCGATAGCGTCTGGGGATCTAGAAAAGCTTTCACAAATTTAAAGATGGAATACTCTGTACCGTCCTCTTCATATTTACAATAATTTTTATTATTTTCATTTTGTTCTCCACTTATTGACACAAATCTAAACTGAAACAAGAAACACGCAAGAAAATTAACAATTTTTTTTTGCACAACAGCTGTTGCATTGAAAGAGCGTTTTGCAGTGATGCCATATGAAGATACATACTTAAAATTCCCACGTTTTTAAAAAAATCTCCTAAATTTTTCCTAGTATACAATTTATGTAAAAAAATTATGAAAATGGTTCAAATTCAAGATGGCCGTCATGACAGAATGGCGAACAAATTTGTATAATGAGTGAATTTTAGTTATTAAAAATTTATCTAATTTACCCCCTGCAATATTGGGATCAAATTAAAGGAACTGACAAGTAGAATACAGAATATCATGTATAACCTATAAAAATCAAGATGAACGCCATGACAAAATATCGAACAAATTTGTATACATAAGATGATTTTTGTAATTAAAAACTTACCGCCATCAATAGTGGTATCAAATGAAAGGGCTTGACCTGTAAAATACAGTAGGCTTAACAAAAATTCTTTATTTAAGATGGCGTCCAACACAAAAGGGCGAATTACATATTTGTAATTCAATATGGGTATTAAATAAAAGGGCTTGAATAGTAAAATAGATTACGCTATAAATCAATAAACATAATTATATTTTGATAATTAAAGTTTTACTCTCTACAATATTGGTATCAAATGAAAAGGCATAGTTAGCATGTATTATTTCGTATATGCAAGTATGTATGAACGTATAGAAGTCCGAGATTATGTAGTTTGTATATGTATGTATAGACGTCTATGATTATAGTGTTTATATATATTTATGCATATACTACAAACATATGTATGTATATTTTTGCTATCAACTTTTCTTTGTAAATTATGATAAAGTTAATATCTGCATAATTCAAGCGAGTGCTGGTGACATATATAGTAGATTAGTCATGGTCGAATATAACGTTCTTAATTGTTTTTATGTATAAATATAATAGAAAGTACAAGAAAATTCCTAAAAACAACATTCTATTCAACAATACTAAAAGCAACATTTTATACATCTGACATCACTAACTTGTATGACAATGACGCCATTGTCATATGCACAAAACTTGTACATCTGCCAATATAAAATTATCTGACAACATGTTTCAATGGTCTGACAATAACGATGAAGGTTGTTCAGACGATTGCAATATATCTGACAATATTGTTGTCAGGTTGCCGTCTATCAATGGTATGACAATGACTTTTCTGCCAACATTGTTATGCAAAAATTGCCAGTTCACACGATTGTAAGGTATTTGCTACCAATTTTTCACACAATATTGTACGATCTGACAACCGTGTGTACGAAGCTTTACTACAATTCTGTGTTGGAATACAATCCTAAGAAAACAGATTTTGCATTTTTATTATGAATATTTTAAACCAGCTTGATCTACTTTAAACAAAACTAGTATTCAATTTTGTGAAATGAAAGGAATAAATGAAAGAGATATTGAAATTGATTTAACACGACTATGTTTTGAATTTAGTAAAAAAATGCAAGCGAAAATTAAAAATGATGTTAAAATTCATAGACTATTATTAAGAATTGATAAGAAGTGAGAGGAAAATAAACTATAATAAAATAAAAAAAAATTTTAAAAAATGGGTTAACAATTTTAAGCATAAATGTCCACAATTAAAAGTGTTAATTTTTTTATATCTTTTAAAGTTGTATTTAGTATTATTTCCTAAATATTTTATTACTTCTAAAGGAGGTTGAAGATTACCAAAACTATCAAAATATTCTATATCTTCATTATCTTTGTAATAGGCTACCCAATGTGTGCCATCTCCTCTATTATCGTCCAAGTTGATAATTCCACACTCTTTTTGTGGACTTTGAGGAAGTTTATCTCTCATATAAACTCCTCTAAAATTGGGAATATGATTCTTTCCAAATACTTTTAAATCTACGTCTGTGAGAGGCCTGTTGGGTAGCTGTTTTATTAGTTTTTTGATATATTATAAAAAGTTCCATATCCGTTTTTATGTGGTTTGAGATATAAGCCTTTACCCATTGCTACTGCCTCTAAAGTTCTGTTATGACGCTTACTCTCTTCAAGTTGCTGTCTACCATTTTTAGCTGTTGTTATGGCTTTAGCAATTGATGATCCACCAGAAGCTAATGCACCTAGTGTACCGAGTGCAGTAAGTATGGGAACAAGAGGTATGAAGCCACCAAGTTTTGGTACTTTAATAATTCTTGGTATTTTAATATCGAACTTTCTTCCACGAAACGAATGTTGAATAACTTTTCTTGCAGTTTTTATAACATTTTTAATATCTTGAGGTTTTTGATTCTTTAAGACAACATTTGCTGCTTTAATTGCATTATTAAAAATATTTCGCTTATAGGGGCTTTACTTGTTGCATTTAACACCCATACCTAATTTTACTTTAGCTTTCATTGCGTTAGTAACAAAGAATGCGTTTAGTTTTTCTCCAATTGTACTATCTCTAGCTTTAACTCTTTTCCAAACTTTATCTGCTAGTTCTTTATCTGCTTGATGTCTTTTATTAATATCAGTATTCTGAGAATAAGCAATATCATGAATTCGACAAGCTGCATTCAGGGGATTAATTCCCTTATCTGCTCTTTCTAAACGCTTTTCAAGTTTTGTTCCAGGTCCACAGTATTGATAACCGGGTAGATGAAGTTCTACTGGTAGGGAATTAATTAATTTGTTTACTAGTCCTTTTCCGTGTACGGAATGTTTTCCACTGAATTTGTTATTTACATATACAATCATTTATATATGCTGCAGTTTTCTTTTACAGCATGTAATGTTTTATGCGTAGCAAAAAAAAAAAAAAATAAGCAATTACATATAAAATTATAGACATATATACTCTCAGTTATAAAGATGCGTTTAATAAGAGAACATAAAAATATTATCGTAAAAAATTTAGATTTTTTTGAAAATAAAAATGGGACTAAGCACAGCTGTCTATTACCAAATTCTATAAGAGCGCTTAAAGTAGGTCCATCTAATTGTGGAAAAACAAATGTAATGCTTAGCTTGATTGAAAGTCCTAAGGGATTAAAATTTAAAAATATATATTTATACTCAAAGTCATTACATCAACCAAAATATCAATATCTAAGAAAATTAGTTTCATCTGTAAAGGGCATGGGACTTTATACTTTTTCAGAAAATGAATATGTCGTACCACCTCAAGAAGCTAAATCAAATTCAATAATGATATTTGATGATGTTGCTTGTGAAAAACAAAATAATATAAGATCATACTTTTGTATGGGGAGACATAACAATATTGATTCCTTCTACTTATGCCAAACATATACACACATTCCAAAACATTTAATACGTGATAATGCAAATTTCATAATAATGTTTAAACAAGATGATTTAAATTTAAAGCATATTTATAATGATCACGTTGGCTATGATATGAGTCTTGATATGTTTTCTAAAATATGCAAAGAATTATGGAAAGAAAAACATGGATTCCTAGTAATAAGTAAAGACAATGAAATTCATAATGGACGTTATAGAAAAGGTTTTGATATATTCATTCAAGTTTAGTTTTAAATATTAACCTACCCATATCGGTCGTGTATACTCCTTAATATAATTAAAGCTGTTTAGATGTTATAAGATGCTGTTTAGCTGTTTTAAGGAGCTGTTTTAAGGAGTCGTTTAGCTATTATAAGGAGCTGTTTTAAAGAAGTTGATATTAGAAACAGTTAAGCTGTTCTATTAACCAGTTTAGTTTTTCCACAATTTAAATTAATTTGTTTTATTACAAAATTGTATAACTCTCATTTATAAATATGGAAAACGAAAATGTATTAAGGGAATTAGTGAGATCGAGAAAAATTTTGAAAAATAAATTTAAAAGCGTAAAACTTTGAGAAGCAGAAACATATAATCAATTAAAAAATATATTTAAACCATTGACAGAACCACTAAAAAAATTAGTTAAATTATCTAATGAGAATTCACTAAAGCCAACAACAACGACATTTAAGTACGACAAAATAAAAAATACAGAGGATAGCAGCATCGTTTCTAAGGAAGATATTTTGAAAGAAGGTCTTCTTAATACATCACTCGAAACAAGTGGAATAGACAAAGATAATAAATATAGTACCGATAAAGGCGATGACGATGAACTAAACAATGAATAATTTTATTCGCAATCATCAGATTGGGATTTTGATTTAACAAACTTGAATGAAAATAAAAATCTTGATAGTGTATTTGGACCACATAAAAGTGATAATGGTGATTGGAAATTTGGAAATTCAGATTTGAATCTAAGTAATGACAAAATAATAATAGCAAATAAGTCTTGGGCCTTAACACTTGGTTTATACTCATTACTATTTCATAGAAAACCAGAGCAATATGACTTATCAGAATTAGAAATATATAAACAAATTTTACTTGAAACAAACGCACATAGACGAAACTATGATCCAAACAATCAACTTAAAGGTAATAGAGGTTATAAATATAAAAAGATTATACACAAACTATTTCCTACTACTACTCACATTGGTAAAGGTTTAATGAATATATGTAAGTCTCAAGAAACCCAACTATATATACTGGGACAATCCTAATGAGTTAAAAGATCGATTAAGGCTTTAAATAGCATCACAACATGCTGGTAAAAATAATCACACTAACGAAATAATATCAATAATTGAAGAATTAAAAGAAGCAAATATAATTAAGTAATAATAAAAAGACAAAAAAAATGACTATGGACAAATTTGGTCATTATAATAATCAAAATTTAAGTGGTGAAATAAGAAAGAAAAATTTCTTAATAAAAAATTTTGGTTATAAACTAGATGGAGGTAACTTAGACATCGAGAATAAAAGAATTAAAAATGTCGCAAGTTCTTTAGATGAGTATGATGTCGTCAGTAAATTATTTCTGCTATCTTGCATGAACCAAGCCGAAAACCAAATAAATAATTATTTAAGAAAGGAAATCAATGAAATTCATGAAAAAATTATGAAATTTAAACAAACGCTTGATGAACAAATAAAAAGTTGTGTTGATAAAATTAATAAAATTGAAAATTTAATACTCTCGTCAGTATCTATATGTATGCCAATAGATAACAACTCAGCTGAAAACAATCAAAGATATAAATACACATTAAATTAAAAAAAAAATGAGCTCAAAAAGAAAGTTAGTAAATAAACTTCATTTACAAGCACGAAAGAATTTCTTAAGGCGAAGAGTTATTACAAAGGGTATAGACGATCTCTGGCAAGCTGATTTGTTTGAAATGGGTAATTATTCAGCCAGCAACAATGGATATAAATCTATGTTAACAGTCATTGATATATTCTCAAAATATGCATGGGTTGAATCAATTAAATCGAAAACTGCTTTAGAAGTTGCAAAAGCCTTTCAAAAAATATTTAACTTGGGCCGTAAACCTAAGAATTTACAGACAGATGATGGTAAAGAATTTTTTAATAAGGAGTTTGGAGTGCTTATGCGAAAATATTCAATTAATCATTACTCTACATACAGCGTAATGAAAGCTTCAATTGTTGAACGCTTTAATAGAACATTAAAGGGTATGATGTGGAAAGAGTTTAGTAACAACGGAAGCTATAAATGGATACATATTTATAAGAGCTTAGTTAAAAAATATAATAATAAAAGACATAGAACAATAAAAATGGCACCGGTTCACGTTACAGCTAAAAATGAAAAACATCTACTAAATACTGTATATAGTAATATTAAAATTTTGAAACCATCACGTTTCAAAGTTGGAGATCATGTTCGAATTAGTAAATATAAATATATTTTTGAAAAAGGGTATACTTCCAACTGGACAACAGAAATATTTAAAATACGATCAATACAAAATACTTATCCCGTCACATTTATATTGGAAGACTATCAAGGAAATGTAATAAAAGGCGGTTTTTATAAAGAGGAGATACATCACACGCGTTATCCGAATACATTTTTAGTAGAAAAAGTATTAAAAACTAAAGGAAATAGAGCGTTTGATAAATGGTTGGGTTTCTCAAATCATCATAATTCTTGGATAATTAAAACTGAAATATTGTAAAAAAAAGAAAAAAAATAAATAAATAAATTATAAATCACTACAGCATTTTTCTTTTTATTTTTTATTTTTTTTTTTCATTAATATTTGAGAGTTCAATATGTCAATAACATTAGCATTAAGCGGAAAGTCTTCAATATTAACAGCAAAATATTTTCCACCGATACATCTTAACGATGATTATGAATTGTTATAAAGGAGACTTCACTGTATTCTTTAATATATACATAAGCTTAGCATACGTGAAATTTGTACTTGAATTGTTAATATTATATTGACATTTGAATTGTAATTTTCTCTGAAATAAACAGTCTCTTGAAATACTCTAAACATAACAGATTGGCGACGAGCGCAAAATTTCAATAATCGTGTGCGTAAGAAATGGGTAATGAAAATGATGTTTTAAAAGATATGTTGATCCAACAACAAGCTTGGACGACTAAGATGCTTACGGAACAGAAGCAATGGATGGAGGCTGTTTTAGGTGCTTCGCAAGCTGGACCCTCAAATGTACAAAGTGTGAGTGTGCCAACTTTTCATTCCTTTAATAAAGAGATTCAGCCATGGGATTCATATGTAGAACAACTGGAACAACATTTTGCAGCTTAGTCTGTACAAAGTGCAGAAAAGAAAAAATCATTTTTTTAGCTTGGAGTGGTGAAGCAATATTTGAGTTGTTAAAAAATTTATTTGGTGGACAAAATTTGCAAAATAAAACTTATGATGAGTTAAAAGAAAAATTAACGGAACATTTTTTGTCAAAAGTACATACTGTCGCTGCACGATACGAATTCCACAAGTTAGTCATGAAACCAAATCAAACATATAGAGAGTGGGTAGCTGAGCTGCGTGGAATTGCGCGAAACTGCAACTTTACTTGTAGTTTAAGCAGCTGCGCTAAGGAGTATACCGACGAGATGATACGTGACATGATAATTCTGCATACTCCACACGATCCCGTACGCATCTCTGCTATGCAAAAACTGCAGCCGACGCTAGCAGAAGTTCTACTGATTGCAGAATCATACGAAGCGACAACGAAAAGCGTACAATTGATAAAATAAAGAAGAGAGTGCAGAGGGTTTTTCGGATTTAAATTTAGTACATAAACAATTAATACCAAAGAATAACAAAAGAAAAGAATATAAATAAGTCATGTACTGGTTGCGATTTTAACCAAATTTCTAATTTTGACCAAATTTCTCGCAAATTTCAGCACACATAAATCAACTTCGTAAAAAGAATGCCAAATTTATCTGGGGAAAAGAACAAGAGGCAGCTTTTGAGACTCTAAAGAACCATATCGTACATGCTGCAGAGTTGGCCCATTTTCAAGAACAGTTGTCTAATATCCTGGCAACTGATTCCTCTTCCCATGGGCTAGGTGCCGTCATTTCTCATTTGCTTTCCGATGGAACAGAGCAGCCAATAGCATTTGCCTCGAAAACTTTTGACGTACACCAGCAGAAATATAGTTAAATTGAAAAAGAGGCATTAGCCATTATTTCTGGAGTGCAACGTTTTCACATTTATTTGTATGGACGAAAGTTTATACTCCTAACGGATCATAAGCCTTTCGAAATTAAGTACAGAAGCAGCACAGAAAATGCTAATGCGGATGCATTGTCGCGTCTACTGATTGGACCTGACCCTGAGTTCGATAACAACGAGTATTGCAATTCGATAATAGAAGTCAAAACACCAATAAATATTGATACTCTCAAAGAACCTACTATTAAAGATCCCATACTAAGCAAGGTAAAACTATACGTGGAAAAGGGATGGCCTACGTCCATCGGGACTGAAGAACAATTTTTAATCCCCTATTTTAACAAAAAATTCAGTCTAATAGTCAAAAATGACGTCATATTTTGGGAGTCATCAAATTGTTCTCGCGTTGTAATACCAAAAATAATTCAAAAAGAAGTGTTAAATCTATTACACGAAGGTCATTGGGGAATCATAAAAATGAAAAGATTGGCTAGACAACATTGTTGGTGGGTAGGCATGGATAAAGAGATAGAAAGAATGGCATTAGCATGTGAAAATTCTAGTTTACATAGTGCAAGTCCAACGCAAGAGTACAGCAGCTGGCCCTCCGCGATACGTCCGTGGCAAAGAGTTCATATTGATTTTGCTGGTCCCATTTTCGGTAGCATGTGGCTAATTTGTGTTGATGCATTTCGCAGTTTCCTTTTATTTGTCAGATGTCATCGACAACGTCTTCAGCTACTATATGGTTGTTATCCACAATTTTTTCTACTAAAGGTTTGACAGCAACCTTAGTAAGTGATAACGGTCCTCAACTTACATCTGAACATTTTAAACAATTTTGCTCAACTAACGGTATACAACATTTAACAACAGCTCCTTTTCACCCCGCCTCCAATGGGTTAGCTGAACGTTTTGTACGTACATTTAAAACATCAGTAGCCAAGAACATTGAAGATGGATTAGCTGTTAAAGAGGCTGTGTTGAAATATCTATCAACTTATCGCAATATATCAAATTCGGAAGGAAAAACTCCACCTGAATTACTTCACGGCCGTAAAATACGAACACTGTTAACTCAAATGCAAAGAAAACCTCCAAAACAAGAGCTTGACACTGAAGAAAAGAGTACCAAATACAAAGTTAATGATCCTGTTTTTATTCGTAATTTTTTGAGAGGAGAAAAGTGGATTAAAGGAAGAATTGAAAAGGTCATAGGAAAAATGGTGTACATAGTAAAAACAGATTTTCGTAGTTATAAAAGACATCAAAACCAACTAAAGCCTACAACTATTACAAACGAAACAATGAATCCTTTTTTACATCCAGTAAAAGGTTGTATAGATGACGGAACCAGCATCCAAGAGAGGGCAAGTCAACGGGAGTCACCTGAGAGAAACTCTACTCCACCTCTAGCGATAGAACCAGAACTAAGAAGAAGTTAGAGAACTCGCACTGCTGTGGCTCGTTTCAACCCTGACGACTTTCGGAAAAAGAAGGAGGGATAATGTTATAAAGGAGACTTCACTGTATTCTTTAATATATACATAAGCTTAGCATTCGTGAAATTTGTACTTGAATTGTTAATATTATATTGACATTTGAATTGTAATTTTCTCTGAAATAAACAGTCTCTTGAAATATATTCATATAATTCTGTTCCTAACGTAGACTATGATAATAATCTTTTTCATATAGGAGATAAAGTAATTGAAATTCCTATAGGATCCTATGAGTTACAAGATATTGCTGACTATATAACTACAGAATATAAATCACAAGACTTTAATAAATCAATTGTAATTGAAGCTAATAATAATACTTTACAAGTTGAAATAACCTCATCACACGACAAAATTTTCTTTGATCAGTATCGATCTATTGGTAGTTTATTTGGATTTGATAAAACAACTTTGAATTCTGGTATAAACCACTTATCGAATCAGCCAGTAAATATATTAAAATTAAATGCTATTCAAATTAAATGCAATATTATAACAGGAGCGTATATGAATAACTCTCCTGCACATATACTTCACGAGTTTGCCTTGGATGTTCCTCCAGGCTATAAATTAGACGTAATCCCTAAAAATCCGATTTATTTGCAAGTAAACGTCAAACAACTAACACATCTTACGATTTGGATTGTTGATCAAGAAGGTCGTTTAATTAATTTCAGAGGTGAAGAAATAACACTCAGACTACATCTGAGACTAAAGAAAATATGATAATTTATAATAAATCTAAACAGAACAAAATAGATAAGGACGCATACACAAAAACCGTTAAAGCTATAAAACCAAAGTTAACAGAAAAAAATAAAGAGTTTTTGAATTTACTTAAGTTAAAAGTAAGAAAGAATGTCTGATATACTCAATGTTATGGAAAACCCGTTTTCAGATGAAAACATAATTAAAAAAGATTATCATAGTTATTTACCTTGTCATATAAAAATAATGATGAAATTCGAATTACACTACAAAATTAAGACTTGTATGTTCTTCCTTCAGAAAGCTACTTATATATAGAAGGAAATATAAAGAATACTAAAGGCGAATAGTCTACAAATATTAGACTAAGAAATAATTGTGTAGCATACTTATTTGATGAAATACGTTATGAAATCAATGGTATTGAAATTGATAGAACTCGATACTTGGGAACATCTAGTACACTTAAGAATTATATTTCATTAAATGAATTTGAAAGCAATATGATGAGAAATGCTGGATGGTCTATTTCTGAAGACTTATCTATTCAAAAGTTTAATTTTTATATCCCCCTAAAACTTTTAATGGGGTTTGCAGAGGATTTTAATAAAATAATATTAAATAGCAAACATGAACTAATTCTTTTACGAAGTTCAAGTGATGCACATGTATATTACTCAACAGATGTAAACAAAAAACCTCAATTGACAATTACAAATATTACATGGAGAATTCCACATGTTCACTTATCAGATTCTAGAAAAATTCAAATAATGAAGATTATAAAGGATGGAACTTCTTTACCTATTGCATTTCGCAGTTGGGACTGTTATTTAAATCCTACATTTTCTGGTGGAATAAATCATTATTGGAATGTTAAAATGTCAATTAATAGAGAAAGACCACGTTTTTTAATATTTGTTTTGGAAAATAACAATAAATATATTCATTCCGATTTAAAAAATATTAAAGTACACTTGAATTCAGATGTATACCCATATGATGATTTAAACTTAAAATTTAAGGAGAATCGTTGTGCTATTTTGTATGACATGTATGCAAAATTTCAACAAAATTACTATATGAGGGAAGCACAACCACTACTTTCCTGTGAACAATTTAAAAATATTCCAATTGCTGTTATTGATGTTAGCTATCAAAATGAGATGATTAAAAGCGGACCTATTGATGTTAAAACTGAGTTTGAAACTGGTACTCCAATTCCTCCAAATACCAATGCATACTGCTTAATCTTATTAACCTATCTAATTCTAACTGAAAATTACCACTATTTAATTGTAATATTTGATTTATTAATACGTTAAAATCTAAGTCATTATTATCATTATCTTGTTGTTCTATTTCACTTATAAGCCTACCTAATTCTAAATCACCGTCACCACTATCTAATCGGTGATGATGCCAGGCATATATATTTATACCATTATTCATAATCTTACGTTTAGTATCATTAAAACTTAAAGCTACCTTATTTACTTCATTAGTTAAAATAGTGTGTAGTTTAGAAGTAAATGTATACATACATGCTCCAACAATTTCCATAGTAAATAAAACATTCCTATAAATATCTATATTATAATTATTTACAATACATTTCTTCACTCCCTTACCTTTTTTAATATCATTCTCGCCTTTAACTGTATACGAGTAAACTTTAGGTGCCAAACCAACAAATTCTGTAATGAATTTACCCTCACTTTCATCTTTCATCATACCTAGAACTTTTTTATTTACAAGAGAAAAATTGAATTGATTATTTTCTGAGTATTATGAAGTATTAAATCGATCTTTTATATCCGCTCGAATATCAATCATTCGTTTAAATAGAATATATAAAGGAGTCTGTATCCATGTATGAATAATGAAAATCATACATTTTCCATTTCTATTCTCTAGGACACAAAAACCTAAATAAATCGGCTTGTTATAATGTGTGAGGGTTTTATTCATTTGTATTGCCCATAGTGTGTCAGTAAATTGAGAAATGCTATGAAAATAGGGTTTGGATATAAGTTCACCCACTCCTCAATGATTGCGGTTAGTACGACCCCATTCGGTTACCAAGCGAACATCTTCTCTTTTGTCAACATTTTCCATGGTCTTTCTATATACTGAATTATTAAGTAATTTATAAAAATCTTTTTCAAATGAATTAGTTGCATTTGTTCTATATTCAGTATTCAAATCAATATATGTCTTTAACCATGGTTTTTGTTTAAATTGAAGTATTCGATTAATCTTTTCTAAAACTAATCCATTATTCAAACATTGCTCTAATGTTTTATAGTGTATTATATACTTAGATTTATTGGATAAATCTGCTACCAATTTTTCATGCTGACTTTCACCAATTACTTTATTTTCAACACAAAATGGTAAGTCATTATGACGATCATGGACACTGAATGTATAAGATAAATCCACTTCGTAAATGTAACCGACTTCGGAATTCGATGGAATATCTTTTGGATGAATGAAATCGTTAGTCCAAGCAAAACCACCATAAGGAAGGGATTCAGACATAGCCCAACCATAGAGGTTATTTGCATCTAAATACATAATATATTCAGAGGGTTTTGTTTGATCATAATTACTTAAATACTTGTGGTTTGCTTTACTATATCTTTTACTACATTGAGTAAGACCACCTCGAATACCGAGAAATCGTTAGTCCAAGCAAAACCACCATAAGGAAGAGATTCAGACATAGCCCAACCATAGAGGTTATTTGCATCTAAATACATAATATATTCAGAGGGTTTTGTTTGATCATAATTACTTAAATACTTGTGGTTTGCTTTACTATATCTCTTACTACATTGAGTAAGACCACCTCGAATACCGCGTTTAATAAAATTATACATTTCTAAATCTGTTAACACTTCTAGTTCAATTTTTGTATATTTTAGCATTGCATCCCATGATAGACCTGGTGCAGTATAATAATGGGCAGGGTCTAAATTATAAATTCTTTTACAAACTTTCCTAAAATTTTCAAAAACATCAGTAAGCAATATTACGTCAGTCTTCAAGTATAATTCCATATAATCTCTAATAGTATTGCAATTAAATTTTTTTTTAAATTTAAATTTTTCGGAAAATATTTACGTACTGTTTTTAAATTATCTATAAGAGTCTAAAAACCTTAGTTCAACTTTTTTTTGAGACTTTTCGTATTTGATATACTCAAGTTGTTTTTCAATTGCAGTTATGGGAATATTTTGCTGTAATTTTTTTAAACGCAACTCTTCTAAGAAAATTTGAATTTCGTCATCACTGTATACACGTATTGTGTGAGATAGTGAAATATATAGCTCTTTGTTTATTGGAATAATTTTTGTCTCTCCTTCAATACTTAAGAGGTCTTTAACAAACAAATGACAATCATACGAAGAAAGTTATGAAAAAAAATTGGAATAAAATTAGGGACTTTATAATTTAAAATACATGAACTATGAGCAGGTCCTCTATACTTTCCCGATAGATGACAATGATCTCTTACGGTTGACTCATCGCCTAAAGACTTACTACATATGTGGCAGTCTCTTGCATTCATGAAATTTTCTTCTTCTAAGGAAGTTAAAGGTTGCATTGAAGTAATTTTCTCATAATGTTTTTTATAAATGTCTTTACATTCTGTTATTAAACTACTAATAAAATGTTTTCCAACATTTATACTACTATTACTATTGCTAAATATACTAAATCTATTAAAATTATTATTAAAATTACATTTTATGTTAAATGCATATGCGCACGGAATATGTTTTTTAATAATAAATATTAGAGCTACCTTCGTTACTATATACATCTTGAAGTATACAGTGTATACTATACACTCAAAGTCTGCATATACTATGAATGGTACTTCCATTTGCCTCTCGTGATGTATATAACTTAGTATGGCCATTTCCCCTTCAGGCATTTTGGCGATGCATCATCCACATTCTTTTTCCTTATGCGTCGCCATCCTTTCAGGATAACTTGTATGATAAAGACATACATTACAAAATAGTGTTGCACCGTTGTGTAAGGATGACTGTGCTGATAATAGTCTAAAAAAAATTTTTTTTTAAGGAAAAAAAGGGAAATAAATATATATGATTCAAGAGAATAATTTTTATAATGATATTCGAGGATTCAAATATCAGTTTGATACTTAATCATTCCCAAAACTTTTTTTTGTTCTTCTAATTACCTTGAAATATTTTTTATTAATATGTAGTGATGGTTTATTCCGTTGTCGGATTCCAGCAACATTAGATTTATATGTATCTGCTTTTCGTTGTCAGTAATATAATATGGTCCAATTACGGTTTTTAATTTTTTATTATATCCAAACACATTAACACTGATGTCGTTATTATTTCTTTCAAACAACTTCATTTCCTTTATATCTGTTGGAAAGTTCATTGAAGAAAAGTCCAAAACTCGTCCACATTGTAGTGTAATTAGATTTTTAGATATATTATCAATGCCATATAAAGAAGTTCTGCAGGTGTTGAGATTACTTCCAGTATAAAACGATGCTATTATACACCACTTAAAGCATAATACATCGTTGTTTTTTATATTTATACATGCCCGTTTCCATGAAAGTTCTGGTGGAGTTGGTACGTACTGTGAACCATTAATTGGAGACGCTTTATTTATGTTTATATCTAGCCATTTAATTTGTAGAAGCGTCCAGCCGGAATCTCGTTCATGAAATTCAGACATCTTCTCTTTAACTGCTTCTATTTGAAGTTCTAAAGCAGCATCGATGTCACCTGATCTAGACAATCGTATCATTTTAGTGATATGAAACATATCCGTTTCCGGTTTTAGCGGGTGTGCTGGCAATTTATACCGGGCTGTCAACTCTATGTTGAACTTTATCATGATATTTATCCTCTGTTAAACTGGTATTTAAAAGCTTTTGCAA
The DNA here is from genome assembly GCA_941918925.1 of Phyto melanocephala. Classification (NCBI taxonomy): domain Eukaryota; kingdom Metazoa; phylum Arthropoda; class Insecta; order Diptera; family Rhinophoridae; genus Phyto; species Phyto melanocephala. The sequence goes on from OW799233.1 coordinate 71,608,118, forward strand.
AATATTAAATCTCTCTTTCAAATATTTTTCTATATCAAGTTCCGTATCTCGTTTTGAGAATCTGTAAGTTTGGAGACGACACACAGAGGAGTATTTGGCCTGAAAAATTGGCCAAAATTATTAAACGTGTTTTTTTAATTAAAAGTTCTAGTTTTTTGATAGTTTTAGGTGTAGTATGATATAAGAAATCTAGTGGCAGATTTTAAAAAAATTACACTGCGCAACAAAAGTACACTGCACAAAAAAAAATTTTTTTGTCTCTGCTAGAAATAAAAGTATGTGGACTATATTGATTTTGATGCCCTTAATTCAAATCTGTTTTCCGTTTTTCTCTAGTAAGTAAGGATTTTCTGTTAAAGGCGTGGCATATTTCACTGTCTAAATCGTTGGGTTGCCTAATATATTTTGTCGTAACTTGAAAACGAATTCTCCGGTTTTAATAGCAGGAGGATCAGAAGATGCTTCGAAAAATTCTGCTTAAACTAACCAAACACTATTTCGGAGTTATTAAAAATGTAATGGCGAAAAACAAAATTTTTTCCTGCTAAGTTCGTCAAATTTTTTGTTTTCAAAATGCCATAATGCCAATGTTTAAACTCATTCTTAACAGACTGTAAATATGTACATGCATACATATTATGATTTACGGTCTAATAAAAAAATTTTTTTTAAATTGTAAGGCTCTTATGAAACATTTTTTTTTTATGAAAAAAGGCTTTATTATATTTACTTTATATTATTAATACTTAATATACGGAAAAGTTAAACAAATAAAAATTCCTTAATCATTATTATGTCGTATGTATATCCTTATTAGCTGCATCATCGGTGTCAGGAAGAAGATGTGTGAAGGTTTCTGATGAAAAAAATTTTTTTAATTACCCGTTCTGTTTGCGTACTGCTGCTTATAAAAGGGTCACTGCTAAAAAACCTATTCAAGACATCTCGATTTCTATCGCTTCTGCTGAACTTCCTCGTATAACTCGTACGATATAATCGTAAGTGCTTGTTTCTGTCCTCGGCAGCTTCTTCTGACAATTGAATGGTAGCCTGATACCTGGGTGCCCATGTATTTTTATGCACCTATATTTATTTTTTGTAAACTTATTTTTGTGATAAATGCTTTTAATAATTATTCTTATTAGGTAGGGTATATATTTTTTTAACATATAATGTTTTGTAGAGCAGGTATATAAAAATATCCTTTATGGGGATGCGTGGGACATTCCCTTATAACTATTATCGATAATAAAGAATTTTTCAAATTTATATTTTTCAAAATAATGGCGCAAACTTGCGCAAACTTTTTTTTTTTTGTTTCTAAAATTAGAGATTCCAAATTTTATTGTGGTATTGAACATAATTCGTAGAGATGCTAACCTCACTTTCAAAAACCTCTTCTTTTTCTTTTTTTTGCAAAAAAAAGTTTATAATATTTTTTTTTAACCTTTGGACGAATTGTTTCAGCATTTTTAAATAACTTTTGATCAGACCTTTCAGCGAAAAAAAAATCATTGTTAAACCTTTATTCGTTTAGCCGTAAAAAAAATATCATAAAAACATCCAGAAACCGAAAAAAACATTTAAATCTCATATAATTTTCTTCACTTTCCTGACTTTAGCAAGGTCTCAGAGCTACAAATCGCAACTAAAAGTCTTCAAAATTTACAATATAATGTAAAATATTATTGTCTGTCGGGCTGCGTACTTAGTTTTTAATATTTCTTAAAATTCAGTTTTGCCTTTTTGGCCAGCTTTTCAGGTCTAATGTGCGACATTTAAACATACTCTTAATTAACTGAACTTGGTTTCCAACAGATTTAAGAACATTCAACTTATGTTCATCCTTCATACAATGATTAAACCATTGTATAGGATCTATGTTTACATTGCATTCCCCACAAAATATTTTTTCGGAACATATTTTCTTGTTTTCTACACCCGTAATTGAATATTGTAACTTACGTTTACTTGCAGCTGAAGTTGATGCTATGGCATCATCGTTGTCTAGTGTTGCTGGCACAGGTAGTTGATGATTTTTTTAATGTCCTTTTAATTCCTTACTTGTTAAGGACACATGACCACAAATAGTGCAAGGCACATGTATCCTCATATGTTGTTTTAAATTTCCTTTACAGGGAAAACTATTTTCACAAATATGACACACAATTTTGGAAGAAAACATTGTTATTGTTTAATTGTTAATTATTTTCTTTTTTCAATACTTTATTATTCACAAAAAAAAGAACACAGAAATTATTGTATGAAAATTAATAACTTTATAAATTGGAGAAACACTATTGACTAAAATATTTGGTTATTAACCAAAACTATTTATATTATTTTGTCTTCACACTCTACACCATAACTTTTATTGTTTATGTAATACCTAAGTACATCACTACACTTCTAACTCCATTACTATAAGTAGAGTCAAAGATACCAATCTCTGTCTCTTTTTCTCTTTGTGTGCCTACATGTTTGTATTCAATACACACGCTTGTTAGATTAAGAAAACACAGTACACCAACAAGAATGCTTATCAATTATCCTTACCAATTTATATACGTCTGTCTGTCTGACTTCCCTATAGCTCTATGTGTCTGTTTGCGGCACATACTTGTTAAATCTAGAAATCAAACATTTCTAACCACGAAACGATCATTACATCAAACAAACAAAAAAAATTAACTCAATTTACACATATATTACCGCACGTGGTATTCCTTTTTTATACTCTTCACCTGTGGTGCACAAGGGTATATATAGCTTTGTCATTCCGTTTGTAATTTCTACAATTTTCATTTCCGACCCCATAAAGTATATATTTTCTGAAAGCCTATGAATAGAGGAGTCGATTAAGCCCTGACCGTCTGTCTGTCTGCCCGCCTGTCCGTGTGTTGGTTGAAATCAACTTTTAGAAACAACTATATATTCCTTAGATCTGTGTATGGTATCAAACTCTTGGAAATATCCAGGAATGAATCGCTATTGAAATTCAGCACAATCGCCCCATAACTTTCTGAGATATGAGCCAAAAACCACGACCACCTCGTTTTTTTACACAATTACAACAACAACATACTTATATACATACATGCAAAAAACATGCCAAAAAATATATTAAAAATAAAAAAAAAAATAATAAAAAAAATTACAAAAAAAAAATTAAAAAAAAATTTTTTAAAAATTTTTGTAAAAAAATTTAAAAAAACATATAAAAAAAAATAAAATATAAATAATAGCTTAAATAAAATAAGATAAAATTTTTTTGGCTCAGCTGGGATTCGATGCCACATTTAGTCTAACCGTATATACTGGTTAGACTATGTACGTATTTTATATGAGATGAATGGTGATACAAACAATTGTTATTGCATGACTACACGTTGTGAAGGGTATATAAGATTCGGCACGGCCGAATATAGCACTCTTACTTGTTTTATTTATTGCCGCTGCTTAAATTTAAGGTTGCTTTAAACTATAATTTTCACACCCCTAAAATAATAATCCTTACTTAAAATATGTATGCTCTTGGAATACACAAGTACATCACTACACTTCTAACTCTATTCCTATAAGTAGATTCAAAGTGATCTGTATGTATGTTTTCAATTCACACGCTTGTTAGATTAGAAAACCCGCTACAACAACAAGAAATGCTTATCAACTATCCTTAACAATTTATGAATGTCACGTGACATTGTAAGGTGCACGGGCTATTGACAGGTGCTATTAACATCCAGGTCACGTACCATTAACCAGTGCAGGTGTTAATTAATATGCAGGTCACGTGCCATTGACAGGTGCAGGTGTTATTGACAGGTCACGAGCTATGATTTGTGGCTTTAACAGAAAATTGAGTTTGAACTCTCATTCCCTATCTACTTGTGTACAAAAAGGGATAAATATTTATAATTTATTTTTGAATTGAACTTTTTTGTAAGCATAAATTATTTTCTTTTATATAACTATACCACCTCTATTTGTGTTGTATAATTATTATTATTTTCTTAAATATTGTTAAATATTGATTTTAAGTACAATAACAATTTCTATGCATGATAGATTAAGTGTCATTATTACAACTTGCCTTTGGTTATAGGTAGGATTTTGTCTGCTCGATAAATAGCTTTGCATTATTACAACTTCCATTTTTTTTTTGTTATTATTAATATTTAATGAATAAAAAAATAATAAATTAAGGGTTTATAATGCAAAGCCATTTATCTGCTAAACAAAATCCTGCCTTTAGCTAACGGCAAGTTGTAATAATGGCCCTAAGTCTACTTAAAAATTGATAATTTGTCAATTACAATTGATATTTTTTGAGTTATAAGTAGTATTCCAAAAGTATTAATGGAATATTATTGTAATTTGAAGAAACAAATCAATTGAATTTATAGATAATTTATATTTAACTCGTAGTTTTTGAAATTCAATTACTAACTTCGAAATTATATTTATTATTTTTTAAATTTAATTAATAACTTTTGAAATATATTAGATAATTTTCAAAATTAAGTTTGAAAATATAGTGCATAGTTCTGAAATACAGTCAAAAATGTTAAAGCATGGGTAGTTTGTTTATTCAAACTAATATCAATATTAATATCGCAAAACGACGTTTAATGTGTGTTTTTGACCAAGTTGGTAACTTAAGATACTATTTGTAGTTCGACGCGATCTATATATGTATTGCATTTTAAAACAAATGCAATATTTTTTGTTCCATTCTCATAGTTTTGTATATGTGTTTTATGTTCTTTTTTTTACTTATTTTTAAAACATATGTGATGTATTAAAGTTAAGTCACCGTTATGTTCTCATAGTTTGTACATGTTTTTATGTTTCTTATTAACTTTTGTTAAATAAAAATGTGATGTTTTGAAGTAAAAGTTATATTATCAATAAATAAAAAAATGTACTGTTTTTTTTTAAAGTACTGTTTTTCCCCCTCAATGTACTTTTTTCACTTTTCAAATATGGCAACCCTAGATCGGCTACCTACATAGCTTTTCTGCTTTTATTTTTTGTGTAACATCAAATTGTATAGCATTGACACCTATTGTCACTGCCACCGGCACCATGGGAACATTAACAGACTGTCTACTCTGGTACAACTTTGGTGCACTGCTCTACAAAACCGGTGTTGTTGTGACAGGCAAAGCAGTATTTAGACATCAACTAATTTTTATATAGATTTACTAAAAAAAATTACAAAAAAATTAACAATTTAGAAAAAATAAATCTATATATGTATATAAAAGAGAAACGTGACTGAATGACTGACTGATTCATCATCGCACAGCCCAAACGCAAAGAGCTAGAGACAATCGGTTCCCCTTTCAATGTACAGCTCCACTAAAAAGGGATTTTTGGAAATTCGTACTTTAAGGGGATAAAAAAGGGTGAAAACGGGTAAAATCTTATATTTGTTAAACTAAAAATGATACAAATTAAATTCAAAAAGTGTTGTAATTTGCACAAAAAATAAGCTGACAGGTGTCTGACCTTTTTTTTGAATTTTCAAACCCTAAAGGGAAAAACGGGTAAAAACTTTAATTTGCTACTTTTTTGACACACTGCGTAACTTCCAAACACATAAAAGTTAGGAAAAAGGTTTAAATTTTTTTAAGTAATCCGCGAAAAAATATTAATAGGAATTCGGCATTTTTTTCAAATTCACATGTATAAGGGGTAAAAATTGTCCTTATTTTGGTAATTTGATAATTAGTATGTATTGCCTTATAGAATATGGACAAGTATTTAGGTGGCATTTTTGGAAACTTTTTTGGGGACAAAAAAGGTACCAAAAGGGGGAAAATTCCGAAAATGTATGAAATTCCTAATTGGACGGCCAATTTTCACAAAATTTTTTATTGGGATTTCACCAGATATAAAAAATTATGTAATTTAGTAAAAAATTAAACACATTCATAACAGGGTAGAAAGGGCAAAAATCGGGAAAAAAGTTTGGTACTTTTTAAAACATAATTTCTTTTATGCAAAAAAGAGTAGATATACTGACTTTAAATCATGTCTATTAAAATATTTTTTTGTTTCATAAAGATTTGAACATTTCAAACTTGGAAGTTAGAACTTGGACTAAAAATGTACTTTTTCGCATTTTTATGGTACTGTTTGTATTTTCTACGTTTATGAAGGTAGGATTGTACAATCAAGGACTTTTGAAGAAGGTACTTTTTTGAATTGTCATGGTACTTTTTGTATTTTTAACGTTTCGAAGCAAGAATTTCGAGATTAGTGACTATTGATACAAGGTAAGACTAAATATGTTGTGGGCGACCAAGAAGGTACTTTTCTAAATTTTAATGGGACTTTTTGTATTTCCTACTTTTATAAAGCTAATATAGTGAAATAAAGGATTGTTGATTCAATTTGGAAATGATATTGGAGACACAAAAAAGCCTTTTTGCATTTTTATTGTACTCTTTGTATTTTTACGTTTGTAAACATATTATAATAATATTATATTATTACTCTACTTTTTATTTTTCTAAGTATATTGAATCAGAGATAAAAATTTTCATAAATTGAACCAAAAATATTTAATAATTATAAATAGAACTTGAGTATTCAATAAATAGTAAGAACTGCGCTATCGAAGTAGCGAGTTGAATGCTAGTAAGTAATAAAATAAAAAATTCATGAATGCCAAAGAGCGATAAATAAATTTTACTATTAAAACTGTTCATTAAAAATAATCGGCCGATTGAACTAGGTTGTTTAAAACAAATACAACTCTTTACAATATATGTAAGTATTTCGTTCTTTTTTTCATAACTATTTGTATTGCAGATTGGACCATCATATGTACAATTACATATGAAATCTCCGTCAATGGGCCGTATAGAAGTTTTGCAAACAGTGACACCAATTGAACCTATGTTACAAAAAGTTGTTCATCGATTTTATGCACCAAGAATCTTGGGACCTTTCATGAAAATAGTAGTATTCGGTGAAAGTATTATGGTAACGTTTTTACATGTTATTCAAAACAATTTAAAAATTATAGTATTTTTTTACAGTTTGAACGCGATATGAATATGTGGAATCACAAGATGTTTCGAAAGCAGCCACAAATAGTTAAAGAAGAGATGTCCATTAAAATATTTCGCAATTGGTTTTCCCAATTCTATTCAGAAAATAGTCGACCATTTAGTGAAGCTTGTGACAGTCTTGATTGGTGAATATTCTTTGATATTAATTTTCAAGACGCACTGCGAAAAACACTTTCATACAGATTAACAGCTCTTTCTGTTAAAAGATATATTATATTTTTAATTTTATTCAAATTTTATTTAATTCATACTTATTTTAAATAATTTACTAAATTCTTCCGGATAAGCTCACACAATGTTTCAATATTATTTATTTGGTTTTTGGATTTATGCTAGTATATATGCAAGATCATCAGCAAACGTAAAACGGTTTAAGTTTTCATTCTTAAAAACACAATGAAAATTCAAAATAAAAAATAATAAAATAAGTAAAACTATAAAAAAACTAAAAAATTCCAACCAACAATTTTTTTCAATTTTATTTTTCTAACAAATTTTACATACATCATTTTTTCTGAAACAACCCAGTTGTTTTCGATTGGGTTGAGGACCAATGACTTAGGCGGGGAATTCTGCTGTTTCGATGTGTGGTATAACAACCAGTCTCGAACAACTTTTACGGTGCGCTTGGGGTCATTGCCCTGCTGGAAAAACCACTTATTAGAAGAAGGGTTTTAAAGCATGACTTCAAAGTTCAAGTTCTAATATGTTTTTATATTGATGGCGGTCCAAAACAAAACGACCCATCCTAGATGATGCCATAGCTTCCCAAACCATTACACTGCCTCCACAGTGTTTTACAGTAGGTATGACATTCTTTGGTCAAGAGCAGTATTAGGTTTTCTCCAAACTTTTGACTTGCTATAATTTCCAAAAATATTATATTTTTTTTATCCAAAATAAGTGGTTTTTTTGTACAGTTCCGCTTTTAAAACCATAACTATATAAAACATTTATTACTGTTCTGGATATAACAGTTACATTAGAAAATTTTCAAAGATGATCTGCCTCCTTTGGAGCACTTATTTTTTGATTTTGGTTCACTTCCTTTATAATACAGGCTGACTTCCAAAACGTTCGTATATAAAGTTTCTATACAGTATTGCTACTGTATTTAAATCACATTCATATGCAAAGTTTCAAAACACTGCAACAACTATAAAACCGATGCATTGTTTGCTTTCTTATTGCGTTAAAAATACTTGGCGGCGGCGTTTTGAAATGGTATACATTGTATAATTATTGTACTGCGGCGTTATGAAATATGATGCTTTGTTCAAACACAAAGCAATTGACGTTTTGGAAGCCAGCCACAGCTAACATCCCTTCTTGAAAGCTTTTTTGGTCACCCGGATAGTGGCTTTCTTTCGGTACTGTTGCTGTTTTCATAGTTTCTTAGAATTATTTAGGTTGTAACTCGAGCTTCAACAATGTTTGTAACTTAATAATAGTCCGGTCAAAATAAACATTTCAAATTGCATTAACTCGCAAAAAGCTGAAAATTGGCATAGACCTTCAGTTCACGAATACAAATAATATGTAAAAAGTCCCCGTTGATCCGATGCTTGCTAAAAAAGATATTCGAGGTCAAAGGTCAAAAATATAGGTTTTTTGCATTTTTTCGTAAACGGTAAATATATCGCGAAAATGATTAAAGTAAAAGTTGTAGATTATTAAATTTCCTACAAAAAACGTTCTTATACTTGTTTGCTACGACCCACCATTCCAGAGATATTCCCGTTTGAAATACTGGATTGGATGCCTACGCCGCCTGCATACAGAATTATACGTTAAAAAAATAATTTTTTTTGTTTGTTTCTGTTATACATTCAAAATTTAATCTATATGTACAGTCTACAGCTGGTATAACCTTGAGCGGCAGCTAGTTTCTACTCTATTGTTCGGACGGTGGTGGTTGAAAACCAGTTTTAATATATATATAAAGAACATACATATATAATATTTGTGCGTCAACTATATTTTTAGTGTTGAATGTTTCTTTGCATTGAAAGTACGTACTCGTTACTGCTGCTTTTTATCACGATTTGTATTGTTTAATAGTTTTTGACAAAAATGTCGAATTTGTGTTTTATTTGTAGTAAATCTTTGACTGAAGGTGACATTGTTGTTGTTGAACGTGGAATGAAAACTTTAATTGATTCAAGTGTTGAGAGAAATGATGGGTTTTTTGAATACCTAAGTAATAGTGAATCTGTAACCATTCATACGCAATGCCGAAAAATGTATACTCGTAAGAGTTCTATTGCTGCAGTTAAAAGGCAGCGTGATAAAGAACAAGCTAGTACATCTAAAATGTCTAAAATCAGTCCACCGCGTACTAGAGCGCAGCTAAGTGAACCTGATTTTAGTTTTAAAAACTATTGCTTTTTTTGCGGCAATAATGCAAGTGAAGAGGCTGAAAAAAAACAACCGCAAAAGTATAGGCGTAAAATCTGTAAAGTGTCTACATTAGAATTTAAAGAATCTATTATGAAGATAGCTCGAAGTCGTTCTGATGATACTGCAAAAAATGTTATTGCTCGCATTGAGTATGTATATGATTTAGTTGCTGCTGAGGCTAAGTACCATATTAATTGCTACAACTCCTTCTTGAGACCCACTACTGGGGTGAAAAGCTGTCGTCCTCAAAATGAAGCTATAAATTCTGCGATGGATAAAATATTTACATACATCGAAAATAGTGATGATTGCCAGTTTTCATTAGATGAATTAAAAAATTTGTGAAATTCCAACTATAGATAGCAGAACAATTAAGGCGTTTGAAGTTGAAGTATGGAAATAAAATTATTTTAACTGAAAAACCCGGAAAAGTAACATTTATTTGTTTTATCGATAATCAGCATCATATTCTTAACAAAGCTTGGTATGAAAATAAAAAGAATAAATAGAAGAAAACCAAGGAGTAAACGAAGACATTATAGTTGAAGTTGAGCTCGAAGACTATCAGTCAGATTAAAATTTTTTTTATTTCATATTGTATTTTTTAATAATAAAATAAAAATAAATAAAAAAAATAAATAAAAGTATAAGAACGTTTTTTGTAGGAAATTTAATAATCTACAACTTTTACTTTAACCATTTTCGCGATATATTTACCGTTTACGAAAGAAATGCAAAAAAACAATATTTTTGACCTTTGACCTCGAATATCTTTTTTAGCAAGCATCGGATAAACGGGGACTTTTCACATATTATTTGTATTCGAGAACTGAAGGTCTATGCCAATTTTCAGCTTTATGCGAGTTAATGCAAGGTTAGCCTTTTTTTGTGACTATAATAGTATTGCTTTTAAAACAACACAAATCTGTAAAACGGTTGTTTTCATTTCTTTCGTTTTCGTGTTCTAGATGATGCGAGGCTGTAGGTACAGCTAATTTTTATGTTTATCCCTAATAACTTCCAGCGAACTAATATTAAATAACTCTTTAAAAGCCTTAATAACTCATATAAAGTAAATCTCTGCAGCCTTATTCTGTAATTCGCTAAAGCTAAAACTCTATCGCTTAAAGTCTAAAAAATATATTTAGAGATATTTGGCTTCAAATAAAATTCTATAATTTATGCTAGGCGCACAATTGGGACGAACGACGAATTTTTAGTCGCGAATATTCGTCATCAAAAATAAAACATATTTGTGTCTATGAGAATGCATACAATTGTGGCGTCAGTCGAAGTTCGCTATACGCGGCGAACTCTGCATTAGATTTATTTCTATTTCTAACGCCGTCGAACGACGAACAAATTGATACAAGGTGACCATTTTTTTTTATTAAATTTGGGTTTACTTCTCAACTTTTTAAGAAAATAAAGTTAGTTTTTACTTTAATAATTGTTTTATTTTAAAACATTTAAAATAAGTATAAAAAAGATAAGTACAAAAATTTGTTTTTATTTGTGTTTTTGCAAATGTTTAAGTTTATTAAGTGATCTTTTTTTCATATGGTCACACTATTAGCTGTTATACACAAACAAAATTTTTATTATTGTTTAATGCACGTTTACTTATACGTAAAAAAGTTTTTATTATTACAGAAATTATATATATTGTTTTGTTGAGTTTCACAAAAAATTAAATTCTTCATTATTTTTGTTTTGTCTTTGCCCAAACAGTAAACAATTTTATCAACTATAAAAGAAGTTACTTTTTCGTCGTTGTTGTGCTTCACACGACGAATTTGCACAGCGAATTTTTACCGAAGAGTTCGTCGTGTTGGGCGAAATTCGTCGTTCGTCCCAATTGTGCGCCGAGCATTATATTGCTAAATTTGGCAATGTCTTAAAATTTATTTCGCCGCAATTTTAGCTAAAAGTATTATCGCTAAAATTTTCTAAAACATATAAGCGATTTCATCGCCAAAAAGAATTAAATTTTTAGCAACGAATCTTTTGTGGTGCTAAAATTTGAGTAAATATATACACTGCGTTTCACTTGAATAGCACACCGTACACATTGAAATTCTCCCCCAATACATCTTTGTATTTTTGTAGGAAATAAAAATAGCAGATTGTTTTTTACTTTGCATTTTTAGTGCTTTTTATAGCCTTTAATAAAAAATATTAAACGACTTTTTTAAATACAACTTAAAAACGGAAAATACTCAAAAAATAGCAAACAAATTCTGTTTCACTAGAACAGCACATGTCTTAATTAATGTGGATTAAATGACTATATATTAAGGCTTTTAATTTTTTTTATTTTTTTATAAGAATTAAAATTAAAAAATGGGTTGCTAGTAATGGCCCTTGTTCAGAATAACCTCGTATATCCTATTAGGCATTGACTCGTACAAATTTTTCAAATAAGTGAGAGAAATTGAAGCCCACGCTCGTTGAATGGCTTCAATAAGTTCGGATTTAGTTGAAAATTGTTTTCCGGACTCGTATTCTCTATTATATTAAGGTCCGGCGAGTATGGTGGCCAATTCAAAAGTGTGACATTTGTGACTCTATCCACGATTTGACCAAACAGGCAGTATGTATTGGGGCGTTGTCTTGTTGGAAAGTCCACATCAATGAACCAAAAAGATTTTCAAATGATGGGAAGGCCTTTTCTAGAACACCTTGATATGTTTTAGCGTTCATAGTGGAACTTAAGAACTGGAGCTCACATGCGCCATAATATGATATCGCACCCCACACCATAACTCTGCCGACTCGACTGTGTAATCGATCCAACTGATGACTCTGCTTCCTCAAATCGTGAAAATAATAATTGTATCCATCAGGGTCCTCCAAATTAAACTTCTTTTCATCAGAAAAAACAACGCGCTTCCACTCGTTGTTCCATGCCATGTTATCTCGCCAGAATTTCAACCGCATTTCTTTCCGTGCAGAGTTAAGTGGTGGTTTTTTCTTTAATTTGAGTCGTTTGAGGTGATTTGCTCCTGAAATACCACGCCATACAGTGGTCTTGCTAGCATGGATACCTACTTTAGCCTTAATTTTGTCCACAGAATCGTGCGAATTCGAAGCTTCTCTCAAAATGGCCCTCTTACCTGCGTCAGAGAGCACACCACTTACACGGCCTTTCATGTTTTTTCCATAGTTGGTCTCGTTTTGAATAAAATTAGATATAACTTTTCTACTTTTAGCAATTTTTTTTTGATTTTTCTGTAACGGAAAGACCACAATCTTTATATGTTTTGATTTTTATTTGTTCTTCGTTGGTTAAAGCTTTACCGCGACCCATTGTTACAGTAATTAAAACCAATTTGTTTGGAAAAGTTATACAAATTATTTATTTACTTCGCGGTCAATCAATTCACTTGTAAATCAAACTGAAACTGTAACGTGCTATTCAAGTGAAACAAAAAATACGCTTCATTTCTGAAAAATTTTAAATCAAAGCAACAAAAACAAATAACGGCATTTTTCCAGTGAACCAAATTTGATGACGAAAATAAAACAACAATAAGTTGAACAAAGTTAAGAATATTGATAGATAGCAAATAACAATAAAAATAAGCGAGTGTGCTATTCAAGTGAAACGCATTGTATCTTTGTTTATTGTTTTTTATGAAAACTTTATTTATTTTTACAAGAAAATGTAAGAAAAAAACAAAGAGGATAATAAATTACCTATGATTATTTGAGTTTTTTATGTCGCCGGTAAAACTCATCATATTGTTGTTATACATTTTTATATACATACTTATATATTTTTTTTGTTTAATTGGAAATTGTTATTTTCGTATATTTATTTTTTGGTAGGAATTATTTTTTTATGATTTTTATTAATTATTAAGTTAGTTTTTTAGGATATAAATAAAATACTTAAAACATAAATCATTTAGATCAATATTAAATCTAAAATATTTTTATTAAATCTGGCAAAAAATAATAAATAAGTGCATAAACAACAATTAATTCAGCAAAAAATAACTATTCATGCAAGGAAAACAATATTCAAAATATAACATTTAAAAAAATGTAAAAGCATCCAACGCATATGCTTTTAAGTGTTTCATCACACTTTATTTCCTACCAAATATAAACAAATACATGTTGCAATCTCATGTACATATATATTCCCATAATTTAAGGAATCGATGGCTTGGTGGATAATCACAAGATTCAACATATACTTATTTTGTTCAAATACATACTAGAGGTCTGCACAAATGATTTGGTAGCCAAATGAATGCTGTGTGTGTATTTGATATTATTATCAAATGTGTAAAAAAAATGAGAGCGAGTCATTCACACTCAATCATATTAAATGAGAGATCAACACAACACCGTTCATTAAAAAGTAAGTCACACACACTTACACTAATTGTGTGTGTTTCTCTATTATTGTTTATTGTTTGATGAACTCAAATTCATACATATTACAATAAAAAAACCTGAGCGAAGTTAAAAATCACACTAATCATTCGTGTGTTTCTTGACTTTCTTATTTTGTTAAGTGAAGAGGAAAATTAAAATTTTAACAAAAAAAGTAATCAAATGAAATGGTTGTAATAAATGTATTTTTTATATGCAAAAACAAAAACAATAATAATATTATAGAAAAAAATTTACAATATGACAAAACCAGTATACAAAGGCAATAATTCTTAAGCACTTACTACACTATATTTTTATTCATTGATGATATGTATAGAATTGATAGAAACAAACAGTAAAAAATGTAAAAAAAAATAGTAAAATTGTTCAACTTAAAATTGACATTTTAAGCTTAAAATATTAAAAGTGTTGCTGAATCAGCGGTTTATGGCAAATTCAGCGACTAACCGCTTTTTTGTTTGTTTTATTTTTATGTTTCTCAAAAACGTTGACAACATTTAATAAAATAAACAAAACAATAACAAAAAAAAAACATGTAACAGAGCTATATTTGGCCGTGCCGAATCTTATATACCTTTCACAACGTGTAGTCATGCAATAACAATTGTTTGTATCACCATTCATCTCATATAAAATACGTACATGCATGTAAAAAACATACATATAAAAACATACCATTGTAAAATTATAATTGAGCTTACGTATGTTAGTTTCTAAAATAAAAATTTAAAAAAAATAAAAACAAATGTATTAAAAACAAACAAAAATTGCAGAAAAAAATTAAGAAAAAATATTTAAAAAAATTAAAAAAAAAAATAATAAAAATATAAATAATATATGTCTACATTTACATTTACCGTTTAAAAGGAAATGTGCCGTCGATAATTCAGATATAGAAATTACAAAACATTTTAAGGAGAAATTGCTGTATTATTTGGAAAATGTCGTATTAAACAACTTGACAATATTTCACAAAATTGGGCTATTTCTCTTCCCACCTTTGAATAAAATGGTTCAATTTAGTGAAGACGAGCAGACCGAAATCAGAAATGAGTGTAAACGTACAATGAGAAAGTTTTTGGAAGAAGTTGTTGAACCTCAAACTCAAAGCGGGGGCACGTCAGAAGTATCTAATGAAAACATAGAGCTAATTTGCGATTTTTTGCCACCAGCCCAATTAAACAACAGTATGGATGTTGTGGAAACAGAAATATTGAAATACGAAACTTTAACTATCAATTTTTATGACGACTTCAACATTCTGTAATGGTGGGAAGCTAACAAACAACAATTTCCATTGCTACATAAACTCAGCTGTAAAATATTAGGTACGCCTGCAAGCAGTGCAGCTTCCGAAAGGGTATTTTCGGCAGCACGCAATTTAATCACAGAAAAAAGATGCAGTATTGCATCAAATGATGACAGTGTAAATAAAATTATGTTTTTGCATTATAATATTCCAAAGCATGAATTTGAAACTGAAATTAGTGCACACATGATATTTTACAAAAATAATTTATATGTTTTCCTCATGAGATATATATTTTCTTCATTTAATATTTAATTTAATATTATTCCGTCTTTTATAAAAAAAAAAGTCTGATATACATAGGTACCTAGTTCCTTACCATTATTGTCAATGTATTGAATTTATTTTTATTTTAACTTTATTTATTGAAAACACATTTAATTTGTTTAAATAATAATTATATTAATTTATAATTAAAAATCTGCCAAAGTATACAAAAGTAGCCAGTTGTAAAATTTTTTAACTTGTTTACGATTAAATTCGGTAGATATGGTGATTAATGTCAACTGTGTGACATAATTAAAAAAAAACAAGTAAGAGTGCTAAATTAATAACAAATTAATAAAAATTCCATTTGTTAAAAAATATATTTAAAACTACTACTTTTTGCTTCTAAAAAGTTTGTATCACTTTTTAATGCAACATTTTTTTACTAATATTTTGTTTTCAATACGATAAAAAAAAATTAAAACACAAAACACATGTTGTGTTGATAAAACACAATATGTACATCGACACACAAGTGTATTTACTCGAATTAAAGAGCAAATTTGTTATTTACACCTGAATCAAATATTTCTCTCACAACACTCACATAAATAATTGAACGCTTTGCACACATAGGCTATTACTCACACACAATTAATTGTGTGTGATTCTAAAATCACACACAACACACTACTTGCTAGCTTGATATGTGAATTCATGTGTCGTTTAATCGCACATATGCAGACCTCTAATACATACATAAAAGTGTAAATCCAAATGTTGCAAAAATTAAAAAATTCTTGAGTATACTTCTTAAAATAAGTTATAAATTCAGTTTACATATCTTTTTTTAAATCTTTTTATGGAAAAAAGTATAAAATTTTAAAGAAAAGCAAATCATAAAGTAAGGTGACACTGACATGAAGTATCAAAAACTACAATAATATATTTGTCTCTTTTCAACAGAAATTCATCAGTGCATAGGGAAAGGATAAGTCTACTGATTGTAAATTTGCTACGGCGAAAACGTTAAATTTTAGCTAAGCGACTGAACATGCAGAATACCAATTTAGCGATGTAGTTAAAATATTTCACTCAAATTATTTTTAGCTTTTTAGCGATCGAGATTTAGCTTTAGCTATGATAATTACAGAAAAAGTCAGCTGTTATTATTATTATAAAAACTTTAAAAAAATCTTGGTATATGTAGAGTTTTTACTCGGCCATTTGACCGATATTTTGTTCCACACATAAATGAACCATACAAATATTATCATAATAAAAAGAAATGACAATAATTTCCTAAATAATTTGTGTTTTATTCAAAACAACGTCGGCCTTAAAAATTTAATCACCATTTATATATATAATTTGAGGGAAGTTTCCCATTAATAGGAGCCTTGTTTGAAAATTTTTAGTCCTGGAGGTTTCAATAATTTTATTTCGGTATCCATTTCATCTTTAGGTTCTGCTAGAATCGCAAAAGGAACATTTGTATTTATTTTGATCAGTGTGTAAAAAATTGACAACAACAAGTAATGCTGGGCGCACAATTGGGACTAATGACGAATTTCGCCCAACACGACGAACTCTTCGGTAAAAATTCGCTGTGCAAATTCGTCGTGTGAAGGACAACAACGACGAAAAAGTAACATCTTTTATAGTTGATAAAATTGTTTTGTGTTTGTGCAAAGAAAAAACAAAAATAATCGAAGAATTTAATTTTTTGTGAAACTCAACAAAACAATAAATATAATTCCTGTAATAATAATAAGTTGTTTACGTATAAGCAAACGTTTGCAAAGAATGTCGTGGGTACGTGCATTAAACAATAATAAAAATTTTGTTTGTGTACAACAGCTTATAGTGTGATCATATGAAAAAAAGATCACTTAATAAACTTAAACATTTGCAAAAACACAAATAAAAACGAATTTTTGTACTTAACTTACTTACTTATTTTAAATGTTTTAAAATAAAACAATTATTAAAGTAAAAACTAACTTTATTTTCTTAAAAAGTTGAGAAGTAAACCCAAATTTAATTAAAAAAATGGTCACCTTGTACCAATTTGTTCGTCGTTCGCAGGCGTAAGAAATAGAAATAAATCTAATGCAGTGTACGTATACAGTAAATTATTAAAAAAATGTAAAATCCAAGATGGCTTCTAAAACAAAATAAAGGAACAAATTTTTTTAACTCCATCAATATGGGTATCAAATAAAAGATACAGACACAGATAATTACGTAAAAATTTATAATCGAGGATGGCGTCGGAAATAATAAAGAAAAATGGCAAAAAAACATGAAATATAGGTTAATCTACGATGTGGGATTATACCTATGTATGTACATGATGGTGAAGGGTATTATCAGATTCGGCACGGCCGAATATATCACTCTTACTTGTTTAAAATTTATTTTCATTATATTTCTCCATTTTAATATTCGAAAAACAAATTTTTATCAATGTGAAAAAAGCCTAAGATAATTGGAAACACTCGGTAATAGTTAATAAAGCAAATCGCTTGTTAACAACTTTGTTACTGTTATTTGTCTATTCACATTTAAAAAAAAAACAGAAAGTTCATGATGAAAAAACTTCAAATTTACGAAATTTTGAATTACATTTAAACATTACGGTAAGATAAATTTTATATACTCTTATAACTTTATAGTTGATTGAATATTTTTAGAAATGGATGGAGAAATCAGATAATTCAACGTATTCCAAACGAAGGAAGCAAATTGGTAATTGACGTAAAAATAAATTTAAAGAGATTAATAATCGACGTCAAAATCTTAAGAGATTTGGAAAACTCACTTTAATTGGCTTGCAAGAGCTAATGAAGAAACCATGGCTATCAGTGAAATAAATAGTTATGATTTCTTTAAAAAAAAAATGTACTGTTTTTTTCTTTATTGACTGATTTTTTATCGTGAGTGTACTGTTTTTTCGAATTTTAAATCTGGCTACCCTAAGTGGCACCGTCCTGTTGAAACCGCATATCGTCCACATCCATATTTTCCACTTTGGGACATAAAAAGTTCGTTATCATCTCACAATAGCGAACACCATTCACAGTAACTGTCTCACCAGCGTCATTTTGGAAAAAATACGGCCCGATGATGCCGCCAGCCCATAATCGCACAAAACAGTCATTCTTTGTGGGTGCATTGGTTTTTAGACAAGCACTCTTGGATTATCATTCGACCAAATGCGGCAATTCTGCTTATTGACGAGTCCACTGAGGTAAAAATTTGGACGATTGAATTGACCGAATAAATCACAAAGTGCACGATATGCATTTTGATTTGAACTCCCACTTTCATAATAAGACTGAAAAACTTTAACGCGTTGCTCGATTCCATGATCGGTTCGAGCTCTATCGTGCTTTCTACAAACGGATGGACATATCTAGATCGTTCTAAAATGGTACCAGGACTCAGAAAATATATAATTTATGGGGTTTAAAATTGATGTGTATATACCCCCACCGTTTTTTTGGTGGTGGGTATAAAAAAGACTTTTGAACAGTTGCTATTTATTTGCAAAGCAGGGGCCAATTCTCGTTTTGTGAAATTAAAAAAATTTTGTATAGCAAATAGTATGGTGACACATAAAAACTTTTTATTTCATAGTTTTATAGAACGAGAATTAATACCCAGCAAAAGCGAGAGTTTATTTTTTAACAGAAAACGGTTGCTTCAAAGCAACAGCGTATTAATTTGAACTTTTACTTTTTTGTTGTCAGTTTTTTTTTAAGTGTGAAGTGTTGCTTTGCTTTCGCTTTGCAATATTAAAAAGTAAAGTTAAAGTAAAACTGAACAAAAACATTTAAAGGCTTTCAAACACTGGTTTCAACCTTTTGCTGATTTTTGCACAATATCAATATCATTTTAGATTCTGAAAAGCGAAGAATACAATGGACTCAAAATTGTTTCGCTATATTGCTACCATCTTTCACGAAATAATTTTGTTATGGGGACTTTTAAACCAAAATCTATGTCAATTTGAATGAGTAAATTATTAATTATATATGAGATTATTTACAAAACAATACAAAACAAACAGAAAGGTTGGTTTATGACTCAGGTCAAAAATAAAAAATTTCTGAAGTAATTTTTGCTTCTTTGAATTCGTAAAGGCTGGCCTAATTTTAAAATTTTTAATATATTATTGAATTCATTTTTCGCAATTCTAAAATTTCTAAATACATGTCATGAACAAAAATATAATGTTACCTTTATATCTTCTAAGTCGACATGAAAAAATAAAAATTGTACCATAAATTTTATTTTCATACTTTTTTAACTATAAATTAAAAGCTTTAATAATTAATATATATCAAAATAGGTGTTATTTTTTTTCGATTCTACATATTTTATATATATCAAAATAGGTGTTATTTTTTTTCGATTCTACATATTTTATACTATAATAAGAGTAACGTGAATAACTAACTGACTGATTCATCATCGCACAGCCCAAACACAAAGAGCTAAAGACATGAAATTTGGACAATCGATTCCTCTTTCGGTGTATAGATCCACTAAGAAATTGGGTAAAAATTTTCCCTATTTTTGGTACTTTTTTTAAAAGAAACTTTTCTAATATTTTTCAATGGAACAATATTTTATAATTATTATTGCCTAATAGAATATGGATTATTGTTTAGGTGAAATTTTTAGAAACTTTTACGGGGACAAAAAAGGTACCAAGAAAGGAAAAACACCGAAAATGTGTATAATTCCTAGTTACAGGTCCAATTTTTATAAAATTTGCAATACAGATTTCACCAGAATTACAAAATACCTTAATTCACAACAGGGCAGAAAGGGGAAAATCGGGAAAACAGTTTAGAACTTTTTAGAACATATTTACTTATAGGAAAAAAAGAAAAAATTTACTCTCTTTAAATCATGTCTATGCAAATATTTTTGTTGCATAAATTTTTTTTTATTTTTTCAGCCCCAGCGCCTTACAGGCATTTTTGAGGCAATTTCATAATATTTGAATTCATAATGTACAAATTTTCATCTTAAAATTGTAATAATAATTGAAATGCAATATAAAAAAAAGAAAAATAAAATAGTTAACAAAAATTTTAAATATATGTTAATAAAAATAAATTAAATTCATAACTAAAACAATTAATTTAGATTAAAGAAGTATTTCGATATGAGCATACAAGTATTCTTTGCAGGAATATTTGTAAACTGAAATTCTATTTATCAATTTCAGATTAGGAGGTAAATCATTGTATTTCTTACTACCAATATAATCGATGCGTTGCTTGGTTCTTTCAAATCTACATATTGGTATTCTTAAGTTTTGTGCATTTCTCGTATTAAAATGAAATTGATTTTGCATAAATGATACAGTACAATGACCAAGATTATGCAATGATTTAAAAACAAATTTCAAAACCTGGTTTGTATGTTGTCCATAAATTGGTAGAACTGTTTTACAAATATCTCTATAAAGAGAAATTGTTGAATAAGTTCTTGGTAGATTGTAAACTATTCTTAAAGCTTTGTTTTGCATGCATTGAAGGGATTTTAAAATTCTGTTATTTTTATTATGAGCATACACTATTCCCATATAATTTAAATGTGATTGTATCAGAGATTGATATGGTGATGGGAGAGAGAATATGGTGATCGACTAGATCAAATGCCTTAGAAAAATCATAGAAAATGCCAGCAACACCACTATAGCCTCTATCTAACCCTTTACAGATATATTGAACTACATTCAAAACTGCATCCTCTGTACCACAGCCTTTCCTAAATCCAAATTGAAATTCATATAACAAGTTATTCTCATCTATATAAGCTTGTAACTTGTCATAGATAATCTTCTCAAAAATTTTGTCAATTGTTGATAATACCGCAATTGGACGATATTTCTCAACGGTGCAAACATTTACATCCTTTGGTTTGGAACTATTTTGTGAACATCAGAACATCAGGGTATAGTGAAGTTGCTACCATCTTATTGAAAATTTCTGCTAAAATTGGTGCAATGTCCTCAGCACATTTCCTAATAAATTTTGGCGAAATATTGTCACAGCCAGGGCTCTTATTTACACTAAGATTCATAATAACCTCTAAGATGTTGATCTCGCTAACTATATCAAGGCTAAAACGATGAGATACCTGATTAATAGTCCTTAACAAGTTAAATGTATCTCCTTCCTGAATTTCTATTTGTCTTTTTAGATTTTCAACAGATTCTATAAAATAGTTATTAAAATAATTAGCTTTATTTAAGTCCGAATTAATTCTTAAACCTTGGGAGTCATTTAAAATTAAATCAGAACTTTTCAGACGACCTAAAGTAGAGTTCATAAATTTCCAACATTTTTTGGGATCATTTCCAGCCTTATTTAAACTTTGAACATAGTAATGATTCCTACATTCCCTACATGCCAATTTTATAACCTTGCCTAACCTTTTCAAGGTATCATCCAAATCCTGATTGCTCCTATTTCTGCGTCTTTTCTTTAATAACTTTTGTATAAGTGTAATAAGTTTTTGAAGATTCCTATTAATCCAAGGTGTCAGCTCAAAAGGGAGTGGTTTTTTATAATTTGAAACTGAAGTTGAATTATCTATCGCAGTTTTCATACAAGAAACCAATCTTCTTGTTAATTCTAAAGCATCAAACGTTGTAAAATTAGTAGGCAAATTATTGTTTAAATATTATTTGGCCTTATTATAATCACAGTAAATTTTTGATTTTTCAATATATTTCTCGGTTCTTATTTCACTAATAACCTTACAACACAATATATTATGATCTGATAGTTGGCATTCTATTGAATCAACAAAAATTCTATCAGTAAAATTACTAAAAACATGATCTATACATGTGTTACTAACAGGTCTTGTTACCAATTGATGTGCACTATAACAATCAAAGTTTTGAAACATTGCAGACAAATCATAAGAATACCGATTATTATATAAATCTATGTTCGAATCACCTACAACAATTAATGAATTTTGAGCATAATTGTTCAAAGTAACATCAAGTACATTTAAAAAATCAGTAACATTGCATTTTTGTGACCTGTAAAAGGATATAAGTGTCACAGGTTTAAAATAAATTTTAATGTTCGTCAAAGTAATGCCTATTATTTCAACAAAGTTTAAACTTCTACAAATTTCAACATAAAAACATAATTTTTTGCTAATATATAATGATGTACCTCCATAGCTATCATCTCTGCAACAATGAACTGCACAAAAACCTGGTATGTCATATAATTGTAACAAATTTCTATCAAGCCATGTTTCCTGCAAAGCAATTATATCAGGTAATTTCTGAAAGCTAGCCAATAAAGATTTAAACTTATTAAATTTGTCTATAGAAGAAGCACTTCTGATATTAATACTTAATATGTTTAAATAATTAGAATTCATATCACAACTATATTTTGAATTTATTTTGAAGTATCGATTTTAAATCATAAAAAGTTATATAAGTAATTTATCACAATAATATAATACTATGTTCACACAGGCGCCTTAATTGTCAATTTATAATATTATCGCAATTAAAGGCCTTATTGAGCTCAATTTACCATACTAAAAATTATTTTTAAATTGAGCAATATATACTTAATTGTTTCACTTATTGTCTAAAACTCGAAATACAACTCTTGAGAAGTATGTTCAGTGAGAAGAAAATTCTATAGGTGGCATTTCTAATGTCAAACAAATAAATATACAAAAAATAAAAATTAAGAAAATGAAAAATTTTTGAAGAAAATTTAAAAAAAATGTTTGAATAAATTCAAATACATACATATAAGTATATATATGTATGAATATAATTGTAAATATATTTTATCAACAGAAAAAAAACACTGAAAAGAAGGCATTATTTGATTTTGTATAAATACATCGTATTTTACAGCTATCAAATGCTAATGGAGTAAGATAAATTGAGTATGTCTGAACACTTATTTTAATTGCTCAATCAACACTAAATTGAAGCAATTAAAAACATCTGTCTGAACAGGGTATAAGGGTCAATTTAAAAAAAACGCAATTTTTGTGTCCCCGCACTTTACACTACTATTTTAGGTAAAAAAAAACAAAAAAAATAAAAATAAAAAATTTGAGAGTGATCAGCGAGGAATATGTAACAAAAAAAACGTAATTCTCAAATTTGTATGTTTGTTTTTTTGTTTATTCAGAATGGTGTTTTGTTTCTCCCTCGGACACCTTCCATACAAAAGCATGTGTCCCCCGTTAGAATTTTTAGTAAACAAAATTAAATAAAATCCAGAAAAAAGTAAATAGGCAACATTTAATGACAGTTTTCGAATTATTGAGTTTCTTTCTTGTGTTTTCATTTGTTATAGTCGTCAAAACTGAATTAGTGCGAATTTGGTGTTGCAAACAAAGGTTGTCCCCACAATTTGCATTGAGCGTCACTTTTTTTATAATTCAAGTAATTTTACTAGTTTTCAATTTGCATTTAAATAAAGTAAATAACGTAAGGAAAGTACAAACCTTAATTATTACAAAAGTGAAAAAGCGAAAAAAAAAATTTTGTAAAAAAGTGTGCATTTGCGCAGTTTTTGTGTACACCATGGTAAGGGCGTGATAAAATTTCATGAGCGTCACGTTAATTTTTTTAAAAGTGAATATATTAAATGTAAAAAATTGAAGTTGACAATCATTGTTTACATGGTTTCAACTCATTTTTTTATAATTTGTGAGTTTGAGAAATAAATTGCATACGAAAAAAAACCAGAATAGGCAAATATTTCATGAGCATCACTTTTGATATATATTGCTTCATAGCTTAAAATGCTTAATTATGATTTTATTTTTTAATTTTTAAGAGTAAAACAAAAAAATTAATGGCGGCTGAAAGAGCACAAAGATATCGAGAGAAAATAAGGCTGATAAAGCGCGTAATGACGAATATAAAAGAAAGAAAGGTATAATCGTGGTACTTACTTACTTACTTTTTGTAAAAGAATAAACTTTTTTTCGTTAAACTTTTAATTTGGCATTATTTCTTGTTTACGTGCAACAAAATCTCTTGAGCGTCACACTTAGTTTTTTTTCCTTAAAACGCTTATAATTAATTTTTTTTAAATTAATTGCTACAAGCCTATTACTTTGCAAGTAACCTCTAAGTTCAAGTCTTTTTTTACCAAAAATTTACATATTTTCATCTTAAAATTTTAAAATAACTAGTCACTTTTAAAAAAAATTAAAAATCAAGGTGAATCGTGATTTTGTGTTTATAATCGAAAAGGTGATTTTCGCAAAAGTCAATCTTGAGAAACAAAAGAACATCGTAGTAAGCTTGAATTTCAAATATTTTTGCATTTTTAGCGATTTTTTATACATATTTGGTGTGTGACGCTCACGATAGAAATCATAGAAAACCTAAAAAAATTCAAAAAATATTGATCTTTTTGATAGCCTAAAAGTACCACCGGAATCTTCATCAATTTCTACATAAATTGGCCACCCCTACCGGCGAATTGAAAAAACTTTAAAAATAAGCAAAAAAACTCGATGTGTACGTTTTTTTTTAAATTGACCCATAATTACAAATAAATATAATATAAATAATAAACATTAAATAAAATAACTGCCATTTTACGGGGAAACGTAAGCTGCACCATCAGCATCATCACTAGAATCATTGAGAACTTCACTTCTATTTTGCATTATTGATCTACGTTTTAATTGTCTATTTGTTGTTGCATTTAATAACATCTCATCTACATCGCCCTCGCATTTTATCAATTGGGCCTTGGATATGCCACTTTTTTTGCAAAAAACTTTATTATTTCGTGCATATATATGCTGATAGCCAACAGATTTTAAAGACTTGGCATGCTTTCACAGGTTTAAGGTTTATTTGCTATGGTAATCATTAACAAAAATTTTATTTGTATTATCATTTTCTTTAAACTTGAATTTTGAAGACATTAATTTTTCTTTAATAATTTTGGTCGAGAATTTCACTACTACTGATTTTTTGCTATTCTGTTTCATATCCCTCTTTCCGATAAAGTAGGCTTCTCTATATCATTTGTTTCGAATGCTACTCCAATATCTTTAGACAATTGAATAACTGCATCTCTAGCATTAACACCACTTGCCACTTCTAAACCACTAATAACACAATCATTTTTCACACGACTATCGTTTAATAGCTTTACTGTAGACTTCAGAGCTTTCACCTCATTTTTTAACTTATTGTTCTCTTTTGTTACTTCAGCAATTTTCTTTTTGTTTACTGCAACATCTTGTAAAACTTCATCAAACTTTTTCGACATAAAATTTATTGATTCAGTTAACTCATCAAGTAATTTCAATTTTTCAAGTTTTTTCAACTCTATTTTGATTGTGTTTAATTCTTCTTTTATTTCTCCACCACTTTCTTTACAAAATTGACATGCAAATACTTGATTCTCATCTTTTATCAATTTGTTAAACTCTCTTTTAGTTAAACCAGAGCATTTTGAGTAAAAGACTTTCCCGCACTTATCACATTCTATAAAATCATCAAATTCTTCTTTGATTTCATATTCGCATTGATAACATATATTTTTATTATTTTTATTTGCAAAACTTCTGCGAATAACCTTTTTAGACATATTTTGACTTCTCCAAAAGCTGTTTTGTTTCTTTAATATATTGCAGGCTTATTTAAATGTATATATATATATTAGTTTATTTACTAAATTATTTAGGATATGCTCCCATAATTTTTCAATTATATTTATTTGGTTGTTGGGTTTAAGCTGGTTTATATGCATTTCACTGGTGCTTATGCCAGATCATCAGTAAACCTTTACCCAAATTTTTGAAAAAGTTTAAAATTTTTATAAGTTATATTTTTAAATTCTCATTAACAAAATGAGAATTCAAAAATAAAACAAAAAAAACTATAAAAAACTTTTTCAAAAACCCAACCAACAATTTTTCAATTTTAATTTATTTTATTTTTCTAATCCCTTTAGCATTTGGCTAACCGTTGGTTTACACTAAATGCTTATAAGGGCAACCGAAAAATAAAATCTTTATTTTAGTTAATTTACTAAATTATTTAGGATATGCTCCCATAATTTTTCAATTATATTTATTTGGTTGTTGGGTTTAAGCTGGTTTATATGCATTTCACTGGTGCTTATGCCAGATCATCAGTAAACCTTTACCCAAATTTTTGAAAAAGTTTAAAATTTTTATAAGTTATATTTTTAAATTCTCATTAACAAAATGAGAATTCAAAAATAAAACAAAAAAAACTATAAAAAACTTTTTCAAAAACCCAACCAACAATTTTTCAATTTTAATTTATTTTATTTTTCTAATCCCTTTAGCATTTGGCTAACCGTTGGTTAACACTAAATGCTTATAAGGGCAACCGAAAAATAAAATCTTTATTTTAGTTAATTTACTAAATTATTTAGGATATGCTCCCATAATTTTTCAATTATATTTATTTGGTTGTTGGGTATAAGCTGGTTCATATGCATTTCACTGGTGCTTATGCCAGATCATCAGTAAACCTTTACCCAAATTTTTGAAAAAGTTTAAAATTTTTATAAGTTATATTTTTAAATTCTCATTAACAAAATGAGAATTCAAAAATAAAACAAAAAAAACTATAAAAAACTTTTTCAAAAACCCAACCAACAATTTTTCAATTTTAATTTATTTTATTTTTCTAATCCCTTTAGCATTTGGCTAACCGTTGGTTAACACTAAATGCTTATAAGGGCAACCGAAAAATAAAATCTTTATTTAAGTTAATTTACTAAATTATTTAGGATATGCTCCCATAATTTTTCAATTATATTTATTTGGTTGTTGGGTTTAAGCTGGTTTATATGCATTTCACTGGTGCTTATGCCAGATCATCAGTAAACCTTTACCCAAATTTTTGAAAAAGTTTAAAATTTTTATAAGTTATATTTTTAAATTCTCATTAACAAAATGAGAATTCAAAAATAAAACAAAAAAAACTATAAAAAACTTTTTCAAAAACCCAACCAACAATTTTTCAATTTTAATTTATTTTATTTTTCTAATCCCTTTAGCATTTGGCTAACCGTTGGTTAACACTAAATGCTTATAAGGGCAACCGAAAAATAAAATCTTTATTTTAGTTAATTTACTAAATTATTTAGGATATGCTCCCATAATTTTTCAATTATATTTATTTGGTTGTTGGGTTTAAGCTGGTTTATATGCATTTCACTGGTGCTTATGCCAGATCATCAGTAAACCTTTACCCAAATTTTTGAAAAAGTTTAAAATTTTTATAAGTTATATTTTTAAATTCTCATTAACAAAATGAGAATTCAAAAATAAAACAAAAAAACTATAAAAAACTTTTTCAAAAACCCAATCAAAAATTTTTCAATTTTAATTTATTTTATTTTTCTAATCCCTTTAGCATTTGGCTAACCGTTGGTTAACACTAAATGCTTATAAGGGCAACCGAAAAATAAAATCTTTATTTTAGTTAATTTACTAAATTATTTAGGATATGCTCCCATAATTTTTCAATTATATTTATTTGGTTGTTGGGTATAAGCTGGTTCATATGCATTTCACTGGTGCTTATGCCAGATCATCAGTAAACCTTTACCCAAATTTTTGAAAAAGTTTAAAATTTTTATAAGTTATATTTTTAAATTCTCATTAACAAAATGAGAATTCAAAAATAAAACAAAAAAAACTATAAAAAACTTTTTCAAAAACCCAACCAACAATTTTTCAATTTTAATTTATTTTATTTTTCTAATCCCTTTAGCATTTGGCTAACCGTTGGTTAACACTAAATGCTTATAAGGGCAACCGAAAAATAAAATCTTTATTTAAGTTAATTTACTAAATTATTTAGGATATGCTCCCATAATTTTTCAATTATATTTATTTTTTTGAAAAAGTTTTTTATAGTTTTTTTTTGTTTTATTTTTGAATTCTCATTTTGTTAATGAGAATTTAAAAATATAACTTATAAAAATTTTAAACTTTTTCAAAAATTTGGGTAAAGGTTTACTGATGATCTGGCATAAGCACCAGTGAAATGCATATAAACCAGCTTAAACCCAACAACCAAATAAATATAATTGAAAAATTATGGGAGCATATCCTAAATAATTTAGTAAATTAACTTAAATAAAGATTTTATTTTTCGGTTGCCCTTATAAGCATTTAGTGTTAACCAACGGTTAGCCAAATGCTAAAGGGATTAGAAAAATAAAATAAATTAAAATTGAAAAATTGTTGGTTGGGTTTTTGAAAAAGTTTTTTATAGTTTTTTTGTTTTATTTTTGAATTCTCATTTTGTTAATGAGAATTTAAAAATATAACTTATAAAAATTTTAAACTTTTTCAAAAATTTGGGTAAAGGTTTACTGATGATCTGGCATAAGCACCAGTGAAATGCATATAAACCAGCTTAAACCCAACAACCAAATAAATATTTATATATTAGTTTATTACCAAAATTTATTAAATTTTTACAAAGTTTAAAACACTGAAAAAATGTACGTTTTACAACCAAGGTTGCCACTCCATTTATTTATTATTAAACATTTTAAGCTTGGAGTTTATACATTGATATGGAAAACCAAAAAGGGTACTTTTCTGTTTTTTGGGCACTGTTTGTATTTTCTAAGTTTATTAAGCTAGAATTTCGACATTAGTAGCTATTTATCTGCGTTGAGGTTGAAAATGTTATGGGTGACCGAAAAGGTATTTTTCGCATTTTTATGGTACCTTTTGTATTTTCTACGTTTATAAAGGATGAATTGTAAAATAAAGGACTATTAATTCCAGGTGAGATTGAAAATCTTATGGGCGACCAAAAAGGTACTTTTTGGAAATTTTATGGTACGTTTTGTATTTTCAATGTTTGCGAAGTTAGAATTTCGAAATAAGTGACTATTGATACAAGGGGAGACGGAAAATGTTATGGGCGACCAAAAAGGTTCTCTTTTGGATTTTTATTGTACCTTTCGTCTATGTCATATGGCCGTCGTTCCTCACTCATCCTGTCCTGTTTACAAAGGTGTGGATCTTTCCCAGATCAACTGGGGAAAGACAAGTTTTACTTACAAGTATTCGCTGACCTAGAATTTGGTGTCTCAAGTCCCCGAATGCAGGACAATTTCAGAGAAGATGTTCAGTTGTCTCCTCCTCTTCCTCGTTATCGCAACTTCGCATGTGTACCTATAGGCCAGTGTCCGGTAGTGTATCTTATAAGTGTACACTGCTCACCTAATACAATGTAAGAAACAATACATACCATCGTGAATTTAGTAGCGTACTAAATGTTTAAATATCATACATGCCGACGCTTATGACTAAAACTACATATGTGATACAATTGTGTCAAATGTAATTAGAACTCATTTTGCAAAGACTGCACTTACAATTGTATAAACACATATGTGGGTCAACGATATCAAGTGCATGCAATTAACACAAAGCAAACGTACTCACGATGATATGTCTATGTAAATATTAAAGAATGTAATAGATGATAAGAATTATATTGAGTGATGTAGAAATCACTCAATACTAGACTATAAGCAAAATTCTCAATGTTAGTATATAAGAACCTCGAGGAGCAAAAAGGGAAGGTGTACTTCGCGAGTACAACTATTTTTTTCAAAGTTGGTAAGACGCCCATTGGTTGGACACATAATCCAACGGAGAAGAAAGACCCTGACGAAGAAGCAAAGGAGGCAAAAGAGGATGAAGGCCACCCCGTGCCAATGAAGAGGGAGGAGTTGGAGATAACTCAATCCCAAGAAGAATCTCTTTTAGCCGAACAACAATGATACTGCTCTTGCAGATCAATCTCCATCGAAGCAGAACGGCTACACAAGCTTTGAAGGAAAATATAACTAAAGGTAAGGTACACATAGTTCTCATTCAGGAACCCTGGACTGTTAAAGACAGAGTTACTGGATTGAATGAGTGTGATTACCAATTATTTTATGCTAAAACTGGGTCTCGACCCAGAACATGTATACTTTGTCATAAGGGATTAAATTTTCTTTTTTCCCCAGATTTATCTACAGCGGACGCCACTACCTTAATACATGGCTCACGCAATTTAATGCTGGCATCGGTGTACCAACCTTCTGATGCTCCGACACTACCACCAACGTCGGATTTGAGAAGTATGATAACATCGGCAAGGAGAACAGGTAGGAATATTTTAATAGGTTGTGATGCGAACTCGCATCACCTCTCTTGGGGCAGCACGAACTGTAACAGGAGAGGAGACGCCCTATGGGAATTCCTAAATGCTAATAACTTATTTACCCTTAACTCAGGTAATAAACCTACATTTATTAACAGAATTAGGGAAGAGGTAATTGATGTGACTATATGTTCAGAAAATTTAATTGATGAAATTTGCGATTGGCACGTATCTGATATGCACTCTTATTCGGACCATCGCTATATTTTTATGATCTTAACTCATCCGCCACCGGAACCGGTGACTTTTAGGAATAAGGCCAGGACGGACTGGCCAAATTTTAGGCTAAGTCTTCAACATAAACTCGAAAATTATCCAGAACCGGATGAAAATCTGGACACGATAGATTCGATGGTGGGAAGACTGACTGCCGATTTTAGGGAAACTTTTGAGGAGCATTGTCCACTCCGACAAAGGCGAACCCCAAGGGAAAAGCCCTGGATGACAGGTGAACTGATTAATCTCAGGAAAGAAACCCGAAGGCTATTTAACAGAGCCTATCGAAAGAAACAATCAGTATACTGGGACGATTACAGTGAGAAGCTCAGAATATACAACAAAGCAATAAGAATCGCCAAACGCAGATCCTGGAGGCTTTTTTGCAATCAGGTGGACAGCGTGAATGACGCTTCTAGAATTAAGAAATTCCTATCAAAGACCCACACCCAACCGGAAACCCTCGTTGACTCGAACGGGAAAAGGTCGGAGACGATGGAGGAGATGCTAGGAATACTGATAGAGGCACACTTCCAAACGGAAATGGCGGATGACGGAGAAATTCCACACCCCCATGACGGTAGTGCCACGACGGACATAACTATAACCACAAAGATGGTAAGAGAGGCGGTAAATAGTTTCTTGCCATATAAGGCACCAGGGCCGGACGGTATTTTTCCGGCTCTCCTACAAAGAAGCATTGACCTAATCGACATAAGGCTGGCGAATATTTTTACTACTTGCCTGAAATATGCGTATACCCCTGTGGAATGGAGGGAGGCGAGAGTCGTTTTCATACCTAAACCAGGAAGGGAAAATTACGCAAATCCTAAAGCTTATAGACCCATAAGCTTAACATCATTCTTATTGAAAACCATGGAGCGTATCGTAGATGGAATGGTCAGAAGACGATTACCAGGCGATTCAATGAGATTTGGACAACACGCCTATATCAAGGGCAGATCTACTGAGACTGCTCTTCAGGAGGTTGTTTATCATATAGAGAGATCCTTCGACCTGGGTGTGTATACCATGGGCGTATTCATAGACATAAAAGGAGCTTTCAATAACGTAATGACCTCGAGTCTTATCGGTTCCTTGGAAAACTTAGGGTTAAGCCATGTCTTAATTGCATGGATTAGCAATATGTTAAGGAACAGATGGATAAATTGTGAGGCAAATGGAGTAAGAAGAAGGGACAAAGTATGTCGAGGAACCCCGCAGGGAGGTATTTTATCTCCATTAATATGGGTAACTACCATACATAGTCTACTGAAGATTCTATCGAACGAGGGATTCAAGCCTATCTGTTACGCAGATGATGTTGCGATACTGATCAGGGGGA
Source organism: Phyto melanocephala (assembly GCA_941918925.1). Lineage (NCBI taxonomy): Eukaryota > Metazoa > Arthropoda > Insecta > Diptera > Rhinophoridae > Phyto > Phyto melanocephala. The sequence continues at coordinate 71,640,364 of OW799233.1, forward strand.
CGAATCCAAATTCTTTATGTATGAGAGCAATGGAGGCTTTGAATATATCATATAACTGGGCGAAGGAGCGAGGGCTCAATGTCAACCCGGAAAAGACTGAAATCTGTTTGTTTACGAGAAAGAGGAAGATACCGGTGCATAGCTATCCCATCTTTCGGAATAAGACAATTAAGATTGATAAAAAGGTCAAATACCTAGGAATAGTACTTGATTGGAGACTATCCTGGAAGGACCACATTCAATGTAAAGTGCAGAGAGCTCAAAGAATATGGGCCCTCTGCAGAAGAGTGATTGGCTCAAAATGGGGCTTAAGCCCAAGGATGACACATTGGCTATATACGAGTGTACTGCGGCCTACAATTACGTACGCTTCGTTAGTATGGTGGACATCCTTAGAGAAGAAGGTGAATATAAAACCTCTTCAAAAGATTCAGAGACAGTGCTGCATTAGTATTTGCGGCGCCATGAGGACCACATCGACAATGGCCATTGAGAATATATTATCCATTTGGCCTATTGAGATACAGGTAAAATATGAAGCGGCCTTAGCTGCCACAAGATTAATGGCAATAGATGAGTGGCTTATAAGAGAACATAAGACCAGATACCAAAGAATAACGGATATCTTACCGATAGGAAATATTACAGAATTAACATGTGATAAAATCCCGATGAGATATGAGAATATTAACTGCATCACCATTATACCGGAAGAGGGAGAATGGGATGAGATAATCAGGATGGGAAACACCCACGGAATCGATCTTTATACAGACGGTTCAAAGATTGGTGACCAAACTGGAATGGGCTTATACGACATAAGCCGAAATAGAGGCAAATACTTCCGTCTACCAGATCACAACACTATTTTTCAGGCTGAGATCATGGCGATTACGGAAGGAATTAAATGGATAAAGGAAACGAATAGCGAAACTCCGATTCGTATCTTTACGGATAGCCAATCAGTGATTAAGACATTGAGAAAGGAGAAAGTTGAATCCCGGAACGTTTTGCAATGCAAGAGTGAGATAAACTCATATGCAAATTGTGAACATCTGGAGATAATATGGATACCAAGCCATCACGGGCTGATCGGAAACGAGAAAGCCGACAAATTATCAAAAATGGGAGCTCTTTTGAGTACTATAACTTTGGAGAACGCCAAACCCCTTAAACGATTTAAAGATGAACTTAAACGTTGGGCAATGGAAGAACATGTCAGAAAATGGCAAAGCACTGATGTCGGTAAGGTAACAAGAACACTCTGGGGTGACCCAAATCTTGGGAAGTCAAAGGAGATTTTGAGACTAAGTAGACCTACACTTAGGAAATTAACCGGTGTAATTACAGGTCATACGGAGTTGAGAACTCATTTAGCACGCATGGGATTATCTGAGGAGACGACATGTAGAGCTTGTGAGGAAGAGGATGAGACCCTGGTACACTACCTCTGTCATTGTCCTGCGTTTGGGCATATTAGGCGCGAACATTTTACAGTAGATAATATGCCGAACTTGGAATACCTGGGGAACTCGAACTGGAGATCCATAAGGCGTTACATTGAGGGGACTGGTTTCTTGGACTAGTCCGTTATTTATGGGAAATTATGTTTATGGTTTTTTGTTTGGGAATTCCGTTTTCCACATGGAGCGCACAACATGCCAACTGGGCATAGGTGTATACCTGTCATGGGTTTGGGCTTTTATACCCCTCCTTTTCAACCTAACCTAACCTAACCTAACCTAATCTATGATTGATAACCAAAACCTTTACAGGTTCCTTAGGTGGATTCGGGGCATATTCACCGCATATTGCGTCCTATGCACATCCATGTCAGGCCAGATCTTTCCAATCAAGTGGGTTCTCTCATCCATCTTTGCTTGGTATTCAAATAGAATCGATGCGAGATTAGCTGCTTACCCTTCGATAAGGGAATACCCAAAGCACAACTGGATTCAACCGAATTTAAGGTGGTACCGGCTTTTGCAAATGCATCAGCTCTATTATTACTATCAATATCCCCATGTCGTGTAATCCACACAAGGGTAAACGTCGAATGTCTCGCTATCTCCTCAAGAGACACCGTAAATATCTGGATAGCATTCTTATAATACGTTCGAATCTGTCCTGGTGGATTCTCTTCTCCAGCGCCACCCACCAGACTGCCGCACCGTAATAAAGAATTGGTCTGGCGACAGCATCATACAGCCAGTATAAGTTTCTGGGCAGTGTTGCCGCCGACCAACTTTTTTTCGCAGTGAAATCGACAAAAAAAACGCAGTGACGAGAAAAAAAAAATTTCGTTTTCGTTTGGACAAAAAAAAAAGGAAATTTTTTTCACTTTTTTAACACTTTTTTGCCCTTTTTTAAGAATTGCTTGTTATACCCTTCACACAGTGAAAAAGGGTATATATATGTAGGTTTGTCATTCCGTGTGAAATTTCTACAATTTTGATTTCCGACCCCATAAAGTATATATTTTCTGAAAGGTTATGAATAGGGGAGTCGATTAAGCGCTGTCAGTCTGTCCGTGTGTATGTTGAAATCAACTTTTTGAAGCCCCCCGACATTGCTTGGACTCGGGTGAGGTATTAAAATATCAGAAATATTCGGGAGTAGATCGCTATTGAAAATCAGAAACATCGGTACATAAACAACTGAGATATGAGCAAAAACCCACGACCACCTCGATTTTTTTTTCACAAAAACAACATTACAACAACAACATACATACATACAAACGTGTATACTGGTTAGAGAAAACGTGGCATCGAATCCGAGCTGAGCAAAAAAAAAAAAATTTTTTATTTTTTTTTTTAAATTTTTTTTTATTTTTTTTTTATTTAATATATTATTTATATTTTTATTATTTTTTTTAATTATTTTTTTAATATTTTTTTTTATTTTTTTTTTTGTTTTATATTTATTATATATATTTTAAATATTTAAAAAAAAAAATTTTTTTTAATTTTTTTTTTTAATTTTTTTTTAATTTTTTTTTTAAATTTTCTTTTTTTTAAATTTTTTAACATACATATGTACGTAAATTTATAATGTTACAATGGGAGTTTTTATATATGTATATTTTTTATATGTATGTACGTATATCATATGGAATGGTGATACAAACTACTGTTATTGCATGACTACACGTTGTGAAGGGTATATAAGATTCGGCACGGCCGAATATAGCGCTCTTACTTGTTTTTTAATTTTTTTAGTTAATTTTATTCTGCTCTTGTGTTGTTGCCGGGAGTTTCCTTTTCTTTGCATTTGTCTTCTTGTTGGTTTTCTCTTGGCTGCTATAAATAAATATTATGTAATATTTTCTAGTTATTTTAAACGCCAACTTACGCATTCATTTCGAAACAATATAAAAATTAATTAAATGGACTGAAAAGCAAATATTTTTTTCATGAAATAGTTTGTTTATGTTTTTCTGACGGGATTTTTGACATTTTAATTCAGGACCTAATCAGTCAACTGCAACGTAACGTAACAGCAGAAAATGTTTGAGGTAAATGATGTTAAGGCGTTATTGATAAAAAAAGAGGAAAACTACCAAAAACTAAAAAACGCAGTGATATTAAAAAAACCGCAGTTACGCAGTGACGACGGGCAAATCGCAGTGGAAACGGCAACACTATTCCTGGGTTTAATACCCCGATTAAGGCCAATTGCCCTCTTGCAGCAGTATAATACAGTTGCCGCCTTAGTGGTCCTAGACTTTGTGTTCCAAAATATTTGGCATTATCGGATAGCGCTAGTGTCACTCCATCTATCCTAGGTGTATCAAAGGTCGGTATTTTGTACCTTCTTGTGAACAGTACCAGTTCCGTTTTGGCAGGATTGACTTGCAACCTACATCCCTGGCACCATCTAAGTATTAACGTTAGCGCAGATTCCAAGAGATCCTAGATCAGTCCAGGATCTTTGCCCGTAGCTGCTACAGCCACATCATCCGCATAAGCAACAGTCATGCAGGATTTATTCTCCATGGCCCTAAGCAGGATGTTAATGTTGATGCTCCATAGTAGTTGTTACTGACAATTTGACCCTACTACCCTTGGTTACAACCTTATTAATTTATTATCGTTTTTCAACACTGTTTATATGTAATTAAATTAAAAGAAAAATTGTTATGCATACTAAATAACTTGCCACTTTGAAGAAGTAAGAGGAAAATAAACCTAAAAACTAAGGTAAAATAATTTAAATATATTGTTAAAAATAAATATTAAAAAATTCTCGCTTTAGAATTTTAAAGCGACAAACTGCTGGATAAAAATTAGTTTGTTTTATTTTCAACAAAACTTTAAAATTCTTATTAAGTAATAAGTAAGAATATGACGGAGGAAAATCTCACCCTTGCTGCCAACTGCATCTTATGCAATGACCCGGATGATGGAAACATGATAACATGTTCCAGATGCCTTCATTGTTTCCATAATAGCTGTTGTGATATTGATGACGATAGTGATTTGTTTACGTGGAGATGTCAAAATTGTCATGCTACCACACAAAAAGACCAACATAACCTCAAAGCACAAGGCGTTATGAACGATTCCCCTGTTGAGGTTAATAAGACATCAACCAGTCGATCTTCAAATAACACACAAGCCGTTCGGTCAGCTATTAGTGCTAAAAAGCAGCTAGAGGAGAAGATGTTGCTAAAACAAGAGTTTTTACGACGTAAGTACCAATTACTACGCCAAGAGGCTGATGAATGCCAAGAAATTGACATTGTGCGGCCAGTGGGTAATAGCAACAAAAATTCTACAATTGATGACCCACCGTGTGTACAAAATTGTCAACAAAATGGAAACATCAGACCAATATAAATACTTCCTTAAATATAAACAACACCGTCATGCGGCGAGTAGTGAACAATGATCACAATGTAGCACAGCCACAAACCATATTACCATACAGCACAATTGCTGCTAGCTCAACAACAAATTATAGAAATATAAATGACATCACTCAAAACAGAGATGTTACAGGCTGTCAACATATGTTTGACTCAAACGTAAACAACACACAAAACAACCCCCACAATGAAAATAATTTAAGTAATAGAAATAATTGTGAAGGTAATTTTTTAAATTCAACGGCGTCCCATTTAATGGCAAGGCAATATATTTGCAAAGATTTGCCATCCTTTAATGGAGATCCAAAAGAGTGGCCAATATTTATAAGTGCCTATGAACACAGCACTCAAGCTGCCGGCTATACAAATGAAGAGAACCTCATCAGACTACAAAACAGCTTACGTGGTAAAGCCCGGGATGCGGTAAGAAATTGTTTGATGCTCCCGGATATGGTTCCGGACATTATTAGAACCTTAAAAATATACTACGGCAGACCCGAGTGCATAATAAAAAATTTTGTTGAGGAAGTGCGTATGTATACAATACAGCGGGGCAAACTAGAGAGCCTAATAGAATTTTCGTTTGCAGTGAAAAATCTTTGTGACACTATTCGTGTATCTCATTTAGAGGAATATTTAATTAATCCTACTCTTTTGCAGGAACTTGTAGACAAGTTGCCAGTGGACACAGTATTGCAATGGGCTTTACATTCTAAAGATATTCACCGTCCAAATTTATTGCACTTTTCAGACTGGTTGTATATGATTGGCAACTTGCAAAGTCACTGCTCCTGTATTCGACACCAATAATAACAAAAAGCCAATAAAAAAAAAGAGACACGTTTAAACACACATAAGCCACAAAGTGTACGGCTGCAGTGTATAAAATTATAAATTGACAGAGTGCGATAAATTTAAGGAGCTATCTGTTAGTTAACGGTGGGACATTGTCAAGGCAAACAATTTATGCCGTGTTTGCTTTGGAAAACACAGGCGTAGATGTTGGTTTCAAAAACAATGTGGGGTTGATGGGTGTTCTATATTTTACAACCAATTATTGCATAATGATTATTGTAATTAGGTGGCAAAGTAAATAATCATAGTTCTTCAATTGAAGATGAGCCCTTTTATCGAGTATTACCAGTCACTCTTTATGGTGGTGACAAATCCGTTCAAATATATGCTCTTATGGACGATGGTTCGACGTTAACGCTTTTAGAAGAAGAGGTAGCTAATTTATTAGGTGTTAAAGGCATTAACGACCCTATTTGCATCCGATGGACTGGTGACGTCACCCGATATGAAAATAATTCTAAAAAACTGAATTTAAAAATATCTTCAGCCAAACCCAACTCTAATATTTTTCCAATCAACAACGTGTACACTTACGTCTTACGTCCATAAATTTAATGTTAGATATGTTAAAATGGGTAAATATAAAACAAAGACTGGAAATTAATACTATAAACTTTATTCAGAAAATGAAGAAAGGAGATGCTCAACCATACAACCTAAGAAATGTTAACGACTTCAGGCTACAGAGGACTCAAACAACAAATATGCAAAGATCGCTGTTTTATAAAGGACTGAAATTATATAATTCCATGTCAAATGATATTAAAGATGAAACAAATATATATTTATTTAGAAGAAAAGTTATAAATTTTGTAAAGAATAAATAATAATTATAAATTGTATTCAGAGTATAAGGGATTATGGCTAAAACTATTTAAAAATTGTTATTTTTTAGAAAGTATTATAAATACTACTTATTTTCAAATAAAAAAAAAAAATAAAAAAATAAATTATTATGGAATACCATAGGGCCTACCATCATTTAAATCACGAGACGGTTCTTAATGAAATCTGTCAAATTTATTTTATATTAAAATTAAGAGCAGTATTCAAATCAGTTCGCAGAAGTTGCCAGCAGTGTAAAATTGATGCCGCCAAACCCATACCACCTCAAATGGCTTCTCCAGCCACCAGCACGTTTAGAAGCTTTTAAACGACCCTTTACGTTTGTTGGCGTTGACTATTTTGGTCCAATAACAGTAAGTTTTGGCAGAAAGTCATTAAAACTATGGGGAGTGATATTTACATGTCTTACTATAAGAGCCATCCATATTGAAATAGCACATATACCTCCAATGACCATAAGAAATTTCGTAGCAAGACGTGGCACATCAGCTGAAATTTACAGCGATAATGGTAAAAATTTTCGAGGGGCTGATCGCTTTCTTAAAGATGAGCTAAATAATATGGAGTACAATAAAGTGCAAACAGAGATGGCATACAAGGGCATATCATGGAAATTTAATCCACCAGCAGCTCCTCATATGGGGGAGCTTGGGAAAGGTTAGTGAAATCTATTAAAACTATTTTATACAAAATATCTCCCACACAAAAGTTCACCGATGAAAGCTTGAAAGTGTCTTAATGGAGGTGGAATTAATAGTTAGTTCGAGACCCCTTACACATGTGTCGCTTGAAGCTGAGGACCAAGAGGCCATCACCCCAAACCATTTTCTTCTTGGAAGCTCAAATGGTACGAAGCCATTTTGTTCATCCGGTGATATTGATTATAAAATGTGCCTATGATAGAATTAGATATTTGCTAATATGTTTTGGCGGTGTTTTGTAAAAGAGATGTTACCAAGGTTAGTGGACCCAGCGATCTAAAGAGCTAAAGTTGATGAAAATCCAATAGGAACACCTGCCAACGTGGAAAAGTTGTAGAAGTAACATAAGCAAAGGATGGTCAAGTACGAAGAGCTAAATTGAAAACAATGAGTGGTAATATGGAGCGACCCTCCATATTATCGCGATGGGTAGTCATCTTGAAGCGATGCGGGGGCTACCTTTTCCCTGTCTGTCAGCGTCTGTTTTTTCCTATGTAGGGACGGCTGATGGACTCGGCCACTGGGTGGTTTTCACTCTCTCGTTCAGATTGGACCACCCAGTGTTGCTGTAATTGGCCCTATGGACCACGGCTGGTCTTCACGACCCCGCCAGGGAGTTGTAGACTCGTATAAATCTACCCTAATCCACGGTGGGACTACATACGCCAAGGGATGCGTGGCCAGGAGAGAGCCTGGTCGCTAGTATGAGAACTCTGGATACCGGTTGACCTCCAGTTTCAATTTAGACTTGCCTGTGCATGTGGGGCTCTGTGCGGGTCGACTTTTCTTTCCCCAATGTTCGTGGGAACAGGATTGATTCAACGAAAGTTTCGAATGAAGATTGTGATAATCGGGGAACTTCGAAAGGGACGGACAATAAAGCCTTGCAAAAGGTGGAGAGGTTAGTCTCTGAGGATACTTCGATTAGACGTGGCCAATGGAGAGATCGAATTGAGATGGACATTGAAGCCTCGCAAGAGGTGGAGAGGTTAATCTCTGAAGATACTCCAATGGGTATAGAGGTAACGGTGAAGGACATTGATGTATCCGCCCCAGCAGGAGTGGAGGCACCTGTCCAGATCACGGAAACCTCGGACCGCGACGCGAACTCTGAGTCTATGCCTTTGGATAAAACCGAGAGGCAGAGACTAAAGAGGAAACGTCGGAGGGGCAGGAAGGTTATTGAAAAGACATCAAATCGGATCGATAGCCTTATGGATGAGGAGACGACACCTGAAGTAGAGGGAACAGGGAAAAAGTTTAGGGGTGATAAACCCAGGAACTTTGACCCGAACCAACTACGGAAGGCGGAAACTCTGAGTGTATATCAACTGAATCTGCATCATAGCAGAGCGGCTTCGGCGGTGATGATGCGATGTTTTGTGGAGGATGGGTTGGATATAACCTTGCTACAGGAACCATGGATTGTTAGGGATAACATCATGGGCCTGTCTCGTCAGACCGCCAGTCTGTTTCACTCACAGACGGGGGGGAGGTTGAGGACGTGTATCCTGGTGCGTCACGGTGTGTGTGCTGTGCCGATGACGCATCTCTGTTCGACGGATCTTACGGTGGTAATGATAGGCGCGGGTTCGGGATCGTTTCTGGTGGCGTCGGCTTACCTACCCTATGACACACCGGACTCCCATCCTTCGGAGGAGGTTAGGAACCTGGTGGAGTTCTGTAGGCTGAGGAGTATGCCTCTTGTCATGGGCTGTGATGCTAACTCACACAGTACTGTATGGGGCAGTACGGATGATAACCACAGGGGTCGGCAGTTGCTGGAGTTTGTGGAGTGTCATGACCTGCTGGTCCTGAACAGGGGTGTCGAGCCCACCTTCGTGGATGCACGTAGGGCGGAGGTAATCGACATCACCTTATGCTCTGTCGGAATGCTGGATAGAGTTGGGAATTGGAGGGTGGTGGACAGATTGACCATGTCTGATCACAGGGCTATCCAGTTTGAGATTCTATATGGTAGGAGGCGGAGGAAGGCGCGTAGGCGTATCAGGGTGCCTAAGGAAACGGATCGCACTAAGTACGAGGAGTGCCTCTCGGGACTTTCGGGGAGTGTTCCAAACCGGGCACTCCGGAACACGGAGGATGTTGATCGGACGGTGGAGTGGGTAAACTCTACTGTCGGACTTGCCTTCGAGAAATGCGTGTCCTCTCACGGTAGTGGATGAAAAGGATTCTACTCCATGGTGGAGTAGTGAATTGGAATCCATGAAGAGGGACACGAGGAGGGCCTTTAATCGTTACATGAGGGAGCGGAATCCTAGCTTATGGGACGAGTATAAGGCGAAGAAGAAGGAGCTGAAGAGAACTATACGTCTTCGGAAACGAAGTACGTGGAGGGAATTCTTCTCCGGCGTGATGGATACATCTGAAGTGGGGAGACTGCAGAAGATGGTGTCTAGAGACCCTGTCTCCAGAATGGGGCTTATTCGCAGGAGCGATGGCGGCATGACGGAGACGATGGAGGGGACATTACAGTCGCTGATGGAGGTACATTTTCCTGGAAGTTTCATTTCGAATAACTCATGGGTTCCCGTTAGCAGGGGAGCCAGTGAGGTAAGGCGAAGGGATGCTGAAAGGATAGTAACTCTTAATGGGGTTAGAAGTGCAATTTTGTCTTTTGCCCCATTTAAGGCGGCTGGGATGGATGGGATATTTCCTGCATTACTACAGTGGGGTATGAACACTCTACTTGTGGTGATTAGGGAAATATTTGTTGCCTAACTTTCGACAGGGTATATTCCGGTGGCATGGAGGGAGACCAGGGTGGTTTTTCTTCCCAAACCGGGGAGGAGGGACTATACGGAGGCTAAGTCGTACAGGCCGATCAGTCTTACATCCTTTCTATTGAAGGCAATGGAAAGGGTGTTGGTTGACTTCCTGGAGGAGACTACGCTGATGGATAGGCCATTGAGTGGGAGTCAGCACGCTTACAGGGCTGGGAGGTCTACTGAGACTGCCCTGCACGAATTGGTGAGGGTTGCTGAATGGGAGGTTTTCAATGGTGATCTTGCTTTGTCCGTATTTATGGACATAGAGGGCGCTTTTGATAGGATCTCTTTTGATAAACTGGGAAATGCTCTCGATGAGCGAGGGGTCGATTCTGTTGTGGTGAAGTGGATCGGCGCCATGCTCAGATGTAGGGCAGTGAATCTCAGGAGCGGAGGCACCAGGATTCGGGGAAGGGTGGTCAGGGGATGTCCGCAAAGAGGGGTCATATCACCTCTGCTGTGGAACATAACTGTGCACAGCCTTCTCAGGAGACTGGAGGTAATGGGCATACATACGGTAGGGTATGCGGATGATGTAGCAATTATGGTTGGTGGTAAGTTCATGGAGACCATTTTAGGTTGCATGAGACAGGCGCTCAGAGTAACCGAAGAATGGTGTTGTGAACAGGGACTAACCATAAATGCTGGCACGTCGGATGCTATGCTCTTCACGCGGAGAAGGAAGGGATAGAGATTGAATCCTTAATGCTTTTTGGAACCGAGATCAACGAGTCCAGGAAGGTGAAATATCTGGGGGTAACGCTGGATATGAAACTAACCTGGAATGATCATGTTGAGGCAAGGATACAGAAGGCAAAGAGGATTCTGCATCAGTGCAAACGGGTTTGCGGTCGGAAGTGGGGAATCTCACCTAAGGCTGCACACTGGATTTACACAGTGGTGGTGAGACCGACGATCACATCTGTTGTCTGGTGGCCGAAGGCCTCCCAGGCGACGAGTAGGCGGAAGTTGGACGGGGTTCAAAGGATTGCTTGCATACCACACCAACGCAAGCGATGGAGGCAATGCTGGGATTGCTGCCGTTGGACTTATTTGTAAGGGAGACGGCGGCAAGATCGGCGATTCGGATGCGAAGCGATTGCATTTGGTATCGCTTTGGATCGGTTTTGGGGCATAGGAGAATCCTGGACCTCGTGGATAAAGAGGTTAGGGAGGCTCAGATGCCGATGGAGCGCATGAGTCGAGTGAAAGTGGTCGAAAGGCTACATCACACGCTCATAGCGGATGGATTCATGCACGATGAGTGCATGGAGAATGACATCAGTATCTTTACTGATGGGTCCTTTATGGACGGAAGGGCAGTTGTTGGTGTGTACTGGATTGCCTCTTGGCTCTTCTGATAAGGTTTTAAAACCCATTTAGCGAGGATTTATATGTGGTCCAATATCCACTCCTTTTAGCCTCATTGAATAATTTCCTGCATTCCTTGCGCTTTTCCACAATTTCAGCATTTCACAAAGTGGGCTTGGCCTTACCTTTCCTAGTAGTTCTCCTACAGTAGTTATCGGTTGCCTCAGCCATTACATTACTCAAGAACTCCGTTACGGAGTCCAGAGTGGACCTATCGTCAATGGAGTCTGGACGTGAAGAGAGCTTTCTATTTAGCATCTTAGCATAAACAGACCAATTAGTTCTTCTCCTATTCAAGAAATGACTCTCAGAATCTAATTCGAAAAATAACTCGAAGGCGATATATATGTGATCGAAAATAGAGCAGTCCTTTGACACCCTCCAATTTCCTATCAAATTCACATACCTATCGCTAATAAGAGTAACATCCAAAACCTCCCTTCTGTTAGTAACCACAAAGGTGGGTTCATTACCCCTATCAACTACTGTTAGTTTATTCTCAATTATAAATTCGAGGAGTGACTCAGCCCTTTGGTTGGTATCCGAGCTACCCCAGACGGTATGGTGCTCGTTGGCATCCGCACAAATTATGAGAGGGATGTTTCTTTCATTTGCGTAAGACATCGCCTTCCTAGTTATGGAGTTCGGTGGGTCCCCTCCATGATCGTGTGACATTTAACAGCTCATTAGCCAGACTATTCGCCTCTTGGTCTCGACGGCTATAATACAGGTGTCCTTATTACTGAAGTCAGATAGAACAAAAGCTTTAAGATTGCTTTTGACCATAATGCAAGATCTGATCTTACCTGGTCCGGCTGCATACAGAATGTAGTAGCCATTTTTGTTTAGCCCGCAAACCCTGTCTTTGTACAACAATGTTTCTTGGACACATATAAGATCCTCCGTGCCTGAAGACAGTCGGAGGAGTAGGGCTGCTGACGCCACTTTTGAGTGGTGAAGGTTAATCTGAGTAACCTTCACTGTAGCTGGTCGCTGTGGACGACTGTGACATCGGCGTCCTCTGAACCATCGTTAGATTCTAGTAGGGCATCTTCATCTTCTGCTAAATCCATTTTCCCACAGAATCCCCCCACTTGTCCTGAGACCGATTGGGTGTCATCAATGTCCGATGAAAGGGCAGATTCGGCGTCACAGCTAATGGAGAGATTCTTAGAAGAGTTCTTACTCTTCGGAGCTTGAGGCTTCTCCTTGTCGTCATCCTTATAGATCCGGAGAAAGAAAGGACCAAAACCATAGTATATCTTTCCCTGAGTCCTTAGAAGTGGAGACATGGAGTCACTTTTTATAATAACAATGGCCTTTCTGGAGCCTTCTACAGCTTCAGTAACCTTGGCTATTTTCCAGTCCTTTGTGGATAGCTGAGGATTACTGAACTGCATAATCTCCACAATCTTCTTTGGGTTAGATGGTATTGCGGGAATCTTGGCAAAAGATCTCGGCCTTTGTGGAACATCGGCGAGAGTTATTGCCTCGAGCTTTGCGCCAGACCATACTTCCACGAGGGACTTTATGGCGGCCTTGTACAGCTGCGCTGAACGCTCGTCTGTACAGGCTATAAGTTTGATGTGGCCGTGGTACCAGTCAGCATCTTCGCACTGGGGTGGTGTTCCCGGGTTGTCCCGAACAACTTGCAGGAATACCCCTTTGAGATGTTATACGTTTATGAAGATAGGATTTTTAAATGAGGGGCCATTGATTCAAGTTAAAAATAAAAACAATAAGGGCGAAACAAAAGATGCCTTTTCGTATTTTTATTGTACTTTTTGTATTATTACTTACGTTTTTAAGCATTGATGCTTAAAACTATTGATTTGTAATCCGAATTCTAACTCTAAGTGTCATGAATGACAAAAAATTCTAATTTTTATGGCATTTTTTTACAGTTTTTATATTTTGTTTACATAGAATTCTGAAATAAAGTACTAATAATCCAAGTTGACTTTAAAGGTTCTAGCGAATGACGTTATTTTTATTATTTTTATAGTAATTTTTGGATATTGTGAATTTAAAATATATCCCCGATATATCCTCACTGTCCTTTTTTATATTTTTATGAAAAATGGTGTATATAGGTTTGTCATTCCGTGTGAAATTTCTACAATTTTCGTTTTCGACCCCATAAGTATATATTTCCTAAAAGCTTTTGAATAGGGGAGTCTCTGTCAGATATGATGAAGAAACCTAGACCACCTCGTTTTTTTCACAACGAAAACAACAACATACATACATATATAAAAAAGTGGTATATACTATTATACTGGTTAGAGCAAACCATCGAATCCCAGCTGAGTCAAAAAAAAAAAATTATATATTGTTACAGATTTATTTTAAATAGCTTAATTTACATTATAATTTTATTTTAGTTATATTTACAGTAGTTTAAGTTACAGTAGTTTTCCTCGTATTAGTTTGTGTACATTTAATATTTCGTTTGGTTTGCTGGTGCATACTCTTAGGCACTTTTATTATTCCTGCATTATACTTAACATTAACATTACGTCTTAATTTAAATATAACGGCTTTCGAGTAATTTACAGAATGAACTAGTGTATACATACGCGTACTTTGTTCAATGTTACAGAACACCACTATGCTACTATAAATAGCCGCACAACACAGCTAACATGATCAGTATTACAGTAGAGCTTGTATAGTGCGTATCCAAGTAAGTTTGATAAAAAATGTGTATAGCCATAAGTGAAATAAGTAAAGCGACATTAAAGCAATATCTGAATGTGTTTAAATATATAAAGTGCTCTTAATTTTATTACTAATTTCAACTGTTTTTATTTGCAATACGAAAAGAACTTAAAGTTTATTTAAAGGAAGTAAGCCAACGTTTATAAAAGCTATAAACATAACAACTATTGTCAGAAGTGGAATTGCATTTTAAAAAGCAGACATAAAATTTTATGAGTTTAAAGTTGAAAAAGTCAAGAAAGAATTGAGTAAGCTAGCATTGCGGACAATAGGTAATAAAGTAGAATTGCAGAACAGGCTTCTAGATGAATTTAAGCGGCGTAATATTGACATTGATAGTTACGAGTTTGACGAAAAAGAAGAAATGGAAGTTTCCACTCGTGAAAACACAAACAACATGGATTTAAGAACGATGCTTGCTCAAGAAACTTCCAAAGCTAATAATGGAAAATTATTAGCTAAAGTTAAACTAGAAGTTCAAGAATCTTCTAGAGCTAATAATGAAAAATTATTAGCTGAAGTAAAAGAAGAAAGTGATATAAGGGAGTTGAGATTTCAAGAATAATCTAAAGTTACGAACGAGAAACTTCAGGAAATTTCTGAAGCTGTGAACAGCAGGGTGGCATTGAAAAAGAAATTAATAAAATTGATTTAAAAAAACTAGCTAATCTGGAAGATGACATAATTGCACAAGCAAATGACTTCAATAGCAAATTGCAAAATCAAGACGAAAAATTTAAATATCTAGAAACGAAAATTATTGATCTTCAATGTCATGAGGGACCAGTGCGAATAATACCAGAAATCTCGCGTAGAATAATGGCCCCTACTTTTGGCGGCAGTGCAACATTTAATGTTTTTAAATTTTAGTTTGAGACAGTTGCAAATAGATATATGTGGAACAATGAATAAAGGCTATATAGTTTATAGAGCTATAGAGATTTTGGCATTAAAAGGCACAAGTTCTAGAAAGCATACCTATTGGCTGCAGAGAAAACTACGAGGACATAATGATTGCGCTACAACATAAGTATGGCGGCGAGCACAAACGAGATTGATACCGAATGGAATTGCAAGGCATAATTCAGAAAGTTAACGAATCGTTACAAGAGTTTGCAAAAGAGATCGAGCGTTTAGTGCAGCTGACATATCCAGGTGAAAATCACCCATTTTTGGATCAGTTTAAAATTTAAACGTTTGTAAATGGAATACGTGATCCAGAAATAAAGCACGCGGTGTTTGGCGCACATAAATCAACGTTTGCAGAAACCGTATAACACGTTCTGACACAGGAAACCGCAAAATTACTCTCTAAGCCACAAATATGTAAGGTGCGAAATCTTGCAATTTCTACAGAAATGGAAAGAGATGAAGAAAGCGATTTAAAGGCTCGTATACAGGCGTTAGAGAAAAAGCAAGGCAAAGTCAGAGCCAAATGTTATAATTGCGGTAAGAGTGGACATTTTCAACTAAATTGCAAAGCTCCAAGGAAGCGGGCTAGATCTGTTTCGCCACCTGGAAACAACAAACGGGTTAACGTGAAATCATCAAACGAGTCACCGTTAAACTAAAACGAGCTAGCACTACGGGCCAAGAGCTAGCTCCCATAGCCGAGGGCCCCACAATCTCCTTATCAATCATACAGCAGAAAAATACCAACCTTACTGCTTGTGGGTATATCAATGGTCGAAGACATATTTTTACTATAGACACAAGAGCATCGCAGTCAATTATCACGCCCGATGGAGTAAGGAAACCAATCGAACCGTTATGTGGCGTAAGTCTTCGAACAGCTACTGGGGAGCCTGCTACTGTCTATGGTAAAATAAACGTAAAAGTAGCTATTGCCAATATAAGTGAAAATCATGTATTCATCGTTGCCAACATTGTGGAGGAAGTAATCATCGGTGCAGATTTTATGATTAGTCACGTCATTAATATGCATATGGGGTAGAAGGTAATGATTAAGAGGAATGTTGAAATACCCCTAGATGTTGGTTATGAAAATAGGGTGCATGTAAGAAAACTAATTGCTACAGAATATCAGAAAATACCACCACAGTCAGAAAGTGTAGTATGGGCGCGTATAGAGGGAGATTGTGTGGACAACTGGTTGTGGTTGGTAGAAAAAACAGATGTAAAATGTGACTTAATAACAGCAAAAGCCTTTGTTAATATCACAAATGACGGAAGAGGGCCTGTAAGAGTGCTTAACCTTTCCGCCTGTGAAAAAGTCGTCAAGCCAAAATCGGAATTAGGTCAATGTGCTAAAGCTGAGGCAATAATTAATTGTGAAACGAAATCGGCTCCTGTCAGTATGTTAAACAAAGAGCAGGAGATACTAGCAGAATACGTAGAGCAGTGGGTTAAAAAATTATCGCCGCCCGATAGAAATAAAGCAAAGCAGCTACTCAGAAAACATGCATCCATCTTCGCTCTGAAAAGTCAACATCAAGGTTGTGACGACCAAAGTCACCTGTTTGTTTTGGGTCAACAACCGTAGTCAGAATGAGTATAAAATAAAGCTGTAATTTTTATAACCTTGCCTGAATTGTTCATTTATATGTTATACTTTTTTTTTTGAATGTCTAATAATGAATTATTATTTAAATAAGTTAACTTATTTTATAACCTTGCCTGAATTTGTCATTTATATGTTATACTTTTTATTTTGAATGTTTAATAATGAATTATTATTTAAACAAGTTAACTTATTTTATAAACTTGCCTGAATTTTTCATTTATATGTTATATTTTTGTTGTTAAATAATGAATTATTATTTAAATAAGTTAATTAAACAATTATATTGATTTTATGTTTAACCTGAATTATTTTGAATTAATGAAATAAGTTAATTACATACATAATTATATTAATTTATGTATATAATTCCCTTATGAATGCACTGCTTGTATTTTATTGTAATTATATACATAAGAATAGGAATCGAATTTATATTACTTTAAACATAATTAAGAATTTATGTAATTTGAAATTCAAATGTAACAGTCGTACGTTTAAATATCCTACACTACATTTATACACAACACTACAAGACAACCATGCATGGTGGAAATATAATAGTCACCGCATTGTGTGTGGTGAAACTAATAACACACAAGTACGTGTGGTTGTGATAAGCAATACAGGCATTTTGTGTGTTTGTGTATCAATGTGTGTGGGATACAAATAGTATAAAAAGGGCGACTGATTAATAAATTAGTTAGTTGGCTGGCAGCTCGCGCTACGGTAAAAACAAAAATATTAGAGGCTGGGACACCTCTCTAATATAAGTAATTACAGTAGTAATAAGTAGCTAGATAAATACCAGAGGCTGGGACACCTCTCTGGTAACTTATCTCCTACTGAGTGCTAATATTGGAGGCTGGGACACCTCTCCAATATAAGCGCGAAGAACGACCAAGATATTCTATTGGAGGCTGGGACACCTCTCTAATAGAAAACCTTGAGAGCGAGTGGGAATTATTATTGGAGGCTGGGACACCTCTCCAAGATAAATCCCGAGGGTAGTCGGATGTGTGATTGGAGGCTGGGACACCTCTCCATGAACTAATCTTTACCTGTTCGCTCAACAGTGTCGTAAAACACGAGAGTAAAAGCTCGTGCCAACAAAAAGTAGTGTTGAAAAAATTAGTATTTTATCGTTTGAATACACGTAAATTTAGATTTTGTTAATAAAGTATACGGTTTATAACGTTTAACGAAAACCCACACGTGTTTTTCTCTTATTCTGTAACAACCCTGGCCTCCGCTGCGTCTATCCAGGCAACCAGCGAAATTGTGTCGTTACAAGGTGAAACATCACTTGTGAAACATCAGATAAATACCGGCGATGCAAGGCCTATAAAGCAAGCTCCTAGAATTATTCCTCTAGCAAAACGTAATGAAGTTAAAGAACTTGTCAATGAAATGGAGCGGAATGGAGTAATTGAACCTTTTTCAAGTCCATGGAGCTCACTTTTCAATACTCCAGCCACATTCGAACGCGTTTTGAGGGGACTTCATTGGAAGACATGCTTGGTGTATCTGGATGAGATAATTGTCATGGGTAAAAGTTTTGCTAAAATACTTGGGGCATCGAGCAGCAGAGGACGGTTATTAACTGACGAAGATAAAGTTCAAGCTGTGAAAGACTGGCCTCTCCCGAAAAATCTGCATGAGTTACGTAGTTTTCTAGGCCTCTGTACTTACTATATGCGACTTGTGCCGAATTTTTCCAGTGTCGTAGCCAGTCTACATGAGCTCACCAAGAAGTCACGACCATTCCTGTGGTCTGAAGCACAGAAACAAGCATTCCAGAAGCTCAAGGAGTTGTTATGCGTAGCACCAGTTTTGGCATATCCTATCGCTGGAGAGAAATTTGTATTGTATAGCGATGCGAGTGGCTACGGGATAGGTGGTGTTCTTTTGCAGGTTGTTAATAGAACAGAAAAAGTGATAGGCTACTACAGTCGAACACTCTCGAAGCCTGAAAGAAATTATTGTGTAACACGTCGAGAGCTTCTGGCAGTTGCAGAGTGTGTAAAGCATTACCACAAATATGTGTATGGACAACACTTCGAACTAAGAACCAATCACTCTGCACTCAGATGGTTGCTGCAATTTCAACAACCGGAAAGACAGCTAGCCCGTTGGATTGAAGGGCTCCAGAGCAGTGAGCACAGAAAAGGCTCTAAACATGGAAATACGAATGCACTCTCTCGAAGACCGTGCAGATTGGAGTGCAAATATTGTGCAAAATCTGAAGAGAAAGAATGTGTCGTTGTCGTGCGACTAACACGTATAGAGACGAGTGACGGCTGATCAGCGGGGCAAAGAGACGATCCCATATTGCCACAAATTATGTCAGCAAAGGAGGAAGACAAAAGGCCAAACCGTAACAAAATATCAGCGGAAAGTTCAATGATGAAATCATACTGGGCGCTATGGAATGGCCTGCAGGTTATTAACGGATGCATTTATCGCCAATGGGAAAGTAATGGGTCCGCCATCTAACGTTGTATTTCAACAAGTGATTATTTCGTGAATGGTAACATTTAGTTCATGTCTGATTTTGCAGATAATTGGTTTAATCCTTCCGCCGAATGAATATGGTTGTGTTTATGCTTGAGCAACGCTGGGGAATATTGCGACATTACTGTTAAGAGAATCTTCATTATTTCATTTTAATTATTTTTTACAATTATTGTATGTATAATCTATAAATAATCCTAAAACAACTTTGTAATTATTGATTTGAATTTCTTGTTAAACTGTGTAATTTTGAATTTTGCGCTAATGTTGCTGAATTAGCCATCTTTTTTTTATATTTTATCTACTTATATTTACAACTAGCAATAGAAAGAAGAAGAATTGTTATTCTTGTAAAACATTCTTTTCTGTGCCAAGTTCGTTTTTAGAAGTCAAAGCGTGAAGTAGTTTGAATCTTAAACATATGTATACTTAAAGAAAAATTATTATAATTTTGAATAAAACTTAATTGAATTCGTTACTGAAAATTCGGGATTTTCTTTCAATTGCATTAACATTTGGACAAAAATTCTTGTCCAACATTTTGGCGCCCGAGCAGGGACAAAGCTGATTCTACTAGCAGTTGTCCACCATTAGTGGAAGTATCTCTGTTGTGGAGATTTGGTTCCAGTCAGTGTTTACCAGCATACGAACTCCTGGCTAATTGTGGGAAAATCCTTGGTTAGATTTAAAGTGTACGCATCGTTTTGTATACGCATATTACGACAGATGACCAAACATCGAATTGGATTAACGAAGGCGATGTAAAACATCTTAAAAATAGCTGAAAGTGATTTTAAACAAAAATCAAAATAATTTTGATTGCTACTAATTAATTTGGTTTTTTTTTTATATATTCCATGTTTTAATTACCGCCTGTAGTGAGCTTTTAATAACGTGGTTCAACATCAAGCTTTCTAATACGTAAGGTTATTGTCATTACTAATTAAAGCATAAATCAATAGCTTAGTCGCAAACCAGTTGATATTTAACATAGTTTTCATAGCATTCTGCTTGTATATGTACAGGGAACATATAAGTGGTCGCGATTTTCTGTAATTTGTTGACATTAAATGCCAAATAGAGCTTTAATTATTACATAATTGTGAAAACTGTAGGAACGAAACTCGGGACAAGTTTACCGATTTGAGGCAAAATAGAATTATAATTAAATAATTAAAGATAACTATTTCGCTATGGTAAATGAGGATTCACCGAATGAAGATGTCCAACTATTGGCATCCTATAAACAGCAAAGGTCTATCACAAAGGGCAGCATTTCAAGAATGAAAAATAATTTGGTCGAACGAAAAGACACATTGTCACCAGTGGACTTAGAATGCTGGATTGAAATGCTAAATTCTTACATAAAGAATTTAATGACTTATCAAAGTAATATTGAACGACTAGAACCAAGTGATAATAGACGGGGGAATTAGAGGGGCTTTGTAAAGGGTGTTTTTTTAAGCCCGATAGAACTTGAAATTGTAAAAAATAACACAAAAAATTAAATTGTAATCAAAATTTTTTTTTTATTCGAAAGATCAATACGTGACATTAACATTTGAAAATGATTTCAGGCATATGGGCACCGCGGCTGTTCTTGACGAAGCGCATTCTGGACATCCAATTTTGGGCCACTTTTTCGAGCACTGCTGGCCGTATGTCACGAATAACACGAACAATGCTGGCCTCCAAGGCGTCAATTGTTGCTGGTTTATCAGCATAAACCAGTGACTTCACGTAGCCCCACAGGAAATAATCGAGAGGTGTCAAATCGCACGACCTTGGAGGCCAATTGACAGGTCCATTTCTCGAAATCAACTTATCGCAAAAATTTGATTTCAATAAGTCGATGGTTGCGTTCGCCGTATGGCACGTAGCGCCATCCTGTTGAAACCACATCTCCTCCGGATCAATGTCATCCATATTTTCAAACAAAAATCATTGATCATGGTGCGGTAACGATCTCCATTGACCGTAACGCGAGCTCCGGCCTCATTTTTGAAGAAATAAGGTCCGATGATGCCACCAGCGTGAAAACCGCACCAAACGGTGCATTTTCTGGATGTAATGGAGTCTGTAGGGTCTCTTGTGGATTGGTCTCGCTCCATATGCGGCAATTTTGCTTATTAACAAACCCGTTAAGCCAAAAATGCGCCTCATCGCTGAACACAATTTTGCGATAAAACAACGGACGTCCAGAATGCGCTTCGTCAAGAACAGCCGCGGTGTCCATATGCCCGAAATCATTTTCAAATGTTAATGTCACGTATTGATCTTTCGAATAAAAAAAAAATTTTGATTACAATTTAATTTTTTGTGTTATTTTTTACAATTTCAAGTTCTATCGGGCTTAAAAAAACACCCTTTATAAGTACCAAATCGATGTTAAAATCCATGATGGGTGGTAACAGACGCGAAAGTACGGCAAATGAAACATTTACTGGGTATGCATTAAGTATGCATAGGTTACCTTTTTTAAAGATCCCTAAGTTTGGAGGCAAATATGCAGAATATAAAATTTTATTGCCTCTTTTAATAGTTTAGTTCACAATGAATCTTCACTGTCTACTATAGAAAAGTTCAATCACCTAATATCTTGTCTTACAGACGATGCACTTCGCACTGTCAAAGCTTTTCAAGTAAGTGAGGAAAATTATTAAAGTGCTTTGGACAGGCTAGCGGAAAGATTTGACAATAAATGTTTGATTTTTAAAGACCATATTAATTCTCTTTTTGACATACAAAAAATTGTAATACCAAAGGCATCTGCACTTCGTCAAATTGTTGATAATGTATCAGCTATTCTTGATTCATTATCCCATTTAGGTACAGATAAGTATATAATGCATGCTTTGTTATTCATCTCGTAATGTCGAAAGTGGACGGCACTACTAAAGTGAAGTGGGATGAAAAGCAGGAATTTAAGGTATTACTAAAGTGGGATTCTTGTGCATCTATTTTAATTCAAAGATGCCAAATATTAGAAGTAAGCGAAGACAGAAAAAACCATGACAATGAATTCTCCATTAATCTGAAAAAAAAATGAAAAACGTAATAATCAATCGTCATTTGCATGCAGCCAGAGCAGCGTTGGTAAATGTAATTATTGCCTATTTGATGGACACAAAATAGACGATTGTTCGAAATTTATAGGTTTAGCCATTACTCAAAGATTTACTTTCATTAAGAAAAATGGAATGTGCATTAATTGCTTGAGAAAGGGACATGTTGTGGCAAAGTGTAACAGCCCTAAATGTAGGGTGTGTGATAAACCACATAATATTTTATTACATAAATATGAGGCTAGCCAAAATAGCTTGCCACATCCAATTTTAAATAATACTTCTGTTCAGCAGTCGGTTAATCACGATAGACAGCAGCCTTTTAGCATCAAAGGCAATAGTACTACTCAGTTTTTATCAAGTAACTACGGCAACGGTGAACAGAATTCTGTACTGCCTAGAGTTTCACAGGTTATAAATAGTAATGCGAAATGTATGCACATAAATTTGGGTTCAAATCAAATGATTTTAGCAACAGCTGTAGTTTTAATAAAAAACAAATACAATCAGTATATATTGGCAAGGGCATTATTAGATTCATGCTCTCAAGTGAATTTAATAACAGAAAATTTTGCACGAAAATTGGGTATGAAAAGGAAACAAGCCTCTCAAGTCAATATTGTTGGTGTTGGTGGATTAGAAACCGCAGTAAAACATAAAATAAGTACCTTTGTGAAATCAAGAGTACTGAACCAATTCGAACTTTTTGTAGATTTTTATGTTGTGAATTCGGTCTCCGGTTCTCAGCCAGAATTCGTAATTATAAAAGATAGACTTTCTATTCGATCGAATATTCAGCTGGCTGACCCCGCCTTTGGCAGACCACAGAAGATAGATATTTTATTAGGATGCAAGTATTTCTTCAACCTATTGTCGGTGGGTCAAATTAAGTTGGGTCCAAGTCTGCCAACCTTACAGAAAACGGTGCTAGGGTGGGTAGTTTCTGGCAAAATTGAAAATAGTTCAGATAATGATCCCAAATTTTGCAACATCATTACGAATACTGAAAATTACGATTTAGCATCTTTGAAAGTTTTAGTTCGTCGCTTTTGGGAATTGGAGGAGATTCCTAAGCGATCATTGCTTACTGAGGAGCAAACATTATGCGAAAAACATTTTGTAAAGAACACCATCCGACTGTCGAATGGTAGATTTCAGGTTAAATTACCTATTAAGTTGAGTCCATCCAGTTTGGGGTCGTCGTATGAAATGGCACGTAGAAGATTCTTAGCCCTTGAGCGCAAACTAAATAGAGATTTGGAATTAAAGGAAATGTATAATGAATTTATGAGGGAATATTTACAGCTTGGACATATGTTCCCTGTTGATGATAAGATCCTAAAAGAACTCCATTATGTAATTCCCCATCAATGTGTGTTGAGGCCCCAGAGTTCAACTACCAAGTTGCGTGTGGTGTTTGACGCTCCGTGTAAGACCTCCACACAAATATCATTAAATGATATTTTAATGGTTGGACCCACAATCCAGATCGATTTATTCTCAATTCTTTTAAGATTTCGGTTTCATAAGTATGCGATCACCGCCGATGTGACTAAAATGTACTGGCAAGTTTTAATTAACGAAGATGACGCTAAGTATCAGCTAATTTTGTGGCGTGAAAGTAATGAACAGCACATTCAAATATATAAACTAAATACAGTGACGTACGGGACGTCGTCAACTCCATTTTTAGCTATAAGATGCTTAAAAGAATAGGAAAAATTTTGGAATCTATGTATCTTTGGGGTATTCCGTTGTAATGAATGATTTTTATGTTGACGATCTAATATCTGGTGCTGAAAGTATTGAAAAACTGGCAAAATTAAGATTAGAAACAATTGAGATGCTAAAATCGTGTGGCTTTGATCTTGCAAAGTGGTTTTCTAATCACCCTTCGTACAATGGTAGCAGTTTTGAAAAAGATCTAGACTTCGGCACTGACGAAGTCACAAGAGCTCTAGGGCTCATTTGAAGTACTGGGAAGGTTAAATTTTTATTTAAATTAGATGATAATTTTAGTCATTTACCAGCCACAAAAAGAAATATCCTTTCTATTTCGTCAAGGATTTTTGATCCTTTGGAACTGCTGTCCCCAATTATAATAAGAGCCAAAGTCCTGTTGCAAAAGTTGTGGAAAAAACAGCTAGAATGGGATGAATCAATACCCCAACATTTAGATACCATGTGGTCTTACATAAAACGCTCTGTATTGGAAATTCATACCATACCAGTTTTTGTTAAAAAATCAACGTTTCGGTCAGATTCTGAAATAGTTTTACATTGGTTACAGAATCACCCTTCATCACTATCCACTTTTGTCGGAAACCGGACAAGTGAAACACAAGAATGGACACAGGGATCATTATGGCACCACGTACCATCTAAGGATAATCCAGCTGACATCGTGTCGCGAGGCAGTGACGTTAATTCACTAATGGAGTCAATTTGGTTCACAGGTCCAAGTTTTTTGTATCTTCAGAAAAATGAGTGGCCAAAGAATAAACAATTTGAACTATCAACTGAGTTAAAATCTTTAGAGAAGAAAAAATCTCATGCTGTCATGGTAATAACCGACAAAAGTGAAAATTCACTACTGGACTTTATAAGCCGGGTTTCCTCATATAGAAACATTTTGAGAGTATTTGCATATGTGCTAAGGGCAATAATGAAATTTAAAAGGTATAATTTTAGTCAGAATAGCACTGAATTAACAGCAAAGGAACTCAATATGTCGTTTATGAAAATTGTAGAAAATATACAAAAAATTGATTTCTCTGAGCAATTGAAAATTATTCGAAATGGCCAGCTGCCAAAATCTAATATTCGCAATTTAAGTCCATTCATTAATAAATTTGAAGAGTGTGGCATACTATATTTTACTTTACTGCGAGTTGGTGGACGTTTGGTAAATGCTCCATTAAAAGAAGAGACAAAATTTCCATTATTACTGAAAAAAGGCTCCCATTTTATAAAAATTTATTTAGAATACTTACATAGATCAAACACTCATGCTGGTCCGAAAGTACTAGTTGCTCTATTGCGAGAAAGAATCTGGTTGGTAAATGCCAGAGAAATAGCTAGACAAACGGTTCGAAATTGTGTAACTTGTTGTAGGTACAAACAGAAACTATTAACCCAAATTATGGGTAACATTCCTAAGGATCGGCTCACTGCGGTTAGGCCGTTCTGGATATGCGGAGTAGATCTCTGTAGTCCGGTTTATACTAACGTTAGAATTAGTGGTCGGCCCCCTATAAAAACCTACATTGTCGTTTTTGTATGCTTTGCATCTAAAGCAGTTCATCTCGAAACTGTTTCAGATTTGATGACAGAATCTTTTTTATCTTTCTTATCTAGGTTCGTGGGGAGGAGAGGACTCCCGATATGGTGCGACAACGCAACAAATTTTACAGGTGCCGCGAATCGCCTCAGTCCGAAGTTTCTGCAAGAAAGCGAACAAAAGAGAATAGGAGAAGCATTAGCAGAGAAAGGAATAGAATTCCATTTTATCCCACCCAGAGCGCCTCACTTCGGGGGGTTATGGGAGGCAGCTGTCAAAAGCGCAAAACATCATCTTATAAGAACGATTGGAAACGCAAACCTTACTTTCGAAGAATTGACAACAGTACTAGTGGATGTAGAAGCAATCCTGAACTCCCGTTCAATAGTGCCAATTTCGAACGATCCATGCGATGGAGAACTCCTTAAACCAGACCATTTACTAATAGGGTCCTCTATGAAAGCGTTGCCCGAGCCCAGCTTGATGACAGGCAAGCTAAATTGCTTGAAACGATTTTAACACTTATCGTCTCTAAAGGAACGTTTTTGGTCTGCATGGCAGACAGACTATGTACTCCAGCAGCAGCAAAAAGTAAAGTGGACACAAGGAAGCAAAAACGTAGAGGTCGGGGCCGCGGTAACCGTTCACGACGACAACATACCACCGCAGCTGTGGCTACTAGGAAGAATTGTTGCTGTACAATAAGGAAAGGACGGAAGGGTGAGAGTTGCACAGGTGAAAACAAAAAACGGTACCTTTAAAAGGCCCATTCACAAGCTCGCCCCCTTACCAGTATTACCAGAACACAATGAACTTTCCAGCCATGAGATGTTGCAGCCTGCCATAAACCTTCAGCCGTGCAAGGGGGCCGGTGTTAAGTGAAATCTTCATTATTTCATCTTAATTATTTTTTACAATTATTGTATGTATAATCTATAAATAATCCTAAAACAACTTTGTAATTATTGATTTGAATTTCTTGTTAAACTGTGTAATTTTGAATTTTGCGCTAATGTTGCTGAATTAGCCATCTTTTTTTATATTTTATCTACTTGTATTTACAACTAGCAATAAAAAGAAGAATAATTGTAATTTTTGTAACACATTCTTTTCTGTGCCAAGTTCGTTTTTAGAAGTCAAAGCGTGAAGTAGTTTGAATCTTAAACATATGTATACTTAAAGAAAAATTATTATAATTTTGAATAAAACTTAATTGAATTCGTTACTGAAAATTCGGGATTTTCTTTCACTTGCATTAACATTTGGACAAAAATTCTTGTCCAGCAATTACTTTGGCCGATTTTGCAAAAAAAAAAAACATCTTTTCAGATGAAGCTCATTTTGATCTTGCCGGGTATGTAAACAAGCAAAATTGTCGCATTTGGGGCACAGAAAACCCGCACGCATAAATTGAAAAGCCGATACACCTAAAACAAGTCACTGTTTGGTGCGGATTTTGGCCCAGAGGCATAATTAGGCCATTTTTCTTCGAAAATGAGCAAGGAGTGGCCGTAGTCAATGGTGATCGTTATCGGGCCGTGTTGAAAGAATTTTTGTTCGCAAAAATTAAAGAGGAGGATATTGGAAACATTTGGTTTCAACAGGACGGCGCTACGTGCCACACAGCCGTAGCTACACTTTTTTTATAACATTTTCAAAAAACAAAGTTATTTAGTAGACCCTTTACTGATGGTAAATCGACAACAAATCTGATTGTAGTGCCATCTTCTAAAGTCAAAGAGGTATTGAAAGAGTTTCATGATAGTTCAAGCGGTGGTCATCTTGGTGTAACAAAAGTCATACAAATGATGCATTCCACTCAGCTAGTATCGGATGGCTAATTTTCCTGGATATTCTGTCGTTATCGCATTGATATTATAGCCTGAAATTTAATATAAAGATAAAGCAACGTTTCTATTGGGTTGGATGCCAACCATCTGTAGCTGATTGGATAGCAAATTTCGCACAATGTATCGCAGCCAAGGGCTCATTAAGAAAGAGGCGGGGAGCGCTGCAGCAATACAATGCAGGTCTCCCTTTGAACGAATAGCGATGGATAGCAGGTTTTTTTCCTCGCTGGAAACCATGAAAGTGGTTCATCTCGAGTGCCTCGCAAAGTAGGGAAAAAGTGAATTTGTGCCTATTTTGTTAATCGCTATGGAATAATCTCTTTATAATAAAATATCTATCACTTTCTTTGTAGAGGGTGGTTAAATCTTAAGGGTTCATGTTGAAGGTGAACAAGACCTAAACATTTTCATTTGACATTTCTCAATCTCAGACTAACTCAATTTGAACCGTGAAAAGATACGCAATCGAGCAACGCGTTACAGTTATTCAGGCTTTTTACGAAAATGGGCGTTCAAATCAAAATGCAGCTTGTGATTCTTTTGGTCAACATAGTCGTTCAAATTCGTCCACAATCGTGAGAATTGTAAAAAATATTTAAATTTCAGCAAAACAGGTCTGCATAAAATGTAAGAACATCTGTGAATGCCTTCTTAGTTCGTTGAATGGAAAACATTGCTGTTTTTTGTGATAGTGTGGCAAAAGAGCAGTCAACCTCGACTCATCATTGTGCCCTACAATTGAGCATCAACAGTGTCATTAAAAATTTTGAATATCGGATAGAGTTGTGCGATATTTTGTTCCATACATATTTGAACTATACAAATATTATCATTATAACAAGAAATGATAATAATTTCCTAAATATTTAATTAGTGTTTTATTCAAAATCAACATCGGCCCTTAAAATTTAACCAACCTTTATAACTTCGATATGCTAGTAAAATGTTTTCATAAATTTAGTCTTTAAATGAAATAGCCGTTAAAGTAGGCGTGTCAATAAAATTTCTGCTAATAAATATAACTTAGATATTTCAATATAGTCCTTTATTATTTCAAAATCTTTATTCATTGAGAAATTATATGAATTTGAGATAAAGCATTGTATGGGATGTGGGCGTAAAAGTGGGCGTGTCACCTAAATTTTCTAGCATAGATATTTCAATATAGTTATTTGTTATTCCAAAATCCACACCTAAACGTCAAGTTTTTTTTTGCATTTCATTTGACATTTCTCAATCTCAGACTAACTCAATTTGAACCGTGGAAAGATACGCAATCGAGCAACGTGTTACAGTTATTGAGGTTTTTTATGAAAATGGGCGTTTAAATCAAAATGCATTTTGTGCACTTCGTGATTCTTTTGGTCAACATAATCGTTCAAATTCGTCCACAATCGGGAGAATTGTAAAAAATATTTAACTTTCTACAAAACAGGTCTGTATAAAACGTGAGAACATCTGTGAATGCCTTCTTAGTTTGTTGAATTGAAAACATTGCTGTTTTTAGCGATAGTCTGGCAAAAGAGCAGTCAACCTCGACTCATCATCGTGCCCACCAATTGAACATCAACATTGTCATTGAATATTTGGACCATCGGATCAAGGTGTGCCGCCGAGGTCGCGGGGGCCATTTGGCCGATATTTTGTTCCATACATAATTGAACCATACCAACATTATCATAATAAAAAGAAACGACGATAATTTCCTAAAACCATTGTGTTTTATGAAAAATCAACATCAAATAAAGTCTCTCCTAATAAATACAACTTAGATATTTCAATATAATCCTTTATTTTTTCAAAAACTTTGCTTATAGCGAAATTACATGTATTTAAGATAAGCCGTTATATGGGAGGTAGGCGTTAAAGTATGCGTGTTTTCTGGCATAACAATGACATTGATTAGAAGGATATATGTAGAAAATTTCATCATCACACCTCTAATTTGATCGGTTTTATGAGCTTTCAAATTTCATTAACGGTAGAAAAGTGGGCGTTATAGTAGGCGTGTCAAAGTTATTTCTGCTATTGAATGCAACTTAGATGTTTGAATATAGTCCTTTATTATTTCAAAATCTTTATTCATAGAGAAATTATATGAATTTTTGGTTAAACATTATATGGGAGGTGGGCGTAAAAGTGGCCGTGTCACATTTATTTTCCGTTAAAACAAAGCCTCTGACCAAAAAGCAAACTGTGCACATTTCAGAATCCTACATCTCATTTTGTCAGTTTTATTAGGTTTTAAATTTTAATATACTGAAAAATAAACTGCGCGGTATTAATTTTCGTACATTTTGATCTATAACTCTCCTTTCCTAATGCATAGATTTAAGCAATTTTTGGGGAGAAATAATTTTTTTGCTTAGGAAATACATTTATATTTGGCGTTTCTTGACTCTACATTGATGCTTTTAGACACAATTTCATTTTATTCGATGTTGGAAGGACACGGTTTTCTCGATTACGAGCTTCTTGCATCACGAGCTATAACTCTCTTCCTAATATTCCGATTAAGCCCATTTTCAATACCAGACATATTCTGGGAAAATTTGAGCCCCCTACCTTTATCGGTGCGACCTCTATCGTGCTTTCAACGGACGGACGGACATGCCAAGATCGTCATCAAATCAAACTTTGATTCAGAATATATACTGTATGGGGTCTAAAATGGATATTTCGATGTGTTACAAATGGAATGAGAAAATGAATATACCCCCACCATTCTTTTAGTGGCGGATATTAAAAGACACTACGATAGCTCACTTGATTAACATTCCTTTTATTTTAAATTATCTCTTATTAAATATTTCCTTTTATATAAAACAACACTTTCACAGGACTACCTTAATTATATTATTCTTTTAACGGTGGTTTTCTTACATACAACATACTACCTCTACAAAGATTAAATAAATTTCGATACAGATTTTGTTGGATATAATCCGACACCTATGGTCCAGGATGTAATCCTGAATACCTGCCAAAATGCTGTACCCTCATCTTCTACTCTATCAGATAATTGGATCTAATCCAACTATCTATTACCCAGAATGTAATTCGGAGTATACTACCTATACTCCTACCCTAACGGATGTAATCGCGACAGGTTATGATGGATGTTATCCGGCCTTAAACCTTCCAAAATGCCTTTCTATCTATCTTTCTAGTAGACTGTCGTTGTCTGAGCACCACCGCGTTTTCCTACTGCCGCTTTATTGAACGTTCGTCTTTTATCATAATGTTCGGCTTACTCTTTTTATAGCGACGCGTCACGACGTTTAACACTTGCTACAAAGCTACACTGTTTGCAGTTACCATTCTCCCGCTCTCCCTTTTTTGCAGTTCTCGTTTTTTCAGACCCATTGCATTCAACGTCACTTGACTAAAGGTAATAAGAAACCTTTGTTTAGCTAGTACAAAATCCATGACCACACACTGAAACTAGGTTAAGACATATTGAGTGATATTGAAATCACTCAATACTAGACGATAAGTAAGATTTATAAAAGTATATACGAACCAACATTTACTAAATAAAAACAGACTTAAATTCATAATAGATAAAACAGCATTATTGCTACACTTTCTTTCCTGTCAACTTTTGGAAACAAGCATTCGTGCTGACTCCAAAGGTTTGCTAAAACCGCAAAAACAAGAGTACCATAAAGCAGCTTAAGCTAGACCTTGGTATCCTTGCACCGGTAATAACCTTTCTTTTCCTACAAATATAGAAGTCAGATGTCAAATGAAGAAGAAATAGAATTGGAACTAGAGCTAAAAGAAGCAGAAAAACGCTGGCTAACCCTATTGGAAGATCCTACGACTGGGCCTAAGCCACTGCAGCTGAAAAGCAAAACAAAAGCAGAAGAACCTTTTTACGAATTATTCCTTGTTCCGAACGTCAATAAAATAATAGAAGGTACCCTTAACGTAGCAAGAAGAAAGCTGGCTATCATCAAAGACTTACAATTGGAAGAGAACGCAGAAGCCCAACAAAGATTGAAGGATGAGATAAAAGGAGAAAAATTAAAAATCAAACAATTAAGAAAGCAAAATACAATTAAACGAAGAAAGAATTTTTGTAAAAATATAGTAATTACATGTTAATAAAATTTTTAACAATGGGACAACCCCAAAGTAAAGTTGATATGCAAGAAAATATTGTAAACAACGGGAATTCAGAAAATAGACAACAAATAATTCCTAAATAAGGTATAACCCTTTAATCATATTATATTTAGCATATAAAATAAATAGATATTTTAAAAATTATGTCTCGAAACATAAATATGAATTATAACACGAATAATAATAATAGAGCCATTACAGATGTATAGAAATAATAAAATTTTACCATATATGTATTTTATAATCCAAAACAAATATAAATATACTTTATAAAAAAAAAAATCTTATTTATGGAAGAATGTCTAGAGATATTAAAGAAAATTCGGAAAAATCTAAAGAATAGTCCTAATAGAAAATATGCAAGAAAAACTATAATAACAAAAGTAACACAGATAACAAATATAAAAGTAAAATTTGAATTTGCTGAGTTAGAAAACAAAGAAAAAACTGAAGTAGTAGCACTAAAATTAGAGTTAAATAATTTATACAATTTGATAAGAGATTATTTAGAAAATAATATTAAAGATTCGAAAGAAAGAAATTTCAATATGGCAAACTTTAATTTAGAAACGGTTTCTAAAACACTCCCATTATTTTCTGGAAGTCATGGGGAACTAGAAAGTTTCATCACAACAGCAGAATTAACTAAGAAGACTCTATCGGAAAACGCGAAAAAAGATTTCCTTCAGTATATCTATCATGCAAAATTAACATCTCACGTTAGAACTGCAATAGGAACATATGTATATTAAACCAGTAAATTTTTCAATATTAAAAGACCTACTCCAACAGAGATACAAAAGCACAAGGACAATACCAGAACTGCAAGCTAAACTAAACAACATATTTCAAGGGAGAATGTCAGTTAACATGTTTAAGGAAAAAATCACCAGTCTAATAGACAACTGGAACAAATTAGGTATAGAAGAATTAGGGCAAACTGCGACTGAAGCCGAAAAGAACGTAATAATGAAATTAAATAATAAACTGGCACTGGATTCCTTCAAGAAAGGGATAAACCCCAATTATAAAGCAACATTGTACGCCGCACGCCTCTCAACCTTGCAAGATGCAACCAATCTTGCACTAGAGCTGGAAAATGAAATGAAAGTAACAAATAATACAATCCTATATTTGAACAGACAAAAACCCAACTACCAAAGACAACGAATCAACAACGGAAGTTTCAGCAATAACAACAACAATGATAATTTTTATCAACACGGTTACAATAACAATTTAAACATAAACAACAATAACAGTGTTAATAGGAACATTAACAATAGCTCTAATACCAATTATAATACTAGATATAATAACAATAATTTCAATAGAGACAATAAAAACAATTTTAATAGAAATAACCAATACAGTGGAAAAAACAAAACAACAACTGGAGAAATCAAAATAACTCAAATGGAAGACATAATGGAAGACAAATATACACAATAAATAACGAGGGAAACATTACAGGCTCGGAGTACATAAGTATTCCGGAAAGCCAAAATTAAGAATTTATAAAGTATCAGATAATAATACAAATTTCATAATAATTTCATATAAAACAAGTAAGAGTACTATATTCGGCTGTGCCGAATCTTTTATACCCACCACCAATTTTGTGTACATTTAAAGCACAATATTTATTATTTTGTTAATCGCTATGGAATAATCTCTTTATAATAAAATATGTATCACTTTCTTTGTAGAGGGTGGTTAAATTTTAAGGGCCCATGTTGAAGGTGAACTACACCTAGTCTTTAAATTTGTTTTCTGCATTTCACTTGACATTTTTCAATCTCAAACTTACTCAATTTGATCCGTGGAAAGATACGCAAATGAGCAACGCTTTAAAGTTATTCAGGTTTTTTATAAAAATTGGCGTTCAAATCAAAATGCATTTTGTGCACTCCGTAATTCTTTTGATCAACATAATCGTTCAAATTCGTCCACAATCGGGAGAATTGTAACAAATATTTAAATTTCTGCAAAACAGGTCTGTATAAAATGTTAGAAAATCTGTGAATGCCTTCTTAGTGCGTTGAATGGGAACCACTGCTGGTTTTTGCGGTAGTGTGGCAAAAGAGCCGTCAACCTCGACTCATCATCATGCCCAACAATTGAGCATCAACATTGTCATTGAAAATTTGGACCATCAGATAGAGGAGTGCCAAGGATGGGGGGGCCATTTGGCCGATATTTTGTTAAATACATAATTGAACCATACAAATATTATAATTACAAAAAGAAATAATAATAATATCCTAAATAATTTGTGTTTTATTTAAATTCAACATCGGTCCTTAAAATTTAACCACCCTTTATAACTTCGATATGCTACTAAAATGCTTTTGTAAATGTAGTCTTTCAATGAAAGTGGGCGTTAAAGTAGGCGCGTCAATAAAGTTTCTGCTAATAAATACAACTTAGATATTTCAATATATTCCTTTATTTTCCCAAAAACTTTGTCAATAGAGAAATTACATGAATTTAAGATAAACCGTTATATGGGAGGTAGGCGTTAAAGTGGGCGTGTCACCTAAACTTTTTGGCACAACAATTACATTGATTGGAAAGATATACATACGTAGCAAATTTGATCATTATACCTCTAATTTTGGCGGTTTTATGAGCTTTTAAATTTCATTAACGGTAGATAACGTGAAAAGTGGGCGTTATAGTAGGCGTGTCAAAGCTATTTTTTCGAATGAGTACAACTTAGGTGTTTCAATATAGCCCTTTATTATTCCAAAATCTTTATTTATAGAGAAATTATATGAATTTTAGATAAAACGTTATATGGGAGGTGGGCGTAAAAGTAAGCGTGGCACATTGATTTTTCGTCACAAAAAAGCGTCTCACCAAAAAGCAAAGTGTGCAAAATTTCAGAGTCGTACATTCAATTTTGTTGCTTTTATGACGTTTTTGTTTTTAAATATACCGAAAAATACACTGTGCGGTATAAATTTTCTTACATTTTGATCAATAACTCTTTTGCTAATTCATAGGTTTAAGCAATTTTCAGGAAAAAATACTCTCTTGACTCCATAAATATATATTCGAAGTTTCATGCCTCTACGTTTATGCGTCTGGACACAATTCCATTTTATTCGATGTGCGAAGGACACGGTTTTTTCCACCTATTCTTGCTTTACGAGCTATAACTCTCTTCCTAATATTCCGATGTAGCCCATTTTCAACACCAACACAAACCTTGTCTATAAGAAACATTCTGGCAAAATTTGAGCCCCCTAGCTTTTTCGGTGTGACCTCTATCGTGCTTTCAACAGACGGACGGACATAGCTAGATCGTCATCAAATCAAACCCTGATTAAGAATATATATACTTTATGGGGTCTTAAATGGATATTTCGATGTGTTACAAACGGAATGACAAAATGAATATACCCCCACCATTTTTTTGGTGGCGGGTATAAAAAACAACTCACATTTTTTGTCGACACAGGAGCGGACATATCATTGCGCCGTATGCAAACAGAATTTGAAAATAAAGTATTCAATCCAGAAAATTTACCGAAACAACAAAAGAAGAAATACATTCACTCGGTACAATAGAACTAGATCTTTCCTTAACAAACGAAATCTTTTCACATACTTTCCGATTAGTAAAAACAAATTTTCCAATAGAAACAGATGGAATATTAGGTAGCCATTTCCTAAAAAAGTACATCTGGAAACAAGAATATGAAACATTCACACTTTCGTTATTTACTTATAACAAAAAAGTAACAATCCCAAAGCATACAAAAGCATTTCATACTTTAAAAATAACAATACCACCTGGAACAGAAATTACCACGATTGAAACTGAACCTAACCGAAAATTGTGTCGTACTTAATAATGAATTAAAAGAAGGTATTTTTCTAAGCAGTTCGATAGCACGACACACATAAAAATGTTTAAAACAACTAATGATACAGTAACTCTACAGGGCATTGAACTACACACTGACCCACTGTAAAACCACAATATTGTTACGTTTATACCTTTTATAAACGTTGGATTATTTCCTTTAAATAAACCTTTTGAGTTCTTTTATTGCAGTCAAAAACAGTTGAAATTCGTTATAAAATTAAGAGCACTTTATTTACTTAAACACACTCAAAGATTGCTTTAATATCACTTTACTTATTACACTTATGATTATACACTTTTATTATCAAACACACTTTGATACGCACCTTACAAGCTCTATTGTAATACTGATTACGTTAGCTGTGTTGTTCGGCTATTTATAGTAACATAGTGGTGTTCGGTAACATTCGACAAAGTTCTCGTATGTACATTCTAGTACATTCGAAAACCGTTAAATTTAAATTAAGACGGTAAGTAATAGGTACGAATAATAGAAGTGCCTAAAAGTATGCTACACATAACAACAAATATCATGTTCGAAAAACCAGCAAAATAAACTAATACAAATACAACTACAGTAACTTTAACTGCTACAAATAAAATAAATTAAAATGTAAATTAAGCTATTTAAAAATAAATCTGTAACACTACCGCCCGCTTAAGCCTGTTCGTCCCGAATAGGCACAAATTCACTTTTTCCGTACTTAGCGAGGCGCTCGAGATGAACCACTTTCATCTTTGATCTTGGGCTATTGTACTTTTGTATTCTATACACGACATCATTTATTCTTTTTATCACCTTATACGGCCCATCCCAATGAGTTTGGAGTTTAGGAGACAGCCCTTTTTTTCGTTGTGGGTTATATAGTAGAACTAGCTGACCCTCATTAAAGCCTTCGCAATTCGCTGCTCTGTCATATCTGGCCTTCATCTTGTCGCTGGTCATTTTTATTCGGCCACGAACGAATTCATGAATTTCGTCTAGATCTTTTTGTTCCCTTGAAGTGTCTTCTTCGTGCTCATCTATTGTCGAGGGATTAATTCCGAATTCTAAATCACCTGGCAGTTTCAGCTCGGTTCCAAACATAATTTTTGCAGGTGTTCGGGAGGTAGAGTCATGAACGGCTGACCTGTATGCCAAAAGAAATTTTGGTATGTGCTCATCCCAGTCCCTTTGGTGTGCACTGACCACTTTTCTCAAGTGTTCCTCCAACGTGCGATTAAATCTCTCGACCATGCCGTCAGATTGTGGATGCAGTGGCGTAGTCCTCGTTTTTCGGATACCGTATAGTTCGCACATCTCCTGGAATATCGCAGATTCAAAATTTCTTCCCTGATCAGAATGTAGCTCAAGCGGAACTCCATAGCGGCACACCCAGTTGTTCACAAATGCGTTTATGACAGTTTTAGCTTCTTGGTTTAGTATTGCGTATACCTCTGGCCATTTGCTAAAATAGTCGATTACAACTAGAACGTAACGGTTTCCAGCCTCACTAACAGGAAAAGGGCCTGCTATATCCATTGCTATTCGCTCAAACGGAGCACCTGAATTGTACTGCTGCAACGCTCCTCGACTCCGTCTTACTGGGCCCTTGGCTGCGATACATTGTGCGCAATTTGCTATCCAATCAGCTACAGATTGTTGGCATCCAACCCAATAGAAACGTTGCTTTATCTTTTCTATGGTTTTTGTTACACCAAGATGACCACCACTTGAACCATTATGAAACTCCTTCAATACCTCTATGACTTTAGAGGATGGCACCACAATCAGATTTGTTGTCGATTTACCATCAGTACTTTCCCATTTGCGATAAAGGCACCCGTTAATAACTTGCAGACTATTCCATAGCACCCAGTATGATTTCATCAGTGGACTTTCCGCTGATATTTGGTTACGGGTTGGCCTTTTGTCTTCCTCCTTTGCTGACATAATTTTTGCCAGTATGGGATCGTTTCTTTGCGCCGCTGACCAGTCGTCACTTGTCTCTATATGTGTTAGTCGAACGTCGACGACACATTCTTTTCCTTCAGCTTTTGCACAATGTTTGCACTCCAATCTGCACGGTCTT
This sequence comes from Phyto melanocephala, assembly GCA_941918925.1. Lineage (NCBI taxonomy): Eukaryota > Metazoa > Arthropoda > Insecta > Diptera > Rhinophoridae > Phyto > Phyto melanocephala. Next base: position 71,677,827 of record OW799233.1, read on the forward strand.
CGGGAGAGTGCATCTGCATTTTCATGTTTAGTGCCCTTTCTGTGCTCAATGCTGAAATCGTAGCTCTGGAGACGTTCAATCCAACGGGCTAGCTGTCCTTCAGGTTGCTTGAATTGTAGCAACCATCTGAGTGCAGAGTGATCGGTTCTTAGTTCGAAGTGTTGTCCATACAGATATTTGTGGTAATGCTTTACACACTCCACAACTGCCAGAAGCTCTCGTCGTGTTACACAATAATTTCTTTCAGGCTTCGAGAGTGTCCGACTGTAGTAGCCTATGACTCTTTCTGTTCCATTGACAACCTGCGAAAGAACATCACCTATCCCGTATCCACTCGCATCGCTATCCAATACAAATTTCTCCCCAGCGATAGGATATGCCAAAACTGGTGCTACGCATAACAACTCCTTGAGCTTATTGAATGCTTGTTCTTGTGCTTCCGCCCACAAGAATGGTCGTGACTTCTTGGTGAGCTCATGTAGACTGGCAGCGACACTAGCAAAATTCGGCACAAATCGCCTGTAGTAGGTACAGAGGCCTAGAAAACTACGTAACTCATGAAGATTTTTCGGGCGAGGCCAGTCCTTCACAGCTTGGATTTTATCTTCGTCAGTTGATATACCATCCTCTGCGACTCGATGCCCCAAGTATTTAACCTCCTTTTGGAACAATGCACATTTCTTTGCGCTTAATTTAAGTGCAGCCACTGATATTCGTTTAAGAACTTCTTCTAGATTTTTCAGGTGATCGTCAAAACTTTTACCCATGACAATTATGTCATCAAGATACACCAGGCATGTCCTCCAATGAAGTCCCCTTAATACGCGTTCCATTAATCGCTCGAATGTGGCTGGAGCGTTGCATAGTCCAAATGGCATCACGTTAAATTGCCATAGCCCGTCACTTGCACTAAAAGCTGTTTTCTCCTTATCTCTATCAGATATTTCTACTTGCCAATAACCACTTTGCAGGTCTAATGTAGAGAACCATTTTGTTCCTGCTAGCGTGTCCAGAGTGTCATCTATCCTTGGCAGTGGATAACTGTCCTTCTTCGTGACGTCATTCAGTTTTCTATAATCGACGCAAAATCTTGTGCTGCCATCTTTTTTTTTAACCAAAACTACCGGTGAGCTCCAAGGACTTGAAGAAGGTTCTATTACTCCATTCTGCTCCATTTCGTTGACAAGCTCTTTGACTTCATTACGTTTCGCTAGAGGAATACTTCTAGGAGCTTGTTTAATAGGCCTTGCATCGCCGGTATTTATCTGATGTTTCACAAGTGATGTTCTACCTTGATGTTGACCTTTCAAAGCAAAGATGGATGCATGTTTTCTGAGTAGCTGTTTTGCTTTATTCCTATCGGACGGCGATAATCCTTTAACCCACTTCTCTACGTATTCTGCTAGCATCTCCTGCTCTTTGTTCGACATACTGACAGGACCCGATTTCATTTCGCAATTAATTATTGCCTCAGCTTTAGCACATTGACCTAATTCGGATTTTGGCTTGACGACTTTTTCACAGGTAGAAAGGTTAAGCACTCTTACAGGGACTCTTCCATCATTTCTGGTTTTGACAAAGGCTTTTGCTGTTATTAAGTCACTTTTTATATCTGTTTGTTCTACCACCCACAACCGGTTGTCCACACAATCTCCCTCTATACGCGCCCATACTACACTTTCTGACTGTGGTGGTATTTTCTCATATTCTGTAGCAACTAGTTTCCTTACATGCACCTTATTTTCATAACCAACATCAAGGGGTATTTCAACATTTCTCCAAATCATTACCTTCTGCCCCATGTGCAGATTAATGCCATGAGTAATCATAAAATCTGCACCGATGATTACTTCGTCCACAATGTCGGCAACGATGAATACATGATTGACAGTTATGTTGGCAATAGTTACTTTTACGATTATTCTACCATAGACAGTAGCAGGCTCCCCAGTAGCTGTTCGCAGACTTACGCCACATAACGGTTCGATTGTTTTCTTTACTAAATCGGGCCTGATAATAGACTGCGATGCTCCTGTGTCTATGGTAAAAATATGCCTTCGACCATTGATATACCCACAAGCAGTAAGGTTGCTATTTTTCTGCTGCATAACTGATATGGAGATTGTGGGGCCCTCGGTTATGGGAGCTAGCTCTTGCCCCGTAGTGCTAGCTCGTTTTAGTTTAACGGTGACTCATTTGATGATTTCGTGTTTGCCCGTTTGCTGTTTCCAGGTGGCGAAACAGATCTAGCCCGCTTCCTTGGTGCTTTGCAATTTCGTTGAAAATGTCCACTTTTACCACAATTATAGCATTTGGCTCTGGCTTTGCCTTGCTTTTCCTCTAACGCCTGTATAACTGCATTTTTAATTTCGGTGACTATATCTCCGTCTTTTTCTGCAGTAATTTCAAGATTTCGCACCTTGTATATCTGAGGCTTAGAAAGCAATTTTGCAGTTTCCTGTGTTAGTGCATATGAAACTGTTTCTGCAAACGTCGATTTATGCGTTCCAAACACCGCGTGCTTTATTTCAGGATCACGTATTCCATTTACAAACGTTTCAATTTTAAACTGATCCAAAAATGGGTGATTTTCACCTGGATATGTCAGCTGCACCAAACGCTCGATCTCCGTTGCAAAATCTTGTAATGACTCGTTAGCTTTTTGTATTCTGCCTCGTAGTTCCATTCGGTATATATCTCGTTTGTGCTCACCGCCATACTTGCGTTGTAGCGCCACCATTATGTCATCGTAGTTTTCTCTGCAGCCAATGGGTATACTTTCTAGAACTTGTGCTGCGTTGCCTTTTAATGCCAAAATCAGCTCTAAAGCCTTTTCTTCATTGTTCCACATATTTCTATTGGCAACTGTCTCAACTGAAACTTAAAAACATTAAATGGTGCACTACCATCAAAAGTAGGGGCTTTTATTCTACTCGATATATCTGGAACTATCCGCACTGGTCCCTCGTGACATTGAATATCATTAATTTTTGTTTCTAAATTTTTAAATTTTTCGTCAACGTCTCTAGCCTGTGCTCCGATGTCATTTTCAAGATCAGCCAGTTTTTTATCTATTTTACTGACATGCTTTTCAATGCACTCTACTCTGTTATTTACAGCCTCAGAAATTTCTTGAACTTTCTCGCTCGTAGCTTTAGCTGTTTCTTGAACTTCTCTAACTTCAGCTAATAATTTTTCATTATTAGCTCTAGAAGTTTCTTGAAATTTCAACTCCATTATTTTACTTTCTTCTTTTACTTCAGCTAATAATTTTTCATTATTAGCTCTAGAAGTTTCTTGAACTTCAGCTAATAATTTTTCATTATTAGCTCTAGAATTTTCTTGAACTTCCTGGAATTTAATTTCCATCTTTTCCATCATAGCAGCAAGCATTGTACTTAAATCTATGTTGTTTGTAGTTGCACGAGTAGAAACTTCCATTTCTTCTTTTTCGTCAAACTCGTAACCATCAATGTCCATATTGCGCCGCTTAAATTCATCTAGAAGCCTCTTCTGCAATTCTACTTTATTACCTGTTGTCGGCAATGCCAGCTTACTCAATTCTTTCTTGAGTTGTTCAACTTTAAGTTCCTCAAATTTCATGTCTGATTTTTATATTTTTTTTTAAATGCAATTTCACTTCTGACACCAGTTGTTACGTTTATACCTTTTATAAACGTTGGATTATTTCCTTTAAATAAACCTTTTGAGTTCTTTTATTGCAGTCAAAAACAGTTGAAATTCGTTATAAAATTAAGAGCACTTTATTTACTTAAACACACTCAAAGATTGCTTTAATATCACTTTACTTATTACACTTATGATTATACACTTTTATTATCAAACACACTTTGATACGCACCTTACAAGCTCTATTGTAATACTGATTACGTTAGCTGTGTTGTTCGGCTATTTATAGTAACATAGTGGTGTTCGGTAACATTCGACAAAGTTCTCGTATGTACATTCTAGTACATTCGAAAACCGTTAAATTTAAATTAAGACGGTAAGTAATAGGTACGAATAATAGAAGTGCCTAAAAGTATGCTACACATAACAACAAATATCATGTTCGAAAAACCAGCAAAATAAACTAATACAAATACAACTACAGTAACTTTAACTGCTACAAATAAAATAAATTAAAATGTAAATTAAGCTATTTAAAAATAAATCTGTAACAATATATTAAATTACAATGCGCAAAACCATAATATGAACAATAAGACACGTTTTCAACAAATACTAAATAAAATACAATTAAACATACATAAATGATGAGTTTGCAAAATCCGAATTGATAAACATTTTTCAAAAACATTTTTCAAAATATTTTTCATTTAGACAACGGAAATATTAAGCGTCAACAATTTTTTTAATCAAAACATAACAACCTCCTACAATACACCAGTATATGTCAAAAACTACAGACTACCACACACTCATACAAACATAATTGGGTGATTCACAAGGTGTCTTATCATGTCATATTGTCCTATTGTCCTAAAATTTTACAATGGTTTAAAAATGTTGTTGTTGCTTTTCAAACAAAAAGTGGCTTATAATAATAGAACTTTGTACGCTATGTTTATTGTGCTGTCGTATTTAATAAGCAGAGACCTGTGCTAAGCGGGTAAGCCGGCTAAGCCTAGCCGCAACAGTTTTTGTAAGCTGTCGCCGTTCATTGTATAATTTTATCGGGCCGACATTTAATTTTGAGCGCAGTTGCTAATTTTTGATAACAAATCACTGGTGGCGTCAAATAAGATCGGCTAAGGACTCTGCTGTTTTTGTTTATCAGACAAAATTTAATTTATTTGTAATTTATTTACTTGAGTTTGCTATTACAACATCTAAAATGTACTTTTCGCACAAACTGGCTATTATTTTGTTTATTTACTTGTTTTTGGCATTATGAAAGAAAATATTTATTTTTATAATTGATTTACATCAGCTGATTTAAATTCAAAATAGCACACTTAATTATGAGGGGTTATTCACAATAGTCTTAATTTTTCATGCTATTATTATAGGACATATGACTTTATGACACTACTGTGAATCCGCCAAATAAATCAAGGCATATCCATTAGGTATATGCATCAGTGATGGTATATGAGAATTTCAGTCTTGTGCCAAAATTTTTGTTAAAAAGTGCCATAACAAATATATACACATGTCTATTTAAAAAAAATTTAATCCATTTATTCAGTTTTTTTTTTTATTAAAATCTATATATATAAAAGTGAAACTCTGTGTGTGTGTGTGTGTTAGCTATAGACTCCGAAACTGTAAAACCGATCGGGCTCAAACTTTGGTAAGTTGTTGTACACATACCAGGGAGTGTTTATGGGTGGAAAAAAGTGGGCGGGGCCACGCCCATAAAAAATTAGTTATCATTTTAAGCTACTTCCACATGACTGATTTTTCTGAAACTTTGCACACATATCGAGCTGTCATGACTTAATAATTTCGTGATAAGAAAAGTGGGCGCGGCCACGCCCCTAAAAAAGTTTTAATATTGAGGTACTTGCACTGGACCGATTTTTCTGAAACTTTGCACACATGTTAAGCTGTCATGACTTAATAATTTCGTGATTAAAAAAGTGGGCGGGGGCACGCCCATAAAAAATTAGTTATCAGTTTTAGCTACTTGCACTGGACCGAATTTTCTGAAAGTTTGTAAACACACTGAGCTGTCATGACTTTACACTTTTGTCATTAGAAAAGTGGGCAGTGCCACGCCCATTAAAAAAAGGTATAATTTTGAGGTACTTGCACTAGGCCGATTTTTCTGAAACTTTGCACACATATTGAGCTATCATGACCTTATGATTTCGTGATTAGAAAAGTGGGCAGAGCCACGCCCATAAAAAAAAGTTATAATTTTGAGGTACTTGCACTGGACCGATTTTTCTGAAACTTTGCACACATACTGAGCTGTCATTACGTGATTAGAAAAGTGGGCAGTGACACGCCTATAAAAAAAGGTATCATTTTGAAGTACTTGCACTGGACTGATTTTTCTGAAACTTTGCACACATATTGACTTTACAATTTCGTGATTAGAAAAGTGGGCAGGGCCACGCCCATAAAAAAATTATAATTTTTAGGTTTTTGCACTTGATATTCAATTAAAATTAAGAATGCATTTTGATTCATTAAGGGGCGTAGCAACGCGCGCCGGGTTTGTCTAGTATTATATAAAGATGAATTGATTATATACAAACAAAATTCAGACTTCAATATATAAAAAATTTGTACAGATAAATTCTATATAAATATTATTATACATTATATATGTACTAGGGTGATCGATTATTCGACTTTTTTAAGAAACCGGGTTTCAAATAGTTCGAAATTTAGAATCGAATATATAATATATTAATTTAAAGAAAAAATTAAAAAATATTGTAAAAAAGATTATAATAAAAATTATATCTAAATATGAAATTTTTACAGTTTTCATACGTTTGGCTGAGCAATTACACAATAACTGACATGAATGCAGTTGACTAATTAGGTTTTTGGTTTAGTTGAATTTTAAGACAAGAGGTACTCTTTACAAGTAAAATAAATAAATCCAATAAATTAATTAATAAATAAATAAAACCTTTTATAAAACTGTTATAAATTTTTGAATCTCCTTCTGTACATTTGTATACCCTTCACACAGTGAAAAAGGGTATATATAGGTTTGTCATTCCGTGTGAAATTTCTACAATTTTCATTTCCGACCCCATAAAGTATATATTTTCTGAAAGCTTAAGAATAGGGGAGTCGATTTAGCTCTGTCAGTCTGTCCGTCTGACCGTCTGTCCGTGTGTATGTTGAAATCAACTTTTTGAAGCCCCCCAAAATCTCTTGGACCCGGGTGAGGTATTAAAATATCAGAAATATTCGGGAGTAGATGTGCAAAAACCCACGACCATCTCGATTTTTTTTCACAAAAACAACATTACAATACAACATACATACATACATACATACGTGTATATTGGTTAAAGTAAACGTGGGATCAAATCCCAGCTGAGCCAAAAAAATTTTTTTTTATTTTTTTGTTTTTTTTTAATTTTGTTTTATTTTTTATTTAATATATTATTTATATTTTTATTATTTTTTTTAATTTTTTTTTTAATTTTTTTTTTATTTTATATTTATTATTTATATTTTAATTATTTTTTTTTAAATTTTTCTTTTTAATTTTTTTTTTTTATTTTTTTTTAAATTTTTTGTTTTAAATTTTTTTTTTAACTTACATACGTTTTTAAATATATGTATGTTTTTTATATGTATGTACGTATTTCATATGAGATGAATGGTGATACAAACTACTGTTATTGCATGACTACACGTTGTGAAGGGTATATAAGATTCGGCATGGCCGAATATAGAACTCTTACTTGTTTAAATGTTAAATAGATTTTTTAGACTAATATGCACTATTGTATTTTGTATAAAATGATTTCTGTAATTTGAAATATATCTTAAAGACTAGGGAGAAAAACAATTTCATTCCAAAAATTCTTTTTTATACCCCTGACAGACATACAAATATAGGTATAAAATAGTTTGTTCAATGGTTTAATTGAAATTTAAGTTGACAGACACTCAATGCCATTAATTAAGTGATCGATCAGCTAAGTTTATTCTTCAATTATCTTTAACTTTTAACCTTAGGTTTATATCTTATAAAAAAATAATATTTAAGCTCAATTATTTTTCTTATTTTACATTTTGTTTTTTTACAATATTATGGAAGAATATTTAATAGTTTTTATTTTCTGATTTTTTTAAACTTTTCGCGTATTAAATATACTATGGTACGATTGGTTACAAAGATATATGAAAATAAACTTAAAAAAATAAAAAACCGGCTTTTTCGGATAAAACAAACCGGTGTATTCGATATTCGATAAATCAGCATATAGAAAAAACCGCCAGCTGAAAGAGGAAAAAACCGGGTTTTCCACCGGTTGTAAAACCAAGTCGATCACCCTAATATGCACATATGTATGTATTAAATGTTTAATGCTTTTTAAGAATGAGAAACAAACGGGCAGACGGACGTACATAGCTAGATCGTCATAAAATGAAACCCCGATTCAGAATATATATACTTTATAGGGCCTTAAATGGATATTTCAATGTGTTACAAACGGCATGATAAAATGAATTTACCCCCACCATTTTTTGGTGGCGGGTATAAAAAGAGAGTTAAAAATTATCTTTCCTATCCCGTCATCTGATTTAATCCACCCTGAACATGTAGGATGTCATTCATTTTGAACTAATACTTTCAGAAAGGGAATTTTGTGTCATTGTTGCAGTTTTTAGTAGTACTTACAACAGAGAGAAAAAACATTTATTTCTTTTTAATTAAAAATATATTTCTTCAAAAGTAACTTAAATTATATTTTTATAATATTTTGAAAAAGTGCCAAAACTTTATTGAGCGTGCCATGGTCCTATTAAAGAACTAAAGGCCTAACTATATTATGCTTTTGCTGGCTTTAGCAAACGGATACAGAAAATTAAATGTATGCAACTATATTGTACTTAAGAAACTTTTCGTCAAGTTTCGTCAAGTGACATTTGCTTAAGCAAACTGCGAATCTGATCGTACTTTGCTTAAGAAATTTGCTTCTCATTTGATTTGTACACACTGTTGCAGTATTTAGTACATTTTTATTAATGTTGTCATTTGTTTTTTTAATTAGTGAAAAAATTTATAAATTTAATAGTTTATGGTAAAATATTTTTAAATTTTACACACTAAATAATAATTTTGTGACAATATCGATATATTGAGGAAATACAGAAATAAAACAGCTTTTGCAAAAGTACAAATATTTGCAACTAATCATAGTAAGTATTTAAGTTTAAAAAGTACAATATATCCACCGACAAGTCTTCAAAAATTTTCTTAAGATTTTGACAGACTTTTCGTTGATTTTTGACATTAGCTTAAGCCAGCAAAAGCATAATATAGTTAGGCCTTAATAGTGCCAAAAATGGCACGATTGTGCCACTTTTACCAACAGTGATATGCATCGCGGCAACAAACACAACAATAAAAAACACATGTATTTTGTTTTTGTATATATGCCGGCATATGTCACACAATTTTTTTATTTTCTTCTTTAATTTATATTATTTTTAAAAAACTTTAAAGCGAAAACTTCTTATTCATGGTTTTGTATTTTTTAAAACGTTTTAAACAATAAAACAATATATCCACCGACAAGTCTTTAAAAATGTTCTTAAGCATTTGACAGACTTTTCGTTGATATTTGACATTAGCTTAAGCCAGCAAAAGCATAATATAGTTAAACCTTAATAGTGCCAAAAATGGCACGATTGTGCCACTTTTACCAACAGTGATATGCATCGCGGCAACAAACACAACAATAAAAAACACATGTATTTTGTTTTTGTATATATGCCGGCATATGTCACACAATTTTTTTATTTTCTTCTTTAATTTATATTATTTTTAAAAAACTTTAAAGCGAAAACTTCTTATTCATGGTTTTGTATTTTTTAAAACGTTTTAAACCAACGGAAAATGCGAATTATTTATTGTATAATAAAATAAAAAAAATTAAGTTTGACAAATGCAGGCAAGACTTTTAAAAAAGTTGGTAACGCTCGAGGCGAATTCATACAGGTAAAATTATTAGCACATGATGATGGGGAAACACAATGCCTAAATTTGTTGAATTCCCCTTGGTTCCTTTTATTAATGCAGGAATAGAAAATTAAATTTTGGATTCCGAATTAAACATTTAACATAATTGTGCTTTTTTGATAATAAATTTACCAATTTTATGTATATTTGTTGTTCTTACACCATTTATAATGTGCTTCACCAACACATATCCTTTTTTTAAAAAATGTTATTGTAATAAACATATAAAAACAACTTTTCCATCTCTGTTATACAAATTGGCCTTGACAGAAAAAATCCCCTAAAAAGTTTCTTTATTTTATCAACTCGCCGTTGCATATACCTGTATGAATATGCCTTGGTAAGGCTTATAAAATGTATTTAAACAAAACGAGTACCCTATGGCAGTCGTGATTAAGCTCTGATCGGGTCAAGAGCTCGCGCGTCATTGCCATTATCTCTTAAGGGCAATCAGGCCGTCCTTTTCATCCGCCTTCGAAAGTTTCACGTCTCACTCTTGTATTGTTTAATTGCGTGGCGTCGGTTAACTGTACCGCGATACAGTTACTCAAAGTCTCAATTGACCACATGCAAAAATTTTAAAAAAAGAAGATAATAATTTTGTGTTCAGCTCCGACTTCCTATATAAAGGTATAGGTCGACTTGCGGATACTGAACCATCGTGGGATAACCTGGGATTTTGTGAGTTTTTTAACTCCACCAACTAAACTTTAGAACACAAAAAAAGAAAAAGTACCTTATGGATATGCCTTGATAATAAATGAACAAGTCAGAGTGCTATATTCGGCCGTACCGAATCTTATATACCCTTCACAACGTGTAGTCATGCAATAACAGTAGTTTTTATCACCATTCATCTCATATGAAATACGTTCACACATATATAAAAAAACATACTTATATAAAAACATCCCATTGTAATATTATTAATTTACAAATATTGTGTAAATTTCTTCGATCTTTTTATATTGATATATTGTTTTTATTTCTTCGAGCTAAAGATCACTTTTTTTTTTTTTTTTTTATAAAAATTATTATTTTATTCCAATATTTCGCTACCACATTGGGTAGCTTCTTCAGGGAAAGTTTTTACAATTTATTACAATTAACAATTAAAATATAAAAATTGTGTAAAAACAAATTTTTTTAAAAAAGGCGGGAAAAATTTTTTTTTTTTTTTTGTTTACATTTAAAATAACAAACGAAAATTCAAATACATACATATATCACAAAAAATATTTTTGTCAACAATTTTACAATTTTTTTAAAAAGGCGGGAAAATTATTTTGTCAACATTTAAAATATTGTACAAACCAAAATTTAAATACATACATATAAAATATTACAAATTACAAAAACTTTTTAAATATTATACAAACAAAAAATACAGATGCATATAATATATTATATTAAAACTAACTGACTAAAAAACTAACATAGTTCTAGACCTTATCAACTAATAGCCTATAATTCTGTGCAACATTAGCTGTATCAGTTTTATAATTAATTCTTTGAATAGACGGTACCTTTATAATTTGCAACATTTCCAATATATATCTACGTCTATAGTTATTCTCTGTATTTAAAACTGTTGTGTTTTCAAAATCAGGATAATGATTGGAATTAGTGCAGTGTAATGATAATGCAGTTTTTTGTGCAGTTGTTGTATTCCTGTTCTTTTGGTCTGACTTATGTCCAGCTAACCTAGTTTTAAGTTTATTTTTCGTTGTACCTACATATACCTTATCACAATTTTCATTATTATTACCACTACATGGTATTTTATAAACTAAATTAGACCTATCTAATTTATCTATTCTATCTTTCGTTTTACTAAATAATCTACCTAATGTGTTATACATTCTATGGGCCATTGTATATTTCCTACTGTCATAAATTTGAGATTTCTCCAATCTTTCAGATAAAAGAGGAACATAAGTTACTGATTTATGAATTTTAGGTTCAATAATAGTTCTTGCATCTAAATTGTCCTGTTTTCTAAATTGACTTATCAATTTAATAGTAATAGTTTTATTAAATGGGAAGACAAAAAATTATTTTTTGCAGAGCAGTGTTATTAGATAAGGATCCAACAACAAAGTTACAAACTATGAATAATAGTTTAGTTGAGGATTTTTTTAAATTGAAGATTATTACATCTTCAGAGAAAAACAAATTGAAAACTAATGTATCTACAGCACCTAGATTATATGGTGTACCGAAAATTCATAAGGAACAATTTCCTTTGAGACCAATATGTTCTTTTGTTAACTCTCCATCTTATGAACTTTGTAGATATATTACAAATATTCTAAGGAAGTTAACTGAAAACTCTAAATATAATGTAAAGAATTCTTTACAATTTAGAGAAAAAATACGGAACTTAAAGATACAAGATAGTGAAAAGTTAATTTCACTTGATGTTGTATCTTTATTTCCAAGTATACGTAGCTTTGGATATTATAGAGGAAAAATGGGAATTGATAGAAGAATATACAATGATAGATAAAAATCTTTTTCTACGTATTCTGAAATTTTGTATAATGGATAATAGATATTTCAGATATAATAATAGGATATATATACAACAGAAAGGTCTTCCTATGGGATCTCCAGCTTCTCCTATTATAGCAGATATTGTTATGGAGAAATTATTAGATTGTTGTATTGGAAAATTAGATATGGAACCAAAAATAATTACGAAATATGTTGATGATTTATTTTTGATTGTTCCTAATCAAATTGTTGATGATTTATTAACAACTTTCAATTCTTTTCATGATAATATAAAATTTACTGTTGAAAAAGAATGTAACTCAAAAATTCTTTATTTGGATACATTAGTAATAAGGGTGAACAATTATTAATAGATTGGTACCAGAAGCCCACGTCTTCTGGAAGAATCATTAATTATTATTCAAAACACCCGAAAAGAATTATCATAAATACAGCAAGAAATCTGATTGAGAGAATTTTGAAGATTAGTGATAAGGTATTTCATAGAAGGAATATAGAGAATATTAAAAATATTTTAATTGATAATAATTATCCGACCCAGTTGATTTGTAGATTGATAAGTCAATTTAGAAAACAGGACAATTTAGATGCAAGAACTATTATTGAACCTAAAATTCATAAATCAGTAACTTATGTTCCTCTTTTATCTGAAAGATTGGAGAAATCTCAAATTTATGACAGTAGGAAATATACAATGGCCCATAGAATGTATAACACATTAGGTAGATTATTTAGTAAAACGAAAGATAGAATAGATAAATTAGATAGGTCTAATTTAGTTTATAAAATACCATGTAGTGGTAATAATAATGAAAATTGTGATAAGGTATATGTAGGTACAACGAAAAATAAACTTAAAACTAGGTTAGCTGGACATAAGTCAGACCAAAAGAACAGGAATACAACAACTGCACAAAAAACTGCATTATCATTACACTGCACTAATTCCAATCATTATCCTGATTTCGAAAACACAACAGTTTTAAATACAGAGAATAACTATAGACGTAGATATATATTGGAAATGTTGCAAATTATAAAGGTACCGTCTACTCAAAGAATTAATTGATACTAATGTTGCACAGAATTATAGGCTATTAGTTAATAAGGTCTAGAACTATGTTAGTTTTTTAGTCAGTTAGTTTTAATATAATATATTATATGCATCTGTATTTTTTGTTTGTATAATATTTAAAAAGTTTTTGTAATTTGTAATATTTTATATGGATGTATTTAAATTTTTGTTTGTACAATATTTTAAATGTTGACAAAATAATTTTCCCGCCTTTTTAAAAAAATTGTAAAATTGTTGACAAAAATATTTTTTGTGATATATGTATGTATTTGAATTTTCGTTTGTTATTTTTAATGTAAACAAAAAAAAAAAAAAAAAAAAATTTTCCCGCCTTTTTTAAAAAAATTTGTTTTTACACAATTTTTATATTTTAATTGTTAATTGTAATAAATTGTAAAAACTTTCCCTGAAGAAGCTACCCAATGTGGTAGCGAAATATTGGAATAAAATAATAATTTTTATAAAAAAAAAAAAAAAAAAAAAAAGTGATCTTTAGCTCGAAGAAATAAAAACAATATATCAATATAAAAAGATCGAAGAAATTTACACAATATTTGAAAAACTGGGAGCACATCCAATTAACCAGAAGACAAAAATGAATTGCAGCAGTCATTACTACAATTTTAAATCTAATCAAGAATTTAGAAGAAGTATTAATAGGTATAAAACTATTAGGGACAAAATAGTTAAAATTAAAGCAGCTATAACTTTTTTAATTCGTTGCCGCAACACAGGTATAATTCCGAAATTTATAAAGAACTCCACTAAAAATATTTTTAATCTTTTTGAGGAAAATCCAATACCGGAAATTCTAAGCAAATACAATTTTTACAAAACAAGATTCTCAATTTGGCAATAAAACAAAAACATAAATTATTGAAGCAAGTTTCCAAGGAATTACAATTAATTACTAATAATTTAAGATGCTTTTTAGAAAGAGATGCTTTCCACAATTTCATTGTACACCAAGATAGGTTAGCCAAGATTTTCAGTATGCAGATAAAAGAGGTACATAAGAGAAAGTTTGTTCGTTTAATTGATTTACATAAAAAAGACCTAGGTATTAGACAAAATAGGAAATGGTTTGTGAACAAATCGGACGTTGATATCCCGACTGATGTACAGTGGGTTCTTTCTTTAGGAAAGAAACATGCACTACCAGTTAAAAGGGATAATTTTCCGTTTATGAATGTTATTGCAGATGGTGAGGATTTTATACAGACACTGACAGACAAAGAAGAACAGGAAATTGCGAGGAATAAATTTACAGGTATAACTGATAAGCTTTTGAATAGGGAACGATTGACAAATAGGGACAAATTTGTATTAGATAAGGTTAATAGGACTGATAAGTTTTTGAAGGGCAATAAGGACCTTATTATTTTGAATGCGGACAAGGGTAATACTACTGTGGCAATGAATAGGTGTGATTATGATTTGAGGATGAATGACATTGTGGGTGATATTACCACATACCGATTATTAGATAAGGATCCAACAACAAAGTTACAAACTATGAATAATAGTTTAGTTGAGGATCTTTTTAAATTGAAGATTATTACATCTTCAGAGAAAAAGAAATTGAAAACTAATGTATCTACAGCACCTAGATTATATGGTGTACCGAAAATTCATAAGGAACAATTTCCTTTGAGACCAATATGTTCTTTTGTTAACTCTCCATCTTATGAACTTTGTAGATATATTACAAATATTCTAAGGAAGTTAACTGAAAACTCTAAATATAATGTAAAGAATTCTTTACAATTTAGAGAAAAAATACGGAACTTAAAGATACAAGATGGTGAAAAGCTAATTTCACTTGATGTTGTATCTTTATTTCCAAGTATACCAATAGACGTAGCTTTGGATATTATAGAGGAAAAATGGGAATTGATAGAAGAATATACAATGATAGATAAAAATCTTTTTCTACGTATTCTGAAATTTTGTATAATGGATAATAGATATTTCAGATATAATAATAGGATATATATATATACAACAGAAAGGTCTTCCTATGGGATCTCCAGCTTCTCCTATTATAGCAGATATTGTTATGGAGAAATTATTAGATTGTTGTATTGGAAAATTAGATATGGAACCAAAAATAATTACGAAATATGTTGATGATTTATTTTTGATTGTTCCTAATCAAATTGTTGATGATTTATTAACAACTTTCAATTCTTTTCATGATAATATAAAATTTACTGTTGAAAAGGAATGTAACTCAAAAATTCCTTATTTGGATACATTAGTAATAAGAAAGGGTGAACAATTATTAATAGATTGGTACCAGAAGCCCACGTCTTCTGGAAGAATCATTAATTGTTATTCAAAACACCCGAAAAGAATTATCATAAATACAGCAGGAAATCTAATTGAGAGAATTTTGAAGATTAGTGATAAGGTATTTCATAGAAGGAATATAGAGAATATTAAAAATATTTTAATTGATAATAATTATCCGACCCAGTTGATTTGTAGATTGATAAGTCAATTTAGAAAACAGGACAATTTAGATGCAAGAACTATTATTGAACCTAAAATTCATAAATCAGTAACTTATGTTCCTCTTTTATCTGAAAGATTGGAGAAATCTCAAATTTATGACAGTAGGAAATATACAATGGCCCATAGAATGTATAACACATTAGGTAGATTATTTAGTAAAACGAAAGATAGAATAGATAAATTAGATAGGTCTAATTTAGTTTATAAAATACCATGTAGTGGTAATAATAATGAAAATTGTGTTAAGGTATATGTAGGTACAACGAAAAATTAACTTAAAACTAGGTTAGCTGGACATAAGTCAGACCAAAAGAACAGGAATACAACAACTGCACAAAAAACTGCATTATCATTACACTGCACTAATTCCAATCATTATCCTGATTTTGAAAACACAACAGTTTTAAATACAGAGAATAACTATAGACGTAGATATATATTGGAAATGTTGCAAATTATAAAGGTACCGTCTATTCAAAGAATTAATTATAAAACTGATACAGCTAATGTTGCACAGAATTATAGGCTATTAGTTAATAAGGTCTAGAACTATGTTAGTTTTTTAGTCAGTTAGTTTTAATATAATATATTATATGCATCTGTATTTTTTGTTTGTATAATATTTAAAAAGTTTTTGTAATTTGTAATATTTTATATGTATGTATTTAAATTTTTGTTTGTACAATATTTTAAATGTTGACAAAATAATTTTCCCGCCTTTTTAAAAAAATTGTAAAATTGTTGACAAAAATATTTTTTGTGATATATGTAAGTATTTGAATTTTCGTTTGTTATTTTAAATGTAAACAAAAAAAAAAAAAAATTTTCCCGCCTTTTTTAAAAAAATTTGTTTTTACACAATTTTTATATTTTAATTGTTAATTGTAATAAATTGTAAAAACTTTCCCTGAAGAAGCTACCCAATGTGGTAGCGAAATATTGGAATAAAATAATAATTTTTATAAAAAAAAAAAAAAAAAAAAGTGATCTTTAGCTCGAAGAAATAAAAACAATATATCAATATAAAAAGATCGAAGAAATTTAGACAATATTTGAAAAACTGGGAGCACATCCAATTAACTAGAAGACAAAAATGAATTGCAGCAGTCATTACTACAATTTTAAATCTAATCAAGAATTTAGAAGAAGTATTAATAGGTATAAAACTATTAGGGACAAAATAGTTAAAATTAAAGCAGCTATAACTTTTTTAATTCGTTGCCGCAACACAGGTATAATTCCGAAATTTATAAAGAACTCCACTAAAAATATTTTTAATCTTTTTGAGGAAAATCCAATACCGGAAATTCTAAGCAAATACAATTTTTACAAAACAAGATTCTCAATTTGGCAATAAAACAAAAACATAAATTATTGAAGCAAGTTTCCAAGGAATTACAATTAATTACTAATAATTTAAGATGCTTTTTAGAAAGAGATGCTTTCCACAATTTCATTGTACACCAAGATAGGTTAGCCAAGATTTTCAGTATGCAGATAAAAGAGGTACATAAGAGAAAGTTTGTTCGTTTAATTGATTTACATAAAAAAGACCTAGGTATTAGACAAAATAGGAAATGGTTTGTGAACAAATCGGACGTTGATATCCCGACTGATGTACAGTGGGTTCTTTCTTTAGGAAAGAAACATGCACTACCAGTTAAAAGGGATAATTTTCCGTTTATGAATGTTATTGCAGATGGTGAGGATTTTATACAGACACTGACAGACAAAGAAGAACAGGAAATTGCGAGGAATAAATTTACAGGTATAACTGATAAGCTTTTGAATAGGGAACGATTGACAAATAGGGACAAATTTGTATTAGATAAGGTTAATAGGACTGATAAGTTTTTGAAGGGCAATAAGGACCTTATTATTTTGAATGCGGACAAGGGTAACACTACTGTGGCAATGAATAGGTGTGATTATGATTTGAGGATGAATGACATTGTGGGTGATATTACCACATACCGATTATTAGATAAGGATCCAACAACAAAGTTACAAACTATGAATAATAGTTTAGTTGAGGATCTTTTTAAATTGAAGATTATTACATCTTCAGAGAAAAAGAAATTGAAAACTAATGTATCTACAGCACCTAGATTATATGGTGTACCGAAAATTCATAAGGAACAATTTCCTTTGAGACCAATATGTTCTTTTGTTAACTCTCCATCTTATGAACTTTGTAGATATATTACAAATATTCTAAGGAAGTTAACTGAAAACTCTAAATATAATGTAAAGAATTCTTTACAATTTAGAGAAAAAATACGGAACTTAAAGATACAAGATGGTGAAAAGCTAATTTCACTTGATGTTGTATCTTTATTTCCAAGTATACCAATAGACGTAGCTTTGGATATTATAGAGGAAAAATGGGAATTGACAGAAGAATATACAATGATAGATAAAAATCTTTTTCTACGTATTCTGAAATTTTGTATAATGGATAATAGATATTTCAGATATAATAATAGGATATATATATATACAACAGAAAGGTCTTCCTATGGGATCTCCAGCTTCTCCTATTATAGCAGATATTGTTATGGAGAAATTATTGGATTGTTGTATTGGAAAATTAGATATGGAACCAAAAATAATTACGAAATATGTTGATGATTTATTTTTGATTGTTCCTAATCAAATTGTTGATGATTTATTAACAACTTTCAATTCTTTTCATGATAATATAAAATTTACTGTTGAAAAGGAATGTAACTCAAAAATTCCTTATTTGGATACATTAGTAATAAGAAAGGGTGAACAATTATTAATAGATTGGTACCAGAAGCCCACGTCTTCTGGAAGAATCATTAATTGTTATTGAAAACACCCGAAAATAATTATCATAAATACAGCAGGAAATCTAATTGAGAGAATTTTGAAGATTAGTGATAAGGTATTTCATAGAAGGAATATAGAGAATATTAAAAATATTTTAATTGATAATAATTATCCGACCCAGTTGATTTGTAGATTGATAAGTCAATTTAGAAAACAGGACAATTTAGATGCAAGAACTATTATTGAACCTAAAATTCATAAATCAGTAACTTATGTTCCTCTTTTATCTGAAAGATTGGAGAAATCTCAAATTTATGACAGTAGGAAATATACAATGGCCCATAGAATGTATAACACATTAGGTAGATTATTTAGTAAAACGAAAGATAGAATAGATAAATTAGATAGGTCTAATTTAGTTTATAAAATACCATGTAGTGGTAATAATAATGAAAATTGTGTTAAGGTATATGTAGGTACAACGAAAAATTAACTTAAAACTAGGTTAGCTGGACATAAGTCAGACCAAAAGAACAGGAATACAACAACTGCACAAAAAACTGCATTATCATTACACTGCACTAATTCCAATCATTATCCTGATTTTGAAAACACAACAGTTTTAAATACAGAGAATAACTATAGACGTAGATATATATTGGAAATGTTGCAAATTATAAAGGTACCGTCTATTCAAAGAATTAATTATAAAACTGATACAGCTAATGTTGCACAGAATTATAGGCTATTAGTAAATAAGGTCTAGAACTATGTTAGTTTTTTAGTCAGTTAGTTTTAATATAATATATTATATGCATCTGTATTTTTTGTTTGTATAATATTTAAAAAGTTTTTGTAATTTGTAATATTTTATATGTATGTATTTAAATTTTTGTTTGTACAATATTTTAAATGTTGACAAAATAATTTTCCCGCCTTTTTAAAAAAATTGTAAAATTGTTGACAAAAATATTTTTTGTGATATATGTATGTATTTGAATTTTCGTTTGTTATTTTAAATGTAAACAAAAAAAAAAAAAATTTTCCCGCCTTTTTTAAAAAAATTTGTTTTTACACAATTTTTATATTTTAATTGTTAATTGTAATAAATTGTAAAAACTTTCCCTGAAGAAGCTACCCAATGTGGTAGCGAAATATTGGAATAAAATAATAATTTTTATAAAAAAAAAAAAAAAAAAAAAAGTGATCTTTAGCTCGAAGAAATAAAAACAATATATCAATATAAAAAGATCGAAGAAATTTACACAATATTTGAAAAACTGGGAGCACATCCAATTAACCAGAAGACAAAAATTAATTGCAGCAGTCATTACTACAATTTTAAATCTAATCAAGAATTTAGAAGAAGTATTAATAGGTATAAAACTATTAGGGACAAAATAGTTAAAATTAAAGCAGCTATAACTTTTTTAATTCGTTGCCGCAACACAGGTATAATTCCGAAATTTATAAAGAACTCCACTAAAAATATTTTTAATCTTTTTGAGGAAAATCCAATACCGAAAATTCAAGGATCAGTTTCTAAGCAAATACAATTTTTACAAAACAAGATTCTCAATTTGGCAATAAAACAAAAACATAAATTATTGAAGCAAGTTTCCAAGGAATTACAATTAATTACTAATAATTTAAGATGCTTTTTAGAAAGAGATGCTTTCCACAATTTCATTGTACACCAAGATAGGTTAGCCAAGATTTTCAGTATGCAGATAAAAGAGGTACATAAGAGAAAGTTTGTTCGTTTAATTGATTAACATAAAAAAGACCTAGGTATTAGACAAAATAGGAAATGGTTTGTGAACAAATCGGACGTTGATATCCCGACTGATGTACAGTGGGTTCTTTCTTTAGGAAAGAAACATGCACTACCAGTTAAAAGGGATAATTTTCCGTTTATGAATGTTATTGCAGATGGTGAGGATTTTATACAGACACTGACAGACAAAGAAGAACAGGAAATTGCGAGGAATAAATTTACAGGTATAATTGATAATCATTTGAATAGGGAACGATTGACAAATAGGGACAAATTTGTATTAGATAAGGTTAATAGGACTGATAAGTTTTTGAAGGGCAATAAGGACCTTATTATTTTGAATGCGGACAAGGGTAATACTACTGTGGCAATGAATAGGTGTGATTATGATTTGAGGATCAATGACATTGTGGGTGATATTACCACATACCGATTATTAGATAAGGATCCAACAACAAAGTTACAAACTATGAATAATAGTTTAGTTGAGGATCTTTTTAAATTGAAGATTATTACATCTTCAGAGAAAAAGAAATTGAAAACTAATGTATCTACAGCACCTAGATTATATGGTGTACCGAAAATTCATAAGGAACAATTTCCTTTGAGACCAATATGTTTTTTTGTTAACTCTCCATCTTATGAACTTTGTAGATATATTACAAATATTCTAAGGAAGTTAACTGAAAACTCTAAATATAATGTAAAGAATTCTTTACAATTTAGAGAAAAAATACGGAACTTAAAGATACAAGATAGTGAAAAGTTAATTTCACTTGATGTTGTATCTTTATTTCCAAGTATACCAATAGACGTAGCTTTGGATATTATAGAGGAAAAATGGGAATTGATAGAAGAATATACAATGATAGATAAAAATCTTTTTCTACGTATTCTGAAATTTTGTATAATGGATAATAGATATTTCAGATATAATAATAGGATATATATATATACAACAGAAAGGTCTTCCTATGGGATCTCCAGCTTCTCCTATTATAGCAGATATTGTTATGGAGAAATTATTAGATTGTTGTATTGGAAAATTAGATATGGAACCAAAAATAATTACGAAATATGTTGATGATTTATTTTTGATTGTTCCTAATCAAATTGTTGATGATTTATTAACAACTTTTAATTCTTTTCATGATAATATAAAATTTACTGTTGAAAAGGAATGTAACTCAAAAATTCCTTATTTGGATACATTAGTAATAAGAAAGGGTGAACAATTATTAATAGATTGGTACCAGAAGCCCACGTCTTCTGGAAGAATCATTAATTGTTATTCAAAACACCCGAAAAGAATTATCATAAATACAGCAGGAAATCTAATTGAGAGAATTTTGAAGATTAGTGATAAGGTATTTCATAGAAGGAATATAGAGAATATTAAAAATATTTTAATTGATAATAATTATCCGACCCAGTTGATTTGTAGATTGATAAGTCAATTTAGAAAACAGGACAATTTAGATGCAAGAACTATTATTGAACCTAAAATTCATAAATCAGTAACTTATGTTCCTCTTTTATCTGAAAGATTGGAGAAATCTCAAATTTATGACAGTAGGAAATATACAATGGCCCATAGAATGTATAACACATTAGGTAGATTATTTAGTAAAACGAAAGATAGAATAGATAAATTAGATAGGTCTAATTTAGTTTATAAAATACCATGTAGTGGTAATAATAATGGAAATTGTGTTAAGGTATATGTAGGTACAACGAAAAATTAACTTAAAACTAGGTTAGCTGGACATAAGTCAGACCAAAAGAACAGGAATACAACAACTGCACAAAAAACTGCATTATCATTACACTGCACTAATTCCAATCATTATCCTGATTTTGAAAACACAACAGTTTTAAATACAGAGAATAACTATAGACGTAGATATATATTGGAAATGTTGCAAATTATAAAGGTACCGTCTATTCAAAGAATTAATTATAAAACTGATACAGCTAATGTTGCACAGAATTATAGGCTATTAGTTAATAAGGTCTAGAACTATGTTAGTTTTTTAGTCAGTTAGTTTTAATATAATATATTATATGCATCTGTATTTTTTGTTTGTATAATATTTAAAAAGTTTTTGCAATTTGTAATATTTTATATGTATGTATTTAAATTTTTGTTTGTACAATATTTTAAATGTTGACAAAATAATTTTCCCGCCTTTTTAAAAAAATTGTAAAATTGTTGACAAAAATATTTTTTGTGATATATGTATGTATTTGAATTTTCGTTTGTTATTTTAAATGTAAACAAAAAAAAAAAAATTTTCCCGCCTTTTCTAAAAAAATTTGTTTTTACACAATTTTTATATTTTAATTGTTAATTGTAATAAATTGTAAAAACTTTCCCTGAAGAAGCTACCCAATGTGGTAGCGAAATATTGGAATAAAATAATAATTTTTATAAAAAAAAAAAAAAAAAAAAAAAAGTGATCTTTAGCTCGAAGAAATAAAAACAATATATCAATATAAAAAGATCGAAGAAATTTACACAATATTGGAAAAACTGGGAGCACATCCAATTAACCAGAAGACAAAAATGAATTGCAGCAGTCATTACTACAATTTTAAATCTAATCAAGAATTTAGAAGAAGTATTAATAGGTATAAAACTATTAGGGACAAAATAGTTAAAATTAAAGCAGCTATAACTTTTTTAATTCGTTGCCGCAACACAGGTATAATTCCGAAATTTATAAAGAACTCCACTAAAAATATTTTTAATCTTTTTGAGGAAAATCCAATACCGGAAATTCTAAGCAAATACAATTTTTACAAAACAAGATTCTCAATTTGGCAATAAAACAAAAACATAAATTATTGAAGCAAGTTTCCAAGGAATTACAATTAATTACTAATAATTTAAGATGCTTTTTAGAAAGAGATGCTTTCCACAATTTCATTGTACACCAAGATAGGTTAGCCAAGATTTTCAGTATGCAGATAAAAGAGGTACATAAGAGAAAGTTTGTTCGTTTAATTGATTTACATAAAAAAGACCTAGGTATTAGACAAAATAGGAAATGGTTTGTGAACAAATCGGACGTTGATATCCCGACTGATGTACAGTGGGTTCTTTCTTTAGGAAAGAAACATGCACTACCAGTTAAAAGGGATAATTTTCCGTTTATGAATGTTATTGCAGATGGTGAGGATTTTATACAGACACTGACAGACAAAGAAGAACAGGAAATTGCGAGGAATAAATTTACAGGTATAACTGATAAGCTTTTGAATAGGGAACGATTGACAAATAGGGACAAATTTGTATTAGATAAGGTTAATAGGACTGATAAGTTTTTGAAGGGCAATAAGGACCTTATTATTTTGAATGCGGACAAGGGTAATACTACTGTGGCAATGAATAGGTGTGATTATGATTTGAGGATGAATGACATTGTGGGTGATATTACCACATACCGATTATTAGATAAGGATCCAACAACAAAGTTACAAACTATGAATAATAGTTTAGTTGAGGATCTTTTTAAATTGAAGATTATTACATCTTCAGAGAAAAAGAAATTGAAAACTAATGTATCTACAGCACCTAGATTATATGGTGTACCGAAAATTCATAAGGAACAATTTCCTTTGAGACCAATATGTTCTTTTGTTAACTCTCCATCTTATGAACTTTGTAGATATATTACAAATATTCTAAGGAAGTTAACTGAAAACTCTAAATATAATGTAAAGAATTCTTTACAATTTAGAGAAAAAATACGGAACTTAAAGATACAAGATGGTGAAAAGCTAATTTCACTTGATGTTGTATCTTTATTTCCAAGTATACCAATAGACGTAGCTTTGGATATTATAGAGGAAAAATGGGAATTGATAGAAGAATATACAATGATAGATAAAAATCTTTTTCTACGTATTCTGAAATTTTGTATAATGGATAATAGATATTTCAGATATAATAATAGGATATATATATATACAACAGAAAGGTCTTCCTATGGGATCTCCAGCTTCTCCTATTATAGCAGATATTGTTATGGAGAAATTATTAGATTGTTGTATTGGAAAATTAGATATGGAACCAAAAATAATTACGAAATATGTTGATGATTTATTTTTGATTGTTCCTAATCAAATTGTTGATGATTTATTAACAACTTTCAATTCTTTTCATGATAATATAAAATTTACTGTTGAAAAGGAATGTAACTCAAAAATTCCTTATTTGGATACATTAGTAATAAGAAAGGGTGAACAATTATTAATAGATTGGTACCAGAAGCCCACGTCTTCTGGAAGAATCATTAATTGTTATTCAAAACACCCGAAAAGAATTATCATAAATACAGCAGGAAATCTAATTGAGAGAATTTTGAAGATTAGTGATAAGGTATTTCATAGAAGGAATATAGAGAATATTAAAAATATTTTAATTGATAATAATTATCCGACCCAGTTGATTTGTAGATTGATAAGTCAATTTAGAAAACAGGACAATTTAGATGCAAGAACTATTATTGAACCTAAAATTCATAAATCAGTAACTTATGTTCCTCTTTTATCTGAAAGATTGGAGAAATCTCAAATTTATGACAGTAGGAAATATACAATGGCCCATAGAATGTATAACACATTAGGTAGATTATTTAGTAAAACGAAAGATAGAATAGATAAATTAGATAGGTCTAATTTAGTTTATAAAATACCATGTAGTGGTAATAATAATGAAAATTGTGTTAAGGTATATGTAGGTACAACGAAAAATTAACTTAAAACTAGGTTAGCTGGACATAAGTCAGACCAAAAGAACAGGAATACAACAACTGCACAAAAAACTGCATTATCATTACACTGCACTAATTCCAATCATTATCCTGATTTTGAAAACACAACAGTTTTAAATACAGAGAATAACTATAGACGTAGGTATATATTGGAAATGTTGCAAATTATAAAGGTACCGTCTATTCAAAGAATTAATTATAAAACTGATACAGCTAATGTTGCACAGAATTATAGGCTATTAGTTAATAAGGTCTAGAACTATGTTAGTTTTTTAGTCAGTTAGTTTTAATATAATATATTATATGCATCTGTATTTTTTGTTTGTATAATATTTAAAAAGTTTTTGTAATTTGTAATATTTTATATGTATGTATTTAAATTTTTGTTTGTACAATATTTTAAATGTTGACAAAATAATTTTCCCGCCTTTTTAAAAAAATTGTAAAATTGTTGACAAAAATATTTTTTGTGATATATGTATGTATTTGAATTTTCGTTTGTTATTTTAAATGTAAACAAAAAAAAAAAAAATTTTCCCGCCTTTTTTAAAAAAATTTGTTTTTACACAATTTTTATATTTTAATTGTTAATTGTAATAAATTGTAAAAACTTTCCCTGAAGAAGCTACCCAATGTGGTAGCGAAATATTGGAATAAAATAATAATTTTTATAAAAAAAAAAAAAAAAAAAAAAAAAGTGATCTTTAGCTCGAAGAAATAAAAACAATATATCAATATAAAAAGATCGAAGAAATTTACACAATATTTGAAAAACTGGGAGCACATCCAATTAACCAGAAGACAAAAATGAATTGCAGCAGTCATTACTACAATTTTAAATCTAATCAAGAATTTAGAAGAAGTATTAATAGGTATAAAACTATTAGGGACAAAATAGTTAAAATTAAAGCAGCTATAACTTTTTTAATTCGTTGCCGCAACACAGGTATAATTCCGAAATTTATAAAGAACTCCACTAAAAATATTTTTAATCTTTTTGAGGAAAATCCAATACCGGAAATTCTAAGCAAATACAATTTTTACAAAACAAGATTCTCAATTTGGCAATAAAACAAAAACATAAATTATTGAAGCAAGCTTCCAAGGAATTACAATTAATTACTAATAATTTAAGATGCTTTTTAGAAAGAGATGCTTTCCACAATTTCATTGTACACCAAGATAGGTTAGCCAAGATTTTCAGTATGCAGATAAAAGAGGTACATAAGAGAAAGTTTGTTCGTTTAATTGATTTACATAAAAAAGACCTAGGTATTAGACAAAATAGGAAATGGTTTGTGAACAAATCGGACGTTGATATCCCGACTGATGTACAGTGGGTTCTTTCTTTAGGAAAGAAACATGCACTACCAGTTAAAAGGGATAATTTTCCGTTTATGAATGTTATTGCAGATGGTGAGGATTTTATACAGACACTGACAGACAAAGAAGAACAGGAAATTGCGAGGAATAAATTTACAGGTATAACTGATAAGCTTTTGAATAGGGAACGATTGACAAATAGGGACAAATTTGTATTAGATAAGGTTAATAGGACTGATAAATTTTTGAAGGGCAATAAGGACCTTATTATTTTGAATGCGGACAAGGGTAATACTACTGTGGCAATGAATAGGTGTGATTATGATTTGAGGATGAATGACATTGTGGGTGATATTACCACATACCGATTATTAGATAAGGATCCAACAACAAAGTTACAAACTATGAATAATAGTTTAGTTGAGGATCTTTTTAAATTGAAGATTATTACATCTTCAGAGAAAAAGAAATTGAAAACTAATGTATCTACAGCACCTAGATTATATGGTGTACCGAAAATTCATAAGGAACAATTTCCTTTGAGACCAATATGTTCTTTTGTTAACTCTCCATCTTATGAACTTTGTAGATATATTACAAATATTCTAAGGAAGTTAACTGAAAACTCTAAATATAATGTAAAGAATTCTTTACAATTTAGAGAAAAAATACGGAACTTAAAGATACAAGATGGTGAAAAGCTAATTTCACTTGATGTTGTATCTTTATTTCCAAGTATACCAATAGACGTAGCTTTGGATATTATAGAGGAAAAATGGGAATTGATAGAAGAATATACAATGATAGATAAAAATCTTTTTCTACGTATTCTGAAATTTTGTATAATGGATAATAGATATTTCAGATATAATAATAGGATATATATATATACAACAGAAAGGTCTTCCTATGGGATCTCCAGCTTCTCCTATTATAGCAGATATTGTTATGGAGAAATTATTAGATTGTTGTATTGGAAAATTAGATATGGAACCAAAAATAATTACGAAATATGTTGATGATTTATTTTTGATTGTTCCTAATCAAATTGTTGATGATTTATTAACAACTTTCAATTCTTTTCATGATAATATAAAATTTACTGTTGAAAAGGAATGTAACTCAAAAATTCCTTATTTGGATACATTAGTAATAAGAAAGGGTGAACAATTATTAATAGATTGGTACCAGAAGCCCACGTCTTCTGGAAGAATCATTAATTGTTATTCAAAACACCCGAAAAGAATTATCATAAATACAGCAGGAAATCTAATTGAGAGAATTTTGAAGATTAGTGATAAGGTATTTCATAGAAGGAATATAGAGAATATTAAAAATATTTTAATTGATAATAATTATCCGACCCAGTTGATTTGTAGATTGATAAGTCAATTTAGAAAACAGGACAATTTAGATGCAAGAACTATTATTGAACCTAAAATTCATAAATCAGTAACTTATGTTCCTCTTTTATCTGAAAGATTGGAGAAATCTCAAATTTATGACAGTAGGAAATATACAATGGCCCATAGAATGTATAACACATTAGGTAGATTATTTAGTAAAACGAAAGATAGAATAGATAAATTAGATAGGTCTAATTTAGTTTATAAAATACCATGTAGTGGTAATAATAATGAAAATTGTGTTAAGGTATATGTAGGTACAACGAAAAATTAACTTAAAACTAGGTTAGCTGGACATAAGTCAGACCAAAAGAACAGGAATACAACAACTGCACAAAAAACTGCATTATCATTACACTGCACTAATTCCAATCATTATCCTGATTTTGAAAACACAACAGTTTTAAATACAGAGAATAACTATAGACGTAGGTATATATTGGAAATGTTGCAAATTATAAAGGTACCGTCTATTCAAAGAATTAATTATAAAACTGATACAGCTAATGTTGCACAGAATTATAGGCTATTAGTTAATAAGGTCTAGAACTATGTTAGTTTTTTAGTCAGTTAGTTTTAATATAATATATTATATGCATCTGTATTTTTTGTTTGTATAATATTTAAAAAGTTTTTGTAATTTGTAATATTTTATATGTATGTATTTAAATTTTTGTTTGTACAATATTTTAAATGTTGACAAAATAATTTTCCCGCCTTTTTAAAAAAATTGTAAAATTGTTGACAAAAATATTTTTTGTGATATATGTATGTATTTGAATTTTCGTTTGTTATTTTAAATGTAAACAAAAAAAAAAAAAAATTTTCCCGCCTTTTTTAAAAAAATTTGTTTTTACACAATTTTTATATTTTAATTGTTAATTGTAATAAATTGTAAAAACTTTCCCTGAAGAAGCTACCCAATGTGGTAGCAAAATATTGGAATAAAATAAAAATTTTTATAAAAAAAAAAAAAAAAAAGTGATCTTTAGCTCGAAGAAATAAAAACAATATATCAACATAAAAAGATCGAAGAAATTTACACAATATTTGAAAAACTGGGAGCACATCCAATTAACCAGAAGACAAAAATGAATTGCAGCAGTCATTACTACAATTTTAAATCTAATCAAGAATTTAGAAGAAGTATTAATAGGTATAAAACTATTAGGGACAAAATAGTTAAAATTAAAGCAGCTATAACTTTTTTAATTCGTTGCCGCAACACAGGTATAATTCCGAAATTTATAAAGAACTCCACTAAAAATATTTTTAATCTTTTTGAGGAAAATCCAATACCGAAAATTCAAGGATCAGTTTCTAAGCAAATACAATTTTTACAAAACAAGATTCTCAATTTGGCAATAAAACAAAAACATAAATTATTGAAGCAAGTTTCCAAGGAATTACAATTAATTACTAATAATTTAAGATGCTTTTTAGAAAGAGATGCTTTCCACAATTTCATTGTACACCAAGATAGGTTAGCCAAGATTTTCAGTATGCAGATAAAAGAGGTACATAAGAGAAAGTTTGTTCGTTTAATTGATTTACATAAAAAAGACCTAGGTATTAGACAAAATAGGAAATGGTTTGTGAACAAATCGGACGTTGATACCCCGACTGATGTACAGTGGGTTCTTTCTTTAGGAAAGAAACATGCACTACCAGTTAAAAGGGATAATTTTCCGATTATTAATGTTATTGCAGATGGTGAGGATTTTATACAGACACTGACAGACAAAGAAGAACAGGAAATTGCGAGGAATAAATTTACAGGTATAATTGATAATCATTTGAATAGGGAACGATTGACAAATAGGGACAAATTTGTATTAGATAAGGTTAATAGGACTGATAAGTTTTTGAAGGGCAATAAGGACCTTATTATTTTGAATGCGGACAAGGGTAATACTACTGTGGCAATGAATAGGTGTGATTATGATTTGAGGATCAATGACATTGTGGGTGATATTACCACATACCGATTATTAGATAAGGATCCAACAACAAAGTTACAAACTATGAATAATAGTTTAGTTGAGGATCTTTTTAAATTGAAGATTATTACATCTTCAGAGAAAAAGAAATTGAAAACTAATGTATCTACAGCACCTAGATTATATGGTGTACCGAAAATTCATAAGGAACAATTTCCTTTGAGACCAATATGTTTTTTTGTTAACTCTCCATCTTATGAACTTTGTAGATATATTACAAATATTCTAAGGAAGTTAACTGAAAACTCTAAATATAATGTAAAGAATTCTTTACAATTTAGAGAAAAAATACGGAACTTAAAGATACAAGATAGTGAAAAGTTAATTTCACTTGATGTTGTATCTTTATTTCCAAGTATACCAATAGACGTAGCTTTGGATATTATAGAGGAAAAATGGGAATTGATAGAAGAATATACAATGATAGATAAAAATCTTTTTCTACGTATTCTGAAATTTTGTATAATGGATAATAGATATTTCAGATATAATAATAGGATATATATATATACAACAGAAAGGTCTTCCTATGGGATCTCCAGCTTCTCCTATTATAGCAGATATTGTTATGGAGAAATTATTAGATTGTTGTATTGGAAAATTAGATATGGAACCAAAAATAATTACGAAATATGTTGATGATTTATTTTTGATTGTTCCTAATCAAATTGTTGATGATTTATTAACAACTTTCAATTTTTTTCATGATAATATAAAATTTACTGTTGAAAAGGAATGTAACTCAAAAATTCCTTATTTGGATACATTAGTAATAAGAAAGGGTGAACAATTATTAATAGATTGGTACCAGAAGCCCACGTCTTCTGGAAGAATCATTAATTGTTATTCAAAACACCCGAAAAGAATTATCATAAATACAGCAGGAAATCTAATTGAGAGAATTTTGAAGATTAGTGATAAGGTATTTCATAGAAGGAATATAGAGAATATTAAAAATATTTTAATTGATAATAATTATCCGACCCAGTTGATTTGTAGATTGATAAGTCAATTTAGAAAACAGGACAATTTAGATGCAAGAACTATTATTGAACCTAAAATTCATAAATCAGTAACTTATGTTCCTCTTTTATCTGAAAGATTGGAGAAATCTCAAATTTATGACAGTAGGAAATATACAATGGCCCATAGAATGTATAACACATTAGGTAGATTATTTAGTAAAACGAAAGATAGAATAGATAAATTAGATAGGTCTAATTTAGTTTATAAAATACCATGTAGTGGTAATAATAATGAAAATTGTGTTAAGGTATATGTAGGTACAACGAAAAATTAACTTAAAACTAGGTTAGCTGGACATAAGTCAGACCAAAAGAACAGGAATACAACAACTGCACAAAAAACTGCATTATCATTACACTGCACTAATTCCAATCATTATCCTGATTTTGAAAACACAACAGTTTTAAATACAGAGAATAACTATAGACGTAGATATATATTGGAAATGTTGCAAATTATAAAGGTACCGTCTATTCAAAGAATTAATTATAAAACTGATACAGCTAATGTTGCACAGAATTATAGGCTATTAGTTAATAAGGTCTAGAACTATGTTAGTTTTTTAGTCAGTTAGTTTTAATATAATATATTATATGCATCTGTATTTTTTGTTTGTATAATATTTAAAAAGTTTTTGTAATTTGTAATATTTTATATGTATGTATTTAAATTTTTGTTTGTACAATATTTTAAATGTTGACAAAATAATTTTCCCGCCTTTTTAAAAAAATTGTAAAATTGTTGACAAAAATATTTTTTGTGATATATGTATGTATTTGAATTTTCGTTTGTTATTTTAAATGTAAACAAAAAAAAAAAAAAATTTTCCCGCCTTTTTTAAAAAAATTTGTTTTTACACAATTTTTATATTTTAATTGTTAATTGTAATAAATTGTAAAAACTTTCCCTGAAGAAGCTACCCAATGTGGTAGCGAAATATTGGAATAAAATAATAATTTTTATAAAAAAAAAAAAAAAAAAAAGTGATCTTTAGCTCGAAGAAATAAAAACAATATATCAATATAAAAAGATCGAAGAAATTTAGACAATATTTGAAAAACTGGGAGCACATCCAATTAACCAGAAGACAAAAATGAATTGCAGCAGTCATTACTACAATTTTAAATCTAATCAAGAATTTAGAAGAAGTATTAATAGGTATAAAACTATTAGGGACAAAATAGTTAAAATTAAAGCAGCTATAACTTTTTTAATTCGTTGCCGCAACACAGGTATAATTCCGAAATTTATAAAGAACTCCACTAAAAATATTTTTAATCTTTTTGAGGAAAATCCAATACCGGAAATTCTAAGCAAATACAATTTTTACAAAACAAGATTCTCAATTTGGCAATAAAACAAAAACATAAATTATTGAAGCAAGTTTCCAAGGAATTACAATTAATTACTAATAATTTAAGATGCTTTTTAGAAAGAGATGCTTTCCACAATTTCATTGTACACCAAGATAGGTTAGCCAAGATTTTCAGTATGCAGATAAAAGAGGTACATAAGAGAAAGTTTGTTCGTTTAATTGATTTACATAAAAAAGACCTAGGTATTAGACAAAATAGGAAATGGTTTGTGAACAAATCGGACGTTGATATCCCGACTGATGTACAGTGGGTTCTTTCTTTAGGAAAGAAACATGCACTACCAGTTAAAAGGGATAATTTTCCGTTTATGAATGTTATTGCAGATGGTGAGGATTTTATACAGACACTGACAGACAAAGAAGAACAGGAAATTGCGAGGAATAAATTTACAGGTATAACTGATAAGCTTTTGAATAGGGAACGATTGACAAATAGGGACAAATTTGTATTAGATAAGGTTAATAGGACTGATAAGTTTTTGAAGGGCAATAAGGACCTTATTATTTTGAATGCGGACAAGGGTAATACTACTGTGGCAATGAATAGGTGTGATTATGATTTGAGGATGAATGACATTGTGGGTGATATTACCACATACCGATTATTAGATAAGGATCCAACAACAAAGTTACAAACTATGAATAATAGTTTAGTTGAGGATCTTTTTAAATTGAAGATTATTACATCTTCAGAGAAAAAGAAATTGAAAACTAATGTATCTACAGCACCTAGATTATATGGTGTACCGAAAATTCATAAGGAACAATTTCCTTTGAGACCAATATGTTCTTTTGTTAACTCTCCATCTTATGAACTTTGTAGATATATTACAAATATTCTAAGGAAGTTAAGTGAAAACTCTAAATATAATATAAAGAATTCTTTACAATTTAGAGAAAAAATACGGAACTTAAAGATACAAGATGGTGAAAAGCTAATTTCACTTGATGTTGTATCTTTATTTCCAAGTATACCAATAGACGTAGCTTTGGATATTATAGAGGAAAAATGGGAATTGATAGAAGAATATACAATGATAGATAAAAATCTTTTTCTACGTATTCTGAAATTTTATATAATGGATAATAGATATTTCAGATATAATAATAGGATATATATATATACAACAGAAAGGTCTTCCTATGGGATCTCCAGCTTCTCCTATTATAGCAGATATTGTTATGGAGAAATTATTAGATTGTTGTATTGGAAAATTAGATATGGAACCAAAAATAATTACGAAATATGTTGATGATTTATTTTTGATTGTTCCTAATCAAATTGTTGATGATTTATTAACAACTTTCAATTCTTTTCATGATAATATAAAATTTACTGTTGAAAAGGAATGTAACTCAAAAATTCCTTATTTGGATACATTAGTAATAAGAAAGGGTGAACAATTATTAATAGATTGGTACCAGAAGCCCACGTCTTCTGGAAGAATCATTAATTGTTATTCAAAACACCCGAAAAGAATTATCATAAATACAGCAGGAAATCTAATTGAGAGAATTTTGAAGATTAGTGATAAGGTATTTCATAGAAGGAATATAGAGAATATTAAAAATATTTTAATTGATAATAATTATCCGACCCAGTTGATTTGTAGATTGATAAGTCAATTTAGAAAACAGGACAATTTAGATGCAAGAACTATTATTGAACCTAAAATTCATAAATCAGTAACTTATGTTCCTCTTTTATCTGAAAGATTGGAGAAATCTCAAATTTATGACAGTAGGAAATATACAATGGCCCATAGAATGTATAACACATTAGGTAGATTATTTAGTAAAACGAAAGATAGAATAGATAAATTAGATAGGTCTAATTTAGTTTATAAAATACCATGTAGTGGTAATAATAATGAAAATTGTGTTAAGGTATATGTAGGTACAACGAAAAATTAACTTAAAACTAGGTTAGCTGGACATAAGTCAGACCAAAAGAACAGGAATACAACAACTGCACAAAAAACTGCATTATCATTACACTGCACTAATTCCAATCATTATCCTGATTTTGAAAACACAACAGTTTTAAATACAGAGAATAACTATAGACGTAGATATATATTGGAAATGTTGCAAATTATAAAGGTACCGTCTATTTAAAGAATTAATTATAAAACTGATACAGCTAATGTTGCACAGAATTATAGGCTATTAGTTAATAAGGTCTAGAACTATGTTAGTTTTTTAGTCAGTTAGTTTTAATATAATATATTATATGCATCTGTATTTTTTGTTTGTATAATATTTAAAAAGTTTTTGTAATTTGTAATATTTTATATGTATGTATTTAAATTTTTGTTTGTACAATATTTTAAATGTTGACAAAATAATTTTCCCGCCTTTTTAAAAAAATTGTAAAATTGTTGACAAAAATATTTTTTGTGATATATGTATGTATTTGAATTTTCGTTTGTTATTTTAAATGTAAACAAAAAAAAAAAAAAATTTTCCCGCCTTTTTTAAAAAAATTTGTTTTTACACAATTTTTATATTTTAATTGTTAATTGTAATAAATTGTAAAAACTTTCCCTGAAGAAGCTACCCAATGTGGTAGCGAAATATTGGAATAAAATAATAATTTTTATAAAAAAAAAAAAAAAAAAAAAGTGATCTTTAGCTCGAAGAAATAAAAACAATATATCAATATAAAAAGATCGAAGAAATTTACACAATATTTGAAAAACTGGGAGCACATCCAATTAACCAGAAGACAAAAATGAATTGCAGCAGTCATTACTACAATTTTAAATCTAATCAAGAATTTAGAAGAAGTATTAATAGGTATAAAACTATTAGGGACAAAATAGTTAAAATTAAAGCAGCTATAACTTTTTTAATTCGTTGCCGCAACACAGGTATAATTCCGAAATTTATAAAGAACTCCACTAAAAATATTTTTAATCTTTTTGAGGAAAATCCAATACCGAAAATTCAAGGATCAGTTTCTAAGCAAATACAATTTTTACAAAACAAGATTCTCAATTTGGCAATAAAACAAAAACATAAATTATTGAAGCAAGTTTCCAAGGAATTACAATTAATTACTAATAATTTAAGATGCTTTTTAGAAAGAGATGCTTTCCACAATTTCATTGTACACCAAGATAGGTTAGCCAAGATTTTCAGTATGCAGATAAAAGAGGTACATAAGAGAAAGTTTGTTCGTTTAATTGATTTACATAAAAAAGACCTAGGTATTAGACAAAATAGGAAATGGTTTGTGAACAAATCGGACGTTGATACCCCGACTGATGTACAGTGGGTTCTTTCTTTAGGAAAGAAACATGCACTACCAGTTAAAAGGGATAATTTTCCGATTATTAATGTTATTGCAGATGGTGAGGATTTTATACAGACACTGACAGACAAAGAAGAACAGGAAATTGCGAGGAATAAATTTACAGGTATAATTGATAATCATTTGAATAGGGAACGATTGACAAATAGGGACAAATTTGTATTAGATAAGGTTAATAGGACTGATAAGTTTTTGAAGGGCAATAAGGACCTTATTATTTTGAATGCGGACAAGGGTAATACTACTGTGGCAATGAATAGGTGTGATTATGATTTGAGGATCAATGACATTGTGGGTGATATTACCACATACCGATTATTAGATAAGGATCCAACAACAAAGTTACAAACTATGAATAATAGTTTAGTTGAGGATCTTTTTAAATTGAAGATTATTACATCTTCAGAGAAAAAGAAATTGAAAACTAATGTATCTACAGCACCTAGATTATATGGTGTACCGAAAATTCATAAGGAACAATTTCCTTTGAGACCAATATGTTTTTTTGTTAACTCTCCATCTTATGAACTTTGTAGATATATTACAAATATTCTAAGGAAGTTAACTGAAAACTCTAAATATAATGTAAAGAATTCTTTACAATTTAGAGAAAAAATACGGAACTTAAAGATACAAGATAGTGAAAAGTTAATTTCACTTGATGTTGTATCTTTATTTCCAAGTATACCAATAGACGTAGCTTTGGATATTATAGAGGAAAAATGGGAATTGATAGAAGAATATACAATGATAGATAAAAATCTTTTTCTACGTATTCTGAAATTTTGTATAATGGATAATAGATATTTCAGATATAATAATAGGATATATATATATACAACAGAAAGGTCTTCCTATGGGATCTCCAGCTTCTCCTATTATAGCAGATATTGTTATGGAGAAATTATTAGATTGTTGTATTGGAAAATCAGATATGGAACCAAAAATAATTACGAAATATGTTGATGATTTATTTTTGATTGTTCCTAATCAAATTGTTGATGATTTATTAACAACTTTCAATTCTTTTCATGATAATATAAAATTTACTGTTGAAAAGGAATGTAACTCAAAAATTCCTTATTTGGATACATTAGTAATAAGAAAGGGTGAACAATTATTAATAGATTGGTACCAGAAGCCCACGTCTTCTGGAAGAATCATTAATTGTTATTCAAAACACCCGAAAAGAATTATCATAAATACAGCAGGAAATCTAATTGAGAGAATTTTGAAGATTAGTGATAAGGTATTTCATAGAAGGAATATAGAGAATATTAAAAATATTTTAATTGATAATAATTATCCGACCCAGTTGATTTGTAGATTGATAAGTCAATTTAGAAAACAGGACAATTTAGATGCAAGAACTATTATTGAACCTAAAATTCATAAATCAGTAACTTATGTTCCTCTTTTATCTGAAAGATTGGAGAAATCTCAAATTTATGACAGTAGGAAATATACAATGGCCCATAGAATGTATAACACATTAGGTAGATTATTTAGTAAAACGAAAGATAGAATAGATAAATTAGATAGGTCTAATTTAGTTTATAAAATACCATGTAGTGGTAATAATAATGAAAATTGTGATAAGGTATATGTAGGTACAACGAAAAATAAACTTAAAACTAGGTTAGCTGGACATAAGTCAGACCAAAAGAACAGGAATACAACAACTGCACAAAAAACTGCATTATCATTACACTGCACTAATTCCAATCATTATCCTGATTTTGAAAACACAACAGTTTTAAATACAGAGAATAACTATAGACGTAGATATATATTGGAAATGTTGCAAATTATAAAGGTACCGTCTACTCAAAGAATTAATTATAAAACTGATACAGCTAATGTTGCACAGAATTATAGGCTATTAGTTAATAAGGTCTAGAACTATGTTAGTTTTTTAGTCAGTTAGTTTTAATATAATATATTATATGCATCTGTATTTTTTGTTTGTATAATATTTAAAAAGTTTTTGTAATTTGTAATATTTTATATGTATGTATTTAAATTTTTGTTTGTACAATATTTTAAATGTTGACAAAATAATTTTCCCGCCTTTTTAAAAAAATTGTAAAATTGTTGACAAAAATATTTTTTGTGATATATATATGTATTTGAATTTTCGTTTGTTATTTTAAATGTAAACAAAAAAAAAAAATTTTCCCGCCTTTTTTAAAAAAATTTGTTTTTACACAATTTTTATATTTTAATTGTTAATTGTAATAAATTGTAAAAACTTTCCCTGAAGAAGCTACCCAATGTGGTAGCGAAATATTGGAATAAAATAATAAGTTTTATAAAAAAAAAAAAAAAAGTGATCTTTAGCTCGAAGAAATAAAAACAATATATCAATATAAAAAGATCGAAGAAATTTAGACAATATTTGAAAAACTGGGAGCACATCCAATTAACCAGAAGACAAAAATGAATTGCAGCAGTCATTACTACAATTTTAAATCTAATCAAGAATTTAGAAGAAGTATTAATAGGTATAAAACTATTAGGGACAAAATAGTTAAAATTAAAGCAGCTATAACTTTTTTAATTCGTTGCCGCAACACAGGTATAATTCCGAAATTTATAAAGAACTCCACTAAAAATATTTTTAATCTTTTTGAGGAAAATCCAATACCGGAAATTCTAAGCAAATACAATTTTTACAAAACAAGATTCTCAATTTGGCAATAAAACAAAAACATAAATTATTGAAGCAAGTTTCCAAGGAATTACAATTAATTACTAATAATTTAAGATGCTTTTTAGAAAGAGATGCTTTCCACAATTTCATTGTACACCAAGATAGGTTAGCCAAGATTTTCAGTATGCAGATAAAAGAGGTACATAAGAGAAAGTTTGTTCGTTTAATTGATTTACATAAAAAAGACCTAGGTATTAGACAAAATAGGAAATGGTTTGTGAACAAATCGGACGTTGATATCCCGACTGATGTACAGTGGGTTCTTTCTTTAGGAAAGAAACATGCACTACCAGTTAAAAGGGATAATTTTCCGTTTATGAATGTTATTGCAGATGGTGAGGATTTTATACAGACACTGACAGACAAAGAAGAACAGGAAATTGCGAGGAATAAATTTACAGGTATAACTGATAAGCTTTTGAATAGGGAACGATTGACAAATAGGGACAAATTTGTATTAGATAAGGTTAATAGGACTGATAAATTTTTGAAGGGCAATAAGGACCTTATTATTTTGAATGCGGACAAGGGTAATACTACTGTGGCAATGAATAGGTGTGATTATGATTTGAGGATGAATGACATTGTGGGTGATATTACCACATACCGATTATTAGATAAGGATCCAACAACAAAGTTACAAACTATGAATAATAGTTTAGTTGAGGATCTTTTTAAATTGAAGATTATTACATCTTCAGAGAAAAAGAAATTGAAAACTAATGTATCTACAGCACCTAGATTATATGGTGTACCGAAAATTCATAAGGAACAATTTCCTTTGAGACCAATATGTTCTTTTGTTAACTCTCCATCTTATGAACTTTGTAGATATATTACAAATATTCTAAGGAAGTTAACTGAAAACTCTAAATATAATGTAAAGAATTCTTTACAATTTAGAGAAAAAATACGGAACTTAAAGATACAAGATGGTGAAAAGCTAATTTCACTTGATGTTGTATCTTTATTTCCAAGTATACCAATAGACGTAGCTTTGGATATTAAAGAGGAAAAATGGGAATTGATAGAAGAATATACAATGATAGATAAAAATCTTTTTCTACGTATTCTGAAATTTTGTATAATGGATAATAGATATTTCAGATATAATAATAGGATATATATATATACAACAGAAAGGTCTTCCTATGGGATCTCCAGCTTCTCCTATTATAGCAGATATTGTTATGGAGAAATTATTAGATTGTTGTATTGGAAAATCAGATATGGAACCAAAAATAATTACGAAATATGTTGATGATTTATTTTTGATTGTTCCTAATCAAATTGTTGATGATTTATTAACAACTTTCAATTCTTTTCATGATAATATAAAATTTACTGTTGAAAAGGAATGTAACTCAAAAATTCCTTATTTGGATACATTAGTAATAAGAAAGGGTGAACAATTATTAATAGATTGGTACCAGAAGCCCACGTCTTCTGGAAGAATCATTAATTGTTATTCAAAACACCCGAAAAGAATTATCATAAATACAGCAGGAAATCTAATTGAGAGAATTTTGAAGATTAGTGATAAGGTATTTCATAGAAGGAATATAGAGAATATTAAAAATATTTTAATTGATAATAATTATCCGACCCAGTTGATTTGTAGATTGATAAGTCAATTTAGAAAACAGGACAATTTAGATGCAAGAACTATTATTGAACCTAAAATTCATAAATCAGTAACTTATGTTCCTCTTTTATCTGAAAGATTGGAGAAATCTCAAATTTATGACAGTAGGAAATATACAATGGCCCATAGAATGTATAACACATTAGGTAGATTATTTAGTAAAACGAAAGATAGAATAGATAAATTAGATAGGTCTAATTTAGTTTATAAAATACCATGTAGTGGTAATAATAATGAAAATTGTGTTAAGGTATATGTAGGTACAACGAAAAATTAACTTAAAACTAGGTTAGCTGGACATAAGTCAGACCAAAAGAACAGGAATACAACAACTGCACAAAAAACTGCATTATCATTACACTGCACTAATTCCAATCATTATCCTGATTTTGAAAACACAACAGTTTTAAATACAGAGAATAACTATAGACGTAGATATATATTGGAAATGTTGCAAATTATAAAGGTACCGTCTATTCAAAGAATTAATTATAAAACTGATACAGCTAATGTTGCACAGAATTATAGGCTATTAGTTAATAAGGTCTAGAACTATGTTAGTTTTTTAGTCAGTTAGTTTTAATATAATATATTATATGCATCTGTATTTTTTGTTTGTATAATATTTAAAAAGTTTTTGTAATTTGTAATATTTTATATGTATGTATTTAAATATTTGTTTGTACAATATTTTAAATGTTGACAAAATAATTTTCCCGCCTTTTTAAAAAAATTGTAAAATTGTTGACAAAAATATTTTTTGTGATATATGTATGTATTTGAATTTTCGTTTGTTATTTTAAATGTAAACAAAAAAAAAAAAAAAAATGTTCCCGTCTTTTTTAAAAAAATTTGTTTTTACACAATTTTTATATTTTAATTGTTAATTGTAATAAATTGTAAAAACTTTCCCTGAAGAAGCTACCCAATGTGGTAGCGAAATATTGGAATAAAATAAAAATTTTTATAAAAACAAAAAAAAAAAGTGATCTTTAGCTCGAAGAAATAAAAACAATATATCATTATTAATTTACGTATGTATGTATGTTAAAAAAAAAATAATTAAAAAAAAAATTAAAAAAAAAAATTAAAATATAAATAATAAATATAAAGCAAAAAAAAAAAATAACGAAAAATTAAAAAAAAATATAAAAAAAAAAATAATAATAAAAATATAAATAATATATAAAATAAAAAATAAAAAAAAAATATATAAAACTATAAAAGAAAAATTTTGTTTTGACTCAGCTGGGATTCGATGTCACGTTTACTCTAACCAGTATACACGTTTGTATGTATGTATGTTGTTGTTGTAATGTTGTTTTTGTGAAAAAAAAAGTTCAGAAAATGTTGAATGAAGACATAATAGAACCATCTATCAGCCCTTACAATGCCCACTCCTATTAGTACCCAAAAAGAACGTATAAGACAAAAAGAAAAGGAGATTAGTAGTTGACTTCAGAAAATTAAATAACAAAATAGGTAACGATAAGTTTCTATTTTCTAGATAAGAGGATATTTTGGTCAAATTAGGCAGAGCAAAATGGTTCTCCACACTTGATATGACAAGTTTATTTCACCAAATTAAACTTGAAGAAAATTCAAGACCTATAACAGCTTTTTCCACCCTAAAGGGACATTATCAATTTAAACGCCTTCCATTTGGACTAAAAATCTCATCAAATAGTTTTCAAAGAATTCTTACAATAGCACTTTCCGGACTAGACTCAGAAGCTCTTCTTTATGTGGATGACATAATAGTATACGGATGTAATTTAAAACACCACAATCAAAATTTAATAAGAGTCTTAGACAGATTACAAAAATATAATTTAAAACTAAATCCGAAGAAATTTTGTTTCCTAAAACAAAAAGTAGTCTATTTAAGACAAAGGAATGTCAACATGCTTTCGATACACTAAAGGAAAAATTAATAAACCCACCAATATTACAATACCCAGATTTTTAAAAACCATTCATACTAACAACAGATGATTCGAATTTTGCATTAGGAGCAATTTTATCACAAGGAGAAATAGATCAAGACTTACCAATTTCATATGCAAGTAAATCCTTACAAAAACATAAACTAAACAAACCAATCATTGAAAAAGAATTACTAGCGATTCATTGGCGAATAAATTTCTTTAGACCATACCTATACGGCAGAAGATTTATTGTGGTTACAGACCACAGACCTTTAGTCTCACTCTTTACACACAATAATCCATCATCAAAAATTACAAGAATTAGATTAGATCTATGTGATTATGATTTTTCAATAATATACAAAAAAGGGAAGATAAATGCAAATGCGGATGCATTATCAAGAATAGAACTAGATTCAGAAATACTAAAACAAATAATACTAAAGGACGATACCAAAAAGATGGTAATAACAACAAGGGCTATAAAAAATAATGAAATATAAATAATAATGCGCAAAATGAAAGAATAAATAAAAAGAAATTAAGAAGATAATATTAATGAAACACATTTGAAAGAAAACAATATGGACAAATGTAAATCTCAGAAGTCTGATCAACTTCAAATATGGGAATGCACTTCCATTAATGACGTCAAGAATATGAAGATTTAAAA
This sequence comes from Phyto melanocephala, assembly GCA_941918925.1. NCBI lineage: Eukaryota > Metazoa > Arthropoda > Insecta > Diptera > Rhinophoridae > Phyto > Phyto melanocephala. The sequence goes on from OW799233.1 coordinate 71,720,383, forward strand.
TTTAATGATATAAAGGAAATAAAACTTGGTATTGAATATATATATATATATATTAAAGGTAACATTGTGCACATAGGGCGTGACGATAATAAATCGAAACCAGTTTCGAACATGAAGAAATCATGTACCAATAATAATAGTAATGAAAGCAATGATAATAATTACATGCATGCGAGATTAAGCGATAACTCAGCGAAACTTGATTCGATTCTGAGAAAACTGATATCTAAAATAAATAAAGAGAATATTAATAAATTAGAGCTCGAGAGTAATGATAAAATATTTAAATTGTATACAAAAGAAGAATTAAAGGAAAAATATAAGAAGATAAAAATTAATAATAAAAGTCCTCAACTTCAAATACTATGGTTTTGTTTCCGATATTCAAAAGAGTAATACCCCTCCAATTGGAGCAATGTTGCAAGTTTCCTTTTTTTGGAAGTTTAATTATAAGGCCTTCTCTAAGATCATCAGGAATTTTCTCGTCTAACCAAAAATATGAAATAAGGGGTTCTAGTAATGTGAATGTTAGGGTGATGTCTATTTTCAAAATCTCTGGAGGTATTCCATCAGGGCCTGCAGATTTACCGGACTTCAGACGTTTAATTGCAGCTATTATTTCATCAGATGAGGGTCTTGTTATGTTTATATCGTTTCGTACGATATTCATATGATGCATTGGCTCGCATTCACATATTGTTGTTGGTTCTGTCTTAACCGACAACAATTTAGTGTAATAATTCCCACATCTCCAATTGTTGATCTTTGGCATAGATAAATTCGTCCTGATCATTCCTCAGGGGCTTAATAGTGTGGTGGCTATGTCCGGAAATCTCCTTAGTAATACGATACAGGTCTTTGGATCGACCCGTTTGACGAGAACAAGCGGGCTTTAGGCCAAACAAATCATGTATTGATCATATCAACAGCTTGAGGGTAATTGTCGGTTGAATGGCACTCACCTCTGTACTTAGTGTTTGTTGAGTACAAACGTGCGTTCGACACATTACAATATTATGCGATATGGGAAGCTCTAAGCTGCAAGGAGTTCCCGGAAAGTTAATCAATCTCATTAAGGAGCTATACAACAACGCACTGTGCTCCATACTGCATGAGGGTTCAGCAAGCAAACCCATTAAAGTAAACGTAGGAGTTCGTCAAGGTTGTGTTTTGTATCCACTACTGTTTAACATAGTATTTGACGTAGTTATGAACCACTGTATGGATATGCATCATGGTATTTACTGGGGCCTTCATGATAGGATAGATGATATTGATTATGCAGATGACGTCTGTCTCCTATCCCACCGCTTCTCTAGCATGCAATCCAAGATTCAAGCCTTTGCTACACATGCTGCAAAAGCAGGCTTGCAAATTAAAATCGACAAAACTAAATCAATGCGCATAAACTCCTCATGCAATACGAACTTTCATCTTTCGGGCCAACATATTGACGATGTTGAAAATGTTTGCTATCTGGGGAGTATAATTTCAAAAAGCGGGGGCAGCAAAGAAAATATACAGAATAGACTGTGTAAGGCGAAACAAGCATTTGGCACGCTTTATAAATTCTGGAGATCGCAAAATATTTCAAATCAAACCAAACTTTAAGTTTTTAATAGCAACGTGAAATCTGTGCTTCTGTATGGCTGTGAAACCTGGAATATTTCGATTCGGGAAATGAGTTGTATGCAAGCTGTTGTAAACCGCTGCCTCAGGCGTATACACAGGATATTCTGGCCTGTCACAATATCAAATCAGAATTTGTGGAACTTAACCAAGCAGGTCCCTTTAGACATGAGTATCCGATTGCGTAAATTTAGCCGGCTGGGGCACACAATGAGAAAGCCAGCGGATGATTTAACTCGACAGTCCGTTGAGTATAACCCCAAGGATTCAGAAGACCTGCGAATACTTGGATATGCCAAATTGAGAACGAGTTGAACGAGCATGGTGTGTCTTGGAGTGAAATGAAAACGATGTCTTCTGATAGAATACAATGGAGAGCATTTTTTGCGGCCCTATGTTCCACTACATCTGGAAAAACATGAGCAAAATCGTAAAGAATTTCGTATCATATTACCTCTTACCCTAACAGATACTTCGAATGACAGTTTTCAAGTGATCTCAATCGACACTGTAGGACCCTTACGCATTTTAAATTAATGCCGATACATTCTAACGATGCAATGCGAACTGACAAAATTTGTTGTGGCACACCCAAATTCAACGAAAGATGCAGTAAAAACAGCAAAAACACTTGTTGAACAATTCGTTCTAAGATATGGACAATTGAAGGTGCTTAAGTCAGACAGAAGGACATAATTTACAAAAAAGCTGATGAAAAACACATGTTCACTACTGCAGTTAGAACAAAAATTTTCAACACCTTACCACCATGAAACTATTGGATCTGTTGAAAGAAATCATAGAGTACTCAATGAATTCATGCTGACTACAGCAAATGACTATGAGTGGGATAAATGAATTCCATATTTCACTTTCGCCTACAACACGGCACCACACATTGATACAGGGTATTCGTCTTATGAACTTATATTTGGTAAGCTCCCATCTTTATCATTTGATTCCCATGAAACAAACAGAAAATTTTATAATCACGAAAATTACGAAGAATTACGTACCAGATTAAATTTCGCTCTACATAGAGCTAGAGAATTATTAATAAATTCAAAGCAAAAAAGAATTTTGAAAGATGAAAATAATAATAAAATAGATTTAAACGTAGGTGTAAGTGTAGAAAAAATTAAAATGTTTCACACACATACCCTACATTTCTCTTTTTGGAAAGAATGATCATATAATCTAAGATGTATGATCATTCTACTTCTACTTTTTATATTATTTTTGCCTACAAATAATGGTATACCGGAATCAGAATATTTAATTAACATATTTATCATTTAATTATTTATCAAATAGTTTTAACCTATTTTTATGTACAATTTGAATTTTTTTCTTATCATTTATTAAGATATTTTTCTTATCCTTTATTTATTTTACTCTGTATGGTGCTAAATTCTGTAACTTATATCCTGCATCATGTCTTAATAAAACTAGATTACCTATTGATATTTTAAAATCATTCCTATCATATTGTTACAGATTTATTTTTAAATAGCTTAATTTACATTATAATTTATTTTAGTTGTAGTAGTTAAAGTTACTGTAGTTGTATTTGTATTAGTTTATTTTGCTGGTTGTTCGAACATGATGTTTGTTGTTATGTGTAGCATACTTTTAGGCACTTCTATTATTCGTACCTATTACTTAACGTCTTAATTTAAATTTAACAGTTTTCGAATGTACTAGAATGTACGTACGAGAACTTTGTCGAATGATACCGAACACCACTATGTTACTATAAATAGCCGAACAACTAAGCTAACATGATCAGTATTACAATAGAGCTTGTAAAGTGTGTATCAAAGTGTGTTTGATAATAAAGGTGTAAAACAATAAGTGAACAATAAGTGATATTAAAGCAATCTTTGAGTCTGTTTAAGTAAATAAAGTGCTCTTAATTTTATAACGAATTTCAACTGTTTTTGATTGCAATAAAAGAACTTAATGTTTATTTAAAGGAAATAATCCAAAGGTATAAACGTAACAACTGGTGTCAGAAGTGAAATTGCATTAAAAAAAAAATAATAAAAAGTAGACACGAAATTTGAGGAACTTAAAGTAGAACAACTCAAAAAGGAATTGAGTAAGCTGGCATTGTTGACAACAGGTAATAAAGTAGAATTGCAAAAGAGACTTCTAGATGAATTTAAGCGGCGTAATATTGACATTGAGGGTTACGAGTTTGACGAAAAAGAAGAAATGGAAGTTCTACTCGTGCAACCACAAACAACATGGATTTGAGTACAATGCTTTCTGCTATGATGGAAAAAATGGAACTTAACAGTCAAAAATTATTAGCTGAAGTTCAAGAAGTTAAACTAGAAGAAACTTCTAAAGCTAATAATGAAAAATTATTAGCCGAAGTTCAAGAATCTTCTAGAGCTAATAATGAAAAATTATTAGCTGAAGTTAAAGAAGAAGTACAAGAAACAGCTAGAGCTACGAACGAGAAACTTCAAGAAATCTCTGAAGCCGTAAATAACAGAGTAGAGGGCATTGAAAAGCATGTCAGTAAAATAGATAAAAAACTGGCTGATCTTGAAAATTATATCGGAGCACAGACTAGAGATGTTGACGAAAAATTTAAAAATCTAGAAACAAAAATTAATGAAATTCAATGTCACGAGGGCCCAGTGCGGATAGTTCCAGAAATATCGAGTAGAATAAAAGCCCCTACTTTTGATGGTAGTGCACCGTTTAACGTTTTTAAATTTCAGTTTGAGACAGTTGCCAATAGAAATATGTGGAACAATGAAGAAAAGGTTATAGAGTTGATTTTGGCATTGAAAGGCAACGCAGCTCAAGTTCTAGAAAGTATACCTATTGGCTGCAGAGAAAACTACGATAACATAATGGTGGCGCTACAACGTAAGTATGTCGGCGAGCACAAACAAGATATATACCGAATGGAATTGCGAGGCAGAATCCAGAAAGTTAATGAGTCGTTGCAAGATTTCGCAACGGAGATCGAGCGTTTGGTGCAACTGACATATCCAGGTGAAAATCATCCATTTTTAGATCAGTCTAAAATTGAAACTTTTGTAAATGGAATACGTGATCCAGAAATAAAGCACGCGGTGTTTGGCACGCATAAATCAACGTTTGCAGAAACAGTTTCGTATGCACTAACACAGGAAACTGCAAAATTGCTTTCTAAGCCGCAGATATACAAGGTGCGAAATCTTGAAATTTCTACAGAAATGGAAAGAGATGAAGAAAGCGATTTAAAGGCTCGTATACAAGCGTAAGAGGAAAAACAAGGCAAAGACAGAGTCAAATGTTATAATTGTGGTAAGAGTGGACATTTTTAACGAAATTGCAAAGCACCAAGGAAGCGGGCTAGATCTGTTTCGCAACAGCAAACGGGCAAACACGAAATCTTCAAATGAGTCACCGTTAAACTAAAACGAGCTAGCACTACAGGGCAAGAGCTAGCTCCCATAACCGAGGGCCCCACAATCTCCATATCAGTTATGCAGCAGAAAAATAGCAACCTTACTGCTTGTGGGTACATCAATGGTCGAAGGCATACTTTTACCATAGACACAGGAGCATCGCAGTCTATTATCAGGCCCGATTTAGTAAATAAAATAATCGAACCGTTATGTGGCGTAAGTCTACGAACAGCTACTGGGGAGCCTGCTACTGTCTATGGTAAAATAAACGTAAAAGTAAATATTGCCAACATAACTGTCAATCATTTATTCATCATTGCCGACATTGTGGACGAAGTAATCATCGGTGCAGATTTTATGATTAGTCATGGCATTAATCTGCACATGGGGCAGAAGGTAATGATTTGGAGAAATGTTGAAATACTCCTAGATGTTGGTTATGAAAATAAGGTGCATGTAAGGAAACTAGTTGCTACAGAATATGAGAAAATACCACCACAGTCAGAAAGTGTAGTATGGGCGCGTATAGAGGGAGATTGTGTGGACAACCGGTTGTGGGTGGTAGAACAAACAGATATAAAAAGTGACTTAATAACAGCAAAAGCCCTTGTCAAAACCAGCAATGACGGAAGAGTCCCTGTAAGAGTGCTTAACCTTTCCGCCTGTGAAAAAGTCGTCAAACCGAAATCCGAATTAGGTCAATGTGCTAAAGCTGAGGCAATAATTAACTGCGAAATGAAATCGGGTCCTGTCAGTATGTCAAACAAAGATCAGGAGATTCTAGCAGAAAACGTAGAGAAGTGGGTTAAAGGAATATCGCCGTCCGATAGGAATAAAGCAAAACAGCTGCTCAGAAAACATGCATCTATCTTCGCTCTGAAAGGTCAACATCAAGGTAGAACATCACTTGTGAAACGTCAGATAAATACCGGCGTTGCAAGGCCTATAAAACAAGCTTCTAGAAGTATTCCTCTAACGAAAGAAATGAAGTCAAAGACCTTGTCAATGAAATGGAGCAGAGTGGAGTAATAGAACCTTCTTCAAGTCCTTAGAGCTCACCGGTAGTTTTGGTTAAAAAGAAAGATGGCAGCACAAGATTTTGCGTCGATTATAGAAAACTGAATGACGTCACTAAGAACGACAGTTATCCACTACCAAGGATAGATGACACTCTGGACACGCTAGCTGGAACAAAATGGTTCTCCACATTAGACCTGAAAAGTGGTTATTGGCAAGTAGAAATATCTAATAGAGATAAGGAGAAAACAGCTTTTAGTGCAAGTGACGGGCTATGGCAATTTAACGTGATGCCATTTGGACTATGCAACGCTCCAGCCACATTCGAGCGATTAATGGAACGCGTATTAAGGGGACTTCATTGGAAGACATGCGTGGTGTATCTTGATGACTAAATACTTATCAGTTGACATTTATGATTGGGATATATGGTTGAAATATTTCCAATATTTTAATACAACACCGTCGACAGTACATCAACACTGCTCCTACAAACTTGTATTTGGAAGAACCCCACGACAGTTTGCCATTTTAGAAGGTGTAAATAATTTTATCGAACCAATATATAACCCAGATGCTTATGTTAGAGAAACTAAATACAGATTAGAATTAGCGCACGCACGCTAATAACTATTATTAGAAAAAGCTAAGGAAAAACAAAAAATAGTATATTGTTACGTTTATACCTTTTATAAACGTTGGATTATTTCCTTTAAATATACATTAAGTTCTTTTATTGCAATCAAAAACAGTTGAAATTCGTTATAAAGTTAAGAGCACTTTATTTACTTAAACACACTCAAAGATTGCTTTAATATCACTTATTGTTAACTTATTGTTATTATTCACTTATTGTTATACACCTTTATTATCAAACACACCTTACAAGCTCTATTGTAATACTGATTACGTTAGCTGTGTTGTTCGGCTATTTATAGTAACATAGTGGTGTTCGGTAACATTCGACAAAGTTCTCGTATGTACATTCTAGTACATTCGAAAACCGTTAAATTTAAATTAAGACGTTAAGTAATAGGTACGAATAATAGAAGTGCCTAAAAGTATGCTACACATAACAACAAACATCATGTTCGAACAACCAGCAAAATAAACTAATACAAATACAACTACAGTAACTTTAACTACTACAACTAAAATAAATTAAAATGTAAATTAAGCTATTTAAAATTAAATCTGTAACACTACCGCCCGCTTTAGCCTGTTCGTCCCGAATAGGCACAAATTCACTTTTTCCGTACTTAGCGAGGCGCTCGAGATGAACCACTTTCATCTTTGATCTTAGGCTATTGTACTTTTGTATTCTATACACGACATCATTTATTCTTTTTATCACCTTATACGGCTCATCCCAATGAGTTTGCAATTTAGGAGACAGTCCTTTTTTCCGTTGTGGGTTATATAGCAGAACTAGCTGACCCTCATTAAAGCCTTCAGAATTTGCTGCTCTGTCATACCTGGCCTTCATCTTGTCGCTGGTCATTTTTATTCGGCCACGAACGAATTCATGAATTTCGTCGAGATCTTTTTGTCCCCTTGAAGTGTCTTCTTCGTGCTCATCTATTGCCGAGGGATTAATACCGAATTCTAGATCACCTGGCAGTTTCAGCTCGGTTCCAAACATAACTTTTGCAGGTGTTCGGGAGGTAGAGTCATAAACGGCTGACCTGTGTGCCAACATAAATTTTGGTATGTGCTCATCCCAGTCCCTTTGGTGAGCACTGATCACTTTTCTCAAGTGTTCCTCCAACGTGCGGTTAAATCTCTCGACCATGCCGTCAGATTGGGGATGCAGTGGCGTAGTCCTCGTTTTTCGGATACCGTATAGTTAGCACCTTTCTTGAAATATCGCAGATTCAAAATTTCTTCCCTGATCAGAATGTGGCTCAAGCGGAACTCCATAGCGGCACACCCAGTTGTTCACAAATGCGTTTACGACAGTTTTAGCTTCTTGGTTTGGTATTGCGTATACCTCTGGTCATTTGCTAAAATAGTCGATTACAACTAGAACGTAACGGTTTCCAGTCTCACTGACAGGAAAAGGGCCGGCTATATCCATCGCTATTCGCTCAAACGGAGCACCTGAATTGTACTGCTGCAGCGCTCCTCGACTCCGTCTTACTGGGCCCTTGGCTGCGATACATTGTGCGCAATTTGCTATCCAATCAGCTACAGATTGTTGGCATCCAACCCAATAGAAACGTTGCTTTATCTTTTCTATAACAAATTACACCAAGATGACCACCACTTGAACCATTATGAAACTCCTTCAATACCTCTTTGACTTTCGAGGATTGCACCACAATCAGATTTGTTGTCGATTTACCATCAGTACCATTTGCGATAAAGGCACCCGTTAATAACCTGCAGACTATTCCATAGCGCCCAGTATGATTTCATTAGTGGACTTTCCGCTGATATTTGGTTACGGGTTGGCCTTTTGTCTTCCTCCTTTGCTGACATAATTTTTGCCAGTGACGCCGCTCACCAGTCGTCACTTGCCTCTATATGTGTTAGTCGAACGTCAACGACACATTCTTTTCCTTCAGCTTTTGCACAATGTTTGCACTCCAATCTGCACGGTCTTCGGGAGAGTGCATCTGCATTTCCATGTTTAGTGCCCTTTCTGTGCTCAATGCTGAAATCGTAGCTCTGGAGACGTTCAATCCAACGGGGTAGCTGTCCTTCCGGTTGTTTAAATTGTAGTAACCATCTGAGTGCAGAGTGATCGGTTCTTAGTTCAAAGTGTTGTCCATACAGGTATTTGTGGTAACAACTGCCAGAAGCTCTCGACGTGTTACGTGTCTATTTTCAAGTATTTACAAATGTCCGTATGAATGAATTACTCATTTCTGTACTTTTTCCCTTGTTCTGTTAATATTGCCTTTATAGGACCGTAAATGAGCATAAAGTTTTCGAAAATTGCAAATTAGTATAAAAGCATATTCACTGCCTTTTTCCGTTTTTGGCAATGGACAAACCGTATCAACAATTACCTTATCAAAGGCAGTTACTGGTGTTGGAGTTATAGTCATGGGAGCCTTAGTGTGTGTTCCTACTTTTGCCTTATGGCAGTTACGACATTCCTTTACGTATGTTGCAATTTTTTTTGTCATTCTCGGCCAATAATAGTATCCTCTTATTTTCATCAGGGTATGCGTAATCCCTGTGTGCCCACCTTCTATAGGATCGTCTTATATTTTGTCAGGATTTCCTGACTTTGGACTTATCATTATTATCTATTATTATTGTCACCTGTTGGAGTAGCGCTACTTTAATTTTTGTCAATGATTCGTTGCCCTTTCTTTAAAATTCATTCACCGATATGGATTCGAAGATCTTCTCGCTCGGTGACATATTACATTGTAACTTTCCTAGTACACCGGTCTCTGATTCAAGCGTTTGGAAAAACTGACAAGTCACAAGTCACTAAAAATTTTGCAAACATTTTCTTTCCAAGTGTAAAAAAACATTCCTTGGATTTAAGTTTAATTTGCATTAATTTCGTTATGTCATTATTATTAATGACTTCATATACCTTGGGCTCTTTATTTTGTCCACTGAATTTTCTAGTTTGACCTGCGCCGGTATTTTCCTGACGTTTGGCGTTAGCTGGTTGTCCTTCCCCTTGAGGTATTCGATAGTAAAATTAAATTCCTTCCTCTTTCATAGAAAATAGATATACCAGTGGCCTGTAATCTGTTTTTACAAGGAAATATCGACCATAAACATAAGGTCTGAAATGTTTAATTGCACAGTGTAATGCGGCTAGTTCTCTTCCAATAGTGGATTTATTACTTTCCCCTTTGGTGAAAGTTCTTGAAGCATACGATATAGGAAGTTGTATTCCATTGAAATCTTGCGTAAGTTTTGCATCACAAGCATACTTGCTTGTATCCGTTTTTATGCAAAATTCTTTGCTGAAATCGGGATACTGTAATACTGTCGGCGTCATTAGTTCATTCTTCAAATATTCGATGCTTGATTACATTCTGTCGTCCATTCGAATGCAACTTTTCTTCTGCACAATCTTGTCAAGTGATACGGATAGTAGGAAAAATTTTTAATTCAACGCCTATAGTAATTAAAGAATGCAACAGACCGTCTTACTCCTCCGGCATCCGTTGTAGTTGGGTAATTTTTGATGACATCATATTTGCTGTCATCAGGGAGTATTCCCTTATCAGTGCATTTATGACCTAAATATGTAACCTCGTGCATAAAAAATTAACATTTCTCTGGATTCAGTTTCAAATTGTATATCCTACACAATTCAAAAACATCTTTCAAATTCCTTAGCATGTGAATTTCGGAACAACCTATGTTAATTGTCATCATCCATGTAGAGAAAAGCTTACGAAGGTTTTAAACCCGAAAATGCAAGAGTCATCATGCGTTGAAATGAGTTTGGCGCTATTTTTATCCCGTATGGTTGTCGCGTATAGTAATAAGAACCACTATTTGTGGAGAAGGAGGTTATGTTTCGTGATTTTTCATCCAGCTCAATTTGGTGAAACCCTGACAATAAATCGAGACATGAAAAGTATTTCGCTCGACACAATTAGTCCGGACTATCTTCTATTTTCGGAAGTGGAAATTTGTCTGCCAACAGCTTTTTAATATCCTATCGGTAGTCGACTACTATTCGCCACCTTTTTTCAGCAGAGCCTGGCAATGGTTTCTTCGGTATCAGGAGAAGTGGACTATTGTATTCAGAAATTGACGGTTCTACTATGCCGTCGTTAATTAGTTTTGACACTTGTTTATTTAATTCTACTTTTTGTGTCTCTGGTATTCTATAGTTTTTAATATACACTGGTGTTTTGTCATTTAGTCTATGTTTTTGTGTATAAAGTTATTGGTTCCGTTTCAATGCCAAAAATATCACTAAATTCAGTATATAATTCTGTTAGTTGCGATTTAAAGAATTGTGGAAATTTTAATTTCTCCAATATTCTTCCGTTTGTTTACAGGGAGATAATAATTCAAAATTTTCTAAAGACTCAAACCTGATATCTCGGCTATTTATTACGATGTCATAATCATTAGTGTTAATTATTCTAATAAAAGCCGTTTCACTGTTGGCTACTGCATTGGCAACTACTATTCCTGTTTAAGGTTCCTGGTTGGGTACAAATACTGATTTTTCAGTCGTTTGTAATTTCATCTGCCTAATAATTTCAGATCTGGCTGGTAATAAAACCATTTGCTGTTTGATCATATGGATCATCCGTATTTGTATTTTTGTAGGAAAATTGTTGGGCCTTATCTTAAGACTATCGTTTCCGTTTTGGCAATTCAATAAACAGTTGTAGTTTCTAATAAAGTCCATTCTAAGTTTTCCATTACAATGTATAGGAAAACTCTCATGAACTACGTGAAAAGTATGAGTGGTTAGGATATTTCTAATTTTGAGGTCCAGATTTAAAGAGTCAAATGATTTTTAATCCCTTTACCAATACCTGATATATTAGTTTTGATGTTACCGTTTAACTTTTCATATTGGTTAGGTGGTCTCTTTAATAGTGATATATCAGCACCTGTATCAATTCATAATGTCAAAGTATACATTGTTTTCGCATTTAGTACTTCTATAAAGTTACTCAGACTAAGATTAAAGTGATATATTTCATTTATTTCTACTGACTCAAGGGGGTTTGGTCGTTTTCCTGGTGTGTTACTCGCACATTTCGGATATTATATGACTCCCTGTTATTTCGATATCGATTACTTCTATAACTATTCTAATTTGCGTTAGCATTGTTTTGTCTTCGGTAATTATGTCTGTAGTAACTTGTTTGCTGTCTGTTCTGTCCTCGATTGTATCTACGATTATTGTAATAATTTCCACGTCGGGCGGAACTAAAGTGCATTATGTGTGCAGAGTTAGTATCAGTTTCAGTACATGTGTTTTGAAATTTAGAGATAGCTTCATTGATATCATTAAAGTTCCCTGCCTCCATGATGAGTTTTTCTCTTTCCATGGAACAGTTTATCGTCATTGCCTCGATGGCCTTTCTCGTACTATATTTTGATGCCAATTTATTTGTCATTCCGTCAGAGATGTAAGCTCCTTCCAGTGCCCTAGTTAATTCTTCAACTTCCTTTGTGTAGTGGTTAGATGTTTTGGTCTTCTCTTTTAAATTCAAAAGCTTTGTGGTTATAACCTCTGCGGATTCCTCTTTTACCTTGCTACGTAAAGTAGTAATAATTTGATTCTATGAGGTTTCATTGGTAATCAAATTTCTTGAAGTGCCTTTTAGCTTCGTTTTAGTTAGGAAACCGATACAGCTTCATGTGTTTCCTTGATGCTGTTGATTAATTGAAGAACATCAATTAAACTTTGCAGATTTTCGCATCTTCCGTAAAAATATGGAAGTAGACTTGTAAAAGTTTTGAGCAACTTAACTGTTGTTTGGAATATTTTGGTTCTTGTATGTTATATGTCTCTTCTTCTTCTGAACTTTCGTTACTGTCTATTGTTTCCGTTAAGGACCTTGGTATTTTTAAATTTAACTGCCTTCTAGCAAAGATTTTTAGAATACGATTCCTACAGTCGTAAAAAAGGTTATTAGCTATGGTTTTGTAGTCTGTGGTAAGTTTAATTAAATACACATTCAGTAAACTTCAAATAGTCTCGAAGTGCTTAACTAATGCACTTTTGTGCTTATTTATTGTTGCTTATCATTTCCATTTAGGCATTAGTATGCACGATCTTATGAAGTAATAATTTCTCATATATGTCCTCCTATTGTGTGCCATAAGTCTTGCTCTATAATTTATCTACTCCATTTGCACGACTAAGATATTTTTTTCTTGGCGATCGTTTGTGTAGTAAATAAAGCTTTAATATCAAATTACTGATACCTAAGATCACTAAAATTAATAAGAGGTACCATAACGAGTCTATTTGTGTGGTATGATCCAAAACTTCTATATTTGTTATCACGTTAGAATTAGGGATTTTAAATTTTAATTTACACATCTTGTTAGACTGTAAACAATTTTTTTTCTTGATTTTTAAGCTTCCGGTACTAATGAATTTTAAAATTAGTTAAAACTGTGTCAACAACGTGTTATAGAAATACCAAAAAATTATTCTGAATTATTAATAAAATTGATTGTTAAACACAAATACTTTATTTTACTGCATGGACATTCGTCCTACAATTTAAAAGTATTTTGCGATCAATGGTAGAAAATATTAAAATAAAATAGTGTATACCATACGAAATAAAATAGTGTATAGTTATTTTTATACATATAATAAAATAAATAAAACAGCCTAAGTGACATCATTGTACTTTGAGTCCCATTTGATGATGATGTTCCGATATTCTCCAGCTTGGGAGCAAACGGCCTCAATTAGAGATTTCCATCGATTGCGATCGGGAGCTATTTGTACAGCTTCATTCCATGTACATTGTGCTAAAGATAGTTGATTTAGTATTGTTGTACGCCAGGTTGTCTTTGGGCGTCTTTGTCGACGGGAACCTTGGGGACGGCTTTTGCGATTGTATTTGTTGATCTGAGCTGGCGACATGCTCCATCCATCCCAATTTTCGCCTTAAGATGTCTTGGTGGATCGGTATCTATTTTGTTGAGCAGCTCAGAGTTGCTGATCGTGTTTGGCCAGAAGTATCTGATGATACGGCGTAGACAATGGTTGGCGAATGTTTGGAGCCACCTTGTAGAACATTTATTCATGCCCCAGGTTTCACGTCCATAAAGAAGAATGGGTTTAATGCAGGTGTCGAAAATTTTTAATTTAAGGTCACGGGAAAGATCATTTGATATCCAAACTTTCCTCATCGAGTGCATAGCCTTACGCTTCTTGTCTATCCGGTTTGCGACGTCTTCGTCTGTACCACTGTTTATTGAGGTTGTGCAGCCAAGGTAGCTTAAGGATTAAACATCCTCTATAAAAGTGTCATTGAGGAGGAGCGCGTTAGTGTTATTTGTATTAATTCTCATGACCTTTGTCTTCTTCGTGTTGATGCGAAGTCCAACCTTAAGTTTATTTTGATGAAGGGCTTTGAGTTTTTCAGTTATATGTTCAAAGTTATGTGCGAGTAGGCATAGATTATCTGCATAGTCCAAGTCGTTAAATTTTGCGAATGGAGCCCAGTGTAAGCCGTTTGGAGCTGCCGTGTGTCTTAATCATTACTTCATCCAGTACCAGCAAAAACAGGAGAGGGGAAAGCATGCATCCTCGGCGGACTCCGAGGTCGATTGAAAAGGCATCAGAAGTTTGTCCTTTTAGCAGGATTTTGTTCTCAGCATTGAAATACATGTTTTTAATAATGTTTGTTTTGGTGCTTGGGACCCCCTTTCGCCCTAGCGCTTTCCATATGTGCTGTCTTATAATAGTGTCGAAAGCTCGTTCGAAGTCTACAAATAGAAGGTATGTGGGTGATTTATTCTCGTTTGCCTGTTCGATAATAATTCTGAGTGTGGATACATGGTCGACACGCCTGCTCTTGTATCCTCTCTGTATTCAAGATGTCCAATAACACAAAACTTTAAACTTGATTATCTCGACATGGCTTAAAAATTATACATTATTGTTTTATTAATTTATTAGTATATCCACTTTGCAATCCATTAAACATTGCTACGACTCACAGAGGAGTATTTGGCCTGAAAAGATGCCAAAAAGGCAAAACTGAATTTTAAGAAATCTTAAAAACTAAGTACGCAGCTCGACAGACAACAATATTTTGCATTATATTGTAAATTTTGAAGACTTTTAGTTGCGATTTGTATCTCTGAGACACGAAAGCCAGCCTGCTCTTGTCTCGTCTCTGTTTTTAAGATGTCCAATAACACAAAACTTTAAACTTGATTATCTCGACATGGCTTAAAAATTATACATTATTGTTTTATTAATTTATTAGTATATCCACTTTGCTTGGTTGGTTGGTTGGTTATCGTGGTAGTTCGCTGCACGCCAACAGTCAAGTATAGTCTGTATGACTTTGTTTTGACAGGACCACATCACTCGTCAGCTTCTAGTGTATCTCAGAATAAAATCCACCCTTCTATATCCAAGAAGGCTGCCATAGTATACTGCCCGAATTCGAGAGACCTCTCTATAGTCCCCACGACCTCATATAGAGCCGTCTCCGTAGAGCGTCCCTTAAGATAGGCATGCTGACTGCCCGACAAACGCGTCGTTCCCTCCAGTCGCTGCCTGATATGAGAGTCGATGAGTCGTTCCAGTGTTTTAAGCTGAAAAGATGAAAGGCTAATTGGACGAAAGTCTTTCGCACTATCATGACTTCTCCTTCCGATCTTCGGAATAAAAACGACCCTGACCCTTCTCCAATTCCCAGGAATATAATTTAGAGATAGGCAGAGAATGAAAATCCTCTGGAGCCAGGGAATAACATATCCCTTGGCACTCTGCAACATACGTGGCAGAATTCCATCAGGTCCAGGTGATTTATAAATGGGGAGAAACTATCAATCGCCCACGAGATTCTCTCGTAAGAAATTATGTTCCCATCGACCACGGAATGGGTCCTAACCGCACTCACGATTCCCGTATCAACCTCCCTGCATCCCGGAAAGTGAGTGTTCATAAGGATATCAAGGGATTCAGCCGAAGATTCAGACCAGGAGTCATCCTTCCTTTTTATATAGGTCGGAGTTGACTGATCCCTGGCTAGAATCTTACTAAGTCGCGCTGTGTCCCTAGTGCTGTCTATAGATCCACAGAAGTCTCTCCATGAACTTCTTTTTGCGGCCGCTATAGCCTTCTTATAAGCTTTCAGTTTATCGCGGTACGGCTTCCACGATTTGCTCTCATAACATTTATTAAAGGCCCTACGTGCCTCCCTCCGAAGGCCAGAGAGCTCCGAGCTCCAACATGGAGGGAAGGTTTTCCTAACCTTCGTCATAGGGCAGGAAATTTCGAAGGCTTTCACCATAACGTTGCTGAAACACTTCTCTATTTCCTCAAGACCAGTTATCGAATCTTCGATAACTGGCAGTTTACCCAATTTACGCTTTACGACCCCATTGAACTTAAACCAATCAGTTTTTCTTGGGTTCCGAAAAAGCGGTGTCGTAATCTCGTCACGAAGTCTAATCTCGAAGAGAATCCAGTTATGATCGGAAAAAGACCTCTTACTGGATACCCTCCACCTATCAACTGATATCCTAGACTTACTATTCATGAGTGTAATGTCCAGTACCTCCTCCCATCCATTGTAATTAACCGAACTCGGAAAAATAAATGTTGGGGTGTTACCAGAGTTACATATACTTAACTTGTTAGTATTAATGAAATCAAGGGTATACTCACCACGTTCATTAATCTCAGTGCTGCCCCAGATCGTGTGCCTTGCATTGGCATCGCAGCCCAGGACTATATCGTCAGATACCCCGATTGAGGCTAGGAGATTACTCACTTCCACTGGCGGAGCAGGCTTCTCATGCGCCATGTAGCTCGAGGCAATTATGAAGCTTTCTCTGTTTGGCAGTTCGACCCTTGCAACTGTAAGGTCCGCTGAGCTAAGCTGCGTACAAAGAAAAATGTTAATATTCTTTTTGGCAATAAGACATGACCTAGGCTTACCACAATCTTTTGCGTAGAGTACTTTGTATAATGAGGACGGGAACCCTTTTACCACCGAGTTGACTACCCAGGGTTCCTGCAATAGTCCGATGTCCAGATCCTCCTCAGCTAAGAGCATCCGAAGATTATCTGTAGCGCATTTCGAGTGCTGCAGATTAATATGGACTATTTTAAGTGCCATTCTGTTACTTATTGGATGGTTCCGAGAGGTTCATCCCAGACAGCAGAGCATTGGCGGCTTCAACGACATCCGCTTCACCTGAACCTGTTGGTCGGAATACCTTCACCTTTGCTTCCCGCACACCGAAAAACAGTTTGAAGCCCGTCTTTTCGAGCTTCATTGTTGCCGATTCGGTGATGGCGAGGGTGAGGCAAGTGTGTTTATCACCCTGCTCGGTGCGGATGATCAACCAATCATCCATTGGGATACTAGGGTTCTGAATCTTCAGACACTCCAGCATCTTTTGAGCATCGGCCTTCATCTTTGGTAACCAAATCCTTGCCCGAGGTCTCATTGGAATCTCTTCAGCAGGGATGAGCTTAAGACTTAAGCCTTCCCAGTCACCGCTAATCTGAGCGATGCGCTTGCTGAGAAAGTCCTTTGAGAACTCGTCCAAGCACTTGATTACCCTGTAGCCCCGGTGTATCTCACCGGAGTCAAAACAGGGAGCCTGTCCGGTCTTACTAGTGAGCACGTAATCCATAACGAGCTCTGCTAGTTTAGACTCTGTGGCACCCCATTCTGTTACTACAGGACTGATGGCACCATCCTTTTCGTTTGCCAGAGCCAGAATGAGATGGTCTTTTACCACTTCATTAAAGGGGCGCCTGGCAGATTTCGACGTAGCGTTCGTGGCTAGTCCCGGAGTGGTCTTTTTATCGGCGACCTTTCTCCTTTTGGGCGATTTACCTCCTTCTGTCTGAGATCGGTTTCGCTTGGACCTCACCTCAGTAGTTGCCTCTTTAGATGTGCTGGGTAAGGAATCCTTAAACTTAAGGTACTCATCTACCAAAGCCTGGTATTTGACGCGATCTTCCTCGTCGCGTTCATGGGGGATACCATTGGCGGTGTTCTTGGCTATCTTGTCAAGAATAAAAACCGCCTTATTGTATTTAGCTTTGAGGATGTCATTCTGACTCCTATTTCTTTGTTTCCTCCTCTTCAATTTGTCGTCAGCCTTGACGTCGAGTTGAAGGGTATTAGAAGGGGTATTGGAGGGCAGCAGGGTGCTATGACTGGCTCCCACAGTGACGGCGTACGTGGACTGGACGAATAATACAACCGGCCCATGTCATAGGCACCGGAGGGGAGCTGTTAACGACTAGTCCTCTTTATCCACTAACTAGCCATTCAGGTTCTCGGCACTGCTTCCTACCACCTTAACCTTACAAGTGGGGGAGAGGAAGGAGTAAGAGGAGGTTAAGGAAAAGGGAGAATAGGATGGGATTGGATAACCTTTTGTTATGACCGCTTTTAGCACATGCCTCATTGACCGACTTCGAGTAGCGAGATACGAGTATCTCGTCTACTAAAAATCAGCCCCTGAGATAGGTACCACAGCTGTCACTTAAGCCACCACATCGCGGCAAGATCGTTATCCAGGTGGTGGTATCCACTTTGCAATCCATTTAACATTGCTACGATTCACGGAGGAGTATTTGGCCTGAAAAGAGGCCAAAAAGGCAAAACTGAATTTTAAGAAATCTTAAAAACTAAGTACGCAGCTCGACAGGCAACAATATTTTGCATTATATTGTAAATTTTGAAGACTTTTAGTTGCGATTTGTATCTCTGAGACACGAAAGCCAGCCTGCTCTTGTCTCGTCTCTGTTTTTAAGATGTCCAATAACACAAAACTTTAAACTTGATTATCTCGACATGGCTTAAAAATTATACATTATTGTTTTATTAATTTATTAGTATATCCACTTTGCTTGGTTGGTTGGTTGGTTATCGAGGTAGTTCGCTGCACGCCAACAGTCAAGTAGAATCTGTATGACTCCGTTTTGACAGGACCACATCACTCGTCAGCTTCTAGTGTATCTCAGAATAAAATCCAAGAGTAAGGGTACTAGATCCACCCCGTGGCCCTGAGATATCTCAGTAGATAATTCAGTCCAACTTCAGATATCGCAGAGAGGCCATCTAGTATATGTTCGCCCAGAAATCTGTGTCTCTTAGCCGCCAGTGCAGGACATTCGCAGAGAAAGTGGAAAACCGATTCCTCCTTCTCTCTATCCAGACAACTGCGACAATGGTCGTTCGATGGGAGTCCGAGCCGACTTGCATGTTTGCCTAACATCCAGTGACCCGTCAATACCGCCAGCAACCTCGATATGTCCCTCCGACTCCGACTGGTAAGTTGCAATGTACGTCGTGCATCAAAAGAGGGCCACGTAAGCCGTGCCACCTTACACGTGCTTAGCCCACGCCACCTGTTATCAGCCTTCCGGAGAAAGTGTCTGGAGATTCTGCTCTTAATGGTCCCCAACGGGATTGCAACTGCAATTGCATTAGAGATATCCAGAGCAGATCCTCCCCTGGCTAGCTCATCAGCACGCTCGTTACCATAGTGGCCCTTATGCGCAGGAATCCAAACTAGAGTAACGTCAGCCCGCTGACCAAGCCTTGACAGTTCCTTTCTACATTGGCCAACTAATTTAGACGTAATAATGTATGACCTGAGTGACAAGAGTGCCGCCTGACTGTCGACAAATATACCAATGCTCCCGTGGATATTCCCGTCATTCAGTATCCTACATGCTTCCCTGATAGCGAGTACTTCCGCCTGAAAAACGCTGCAATCATCCGGAAGACGGAAGGAGAGTTCAATCTCCGGTCCATCAGAGAAGACACCAGATCCAACACCACATTCCATCCTCGAACCGTCAGTATAGATCCTGGTGTCAAAGCTCCCCAAAAGGCGACTCCCATTCCACTCTCTCCTGGAGGGAATAAGAACCCTGAACGCCCCATCAAAATCCATGTAGGGCGTAATGTAGTCAGAGGGTTGATTCACGCTCGAAGACAGCGTGGCCAATATACTCGCATGGCCATACGTCCTCGACCTCCAACATCCAGTCGCATTAAGCCTCACCGCACTACTTGCGGATGTGGCCAATATATGAATATCTATGGGAACGAGATGCAACATAGTGTTCAGCGCCTCCGAAGGACTAGTTCGCATCGCTCCCGTTATCCCAATGCATGCCGATCTCTGTACTCTATACAACTGGTCCACAACATACTTACGCCCTGTTGCAGTCCACCATACCAGAGATCCATAAGTGAGAATCGGACGTACTACGGCCGTATACATCCATTTAATCATGTTGGGGGTAAGTCCCCATTTCCTACCAAACATCCCACGACACGTGTAGTAGGCCACCGTAGCCTTCTTCACCCTGTGCTGGACGTTCAGCTTCCATGACAATTTAGAGTCCAGGATAATACCCAGATATTTCACCCTATCCGATAGGGGAATTTCGCAGTTCCCCAACCTCGGTGGTCTGAAGCTTGGAATCTTGGTCTTTGTTGTGAACAGTACCAGTTCCGTTTTGCTTGGATTTACTACTAGACCGCTGTCCGTGGCCCAGTTTCTTAGTAATCTCAAGGCGTCGGACATGATATCACTAATCACGTCCGGAAACAGTCCCGATACCAGTATCACAACATCGTCCGCATAAGCCACGACCTTTATTAAGCTATTGTCCAGTTCAATAAGAATCTTGTTAACAACAATAAGCCAAAGCAGTGGAGAGATCACACCGCCCTGAGGTGTACCTCTTTCCACTAGCCTTGACATAGTGGTGTTACCAAGATTAGCAATAACCACCCTTGTGCTCAGCATGGACACTAGCCATGTACTCCTCAACATCTAGACCAGTGAGGGCATGCTGAATCGCAAGGGTGGTTACGTTATTGAAGGCCCCTTCTATATCCAAGAAGGCTGCCATAGTATACTGCCCGAATTCGAGAGACCTCTCTATAGTCCCCACGACCTCATATAGAGCCGTCTCCGTAGAGCGTCCCTTAAGATAGGCATGCTGACTGCCCGACAAACGCGTCGTTCCCTCCAGTCGCTGCCTGATATGAGAGTCGATGAGTCGTTCCAGTGTTTTAAGCTGAAAAGATGAAAGGCTAATTGGACGAAAGTCTTTCGCACTATCATGACTTCTCCTTCCGATCTTCGGAATAAAAACGACCCTGACCCTTCTCCAATTCCCAGGAATATAATTTAGAGATAGGCAGAGAATGAAAATCCTCTGGAGCCAGGGAATAACATATCCCTTAAGGATATCAAGGGATTCAGCCGAAGATTCAGACCAGGAGTCATCCTTCTTTTTTATATAGGTCGGAGTTGACTGATCCCTGGCTAGAATCTTACTAAGTCGCGCTGTGTCCCTAGTGCTGTCTATAGATCCACAGAAGTCTCTCCATGAACTTCTTTTTGCAGCCGCTATAGCCTTCTTATAAGCTTTCAGTTTATCGCGGTACGGCTTCCACGATTTGCTCTCATAACATTTATTAAAGGCCCTACGTGCCTCCCTCCGAAGGCCAGAGAGCTCCGAGCTCCAACATGGAGGGAAGGTTTTCCTAACCTTCGTCATAGGGCAGGAAATTTCGAAGGCTTTCACCATAACGTTGCTGAAACACTTCTCTATTTCCTCAGGACCAGTTATCGAATCTTTGATAACTGGCAGTTTACCCAATTTACGCTTTACGACCCCATTGAACTTAAACCAATCAGTTTTTCTTGGGTTCCGAAAAAGCGGTGTCGTAATCTCGTCACGAAGTCTAATCTCGAAGAGAATCCAGTTATGATCGGAAAAAGACCTCTTACTGGATACCCTCCACCTATCAACTGATATCCTAGACTTACTATTCATGAGTGTAATGTCCAGTACCTCCTCCCATCCATTGTAATTAACCGAACTCGGAAAAATAAATGTTGGGGTGTTACCAGAGTTACATATACTTAACTTGTTAGTATTAATGAAATCAAGGGTATACTCACCACGTTCATTAATCTCAGTGCTGCCCCAGATCGTGTGCCTTGCATTGGCATCGCAGCCCAGGACTATATCGTCAGATACCCCGATTGAGGCTAGGAGATTACTCACTTCCACTGGCGGAGCAGGCTTCTCATGCGCCATGTAGCTCGAGGCAATTATGAAGCTTTCTCTGTTTGGCAGTTCGACCCTTGCAACTGTAAGGTCCGCTGAGCTAAGCTGCGTACAAAGAAAAATGTTAATATTCTTTTTGGCAATAAGACATGACCTAGGCTTATCACAATCTTTTGCGTAGAGTACTTTGTATAATGAGGACGGGAACCCTTTTACCACCGAGTTGACTACCCAGGGTTCCTGCAATAGTCCGATGTCCAGATCCTCCTCAGCTAAGAGCATCCGAAGATTATCTGTAGCGCATTTCGAGTGCTGCAGATTAATATGGACTATTTTAAGTGCCATTCTGTTACTTATTGGATGGTTCCGAGAGGTTCATCCCAGACAGCAGAGCGTTGGCGGCTTCAACGACATCCGCTTCACCTGAACCTGTTGGTCGGAATACCTTCACCTTTGCTTCCCGCACACCGAAAAACAGTTTGAAGCCCTTCTTTTCGAGCTTCATTGTTGCCGATTCGGTGATGGCGAGGGTGAGGCAAGTGTGTTTATCACCCTGCTCGGTGCGGATGATCAACCAATCATCCATTGGGATACTAGGGTTCTGAATCTTCAGACACTCCAGCATCTTTTGAGCATCGGCCTTCATCTTTGGTAACCAAATCCTTGCCCGAGGTCTCATTGGAATCTCTTCAGCAGGGATGAGCTAAAGACTTAAGCCTTCCCAGTCACCGCTAATCTGAGCGATGCACTTGCTGAGAAAGTCCTTTGAGAACTCGTCCAGCCACTTGATTACCCTGTAGCCCCGGTGTATCTCACCGTAGTCAAAACAGGGAGCCTGTCCGGTCTTACTAGTGAGCACGTAATCCATAACGAGCTCTGCTAGTTTAGACTCTATGGCACCCCATTCTGTTACTACAGGACTGATGGCACCATTCTTTTCGTTTGCCAGGGCCAGCATGAGATGGTCTTTTACCACTTCATTAAAGGGGCGCCTGGCAGATGTCGACGTAGCGTTCGTGGCTAGTCCCGGAGTGGTATTTTTATCGGCGACCTTTCTCCTTTTGGGCGATTTACCTCCTTCTGTCTGAGATCGGTTTCGCTTGGACCTCACCTCAGTAGTTGCCTCTTTAGATGTGCTGGGTAAGGAATCCTTAAACTTAAGGTACTCATCTACCAAAGCCTGGTATTTGACGCGATCTTCCTCGTCGCGTTCATGGGGGATACCATTGGCGGTGTTCTTGGCTATCTTGTCAAGAATAAAAACCGCCTTATTGTATTTAGCTTTGAGGATGTCATTCTGACTCCTCTTTTTTTGTTTCCTCCTCTTCAATTTGTCGTCAACCTTGACGTCGAGTTGAAGGGTATTAGAAGGGGTATTGGAGGGCAGCAGGGTGCTATGACTGGCTCCCTCTCTGCCTAATAAGTCGACCAACGTCTCTTGGCTAGAGGCCAGAAGGTCGTCTTCAGATGAGATACCCAACTCATCCGATTTAATTTTTTTCAGTTTCTGTGTCTTCTTTTCATTTTCAGTTTTTTCCATATTTTGGTCCCACGAGTGAGCACGTAAGGGGATGGACCATCCACGCAGTGACGGCGTACGTGGACTGGACGAATAATACAACCGGCCCATGTCATAGGCACCGGAGGGGAGCTGTTAACGGCTAGTTCTCTTTATCCACTAACTAGCCATTCAGGTTCTCGGCACTGCTTCCTTAGCACATGCCTCATTGACCGACTTCGAGTAGCGAGATACGAGTATCTCGTCTACTAAAAATCAGCCCCTGAGATAGGTACCACAGCTGTCACTTAAGCCACCACATCGCGGCAAGATCGTTATCCAGGTGGTGGTATCCACTTTGCAATCCATTTAACATTGCTACGATTCACGGAGGAGTATTTGGCCTGAAAAGAGGCCAAAAAGACAAAACTGAATTTTAAGAAATCTTAAAAACTAAGTACGCAGCTCGACAGACAACAATATTTTGGATTATATTGTAAATTTTAAAAACTTTTAGTTGCGATTTGTAGCTCTGAGACCCTGCTAAAGTCAGGACAATGAAGAAAATTGTATGATACTTAAATGTTTTTTTTTCGGTTTCTGGATGTTTTTATGATATTTTTTTACGGCTAAACAAATAAAGGTTAAACAATGATTTTTTTTTGCTGAAAGGTTTGATCAAAAATTATTTAAAAAAGAAAAAAATTTAAATTTGTTGAATATTCATGTTTAAACAATTCGTTCAAAAGCGAAAAAAAATTATACACTTTTTTTTGCCAAAAATGAAAAGGTTTTTAAAAGTGAGGTTAGCAGCTCTACGAATAATGTTTGATACCACAATAAAATTTGGAATCTCTTATTTTAGAAACAAAAAAAAAAAACTGTACGCATGTTTGCGCCATTATTTTTGACGATTTTTTAAAATTTTCACATTTCTTAAAGTTTTGCTCATCAGGCACTTTTTCCTGTACATTTATATCGCCATAAACTTTTTGTATTTTGAATTAATGATTTTAACTGTTATTCACATCACTTTTAACACTTCACAATGTTAATAGCTGCCTATAAATAATATCGATTATAGTAATAGTAGTTATAAGGGAATGTCCCATACATCCCCATAAAAGATATTTTTATGAATTCCTGCTCTACAAAACTTTATATGTTAAAAAAATAAATATACATACCTAATAAAAATAATTATTAAAAGTATTAATCACAAAAATAAGTTTACAAAAAATAAATACAGGTACATAAAAAATACATGGGCACCCAGGTATTAGGCTACCATCCAATTGTCAGAAGAAGCTGCCGAGGTCAGAAATAAGCACTTACGATTATATTGTACGAATAATTAGAGAAAATTCAGCAAAAGCGATACAAATCGAGATGTTTTGAATAGGTTATTTCTGAGCAGTGACCCTTTTATAAGCTGCAGTATGCGAAGAGAACGGATTAATAAAAAAGCTTTTTCATCAGAAGCCATCACACTTCTTCCTGACACCGATGATGCAGCTAATGAGTATATAGATACGACATAATAATTATTAAGGAATTTTTATTAGTTTAACATTTCCATATATTCAGTATTAAATAATATAAAATAAATAGAATAAAGCCTTTTTTCATAAAAAAAATACTGTTTTACAATTTTAAAAATAAAATTTTTTTAATTAGACCGTAAATCATATGTCAAGAATAAGTTTAAACCTTTAAAATCAACATTTTTTAATTGAGCTTTACTCTTTGTACCGTCTTTTATTCCTTAGGAATTTGGCTTTTGGAAAAATATTAAAAATTTAAACTTTTGGGTTCTTTAATTTTTTTTTTTTTGCAATTTGAAAACAAAAAATTTGACGAATTTTGCAGGAAATTTTTTTTTCGCCATTAAATTTTTAATAATAATAGTAATAGATAGAAAAGAAATGTGTTTAGTTAGTTTAAGCAGAATTTTCCGGTGCATCTTCTGATTCTCCTGCTATTAAAATCGGAGACAAAATATATTAGGCAACCCAACGACTTATGGGGTGAAATATGCCACGTCTTTAAAAGAAAATCCTTACGTACTAGAGAAAAAAGGAAAACAGATTTGAATTAAGGGCATAAAAATCCATATAGCCCACATACTTTTTTTTAATTCTACGTTAGACAAAAATTTGTTTGTTGAGCAGTGTACTTTTGTTGCGCAGTGTAATTTTTTCAAAACCTGCCACTAGACTTTTTATATCATACTACACCTATAACTATCAAAAAACTTTTAATTAAAAAACACGTTTAATAATTTTGGGCAGCCAAATACTCCTCTGTGCGGTGGTAATTTTGATGTCATTCATTGTTTGTTTTCATAAAAAATTTCGTATTTCTACAATAGAAAGTAGTAAAATTTAAATTTGTGTAAAATTAATAAATTTATTATAAAAAATAAAATATGGACTGCAGTGCACGACCATAAAAGGCGACTAGTTCAAATAGAACAAATAAGAGCGCTATATTCGGCCGTGCCGAATCTTATATACCCTTCACAACGTGTAGTCATGCAATAACAGTAGTTTGTATAACCATTCATCCCATATGAAATACGTATGTATGTACAAACATATAAAAACACACATATATTAAAACATCCCATTGTAAAATTATAAATTTACGTATGTATGTTAACAAAAATTAAAAAAAAAAAAAATTAAAAAAAAAATTATTATATGTATATTCATCTCTTGAAGAGTACGGACGTGTTAACGCGAGTTTTTTTCAAACGAAATTATTCGTAATAGGTCATCTTATTCTTGTAGAGTACTGCCGGGTTTATGCGAGTTTATTTCAAGTGAAATTATTCGTAATAGGTCAAGTTATTTGTATTTGGTGGAAATTTTTCAAAAGCTAATAAATAATTTTTATACCTGCGCTGTATTGAAAAAAAAAAAAAAACTTTATGAGTTCAAACAATGTAAACAATAAAAAACAAGAGCCAAGTTCTGGCACATTAAATGTTTTTATATCGGAAGAAGAATCCATAAATAAATGTATTGAAAAGTGTTTGACAGCTGAATTTAGAAATCGAGCGCGTTCACTATCGCCTGCAATGCTAATAGGAAATTTGTCGCGAAATACAAGTGCACCTTCCATAATGAACAAGGAAAAAAATGGTGACGTAGGTGACATACCTAAAATATCTAGGCAGAAAGTTCAAACAGGTATGGACCGCTACATAACAGTAGTTAAAGGAAAAGCTAGTCAGAGGTCTCCACAACAAGATCCCAACGCTAAACGCACCAAAGGCTCGCAAATAGCCACATCACTGGTAAGTGAAAATAGATTTGCCCCTCTTGCCGCCCGGGAAGAAAATGAGGCAGCACCTAAAGCCACAGAGCAAAGGCCTCTTCCTATCTATTTGCGTGAACAGACATCAAATGTGGTGGTCAATATGCTGTCGCAACTAGTAGGCAAAGACAGTTTTTATGTGGCTTCTGTACGTAGAGGCCATATTCAAGAAACAAAAATTCAGGCACATACAGAAAAAAGTTTCCGAACAATTACAAGCCATCTTGAGGCGGAAAAACGTAGCTTTTACACTTACCAGTTAAAAAGCGCAAAAGGCCTAATAGTAATTGTGAAAGGCATTGATAGCTCAGTTCCCAAGAAATAAAAGGAGCGATTGAAGCAGAAGGCTTCACTGTGAAGTCCATTTACAACATCTTAAACAAAAATAAGGCTCCTCAGCCAATGCACCGCGTTGAGATCGAGTACGAAAAAAGACATTTAAAATCAAACAATTCCATTCACCCTATATATGACGTGAGATATATTTTAAATCGCAGATTAACTGTGGAAGAACCATTTAAGCGCAAAGATCCTCATCAGTGCAAAAATTGCCAGGAATTTGGGCATACTAAAACGTATTGCAAACTACCTTCAGTCTGTATGATTTGTGGTGACCTCCATAAAACGTCTGAATGCACCCTGCCAAAAACTGATCCCCACAATAAAAAATGCAGTAATTGCGGGGAGAACCACACTGCAAACTATAGAGGCTGTAAGGTTTATAAGTATGAAAAAAAAACCTAACATGCCACTCCAGCCTACGTTTGAACAGTACCAAACTTCTTATTTTCCTAGCCTTCTTCGGAATTCCGAAGCTATCGCAAAAAACCACACCATATCGCACACCAAGACAAATCCGTCGTATGCTCAGAAAGCAAAAACCGTCTTACAATTGCCCAAACATTCTTATGCCAACATCTTGAAAGAGGATCTAAAAGAACCATCTGCTGTTAATTCTAATACTATTGATAACCTTATTCAAACCATAAACACCTTCATGACCAATATGCAGAGCATGTTCCAGGAGATGATGCACACTCAAAACATGCTTCTGCAAGTTTTGTTGAGCAAAAAATGAACCTGCTGAAAATATGCTTTTGGAACGCAAACGGGTTATCCCAACATAAATATGAAGTCCAACACTTTTTACACTCACAGGATATCGACATACTATTAGTATCGGAAACGAACTTC
Organism: Phyto melanocephala; assembly: GCA_941918925.1. Classification (NCBI taxonomy): domain Eukaryota; kingdom Metazoa; phylum Arthropoda; class Insecta; order Diptera; family Rhinophoridae; genus Phyto; species Phyto melanocephala. The sequence goes on from OW799233.1 coordinate 71,748,182, forward strand.
ACTCAAAAAAACTGCTTTCGAATTAACGGTTATTTTACTTATGACACCAAACATCCAAGTGGAAGGGCTTGTGGTGGTTCTGCCATTATAGTTCGTAAAAACGTAAGATACTTCCCAATTCCCGGATTTCAAGAAGAATTTATTCAGGCCACCTCCATAAATCTCACTGATTTCAATATTGCAATTTCATCTGTATATTGCCCTCCTAGACATACTACTAGCATCAATTTTTTCGTTTCTTTTCTACGTTGGGACATTCATTTATAGCAGCAGGAGACTACAACGCAAAACACACGTATTGGGGCTCAAGACTCATTACTCCCAGGGGCAGGCAGTTATACAATACCATCGTTGAGAACAAGCTGGACGTATGCTCATCTGGAAAACCGACACACTGGCCAACGGACTTTAGCAAGATACCAGACCTTATCGATTTCGCTGTGATAAAAAATATCAAACGTGACAAGTTGCAAGTTCACTCATCTTATGACTTATCGTCCGACCACTCGCCCACAATCATTACTTTAAATAATAGTCTTAACGATGGAACTGAAGTTATCTTTTTTTACCCAAACAACAACACAAACTGGTTGAAATATAAAATGTATGTGAGTTCTCATCTAAATCATAACATCCCTCTTAGAAACCCTTCCGATATAGAAGCAGCTGTAGAGAACTTTACAGAAATTATGGACTCTGCCGCAAGAAATGCAACTCCCTTTAAAACAAAATCTAAAGGTAGATTTAATGAGTCATCGCTGCATATACAAGCTCTAGTCAGGCAAAAAGGGAGCTGAGAAGACTTTGGCAAAGAAATCGTTCCCCAGCCATCAAGGCGCAATTAAACCTATGTAAAGTAAACCTAAATAACAAATTAAAGCAGAACCACGAGTCTTCGATTGAAAGGTACTTAACTAGCCTAGAACCCACAAAAAATACTGACTACAGCTTATGGAAGGCTGTAAGGCATTTAAATTGCCCTATTGCTCAAGAGGCCGCAATAAGACTGGATAATCAAACCTGGGCTAAAAACTCAACCGAAAAGGCAAACGCCTTCGCTACACACTTAGAAAGCGTTTTTACACCAAATGATGTAAATGTTCCCCCTAGTCCTCCCATCATTAGCGACACCATAAATATCCCGATTAAATTTCGTTTCTCTTCATTAAAGTCGGCGATTAGCAAAATTAATATCAAAAAATCACCCGGACCTGACAATATCACTCGTTCGATGATAAAAAACCTCCCTACGTCTGGTTTGAGAATTATACTCTTCATATTTAATGCTGTACTACGAGTGGGTTGTTTCCCAAATTTGTGGAAGAGGTCCACAATCGTTATGATTCCGAAGCAAGGAAAAGACCAAAGTCAAATTACTTCGTATAGACAGATGAGCTTGTTTTCAATTCTATCAAAGTTATTTGAAAAAATGTTTCTACAGAGCTTAACTCCTTACCTTAGCATGCAAAACATTATTCCAGATCACCAGTTTGGTTTTCGTGAAGGACATGGCACCATCGAACAAGTCCACAGAATTGTCACCATGATTAAAACGGCATTCGAGAAAAAACAATACTGTTCAGCTTCGTTTATAGATATTTCTCAAGCATTCGACAAAGTTTGGCATGTTGGCCTACTCGTAAAAATATTAGAGAAACTTCCACAAAACATACATAAACTCTTCCAGAGCTACTTGAGGGGTAGGTCGTTTACAGTAAGATGTGTAACGAACCTGTTTTCTGTTTTCTTACGAGTCTAACCTTAAGATAAAATTCTGCTACTTTCTATTCCGGCCGTGCTCAGGGATATTGGGGGGGATCTTCTCTTATCTAAAGTCGCCTCGGTTCATTACGATAAAAATAAAATATAAGTAGCATATATTTGCCGATTGCAAAAAAAAAAAAAATAAAACAACCATTATTAAAAGAAGAAGTAAGATGATTTTAATGTGAATGAGGTACTTGATGGTGTTCGCCTCATTCTTTTCTAAACCCACCCTAAACCTTTTCTATTCTACGAAGAATTCTGAATAGCCCTATATTTACCAAAATTACATGTTGTTGCCTACATGTTTCGCGAAATTAACTATGTAAAATTTAGGTATTCATTTAAAAATAAACAAAAATAATAATTTATTTTAAATAATTTTCTTCTAAACTACTCATTTTTGTTTTTTTTTTTTTTCTTTTAACACGAAAAAAAAATTTAAACTACATAAGGGAATTGGCAAACATTACGTTAAATATATTAATATAAACGAATTCAATCGAATATAAATAAAATTAGAGTTATTATGGTAGATTATATACAAAAATTAAATAATTCTATTATAAAAATTTAAATAATAATAAGAAATTAATGTTAAATTTTCATGTTGATTATACTGTTAAGTGTTTATGTTTATTATTATTATATTTTATTTTTCATTAATATTTTTATCAAGTTATTTAATAAATACATGTGCATACATACATATGTATATTTTTTATTTTTTATTTTTTTTTTTTTTTTTTTTTTTTTTTATTTTAAACTCACCCTTCTATTTCCCACGATGACTGCAGGCCTGTAGTCAGGATCTTGGAAGTTATTAAAATAGATTTTAATTTGAAGTTTAAATGTACATATGCGTTTTCGTTAAATTTTAATGAAAAAAAAATATTATTGTTAAGTTAAGAAGAGTGTATGACAACAGGGGTTGTGTTTCGATATATGACTATAATGTAAATGAGTATTTTAGTGAATATTGATGTGTGCAAATGTGTCCTTTTTTAAAAAAAAAAAATTAAATTTACTCTATTATGAAAGGAAAGTTTAACATTACATTACGTTAATTTTAACTAGTTAAGAATTACACAAATATTTTGTATTGATTAGGTAAAAACAATGTCTAGGCTTGGAACAGTAAAACAAAACAACTACTAAATTAATGTCGAAAGTAATATAAGTGTATCTTGATTTCCAACAAAATAGATCTTGAGATATTATTTCTTCGCCAAATTTACTTTCTCCGTTTGATTATAAGATTTTGACCTTGATTTATCTTTTTTTTTTATTTCTTAAGGTATAGCCGTTTGAGTTATTCACATCAGCCTGCGAACTTCCTTTTCTTTAACGTCCTTGACTTGAACCACAAACTTATGTGGTTGTTAGCGTCCAACACGCTCACCAAAAAATTGGTTCTCTTTTTCCTATATTTTTTTTTTCTTTTTTTTTTTTTTTTTCCTTTTCGGTTATTAATTTTATTTGACTAGTGCGATTTTTATTTCATCTTTATATATATATATCGCAAAATTATGTATAAATCAATAATTCAATCTTTTTATTTCAATTTATTTTCCTTTTTTTTTTTCTTTTTTCCAAAATTTTTCAATAATTTTTCTATTCGACTTTCTTTTCAAAAGCTTCCTTTTTTTTTTTTTTCTTTTTTTCTATGTCGACTTGTTATTTAAAAAAAAAAATATCAAAGACAAACATTTCTGCTCAAAATACTTTACAAAAAAAAAACTCACTTTAAATACAGTGGACCTCACAAAACAGAAACAGTTTAAGGACAAAAAAAAATAAGTCCAAAAAACTGGTTCTGTAAAAGGGCAATAAATTAAAATGCTTGTCAGTTACTAGTTGGTCATGTCCATATGTCTTTTGCGTGATACACCGCTCTGCTCTCACTGCCCAAGTCCTGCAATTCATAATTAACATTACCGATTTTACGAACCACTTTAGCTCGAATACCAACCGGAGCTAACTTTGAATTAAAATATTCGGCTTTTGAACTTTGAACAAAATTTCTTCTTATCACTTCTTGTCCAATCTTAAAGTCTTTCGAACGTGTTCGCAGATTATATGTGTAAGCATTCTTTTCATATGCTTTTCGCATAAAATCACGTATTGAGTCCCTTATTATTGAGAATTCGTCTTGTCGTTCCAAACGTATATCTGAATCAGACAAAAGTTCCAGGTTTGCCAAAAGTCTATAGTCATTGCCATGCGTAATCATAGTCTGTCCGAATATGACCTGATATGGTGTTTTTCCCAATGACTGGTGTACACTGTTCCTCAACGCACAATTTATACTGCTTAAATACTTGTCCCATTCTCGTTGATCTTTGCGGATGTAAGAGCGCAATGCTTCGTTAATTGAACGGTTTACTCGTTCACTCGCGTTAGCTTGTGGACTATATACAGCCGTAAGCATGTGCTGTACACCATTTTTCCTTAAAAAATCTTCAAATTCCTTGCATTTAAATTGGGAACCATTATCTGAAACTAATACTTCTGGTACTCCATAACTATCAAAAATGTCAGTACGTAGGTATGTAATAATGTCCTTCGAAGTAAATTTCCGTAATGGTTTCAAAAACGTGAATTTTGAAAAATGATCCAGTACTATCAGAAGTCCAATATAGCCGGTCCTAGTTCTGGGTAAAGGTCCTATTAAGTCAATGTATAGTCTTTGAAATGGTCTTTCAGTCTTAACAATTTGTCCTAGTGGAGGTCTCAGTGTATTTGCGGTGTTTTCGAAGTCTTACACAATTCACAATTTTGAACGTAGTCCTTTACATCAGTTACAAGTCGTGGCCAATAAAAATACCGTCTAATGCGTTCTAATGTCTTATTTATTCCGCCGTGTGATGACTTTGGAATATCATGTGCAGAATAAATAATACCCTGTCTAAGTCCGGCAGGTACAAATAGCTTCCAAATACTTGATTCTTCTGTCAAACCACTTGACAAATCATTCCTTTTGTATATGAATTTGTCAATAATCCTAAAGTCCGGTAAACTAGAATTTGTAACACACTCACGTAATTTAGCATAATCGCCAGAATCAAACTCGTCCGAATCAAGGTCAATCGTTGGAATATTTTCAATTTCGATTGAATTTACAAATTCTTCACCTTCATGAGCCCGAGATAAACTATCAGGAACTACATTATCTTTTCCCCTTCGGTGTTCAATAGAAAAATTAAAACCCTGAAGCTTTAATGACCACCGTGCCAATCGTCCAGATAAATCTCGCTGATTCATAAGCCACTTTAAGCTTGCGTGATCTGTGATGACCTTGAATTCTTGTCCTTCAATATACGGCCTAAATTTTTTCACTGCCATTAATACTGCCAAACATTCAAGTTCAGTTATACTGTAGTTTCGCTGAGCTTTATTTAATTTGTGCGACATATAGGCAATTGGTAGTTCTATCCCATTTTCATCTTCCTGCGCCAATACCGCTCCAACCCCATAAGTGCTTGCATCACACTGTAGTAAAAAGAGTTTACTATAATTTGGGTGAATCAATAATGGGGCAGATGTAAGTCCGGTCTTTAATTCGTCAAAAGCACTTTCTGCTTTGTCAGTCCAATTAAACGTTTTCTTTTTCGTTAGTAGTTCTGTTAGTGGAAAAGTCACAGTAGAGTAGTTCTTAATGAATCGACGGTACCAACCAGTCATCCCTAAAAATCGTCGTAAATGTCGTATTGATTTTGGAACCGGAAATTCACGTATGGCCCTAACTTTCTCCTCGTCCACCTGTAATGTCCCGTTTCCAACTACGTATCCTAAATACTTTACCTTATTCAACGCAAAACAACTTTTCTTCACATTTATAGTTAAACCTGCTTTTCTGAGTTGGCACGCCACCTCTACAAGATGTGTCATGTGCTCCTCAAAATTCTGAGAAACAATTAAAAGGTCATCCAAGTAAACAAATACGTGCGTTTTTAAATTGTACGGAATAACAATGTCCATAAGTCTGCACAATGTTTGTGGTGCATTACAAAGTCCAAACGGCATTCTTGTAAACTGGTACAATGGCCGATTAGGGACTGTAAAAGCAGTCTTTGGTTTTGAACTTTCATCCAGTTTAATTTGCCAAAAGGCATCTTTCAAATCTATTTTTGAAATGCAATAAACTGGAGGAAGTCTTGATATATGTCCATCAATATTAGGTATCGGATAAGCGTCTTTTACTGTCACTAAGTTCAATTTTCTACTGTCGACACACATTCTAACTTTGCCAGGTTTAACTACCACTACAGTGGGTGAAGACCATGGAGAATTAGGTGCTTCTTCTATAACTCCCAAGGAAAGCATTCGGTCTATCTCACCACACAAATGCTTCTCCACAGCTGGAGAGATCGGATAATATCTCTGTTTAATTGGCTTTGCATCTCCGGTATCAATGCTGTGTCTAATCAGTGTTGTACACCCTAACCCTTCGACCTCAGAATCCGGAAACATAGATATAACTCTTTCAAGTCTTTGTTTTTGTTCGTAAGTCAGCGGTAATTTGTCTATGTCAGTATCATTAGTGTCAATCTCGTTTACTATTGAAGTTGAAATTCCCAACCCAAATGCAGTCCAAAAGTCGTAACCACAAATTATGTCCTGACGTATAGTCGGTACAACAATAAACTCAAATAATTTTAACTGTCCTTGAAACGTAATATTTAAGGTCACAGTACCTGTAATATTTTGTCTTTGACCGTCTGCTGTCCGTACGTTACCTATTTGCCTACGAAAACCAACTTTTCCCTGAATTTGTGTTGCCAAATTACCACCAATTACACTCTTATTTGCCCCACTGTCCAGCAAAGCAAAATGGAAAGTATCATCTATTTTTATTTTGGCATAAGGCCTATTATCTAAATCTTTCTCAACGAGAGGTGAAATTACATAAACTTTAAACATTTTCAGTTGGCGATAATGATCTTTAATTCGTTTGGCGGATCTTATTTTTCTATTCGAAAAACCAAATATTCTAGCACGAGCCGTATTATATTCTCTTAATCGAACGTGATAAGGTCTAAATAGTGGGTGTTCTACGTCCGTCGTATTCATATTAATGTTATCTGTAGCACTAGTCCTGTTGTTGCATAAAATACTTATCTTGGATGTCCGTTCTATTTCCGACGAACATCCTTCTGTTCGTTTCCCGCCTTCCGGTTACAATTTGGGCAAGTGGGTTTAAATACGTTCTTAACCCCACATCCGTAGCAAAATATGCGTCTGTTTTCCATACAGTCAAAAAATGTATGACCCGGTTTGTCGCAGTTCCAGCATTTAATATTGAGTTGGATTTCGCAAGATTCAACCTCATTATATGTTTTTCCACTATTGTCTTCATCATGTTTCTGCTCCACCAATTCTTCAATACGACTTCGTGTCAATTTACGTGAATCCATATTCAATTCCTTCACAAATCGCTCATGCTTTTTAACCTCACGACGAAGTTGAGAAACATTAGTAATTTCTAAATGAATTAATTCTCGTCGTATTTCACTTCTTATGTTTCTAAACAACGTTTCACAAAATTCGCGATCAGAAATTGGTGTTTTCAATTTATCCGTCAAAACCGATATTGAATCAAAATATTCGTCGAAAGTCTCATTTGACTTTTGTTTGCGACGACGAATGTCGTCCATAATGTCAAAATCTGTATAATCTACTTTGTATTTGTCACGTAAAGAGTTCGTTAATGAAGTCCACTCAACATTGTCATGTTCACGATGATAACGCCAAAACCATTCTAAGGCCTTACCATCAAATAAACTATGTGCATGGTCACATAGAATTTCAAAGTTACCATTCAAATTTTTAATTGTTAAAATATTAACTCGATAAATGAACTCATCCACTGGCATTTGGTTATCATGACCACTAAATTTGATTCGCCAGTTACGAATGATGTTCAAAATTTTATCAGCCGACAAATTATTATTATTGTTGTCCGCTTGTGGGGATGAATTCGAAAAATTATTTGAAGAAACTTGAGGTATTCCGCTAGTTCCATTATTGGGAATATTTACACTAAAATTTTGAAACATATTCTGAAATTCGTTACAAATAAAATTTTGCATCTCTGTGCGAAAAGATTGTAAAGAATCAGTTATGATTTGTCTAAATCTAGAATCGTCATTATTATTCCGTTGTGAATTAATAGGTTGAGTATTATTAAAGGAACTCGATTGCCCTGTAGTTCTTGATGTTACTTTGCGCTTTGCGCCTTGACTAACTGAATTTGTATTTTCTGGTTCTAAGTTTATCGTAAAGCTATCATTTGCAGGTTGGTCCATATTAGACAAATTTTCTTGACTTCTTGTCAAAACCATTGATATATATATTTTTTCTTTTTGTTTTTATCTCGTTTAAACACAATTTTATTTCGCTACTCCATGAGGCAACAATAATAAATTATATAAAAAAAAGTACATCTTACTCCAATTTATACAGTTTATTAAATAAAAAAAAAAATAATAATAACTTCTTATAAACCTTAGAATAAGTACTGCTTAATCTTATAACAGAAATCCTACACAAAGTTTACAAGTATATAAAAACTAGTCCTATAATATGAGTGTGAGTAAACAACCGATATAATCAGTTATAAAAATCTCTAACATGTTTAATATAGGATAATAATTAAAAAAAAAAAAAAAAAAAAATTATCTGCCACTTTCTGTTAGTATTATCTCGATACACACCAAGAAAACAATCTCAAACAGAAATGTTGACACTTCGAAAATTAAAATAGTCTGTTTAATCATAAGGTTTATTTTTTTTTTAAAGATTAATTAAAACAAAATTAAATCCAATTATGATTTAATAGACAAAGAGATAACCAAAATAATAAAGCAATCGCAACCACGGAATTATTAATGTTTATGGAGACAGCAGAGATGAAATTATACATACTTTTATATTATTACTAATTACATGTGACACACAATCCGATTAATCGAGAAAAACTGCTATGCCCCACGTTGGGCGCCATTTATTTTATGTAACGAACCTGTTTTCTGTTTTCTTACGAGTCTAACCTTAAGATAAAATTCTGCTACTTTCTATTCCGGCCGTGCTCAGGGATATTGGGGGGGATCTTCTCTTATCTAAAGTCGCCTCGGTTCATTACGATAAAAATAAAATATAAGTAGCATATATTTGCCGATTGCAAAAAAAAAAATAAAACAACCATTATTAAAAGAAGAAGTAAGATGATTTTAATGTGAATGAGGTACTTGATGGTGTTCGCCTCATTCTTTTCTAAACCCACCCTAAACCTTTTCTATTCTACGAAGAATTCTGAATAGCCCTATATTTACCAAAATTACATGTTGTTGCCTACATGTTTCGCGAAATTAACTATGTAAAATTTAGGAATTCATTTAAAAATAAACAAAAATAATAATTTATTTTAAATAATTTTCTTCTAAACTACTCATTTTTGTTTTTTTTTTTTTTTCTTTTAACACGAAAAAAAAATTTAAACTACATAAGGGAATTGGCAAACATTACGTTTATTATATTAATAATAACGAATTCAATCGAATATAAATAAAATTAGAGTTATTATGGTAGATTATATACAAAAATTAAATAATTCTATTATAAAAATTTAAATAATAATAAGAAATTAATGTTAAATTTTCATGTTGATTATACTGTTAAGTGTTTATGTTTATTATTATTATATTTTATTTTTCATTAATATTTTTATCAAGTTATTTAATAAATACATGTGCATACATACATATGTATATTTTTTATTTTATTTTTTTTTTTTAAACTCACCCTTCTATTTCTCACGATGACTGCAGGCCTGTAGTCAGGATCTTGGAAGTTATTAAAATAGATTTTAATTTGAAGTTTAAATGTACATATGCGTTTTCGTTAAATTTTAATGAAAAAAAAATATTATTGTTAAGTTAAGAAGAGTGTATGACAACAGGGGTTGTGTTTCGATATATGACTATAATGTAAATGAGTATTTTAGTGAATATTGATGTGTGCAAATGTGTCCTTTTTTAAAAAAAAAAATTAAATTTACTCTATTATGAAAGGAAAGTTTAACATTACATTACGTTAATTTTAACTAGTTAAGAATTACACAAATATTTTGTATTGATTAGGTAAAAACAATGTCTAGGCTTGGAACAGTAAAACAAAACAACTACTAAATTAATGTCGAAAGTAATATAAGTGTATCTTGATTTCCAACAAAATAGATCTTGAGATATTATTTCTTCGCCAAATTTACTTTCTCCGTTTGATTATAAGATTTTGACCTTGATTTATCTTTTTTTTTTATTTCTTAAGGTATAGCCGTTTGAGTTATTCACATCAGCCTGCGAACTTCCTTTTCTTTAACGTCCTTGACTTGAACCACCAACTTATGTGGTTGTTAGCGTCCAACACGCTCACCAAAAAATTGGTTCTCTTTTTCCTATATTTTTTTTTTCTTTTTTTTTTTTTTTTCCTTTTCGGTTATTAATTTTATTTGACTAGTGCGATTTTTATTTCATCTTTATATATATATATATCGCAAAATTATGTATAAATCAATAATTCAATCTTTTTATTTCAATTTATTTTCCTTTTTTTTTTTCTTTTTTCCAAAATTTTTCAATAATTTTTCTATTCGACTTTCTTTTCAAAAGCTTCCTTTTTTTTTTTTTCTTTTTTTCTATGTCGACTTGTTATTTAAAAAAAAAATATCAAAGACAAACATTTCTGCTCAAAATACTTTACAAAAAAAAACTCACTTTAAATACAGTGGACCTCACAGATGTAAGTATCAATTTTTCTCCATCAAGAAGATTTCTGCTGGCGTCCCACAGGGCAACATACTCGGCCCACTATTATATGTTATCTTTACGGCAGATATGCCAACGAGCCCGAACATATACACGTCAACGTTTGCCGATGACACCGCTTTTATAAGTGTAAACAGTGACCCAACAACTGCTTCTCAACAATTACAGACTCATATACATGAACTAGAGAAATGGTTGAGTCTATGGAAAATAAAAGTAAATCCGTCCGAATGTGCTCACGTGACTTTTACGCTTAGAAGAAACAATTGCCCAGCAATAAAAATAAACAACATCCCCGTCCCGGTGGAGAATCAAGTTAAGTATTTGGGAATTCACCTTGATCGTCGCCTAACATGGTCCCGTCACATTGAGGCTAAAATATCCGCTATGAAACTCAAAACCTCAAAGCTACATTGGCTTATTGGCCAAAAATCTACACTTGCTGTGGAATACAATGTCCTCTTGTATAAGACCATTATAAAGCCAATATGGACTTACGGCATCCAGCTTTAGGGTACAGCCTGTGCATCAAATATCCAAAAACTTCAAAGAAGACAGTCTAAGATACTCAGACAAATTGTCGGCGCACCATGGTACGTACGTAATACCTACATTCACCGAGATCTAAATATTCCAACTGTTTCTGAAGAATCAATAAAGTAAGTAATTTTTAAGTAATATTTCAAAATTAAATTATGAACAGGGCTTTAGAATTAAATTTGAGTTTAAATGCCAAAGTTCCTTGTTAAGGGTAATGAACTAAAAACATTTTCTTTTCTTCTTTCTCGTCAAAATCTAAATGGTGAATTTTCGCATGTACGAGACACATACACATTATAATTTCCATTTTCATTTCCTATATATGAGCACATACAGAATTTTGATTTGTCTTGGGAACAACAAACGATTTAAACATCTCTGATTATTCCTCCTTCCCAAGATATATTTTGTAACTGAGCATAACTGAAAAATGTTATTATTGTGGTAAAAGCGGGCAAATTATTAAAATTTCGTGATAAACTTCAAACTAATTATAAATTCCGGTAAGTTGTAACACAATTATTTTGCGTACACAATTAACGTTTTAATAACCCCTATAGAGATAACTTTCCCAATCAGATATTATATCAACTATTTCAGGGGTTATAACGAGAATTCTATTATATTTTTGGAAATATTAATTGACATGAATAAATATTACCAGTGGTAACATTAATCCTAGTAACGTCAGAGAAAAAACTCACTGGCAACACTTATTTTTGGGTCCAAGTTTGGAAAGTTTCATTTTCAAATGGAGTAAATTGGTTTAATATTTTACAGTATTAAATTTATTTAAAAAAAGTAAATAAATCAATAATAACTTAATTTATGTTTAGAGCAATTTATTAAAAAAATTAACAAGGTTTAAAAAGATTTAATAAATTTTCATTATGTTTACAAAGTAATAAGTAATGATATTTGTAACTTTTCAACTCACCATTATTTTTTGTTCATTTTCATATATATATTGTTACAGATTTATTTTTAAATAGCTTAATTAACATTATAATTTATTTTAGTTGTAGTAGTTTAAGTTACTGTTGCTTTATTTGTATAACGGTTTTCGAATGTACTAGTGTGTACATACGAGAACTTTGTCGAATGTTACCGAACACCACTATGTTACTATAAATAGCCGAACAACACATCTAACATGATCAGCATAACAGTAGAGCTTGTAAAGCGCGTATCAAAGTGAGTTTGATAATAAAAGTGTATAACCATAAGTGAAATAAGTAAAGTGCTATAAAAACAATATCTGAGTGTATTTAAAAAAATAACAAATTTCAACTGTTTTTGATTACAATAAAAGAACTCAAAGTTTATTTAAAGGAAATAAGCCAACATTTATAAAAGGTATAAACGTAACAACTGGTGTCAGAAGTGAAATTGCATTATAATAAAAGACATGAAATTTGAGGATCTTAAAATTGAACAACTCAAAAAAGAATTGAGTAAGCTGGCATTGCCGACAACAGGTAAAAAAGTAGAATTGCAGAAGAGGGTTCTAGATGAATTTCAGCGGCGTAATATTGACATAGATGGTTACGAGTTTGAAGAAAAAGAAGAAATGGAAGTTTTCACTCGTGCAACCACAAACAACATGGATTTAAGTACAATGCTTGCAGCAATGATGAAAAAATGGAACTTAACAGTCAAAAGTTATTAGCTGAAGTAAAAGAAGAAAGTAAAATAATGGAGTCGAAATTTCAAGAAACTTCTAGAGCTAATAATGAAAAATTATTAGCTGAAGTAAGAGAAGTTCAAGAATCTTCTAGAGCTAATAATGAAAAATTATTAGCTGAATTTAGAGGAGTGCAAGAAACAGCTAGAGATACGAGCGAGAAACTTCAATAAATTTCTGAAGCTGTAAATAACAGATTAGAGGGCATTGAAAAGCATGTCAGTAAACTAGATAAAAAACTAGCTGATCTTGAAAATAACATCGGAGAACAGGCTAGAGATGATGACGAAAAATTGCAATTAAAAGACAACAAATTTAAAAATCTAGAAACAAAAATAAACGATCTTCAATGTCATGAGGGACCAGTGCGAATAATTCCAGAAATCTCGAGTAGAATAAAGGCCCCTACTTTCGACGGTAGTGCACAATTTAATGTTTTTAAATTTCAGTTTGAGACAGTTGCCAATAGAAATATGAGGAACGATGAAGAAAAGGCTTTAGAGTAGATTTTGACATTAAAAAGCAACGCACCACAAGTTCTAGAAAGTATACCCGTTGGCTGCAGAGAAAACTACGATAACATAATGGTGGCGCTACAACGTAAGTATGTCGGCGAGCACAAACGAGATATATACCGAATGGAATTGCGAGGCAGAATCCAGAAAATTAATGAGTCGTTACAAGATTTCGCAACGGAGATCGAGCGTTTGGTGCAGCTGACATATCCAGGTGAAAATCACCCATTTTTGGATAAGTTTAAAATTTAAACGTTTGTAAATGGAATACGCGATCCAGAAATAAAGCACGTGGTGTTCGGCACACATAAATCAACGTTTGCAGAAACCGTATCATACGCTCTGACACAGGAGACCGCAAAATTACTTTCTAAGCCGCAAATATGTAAAGTGAGAAATCTCGAAATTACTGCAGAAAAAGACGGAGATATAGTCACCGAAATTAAAAATGCAGTTATACAGGCGATAGAGGAAAAGCAAGGCAAAGCCAGAGCCAAATGCTATAATTGTGGTAAAAATGGACATTTTCAACGAAATTTCAAAGCACCAAGCAAGCGGGCTAGATCTGTTTCACCACCTGGACACAGCAAACTGACAAACATAAAATCATCAAATGAGTCACCGTTAAACTAAAATGAGCTAGCACTATGGGGCAAGAGCTAGTTCGCATAACCGAGGGCCCCACAATCTCCATATCAGTTATGCAACAGAAAATAGCAACCTTACTGCTTGTGGGTATATCAATGATCGAAGGCATATTTTTACTATAGACACAGTAGCATCGCAGTCTATTATCAGGCCCGATTATGTAAAGAAACCAATCGAACCGTTGTGTGGCGTAAGTCTGCGAACAGCTACTGGGGAGCCTGCTACTGTCTATGGTAAAATAAACGTAAAAGTAACTATTGCCAACATAAGTGTCAATCATGTATTCATCGTTGCCGACATTGTGGACAAAGTAATCATCGGTGCAGATTTTATGATTGGTCATGGCATTAATATGCACATGGGGCAGAAGGTAATGATTTGGAGGAATGTTGAAATACCCCTAGATGTTGGTTATGAAAATAAGGTGCATGTAAGGAAACTAGTTGCTACAGAATATCAGAAAATACCATCACAGTCAGAAAGTGTAGTATGGGCGCGTATAGAGGGAGATTGTGTGGACAACCGGTTGTTGGTAGTAGAACAAACAGATATAAAAAGTGACTTAATAACAGCAAAAGCCCTTGTCAAAACCAGCAATGACGGAAGAGTCCCTGTAAGAGTGCTAAACCTTTCCGCCTGTGAAAAAGTCGTCAAGCCAAAATCCGAATTAGGTCAATGTGCTAAAGCTGAGGCAATAATTAATTGCGAAACGAAATCGGCTCCTGTCAGTATATCAAACAAAGAGCAGGAGATACTAGCAGAATACGTAGAGAAGTGGGTTAAAAAATTATCGCCGCCCGATAGAAATAAAGCAAAACAGCTACTCAGATAACATGCATCCATCTTCCCTCTGAAAGGTCAACATCAAGGTAGAACATCACTTGCGAAACATCAGATAAATACCGGCGACGCAAGGCCTATAAAACAAGCTCCTAGAAGTATTCCTCTAGCGAAACTTAATGAAGTCAAAGTGCTTGAAAATGAGCGGAATGAAGTAATAGAACCTTCTTCAAGTCCTTGGAGCTCACCGGTAGTTTTGGTTAAAAAGAAAAATAGCATCAAAAGATTTTGCGTCGATTATAGAAAACTGAATGACGTCACTAAGAAGGACAGTTAGGACATATTTTTTGGAATGCCTTTCTGTTTAGGCGAAAGTTTTCCTTACTACTGGTATCGTCCATCGTAAGCACGTCACTCTCCCAAAAAGTGTTGTTACGGTCCTTTAAAAAAATATCACATACCTACATACATATGTATGTATGTATGTATTATAACCTCCATGAAAAGATACCATTAATCCTACGAATTTCCACAATTCCCTTTCTCTTATTTCAGAGTGTCCTTCTGCCATCCCAACTTGTAGGAACATGTTCAGATGTGTGATTGCTAGTGCATTTACAATTTTTACTACATGCAGAAACAGTCATTTTAACGTGCATTAATGAGATTTTAATTCAAATTAACGCTGTCGTCTGTCTATGGTATTATACAATATAAAAAGAAATAAAAAAGTATGTCCAACTGTGATTTTAGACATGCCGACGGCCTTGGCGTTAGACAACAGATGCCGTCTTATCAGTAGCAAAGAGGACTTGCGCTGATGATTTTATGGCTTCGGCAATAATTTTGGCATTAGGTTTTGTTGACGATGATGATGACGACTGGGGTTGAGTCGCTGATGGTTTTGCTGATGTAGCTGTATGTCGGTGTGTTGACTGTTGTGGTGATAATGCTGAGTGTGGTTTTCTTGACTGTAGGTTGCGATGACGATGCACAGAGGAGTATTTGACCTGAAAAGCTGGCCAAAAAGGCAAAACTGAATTTTAAGAAATCTTAAAAACGAAGTACGCAGCTCGACAGACAACAATATTTTACATTATATTGTAAATTTTGAAGACTTTTAGTTGCGATTTGTAGCTCTAAGACCCTGCTAAAGTCAGGAAAGTGAAGAAAATTATATAAGATTTAAATGTTTTTTTCGGTTTCTGGATGTTTTTATGATATTTTTGACGGCTAAACGAATAAAGGTTTAACAATGATTTTTTTCTTGGCTGAAAGGTTTGATCAAAAGTAACTTTAAAAAGAAAAAAAATTTTAAATATGTTGAATATTCATGTTAAAACAATTCGTTCAAAAGCTAAAAACAAAAAAATTATACACTTTTTTTGCAAAAAAAGAAAAAGAAGAGGTTTTTAAAAGTGAGGTTAGCATCTCTACGAATTATGTTTGATACCACAATAAAATTTGGAAAGTCTAATTTAAGAAACAAAAAAAAGTGTGCGCAAGTTTGCGCCATTATTTTTGACGATTTTTTTTAAATTTTCACATTTCTTCTATTTTTGCTCATCAGGCATTATACATTTATATCGTCATAAACTTTTATGTATTTTGAATTATTGATTTCAACTGTTATTCACATCACTTTTAACACTTCGCAATGTTAATACCTGCCTATAAATAATATCGATTATAGTAATAGTAGTTATAAGGGAATGTCCCATACATCCCCATAAAAGATATTTTTATGAATTCCTGCTCTACAAAACTTTATATGTTAAAAAAATAAATATACATACCTAATAAAAATAATTATTAAAAGTATTAATCACAAAAATAAGTTTACAAAAAATAAATACAGGTACATAAAAAATACATGGGCACCCAGGTATTAGGCTACCATCCAATTGTCAGAAGAAGCTGCCGAGGTCAGAAATAAGCACTTACGATTATATTGTACGAATTATTAGAGAAAATTCAGCAGAAGCGATACAAATCGAGATGTCTTGAATAGGTTATTTCTGAGCAGTGACCCTTTTATAAGCAGCAGTACGCAAAGAGAATGGGTAATTAAAAAAATCTTTTGCATCAGAAACCATCACACTTCTTCTTTCTGACACAAACAAACGACATAATAATTATTAAGGAATTTTTATTAGTTTAACTTTTCGGTATATTAAGTATTAAGTAAATAATATAAAATAAATATAATAAAGCCTTTTTTCACAAAAAAAAATGATGTTTTATAAGAGCCTTATGCATGTACATACAGTCTGTCAAGAATGAGTTTTAACCTTTAAACTCAACATTTGTTAATTGAGTTTTACTATTTATACCGTCTTTTATTCTTTAGAAATGTGTCTTTTGTTAAAATCTTAAAAATTTAAACTTTTTGGATCTCTAATTTTTTTTATTGAATTTTAAAAACAAAAAAGTTTTACGAATTTTGCAGGAAATTTTTTTCGCCGTTAAATTTTTAATAATTCCGAAATAGTAAAAGATAGAAAATAAATATGTTTGGCAAGTTTAAGCAGAATTTTCCGGTGCATCTTCTGATCCTCCTGCTATTAAAATCGGAGAACCCGTTTACAAGTTATGACAAAATATATAAGGCAACCAAACGATTTAGCGGGTGAAATATGCCACGCCTTTAACAGAAAATCCTTACTTACTAGAGAAAAACGGAAAACAGATTTAAATTAAGGGCATCAAAATCCATATAGTCCACATACTTTTATTTCTAGGAGAGACAGTGTACTTTCGTACACGCAGTACACTTTTGTTGCTTAGTGTAATTTTTTCAAAATCTGCCACTAGATTTTTTATATCATACTACACCTAGAACTATCAAAAAACTAGATTTTTTAATTCAAAAAACACGTTTAATAATTTTGGCCAGCTTTTCAGGCCAAATACTCCTCTGTGCGATGGTTAAAATGTGAACCTTATGTTGACGTCTGTTGCTGGACCGACGTTCCGTATTAGTTTTGTTGTATCTCGTGAAAGATAGCACACAAATTTAGGCATGAATTTAGTTAAAGAGAGAAAATAAAGCATAAGCAATGTTATATGTGTTATTATTTGGAAAACTGAGTTTAGATTTTAAACAAGTGCTAAGATTTAAAGTAAATGAGATACTTTTGAGTGAGTTGTATCACCGTAATTAGATTTTTTATACTTTGGAGATGGTTGAGAGTGAAAATTGAGTGATATATAAGAAAACAGAAATAGATTTTTATTGAGATCACATAATACAAAGAAGAGGGGAAAATTTTTCTATTCACATATCTTTGTTAAATATTAGAATGAGAAAAATCAACAGAGACAAATGTTTTATAAGACGAATTCTCAATGAATAGGCAACATACCTTGTTTGAAAATATATACAAGAAATAACACATTTATAACGCATCTTAAAGCAGATGTTATCTTCAGGGTTTGAATGCAAAATTTTCACGTTGTTAGCGGGTTCATGACTAGTAATATTTTTACTCGCATTATTAGTAGAGTGCGAGATACTCCCCCGCGGATTTAACTTAGTTTTCAAAGTAGTGATTTTAATCAATTTAAAACCTTGGGGAGGGAAAGAAAAACTTCTATCCCTATACATATATTATCCAAAATCTAACGGGTTAGCTGAGAGATCAGTTCAAATTATAAAAAATATTTTTAAAAAATCAGAAACACATGAAGAAAGATGCACACAATTAATGGAATACAGAAATACGCCAACTCAAGATATGAATTTAACTCCATCACAAATAATGTTTAATCGGTTGTTAAGAACAAAATTACCAGTATCTGAAACATTGCTATTGCCAACATACAACAATAAAATAGAACAACAATTAATGAAAAAAACTAAAAACAATGAGAAATATTATAATCGATCCTGCAGAAAAGAGCAAAAATTTCAAAACGGCGATAAGGTGTTAATAAAAGATCGTAGTCAATGGAAAAATGGAACCATAATAAATCAATGTAACTCTCCACGTTCGTACATTATTAGAGATGATGAAGGCAAAGAGTACCGAAGAAATAGTTGGTTTTTAAAAAACAAAAGTTGCTCAGTATTCAACAACACTTAAAAAAAAAAAAAAAAAAAAAAAAAAAAAAAAAAAAAAAAGGAAAAAGAAAGATGTAACATAACATTGCTTGTTATATTATACTTTATATGAAAAGCTTTTAAGTATGTTAAAATCTTATGAACTTCATTAAAACAAATCAGATGATAAATAGTTACTGTTACTTATTTCTTATTTAATCAATCATGTAAACCTAAGATCATTCTATGAAGTCAGTGAATAAAGAGACTTTAAACAAGTAACATTACCTAAATTAATCGTTTGAATCGTTAAATCTATATATATATTTTTTTTGCTTTCGAGCCGGTGGTGTGGAATCTTCATAGATACTAGTGGCCCGTGCCACAAGCATGTACGATTCGCCGCAGCGCCTACGTACTAAACCACACCTCCTCGATCATCAACGGACATCCCCATCCAGCCTTCTTATGGCCTTAATTATCCGGGAACACACTCCACTAAAGACCTCCCAGTTTTCCACATTCTGACACATATGCCGAAGAAATTCGGATGGATTCGTCATACCCGAAGTCAACCCCATGTATCTAGGGCATCGGAATACGACATGTTCCGCATTTTCCGCCTCTTCTGGGCAGGTTTGGGAATTTTCATGGCCAACCCTGTGCAGATATTGCCTAAAAGCGCCATGGTCCGTCATGTACTGTGTCAAGTAGAAGTTCACATCCCCAGCTTTACTATGAATCCATACCGCAATATTAGGGATGAGTTTATATGTCCAAATCTATCTATATATATAAAAGTGAAACTCTGTGTGTGTGTGTGTGTTAGCTATAGACTCCGAAACTGTAAAACCGATCGGACTCAAACTTTGGCAAGTTGTTGTACGCATTCCAGGGAGTTATGTTTTAAGATTTGGGAAGGGGTAATATCTATAAGAGAAACGTTTCTAATATATTTATCCAATAAAGTTGGATACTAAAGAGTTATAGCATTAGACACCTATACTTTTGTTTAATATCAATACGCAAATTGCGATTTCGAACTTTCTCTATAATTCTTAATCTAATTATATTCTTTATAAGGGGTAGGGGCTGTTGGAGCCTATTTAAAAATATACAATAGATTTTTTGTTACCCTTGCTCTAAAGCTTAGCAGTATAATTATGATAATAAATGTAATTGCAACCAACTATATTTATTTATTATGATGATATTTTGTTCTCACTTAAATTCATTTAATAATTTCTACGCCTTTGGTTTCCTTTAAAAAAGCTTTCAGTATAATTTGCTCAGTTATTTTACTTTACATTTTTTTCTTTTCTCTTTATATATTACATGATTACCGTTTTAGAACATATTGTCAATATAAAATCTATTGCATTAAATAAATCAGAATTGTATTGTTTATAACGTTCATCGAACAAGTCCAGTTTTGTTTTCTTTCGTTACAATATAACTTGGAATTTGCTCTGAAAAATTATATATTCATCCACAAATCGTACATTTTTTGGCGCCCAACGTGGGGCACGAGTCCATGTGGTATATCGTTTCGAAAATTATTTAAAACAAACAACTTCAATTTATTAATGGGAAAAATTTTAACAAAATAAAAAGAAAAAAATATATGTATGTTAATCATCGCATTGATTATACAAAAACACCATCGAATACATAAATAAATTCTCTTTACTTGAGTCTCATTTATTTTCGTACTTGATCTTTCGTTAAATAATAAAAAAAAAACCTGTTTTACATCAACATATTGATTAACTTTGCTAAATATGGCCGAATTAGAATCTCTTCAAAAACAAAGGCAAATAGCAAAAGGGAATATAACAAGAATAAAAAACTTAGTCTCTTCGACAATGTCAATGGCTGAATTGGAATGTCGTTTAGCACTTGTAGAAGCATATTTTAAACAACTGTTAAAAATTCAGTCAGACATAGAACAAAAAAGTCCACTAGATAGTGCAAGAGCAGATATTGAGGATATGTGCATCAAAACAAAAGCGAAAATAATAGAATTATTAGGTGATAATTATAAACGTTCGTCATTAGATCAAACAATGACAGTACCTTTTACCACAACAAGTAAATTACCAACCATTGATTTGCCAAAATTTGAAGGAAAATACTCAAATCATAAAAATTTTATATCGTCGTTTAAGCAATTTGTCGACAAAGACTCATCGTTATCAAAAATTGAGAAGTTTAATCATTTATTACACTGTTTGTCAGGCCAAGCATTAGATACCGTACGTGCATTTGAAGTTTGTAGTGAAAATTATGAAAAGGCTCTTCAAAGATTAGAAGAACGCTTTGATAACAAAACATTAATTTTTACGGAACATATTCAAAATCTATATGATCTTCCCAATATACAAAAGGCTAATGGCACACAATTACGTAGTTTAGTGGATAATGCGTCAGCAATTTATAGTTCCCTTAAAACGTTAGGAAATGATGAAGAAATTTGCAATGCTTTAATTATTCATATCATAACTCAAAAAACAGATGACAGTTCGCAAATTAAATGGAAAGAAAGTCTAGACTTCTCAA
Source organism: Phyto melanocephala (assembly GCA_941918925.1). Classification (NCBI taxonomy): domain Eukaryota; kingdom Metazoa; phylum Arthropoda; class Insecta; order Diptera; family Rhinophoridae; genus Phyto; species Phyto melanocephala. Next base: position 71,769,539 of record OW799233.1, read on the forward strand.
AATTACCATCTTGGGTTGACTATTGTAAGTATTTGGAAAGAAGATGTCAATTTTTGGAATCATCAGAGCCGCATTCATCATTAGGTGCAAACAAGAGTAGTTATCACAATCAAAACCATGTACAACGTTATTCACAACGTCAAAATAATCGTTCATCGTTTCATACTCAGCAACAAAAGTCTTGTGGTTATTGTAAGTCACTCGAACATTGGATTAGCGACTGCCCAAATTTGCAAGCTCTTACATTTGAAAATCGATTTGGTGCTATGAAAAGACTGGGACTTTGCATAAATTGCCTCAATGAAGGTCATACGGTGAATAAATGCAGATCAAAAAATAAATGCAAAACTTGCAAGAAATCACACCACACATTGCTTCATCGTCCTTCTTCAGGCGTTATACAACAAAACGTCACTTCAATGCCCCCGGAGCATGTATCGACAATGTCAGCAAGCATAAACGTACATTTAAAAAAATCTTCGGATGTTATTATCTTGGCTACTGCAATACTCCTTGTTGAAGATGTTAATGGGGAGTGGAAGATTTGTCGTGCATTGCTAGATTCCTGTTCAAAGGTTAATCTTATGTCGGAAAAATTTGCTCGATTACTTCAGTTGCCAAAGCAAAAAACGTCAATCAATATTGTTGGTGTTGGTAATACCACATCTAAAATAAAGTATGAAGCAACTACAACAATTCGTTCAAGATACAATGCAACTAAATTTGAAATAAAGTTTTATTTAGCTAATCGTATCTCTAGCCACCAACCTGACATGGACTTAAATATTGAAAATTGGAACGCACCTTCTCATACTAATTTAGCAGATGAGCATTTCAACCAAGCGCAACCAATAGATATGTTACTCGGTGCTGATATTTTCTTTGAAAGTGTTGGAAAAAATAAAAAAAAACTTGGTGAAAATTTACCATATTTACAGGAAACCTGTTTTGGATATATTGTATCGGGTAGATATAAAACATTTTCTAAAAACAAATATTATCATTCTTATAGTACAGTGTCAAACGATAATTTTGGTGAGGATTTAAGTCGGCAACTTGAACTTTTGTGGTCAATGGAAAAAGTTTCTGCACTATCAACAAACCCGAATATAGAACATCAAATGTGTGAAACTCATTTTGACACTCATACTACTATAGTCAATAGTGGTCGAATTCAGGTAATGCTTCCCTTTAAAGAAAATCCATCGGTATTAGGCACATCATATAATTTAGCTCTAAAACGATTTTTGTTGCTAGAAAAACGTTTGGCTCAAGATATGATAATAAAACAAAATACATAGATTTTATGAGAGAATACGAACAATTAGGTCACATGACTGCAGTGGACCCAAATTTAAATGAACCACATTTTTGTTTACCTCATCAATTTGTTTTAAAACCAAATAGTATTAGTACTAAATTGCGCGTAGTTTTTGACGCATCGTCTAAAACGTCATCAACAAAATCACTCAATGATATATTATGTACCGGGCCAACTATTCAAGATGAACTATTTCTATTGCTTCTCACTTTTCGTTTATGGAAATATGCTTTGACTGCTGATATTACAAAAATGTATAGAATGGTTCTATTACATCCAAACGACAGAAAATTTCAGCAAATACTTTGGAGAGAGAACGAACTTCAACCCATTAATACATACCAATTAAATACAGTTACGTACGGTATGTCTGCATCACCGGATTTAGCAATACGTAGTTTACACTATATCGCTGAACAATTTCAAGATCAGTATGAAGTTGGTGCTCATGTCATCAAAACTCAGTTATATGTAGATGATTTGTTAAGTGGAGCAAATGATTTACCAGGTTTAGCTCGTATTAAAGACGAAACTATGACGTTATTAAGAAAAGGTGGTTTCGAACTTACAAAATTCAATTCAAATAATTCTCTTTTTCGACCTGAAAAAACTGAAGCTAAGCTGATTAACGTTGTTGAACCAAACATCACAAACGCACTTGGAATCACTTGGGATTCCGTTGCAGACCAGTTTCTCTTCTCGTTTCAACCGAAAAAGAAGTATCCTGTAATAACAAAAAGATCAATACTCTCATTAATATCATCAATTTTCGACCCACTGGGTTTGATATGCCCCATCATAATTCAACCAAGAGTCCTTATGCAAGATTTGTGGATATCGAAAGCAGACTGGGATTCCGAAGTTTCTCAGAAACCAAAGGATTTGTTTATATCATTTATCAAAGATCTTCAGAATTTACATTTAATAAAAATTCCTCGTTTTGTTTTTCAGACGAATTTTGTAACATCACAGTTGCACGGTTTTAGCGATGCCTCTGTTCGTGCATATGGCTGCTGTTTTTATGTTAGAACAACCGACGAAAAGAGCAATGTTCATGTTCAATTATTTACCGCTAAGTGTAGGATCGCACCAACAAAAAAGAAAACAATGCCACAACTAGAACTCTGGGGAGCACATTTACTAGCAAAAATGTACAGCAAAATTCGTCATTTGTTTGAAAAACAAAATATACAAACGTTTATGTGGACAGATTCGACTGTGGTATTACATTGGCTTAAAAAACATTCATCTACTCTTGTAACTTTTGTTGGAAATCGAATTTCGGAAATACAAGAAGAAACAAATAATTGTGTGTGGCGACATGTTCCAACTCTATCAAACCCTGCAGATATTATTTCGCGAGGATGCACAGTACACGAATTAGAAAAATCTATTTGGTTGAAGGGTCCAAAATTTCTTCAAGAATCAATCGAAAAATGGCCAAAACCCATCTTAACAACAAATGAATCTGCAGCAGAATTAGCAGTAAGAAAAACTATTTTAAACTGCCAAGTAGCTGAAAATTCAATAATCAGATTGATAAACCGCATAAGCTCTTACACCAAGTTGTTGAAAATCGTATGCACGATGTTTAGATTTAAGTATAAAATTAAACACAATACAGTAACAACGCCTGACGAATTACATCGATCTTTACATTGCATTATTTGGAACATACAACAACATTATTTTCGTGAAGAATACAAATTACTGCAAAATAACCAACCTATTAGAAATTCGTTAAAAGCTCTAAATATTTTCATTCAATACGTCGACAATTTTCCCCTTATTCGTGTTGGAGGTCGCTTGGAAAACGCAGACATTCCCGACGATCGGAAACATCCATTTTTGCTGCCAAGAGATAGTAGTCTAGTGACTATATTGGTTCGTCATCTTCATGTCACTAATTATCATGCAGGCCCTAAAGCTCTCATGGCATTTACTCGTCAGAAATTTTGGATAATAGGAGCCAGACTTCTAACACGAAAAATCGTTCGGACATGTCCTAGTTGTATTCGCTATCGTCCTAAACTGCTTAGCCATGTCATGGGTTCGTTACCTGCAAGTCGTGTTACAAATGGAAGACCGTTTGAAAATACAGGAGTTGATTTTTGTGGCCCTATATATACGTACTTAAAAATTCGAGGAAAACAGCCTTATAAGTGTTATGTTGCGATTTTTGTTTGTTTTGTGACAAAAGCAGTTCACATAGAAGCTGTATCCGATCTTTCATCTGAAGCCTTTATTGCCGCTTTAAAACGGTTAATTGGTCGTCGTGGTATTCCAGCAAACATATTTTGCGACAATGCCACAAATTTCGTAGGGGCTAATACACAATTGATTGAGCTTAAAAAATCATTTACTAATAAGTCTTTCCAAAATGACATAACTAACTTTTGTTGTAAAAACTTCATTAAATTTAATTTTATTCCCCCTAGAGCACCCCATTTTGGAGGACTCTGGGAGGCAGCTGTTAAATCAGCAAAAGGTTACCTTTTTCGAACATTGGCAAATGCAAAAATGACGTATGAAGAACTTTCAACAAGTTTAATTGAAATTGAAGCCATAATGAATTCAAGACCGATATCAGCTATATCTAGTGACCCCAACGATTTCGAAGCCTTGACGCCTGGACATTTGTTAATTGGCGGTCCTTTGAATTCGTTGCCTGAACGAAATATTGAATGCCATGAAATAAGTCATTTAGAGAGATGGAAACGCATATCAGCAGCAAAACAACAATTCTGGAAGAGATGGTCAACTGACTATATAAACGAGCTAATACACAAAAGTAAATGGTCACAAGCAAATCCTAACATTCATCTGAATTCATTAGTACTCGTCCACGAAGATAACGTCTCACCATTGAAATGGGCATTAGGTCATATCATGGCAATATATCCAGGCAAAGATGGTCACATAAGGGTTGTCAAAGTAAAAACTGCAAAGGGATTGTTTCGAAGGCCTATTCACAAACTTGCACTATTACTAAACCCTTGAAAGTCGATCCTTTCAATGCCCCTGGAATGTTGGAGCCTATTTAAAAATATACAATAGATTTTTTGTTACCGTTGCTCTAAAGCTTAGCAGTATAATTATGTTAATAAATGTAGTTGCAACCAACTATATTTATTTATTATGATGATATTTTGTTCTCACTTAAATTCATTGAATAATTTCTACGCCTTTGGTTTCCTTTAAAAAAGCTTTCAGTATAATTTGCTCAGTTATTTTACTTTACATTTTTTTCTTTTCTCTTTATATATTACATGATTACCGTTTTAGAACATATTGTCAATATAAAATCTATTGCATTAAATAAATCAGAATTGTATTGTTTATAACGTTCATCGAACAAGTCCAGTTTTGTTTTCTTTCGTTACAATATAACTTGGAAGTTGCTCTGAAAAATTATATATTCATCCACAAATCGTACAGGGGCTTTTGAGTAATAGCACTGATATACGTAATCTAGTCTAATAAATTATAAGAGAATATAGAATTTAAAGATTAATTCTCCTGTTAAAATTTTTAGTGAAAAAATGTATGATACGTTTTTACAAAACTTGCATGAGTTTCTGAGCAAAAAGTGTAATAATTGTAATAAATTTCACTAAAATCTTGCGTATTTTAGATTAAAGTAGATAAACGTAATTGAAAAATGAAGGTTCATTTATGTATGGGTATCCAATTAAATTCATTTCAGTAATTAATCTGTACCTTAAGAATTTCAATCGCCAATGGTAGCCCCAAACTTTTCTGAACTAAAGAAATAACTCACTGGTAATACTCTATGATTTTTGAGACGCCAGGGATAGATAGTTGAGATTTTTAATTTGAAAAAAATTTATAATATTATTAAATAAGTTTTATATAATTCTACGGAATTAAATTTATTCAAATACAATTTTTTTCTGTTCTTGTTTAAGTGTAAATTTATTTTTTTTTCGCGATATTTCTCAGTTTAAGTAATATTTCAAAATTAAGTTATGAACAGGGTTTTAGAATTAAATTTGAGTTTAAATGCCAAAGTTCCTTGTTAAGGGTAATGAACTAAAAACATTTTCTTTTCTTCTTTCTCGTCAAAATCTAAATGGTGAATTTTCGCATGTACGAGACACATACACATTATAATTTCCATTTTCATTTCCTATATATGAGCACATACAGAATTTTGATTTGTCTTGGGAACAACAAACGATTTAAACATCTCTGATTTTTCCTCCTTCCCAAGATATATTTTGTAACTGAGCATAACTGAAAAATGTTATTATTGTGGTAAAAGCGGGCAAATTATTAAAATTTCGTGATAAACTTTAAACTAATTATAATTTCCGGTAAGTTGTAACACAATTATTTTGCGTACACAATTAACGTTTTAATAACCCCTATAGAGATAACTTTCCCAATCAGATATTATATCAACTATTTCAGGGGTTATAACGAGAATTCTATTATATTTTTGGAAATATTAATTGACATGAATAAATATTACCAGTGGTAACATTAATCCTAGTAACGTCAGAGAAAAACTCACTGGCAACACTTATTGATATTCTTGGGTCCAAGTTTGGAAAGTTTCATATTCAAATGGAGTAAATTGGTTTAATATTTTACAGTATTAAATTTATTTTAATAAAAGTAAATAAATCAATAATAATTTTATTTATGTTTAGAGCAATTTATTAAAAAAATTAACAAGGTTTAAAAAGATTTAATAAACTTTCGTTATGTTTACAAAGTAAAGTGTAATGATATTTGTAACTTTTCAACTCACCATTATTTTTTGTTCATTTTCATATATATATATTGTTACAGATTTATTTTTAAATAGCTTAATTAACATTATAATTTATTTTAGTTGTAGTAGTTTAAGTTACTGTTGCTTTATTTGTATTACTTTATTTCGCTGGTTGTTCGAACATGATATTAAGTTGTTATTTTGTGTAGCATACTTTTAGGTACTTCCATTATTCTTGTATATTACTTAACGTCTTAATTTAAATGTAACGGTTTTCGAATGTACTAGTGTGTACATACGAGAACTTTGTCGAATGTTACCGAACACCACTATGTTACTATAAATAGCCGAACAACACATCTAACATGATCAGCATAACAGTAGAGCTTGTAAAGCGCGTATCAAAGTGAGTTTGATAATAAAAGTGTATAACCATAAGTGAAATAAGTAAAGTGCTATAAAAACAATATCTGAGTGTATTTAAAAAAATAACAAATTTCAACTGTTTTTGATTGCAATAAAAGAACTCAAAGTATATTTAAAGGAAATAAGCCAACAATTATAAAAGGTATAAACGTAACAACTGGTGTCAGAAGTGAAATTGCATTATAATAAAAGACATGAAATTTGAGGAGCTTAAAGTTGAACAACTCAAAAAAGAATTGAGTAAGCTGGCATTGCCGACAACAGGTAAAAAAGTAGAATTGCAGAAGAGGGTTCTAGATGAATTTAAGCGGCGTAATATTGACATAGATGGTTACGAGTTTGAAGAAAACTAAGAAATTAAAGTTTTCACTCGTGCAACCACAAACAACATGGATTTAAGTACAATGCTTGCAGCAATGATGAAAAAATGGAACTTAACGGTCAAAAGTTATTAGCTGAAGTAAAAGAAGAAAGTAAAATAATGGAGTTGGAACTTCAAGAAACTTCTAGAGCTAATAATGAAAAATTATTAGCTGAAGTTAGAGGAGTGCAAGAAACAGCTAGAGCTACCAGCGAGAAACTTCAATAAATTTCTGAAGCTGTAAATAACAGATTAGAGGGCATTGAAAAGCATGTCAGTAAAATAGATAAAAAAAACTAGCTGATCTTGAAAATAACATCGGAGAACAGGCTAGAGATTTTGACGAAAAATTGCAATTAAAATACGAAAAATTTAAAAATCTAGAAACAAAAATAAACGATCTTCAATGTCATGAGGGACCAGTGCGAATAATTCCAGAATTCTCGATTAGAATAAAGGCCCCTACTTTTGACGGCAGTGCACCATTAAATGTTTTTGAATTTCAGTTTGAGACAGTTGCCAATATAAATATGTGGAACGATGAAGAAAAGTCTTTAGAGTAGATTTTGGCATTAAAAAGCAACGCAGCACAAGTTCTAGAAAGTTGTAACGACGTGTTTTACCACCTAACGCTGGGGTAAGCTCTGGGCTCCCAAGATTCGTTACAAAAATTTATTTTTGTGCAAGAGAGAAGGAAACACGGTGATGCTTTAATTTGCGTTATAAATTTATATTATCTTTATTATTCTCTTTCTTAAGGAAAAGGAATCAATCTGGTTTTCTTAGGTTCGCGTAGCCGATCGATCGTTAGTCGTATTTACCGATTCACGCGGAGTGAGGCGAATACGTAGTTCTCTCTGTGATTGCTACTCAAAGACAACTCTGTGTGGAGCCTAAACTCCGAGCACCCAGAGATGTCTCTACTTTACCCGTACTCAATACTACTAAAGAGCAGAGCTTACTCTCTAATGCTACTGTGTGATCGGGGCGTAGTCAATTCAGGAGAAACCGAAGAGACGTCCGTCTTGATAGCCACTTGAAGACAACTCTGTGTGGAGCCTAAACTCCGAGCACCCAGAGAGGTCTCTACTCCACTTACAAGCGGTATTACAAAAGAGTAAGATTTACTCTTTAGTACTTGCCGGGCTTGCGTGGCGCGGCTGACACAAGAGGGTTGCTACTTGGAGAGCGCGTGTGTTTGTCTGGCGATAAATTGAGAGGAGCCTAAACTCGAAGCACTCAATTTAGCACCGGATCAACCACTTGAGGAGCGCGTGTGTTTACTTGGTTTTAAATTGAGAGGAGCCTAAACTCGAAGCACTCAATTTAATACCAGATCAACCACTTGAGGAGCGCGTGTGTTCACTTGGTTTTAAATTGAGAGGAGCCTAAACTCGAAGCACTCAATTTAATACCAGATCAACCACTCTAGGGGCACGTGTTACTTGATGTTAAATTGAGAGGAGTCTAAACTCGAAGCACGCAATTTAACATCAGCTTAACCGCGAAGACTTTACTTATTAAGCGAATAAGGTCTTACCAGTTGCGCTGCCGTATGCTGACTGACTCTTTTCTATGAACAAGACTTCCATTTATTGTTTTGTGTGTACATATCATTTCATACACAATTACCCACACAAGTATTCATATGTGCCGATGACAACAACCGAGGTATATTTAGCCTACACACACGCGCATACGAGTGTATCTTGTATTGTGATTGGTGGTGTATGTAAACCACACTCACCACTACGTGGTTCGGTTTATTTACATTTCACCATAGTGTTCGGTTCGCAATGGAAAACCAGATTAAAAGTTTCCTTTTCTATCTAACATTATGAATGAAGTAAAGAGGCAATATGTCGTTCCAATGAGTTGGATATGTAAATATAATTTAGACGTCCAGTCTTGTGGACCCAAAAACAAGGCCACGACTTTTGGTCGTCACATTACCTCCCTCCTTCCCCTGGGGGGCTTAATTATTTACAAAATAACTTAATTCTACAAAGGGGTATATATGGTTTTTTTTTTCTTTTAAATACAGTTCTCTCTCTACTTTGTTATATGGTCAACTTAGACTAATTTCAATCAATTAACAAAAAAAAGTACATTAATGATTCGTAAGGGTAATGGTAAGAAAATGGTACTTACAAAATAGCTTAATTCTAATAATTTATTGTATGGGTAATTAATTATTATTAATATATTAAAGAAAAGTACAATAATGGTTTATACAAAGTTCAAGTGATAAGGAGTAGATAATTGTGTCATTAGATTTGTTTTTGTTTTTTTTTAATTTTTATAATGTATTACGAGTATTACGGCGCCTCTACTCTCTGCGATCTCAGACGATAGTTACCGCTTCGGAAGATTTCGATGAGATATTGGTAGTCACCAACTACTCGTTTGAACTTTATACGTCTATTATTTTTACGATTGGCCAGCCTTTCTTGTATATATTTATGAAGTTCTGGGGGTATCTCCGGGATGGACGTTTCTCTTAACGATGGACCTCGTTCTGGCTCATATTTTGGTGGCTGGTTATCGTTGGTATTGTCTTCTATCCGTTTGCCATCGGGAGGTTTAGGGATCTTAGATAGTGGTTCTATGGTTGAGCCTTGGTTGTCATTCTCGCTCGGATTAGCTTTGGTTGGAGGTGATACTGGGTTGTGAGGATGTTCCCCAATCTGAAGCAGTGGGTCAGTGGTGTTCACGGCTGCTCGTTTGCCATCGCAAGTGGTGGTTAGTCCAGCACAGGTAAGGGTGGCGTTGAAGTTTCGTAAGAACTCCAACCCTCAAATAACATCATCGCTACATTCGGGCATTATGCAAAAGGAACATGGTTTCGTGAGGTTGTTTAGGGTGACATCATACCCAATTTCGCTAGTGACTCGTTTTCTGGAACCGTCCGCTAAAATTACTTCCAGGCCATCGTTGATTCTAACTGGTGGTATCCCGAACTGTTTTACGAGTTCAGGTCTGATGAAATTTCTGGATGCGCCAGTATCGATGGTGGCAGTTACGAATTTTCTGTTCATCTTGATGGTGGCAGTTAAACTGGCGTCTTCACATCGGATGGTGGTTCGTCCTTCTTAGGGTGTATTTATCGGAGGAGTGGCTAGCCTCAGTTCTGTCGTCCTCCGAGGCGGTTTCCCGCCCGCAATTTACTATCAGGGCATCTGTCTGATCGATGCCCCTCACTTCCGCATGTTCTGCATGCGGTTCGTGTCTTATCTGTTGATGGTATAATCGGTGGCATTAAATTCTCAGATGGTTGGTGGAATTCCTCACGGAAGCTCTCGAGATCTTCTGCTAGTGCGATCAGTTCGTTTAGGGAGGAAAAGTCCTTTCGTCGGATATACCACAAGTAGTCTGGGTGTGAGTTGCGATAGATGCGCTCCAGTTTTTGGGAATTATTTAATGCGGAATGCCGCATCAAATTCTGTAATGATAAGACGTAGTTTTTAAATGGCTCTTTACTACCTTGTTTGCGCCTCTGGATCTCTTCCTCTAGTTTTCCGTAATATCTTGGAGGTAGAAAAAACGTGCAGAAATCTGTCTTAAAACTAGCCCAGGTTGACCAATGTTCGTTATTGTTGCGAAACCATACTAGCGCTCGTTCGCAAAGAAGTTCCGGCATAATTGAGGGTAGTTTATCTACAGATATACAATACATGTGGGAAAGCTCCTCCACTCTCTCGATAAATTCTAAGGGCTCTTTTGTCCCGTCATACGTTACTGCCCATCTTCTGACCTGGTCGATTATATCCGCATGGCCCTGGCAATGAAAGGTCTTTGATCTGCTCTCTGGTGCCGATAGGTGTGGTTCCCTGAGTTCATCCTTCACGGGGGATTTTTCTCGATGACTGTCATGCGGGGGAATAGACAATACTGGCGTGGCGGCACTGGCGATAGGTTCGTGTCTGGCCTGTAGTTCTAAAAGCCGTGATAACTGTCCACTTTCGTGCTCACTACTTAGAAACTTGGTCCAGCGTCGACGTAGTTCCTCGACCGTGCCACTCACATCCATCCGCCACTCACCTAGATATGCCACTAATTCATCGCGTTTGAGGGAATATGCCCAAGATGTTCTGACCGTATTCATTTCTTAAGGTAGAGTTGTGTTTTTCTTTGTTATGAAAAATATTTTTTTTCACTTAAACTGTTTGTTATGTAAATTATTTTTACGTTCGGTTTGTTATAAGATAATATTTTCTTTTTTTCTTTTTATAATTTATATAATCGTAGTTAAATGCACTTTCGTTTATTTCCTTTGTCCCTGCTCGGGCGCCATTGTAACGACGTGTTTTACCACCTAACGCTGGGGTAAGCTCTGGGCTCCCAAGATTCGTTACAAAAATTTATTTTTGTGCAAGAGAGAAGGAAACACGGTGATGCTTTAATTTGCGTTATAAATTTATATTATATTTATTATTCTCTTTCTTAAGGAAAAGGAATCAATCTGGTTTTCTTAGGTTCGCGTAGCCGATCGATCGTTAGTCGTAGTTACCGATTCACGCGGAGTGAGGCGAATACGTAGTTCTCTCTGTGATTGCTACTCAAAGACAACTCTGTGTGGAGCCTAAACTCCGAGCACCCAGAGATGTCTCTACTTTACCCGTACTCAATACTACTAAAGAGCAGAGCTTACTCTCTAATGCTACTGTGTGATCGGGGCGTAGTCAATTCAGGAGAAACCGAAGAGACGTCCGTCTTGATAGCCACTTGAAGACAACTCTGTGTGGAGCCTAAACTCCGAGCACCCAGAGAGGTCTCTACTCCACTTACAAGCGGTATTACAAAAGAGTAGGATTTACTCTTTAGTACTTGCCGGGCTTGCGTGGCGCGGCTGACACAAGAGGGTTGCTACTTGGAGAGCGCGTGTGTTTGTCTGGCGATAAATTGAGAGGAGCCTAAACTCGAAGCACTTAATTTAGCACCGGATCAACCACTTGAGAAGCGCGTGTGTTTACTTGGTTTTAAATTGAGAGGAGCCTAAACTCGAAGCACTCAATTTAATACCAGATCAACCACTTGAGGAGCGCGTGTGTTCACTTGGTTTTAAATTGAGAGGAGCCTAAACTCGAAGCACTCAATTTAATACCAGATCAACCACTCTAGGGGCACGTGTTACTTGATGTTAAATTGAGAGGAGTCTAAACTCGAAGCACGCAATTTAACATCAGCTTTACCGCGAAGACTTTACTTATTAAGCGAATAAGGTCTTACCAGTTGCGCAGCCGTATGCTGACTGACTCTTTTCTATGAACAAGACTTCCATTTATTGTTTTGTGTGTACATATCATTTCATACACAATTACCCACACAAGTATTCATATGTGCCGATGACAACAACCGAGGTATATTTAGCCTACACACACGCGCATACGAGTGTATCTTGTATTGTTTTTTTTTTTTTTTTTTTGTATGTATGGATGTGTTAATGTTCTTCAAACAATGATATGAGGGAATATAAATTTACATTTATAAAAAAGGTCAAATAAATTCAAACAAATGTATACAAAAATTATTTTGAAAACAAATATGCTCGACTGTGTTACAGTAGCAAAAGCATATATATATTGTTGTTGTACGAATGAGATTGCATCAATTGTGATCGAATTTTATTTGCCCTTCTTAGCGAAAATTTTAGTGTACGTGTACAATTTTATTGATTTGAGAAATTTTAATACAATGAAATTTATTATAGGTGAAAATGTTTTTTTCAAGCATTTGAATTTCACTTGAGGTATTTTAAATAAATAAATAAAAAAGGTGATGTTTTTTAATGTATTACAGATACTTTTACAAATTGAAGTTTTCAAAAAAAAACTTTCGCCTATTGTCAAGTACACTCAATGTTTATACATGTAGCTCTAGTGTGATATTTTTTATTTTAAAGTGTAATTTATAATTTATTTTAAATTGAATTTTTATTTTGTCGAACTTTTCTGTTTAAACTATTATTTAAAGTTTTAATCAGGCTTGAGTTCATATTAATATTCTTTATTTTTACAAAGAATTTTTTTTTTAAATTGTGATAAATGAAAGAATAAATCTTGAAAAATTATATTTTTACCGACACTAGCCGAGTGGAATGCATTTTCGAAACCAGCTACGATTTCATCATCAGCACTCTCTGATCGGTGGTTACATGTTGGTTGTAAATATCATCTATTTAACTCACGGGACTTATGTTAATTGAATTCGGTAACTAATTTTTAGTTTTACCTATTTCATATATTTTACCACAATGAGTTAGATTGAAATTTTAACCAAACAGCAACCCTTTTACTTTTGTTTGTTATTATCTTTCATTTATATCACTATTTTTGTCCTGCTCTAGCCACCAGTTAGGTAGCGATAAGAACAGATAATTGTTTTTAACAATCAATGTTTTATAATCATTTGTTTTATTTTCTGTGAGGTCAGTATACAACGAAATGTTGACTGACTAACAGTGAATGAATGATTTTTTGCACCGTGCCCTGTGTTTATATAAGTTGAATTTTTATTTTGTCGAACTTTTCTGTTTAAACTATTATTTAAATTTTTAATCAGGCTTGAGTTCATATTAATATTCTTTATTTTTACAAAGAATTTTTTTTTTTTAAATTGTGATAAATGAAAGAATAAATCTTGAAAAATTATATTTTTACCGACACTAGCCGAGTGGAATGCATTTTCGAAACCAGCTACGATTTCATCATCAGCACTCTCTGATCGGTGGTTACATGTTGGTTGTAAATATCATCTATTTAACTCACGGGACTTATGTTAATTGAATTCGGTAACTAATTTTTAGTTTTACCTATTTCATATATTTTACCACAATGAGTTAGATTGAAATTTTAACCAAACAGCAACCCTTTTACTTTTGTTTGTTATTATCTTTCATTTATATCACTATTTTTGTCCTGCTCTAGCCACCAGTTAGGTAGCGATAAGAACAGATAATTGTTTTTAACAATCAATGTTTTATAATCATTTGTTTTATTTTCTGTGAGGTCAGTATACAACGAAATGTTGACTGACTAACAGTGAATGAATGATTTTTTGCACCGTGCCCTGTGTTTATATAAATTGAATTTTTATTTTGTCGAACTTTTCTGTTTAAACTATTATTTAAATTTTTAATCAGGCTTGAGTTCATATTAATATTCTTTATTTTTACAAAGAATTTTTTTTTTTAAATTGTGATAAATGAAAGAATAAATCTTGAAAAATTATATTTTTACCGACACTAGCCGAGTGGAATGCATTTTCGAAACCAGCTACGATTTCATCATCAGCACTCTCTGATCGGTGGTTACATGTTGGTTGTAAATATCATCTATTTAACTCACGGGACTTATGTTAATTGAATTCGGTAACTAATTTTTAGTTTTACCTATTTCATATATTTTACCACAATGAGTTAGATTGAAATTTTAACCAAACAGCAACCCTTTTACTTTTGTTTGTTATTATCTTTCATTTATATCACTATTTTTGTCCTGCTCTAGCCACCAGTTAGGTAGCGATAAGAACAGATAATTGTTTTTAACAATCAATGTTTTATAATCATTTGTTTTATTTTCTGTGAGGTCAGTATACAACGAAATGTTGACTGACTAACAGTGAATGAATGATTTTTTGCACCGTGCCCTGTGTAAATATATAAATAAATTGAATTTTTATTTTGTCTTTGTAAAAATAAAGAATATTAATATGAACTCAAGCCTGATTAAAAATTTAAATAATAGTTTAAACAGAAAAGTTCGACAAAATAAAAATTCAATTTATATAAACACAGGGCACGGTGCAAAAAACCATTCATTCACTGTTAGTCAGTCAACATTTCGTTGTATACTGACCTCACAGAAAATAAAACAAATGATTATAAAACATTGATTGTTAAAAACAATTATCTGTTCTTATCGCTACCTAACTGGTGGCTAGAGCAGGACAAAAATAGTGATATAAATGAAAGATAATAACAAACAAAAGTAAAAGGGTTGCTGTTTGGTTAAAATTTCAATCTAACTCATTGTGGTAAAATATATGAAATAGGTAAAACTAAAAATTAGTTACCGAATTCAATTAACATAAGTCCCGTGAGTTAAATAGATGATATTTACAACCAACATGTAACCACCGATCAGAGAGTGCTGATGATGAAATCGTAGCTGGTTTTGAAAATGCATTCCACTCGGCTAGTGTCGGTAAAAATATAATTTTTCAAGATTTATTCTTTCATTTATCACAATTTAAAAAAAAAAAAAAATTCTTTGTAAAAATAAAGAATATTAATATGAACTCAAGCCTGATTAAAAATTTAAATAATAGTTTAAACAGAAAAGTTCGACAAAATAAAAATTCAATTTATATAAACACAGGGCACGGTGCAAAAAATCATTCATTCACTGTTAGTCAGTCAACATTTCGTTGTATACTGACCTCACAGAAAATAAAACAAATGATTATAAAACATTGATTGTTAAAAACAATTATCTGTTCTTATCGCTACCTAACTGGTGGCTAGAGCAGGACAAAAATAGTGATATAAATGAAAGATAATAACAAACAAAAGTAAAAGGGTTGCTGTTTGGTTAAAATTTCAATCTAACTCATTGTGGTAAAATATATGAAATAGGTAAAACTAAAAATTAGTTACCGAATTCAATTAACATAAGTCCCGTGAGTTAAATAGATGATATTTACAACCAACATGTAACCACCGATCAGAGAGTGCTGATGATGAAATCGTAGCTGGTTTCGAAAATGCATTCCACTCGGCTAGTGTCGGTAAAAATATAATTTTTCAAGATTTATTCTTTCATTTATCACAATTTAAAAAAAAAAAAAATTCTTTGTAAAAATAAAGAATATTAATATGAACTCAAGCCTGATTAAAAATTTAAATAATAGTTTAAACAGAAAAGTTCGACAAAATAAAAATTCAATTTATATAAACACAGGGCACGGTGCAAAAAATCATTCGTTCACTGTTAGTCAGTCAACATTTCGTTGTATACTGACCTCACAGAAAATAAAACAAATGATTATAAAACATTGATTGTTAAAAACAATTATCTGTTCTTATCGCTACCTAACTGGTGGCTAGAGCAGGACAAAAATAGTGATATAAATGAAAGATAATAACAAACAAAAGTAAAAGGGTTGCTGTTTGGTTAAAATTTCAATCTAACTCATTGTGGTAAAATATATGAAATAGGTAAAACTAAAAATTAGTTACCGAATTCAATTAACATAAGTCCCGTGAGTTAAATAGATGATATTTACAACCAACATGTAACCACCGATCAGAGAGTGCTGATGATGAAATCGTAGCTGGTTTCGAAAATGCATTCCACTCGGCTAGTGTCGGTAAAAATATAATTTTTCAAGATTTATTCTTTCATTTATCACAATTTAAAAAAAAAAAATTCTTTGTAAAAATAAAGAATATTAATATGAACTCAAGCCTGATTAAAAATTTAAATAATAGTATAATTTATTTTAGCTACTTTATTCTTTAAAATTACAATTTTTATTAAAATTGCTGTCACTGTTTCGCCAATAATTTGTTGGCTCGTCAGGAAACAAATAGTTATGTATGTATTTTGTGATAAAATAAATTTCATAAATTTATGTAAGAAAGTCAAAACTCCATAAACAAATACTTATGTGCTTGTTGCCTGCACTGGAATTATTTGACAGTTTCTTAAAAAAAAACCCACATGCAATAAATGTGCAAAAACCTAGCTAAACCGAAGTCAGGTAGAATTTTTGTATTGTTGTTGTATTTTAAGAGGCACAAATCGTCAAGGACACTTCGCCCGAAAATTTTTTAGTGATTTTTTAAAGGCTCTGCAGCTTTTTATTTTATTTTGAAGCATTTCATAACACATTTCAGTTTCAAAGCTGCAGTGAAACATTACGTACTGTGTGGCTAGAAATTATAATAAAAGTAAATAAAAACAAGTAACAGTGCTATATTCGGCCGTGCCGAATCTTATATACCCTTCACAACGTGTAGTCATGCAATAACAATTGTTTGTATCACCATTCATCCCATATGAAATACGTGCATACGTACACGTTAGAATAAATGTGGCATCGAATCCCAGCTGAGCCAAAAAAATTTTATTTTATTTAATATATTATTTATATTTTATTATTTTTTTTTATATTTTTTTAAAATTTTTTTAGAAAAATTTTTAAAAAATTTTTTTTAAATTTTTTAAAAATTTTTTTTTGTAGTTTTTTTTATTATTTTTTTCCTTTTTTTAATATTTTTTTTTTTTTTGTAATTTATTTTGTTTGGTATGTTTTTTACATGTCTGTATGTATGTATGTTGTTGTTGTAATTGTGAAAAAAACGAGGTGGTCGTGGTTTTTTGCTCATATCTTAGAAAGTTATGGGGCGATTGTTCTGAATTTCAATAGCGATTCATTCCTGGATATTTCCAAGAGATTGATGCCATATACAGATCTGAGGAACATATAGTTGCTTCTAAAAGTTGATTTCAACCAACACACGGACAGACGGTCAGGGCTTAATCGACTCCTCTATTCATAAGCTTTCAGGAAATATATTCTTTATGGGGTCGGAAATGAAAATTGCAGAAATTACAAACGGAATGACAAAGCTATATATACCCTTGTGCACCACAGGTGAAGGGTATAATAAATAAAAATAACGCAATAAATAAAAACTCTTCATTGCTTTAATTCGAGTACAAAAAAGAAAAATAAATCGCCATCGGGCATAAAATGCTACGTGAAAAAATGCCAAAAGTCGAGAAGACATTTTAAGGGCTTAAAAATGTTTAAATTTCCTTCGCCGGATATGATACTAGGTCAAATTTGGCGCGAGAAATGTCGAATTCCTGAGAAGAGTTTTAATAAAAATGTTTATATTTGCGAAAATCATTTTTCATGTTTATACGTTGGGGGAAAATATTAAAAGCTGACGCCATTCCAACTGTAGATATTGATGAAATGGAGGAAGAATTGTAAGATTTTAACGCCGAGTTCAGGTCCTCCCCAAATCGCAGATCACTACCGGAAAAAATATAGTAATCTCCTCAAAAAATACAAAAAAATTCAAAAAATTTTAAAATCGAAGCGACCCACACAAAATACTAAAAAGGTAATCGTAAAAATATAAAAAGTCTCTTATTAAATCGATTGATTGTTTACAAAATATAAGCGCAGAAAGCAAAATTTTTTGTAAACTTTTGTAGAGCTCTCGGCCAAAGGAATATTCTAAAAATGTAAAATATTTAGCTCAGAACATATGTATTTTACAATTTTCAATCCACATACTTATTTCTAAGGGATAAATTAAATTTGAGTCTTCCTCACATTTCCACCTTGAATCGGTGGGCGCTGATTAAATTTCTTCAGCCCGGCTTAAAAAATAATGCTTTTGAGTTCGTGGGGGAAAAATGTTCCCAGTTGGATGACAGATGTGCTAAGCATATGGTTCTAGTTATGGATGAAATGAGCATAAGAAAAAAACTGAGGTATAATAGAAGTCTAGATTTAGTTGATGGATTTGAAACAACTGGATTTGAAAGGACTAATAGAATTGCCACTCATGTATGTGTTTTTATTTTAAAAAGCATGGGTATAAACGTTCGTGCCCTTGTATGTGATCAATTCTCGACTAACAGAAAATGTTTCTCCAACCTTAGAGTATCTGTGGAAAAGCCGTTTTTTGAACCTAATGATCAGAAAGTTTTTTGCATGTACGATTTCCCCCATTTAATTAAGTCTTTGCGCAATGGCTGGTTAAAGTGTGACATGAAATCACCGGATGGAACGGTAAGTTTTCAAGTAATTAAGGAATTGTATGCAAGTGCAAAAACAGAAATGTGCCCAAAATTGACACGGCAACACATTTACCCTAACTGTTTTGAAAAAATGTGTGTAAAATTTGCAACACAAATTTTCAGCAGAACTGTTGCGGCTGCTATCAAAACCAAGGCATATCCATAAGGTATATGCAACGGCGAATTGATACAACAAAGCAACTTTTCATGGGATGTTTTATGTCAAGGCCAATTCGTATATCAGGGATGGAAAAGTTGTTTTTACATATTAAATATAATAAAATTTGATTAAAAACAGAATATAATTTTTTTAAACACATTATTAATGACGCAAAAGCAAAAAATATACATAAATTAAGCACATTTATTGTGAAAAAAGTACACTCAAGTTAATTGTTTAATACCGAAACCAAAATCACATTTCCTATCCCTGCATTAATAAATGAAATCAAAGCGAATTCAACCAATTTTGACAAAATGTTTCACAATCAGCTGGGCTGATAATTTCACCTGTATGAATTCGCCTTGATCAAAACTATTTCCGAAACCACAAAATTTAAGATAAATTCCACAAAATCGGCCTTACCAACAGCTCAGTTTGTGGAAAAAATTGACAAGATTTTCAATTGTCTTAACAGTGGCTCCCTTTATGGTGATAACTACAGATCTGCAATTCAGCTTAACAGTGAATCATATAAATTTATTAAATTTTTTTGCAATATTTAGAAAATGTGGAGTTTTTGGATAAAAAGAAGCGTGTTTTCTTTTTTAATGGAATGAAGCTCACCCTTAAATCAGTTCTTATGTTAACCGATGATATTTTAAAAGAAGGTGGGGTGATGTATATTTTTTAATGACAAAATCCCTTAATCAGGACAAATTAGAAAACACGTTTTCTGTATTGCGGCAGAAAGGGGGCAACAATAACAACCCGTCTGTAGCCGAATTGAATAATATTTTGACAAAAATAATGGTGACTAAAATAGTTCAGTCAAGCTCTTCTAGCAACTGCGAACTTGTACAAGACGAAATAGCGAGTGTTGATGCTGGCTTTCAAGCAGATTTATGTATTGAACATAAATAACCAAGTTGCTATGAAATTGACAATGTTGATTTCGAGAGCCACATATATGCAGATTATTTTCTGGAAGATGTTTTTGAAAATTCTGCAGTTATAAATTTCGAAGTAGTTTCTATGAGATACTTTGTTGGATATGAAGCATTTAAAGTCATTCTAAAACTACAATGTAAAAAATGTTGTGATGAATTGAGAGACGGATGAAGTTCTAACAGCACCAAGCGAGCTTTTTATACACTTTAAAAATTATCAGTCGCTTACAGATTTTGGAAGCTTAGCTGCTCCATCAGATAAACTAATGGATGCTAGTAAAAGACATATTTTAATATTTCATAAAATTTTTAAATCTGAGCCCCAAAAAATTGGTATAAAATCTTATTATTGAGTCCTGTAAACGCTTGACTCCGCAGTGGTTTGCCGACGCTTGTTCTCAACACAGAATAGAAGTTTTGGACTTTCTACTATTAGTACTCCTCCGAAAGCATTGCTCTCGGTCTATAGAAAAAGGTAGTTCCAAGGAAAAAAAATAAAAAAATTAGCAAACGAATGATGTAATTTATTAAAGTATAATATTTTTGTTAATTTTACAAGGGTGGTTCACATCCTTATTGAACACTTTTTGATGGCAGAAATTAATGAAGTGGGAAAAATATATCAAAAATTACTTATTCTTAACAAAAATACATACATAGTTTGTTTTTATTTCAATTGTTTTATAAAAAAAAACAACTTATTACTTTTCCAATATTATTATTTAATTTATTTTGAAATGAATAAACTTTTCAACATTCTGTTTCTTCTAAAAAAAAATAATACATAATTCTCAGCTCTAGTTTTTTATATAAAGTTTTTTCTATGTACCTGATATATCTGATATGTTTGTATTAAAAAAAAAACAAAAATATTTTAATATAAAATCCCTTTCATTATTAAATGAATAAAAATAATAAACTGAAAAAAATTAAATAATTTTTTTTTTTTAATTTCTTAAAAAAATTTTGACAACAAAATTGTTTCGCTTATTAAAACAAAATAATATGCATTTTTCCTTATGTTGTCAAACTTTAGTATGTATGTAGGTATAAATATACAAAGTTTTTGAAAGAAAATATTTAAGATTCAAAAAAATTTAAACCAAAATAATTTTAATTTTTAAATATACAAAAGAAAAGAGAATATTAATATTAAAATTTTAACAAGACAAAGAATAAAGTAGCTAAAATAAATTATAAATTATACTTTAAAATAAAAAATATCACACTAGAGCTACATGTATAAACATTGAGTGTACTTGACAATAGGCGAAAGTTTTTTTGAAAACTTAAATTTGTAAAAGTATCTGTAATACATTAGAAAACATCACCTTTTTTATTTATTTATTTAAAATACCTCAAGTGAAATTCAAATGCTTGAAAAAAACATTTTCACCTATAATAAATTTCATTGTATTAAAATTATCTCAAATCAATAAAATTGTACACGTACACTAAAATTTTCGCTAAGAAGGGCAAATAAAATTCGATCACAATTGATGCAATCTCATTCGTACAACAACAATATATACTGTGAGCGTCAAAAAAAAGTGTACACAAATATTTTTTAAAACATTGTTTTTATATCAGTATTTTCATTTACGATAAAGTTTTACATTTAGGTACTTTTAAATCAGTATTTAGTTCTCTACCTTATTCTAAACAAAACAGCAAAAATATTAACAACAACAAAAAATTTACAACAAAAATAAAAAATAATTCATTTTTTACGCGTCAAAAAAAAGTGTACAAACTGTTTTTAAATGAAAATAAAATCGATTTAGTATTTAGTTGATTTTGCTTTTGCCTTAATTACAGAATTTAGTCTTCTGGGTATCGATTCTACTAATTTTTTAGTTATATCGGATGAAATTTTCTGCCATTCCTCCATTATAACGGATTTCAGCATATTCTTATCGCTATTTGTCCTTTTTCGGAGTTGGCGGTCCAAATGCTCTCACAAATGTTCAATTGGATTTAAGCCCGGTGATTGTGGAGGATGATCCAATGTTTTGGGAGAGCGGTACAGAAGCCATTCTTTTACTATATGGGATGTATGTTTGGGGTCGTTGTCCTGTTGAAAAATCCAAGATCCTTCCAAATCCAAGATCCTTCCAACCCCAATTTCTCCATACTGAATGGCACGTTGTTTTGCAAAATGTTCAGGTAGTCCATCTTATTCATTGTACTTTCAATAAAAACCAAATTCCCTACTCCGTTTGCCGCCATACATCCCCACACCATCACCGAACCCCCTCCATGCTTAACCGTGGTTATTAAATTTTGGTCAGCATAATCATTGTTTTTTGTTCTCCATACTTTAACTGGTTTTTTCTGGCCAAACACCTCAAATTTACTTTCATCAGTAAAATGCACATTATTCCAGAATGAAACATCTTTATTTTCATACTTTTTGGCGTATTCTAGGCGTCTTTTTTAATTAGCTGGTAATATTAGTGGTTTCTTTCGTGGGAATCGACCATGTTACCCGTTTTCGTGTAATGATCGTCGTATTGTACTGGCACTTACGGTAGTTTCTGATGTTGCCGAAACTTCCTCTGATATTTTAACGGCACTTTTAAAAGGATTCTTTTTTACATCGCGCACTATGGATCTTATTTCAGCCTCCTTTAAAAGTTTTCGCCGGCCCGACCCTGGACGATTTTCTATTTTGCCGTATTTTTCGTTTTTATCAATAATTTTTTTTTGCAGTATTGTGGCTTCTGTTTATAATAGAGCCAATTTCTCTGAAAGTTTTTCCTTCATTCCGAAGTTTTATTACTAATTCTCTAATATCACTAGAAGTTTGTTTTCCCATTCCAAAAAAAATAAAATTTACTTCACACGAGGAGATCTTACTCTGCAGATCACAATTAATTTACATAAAACAATAAAAACCTTTCATTAGAATGCTAAAATAAAGAAAACAACCAAATATAACGATATTCTTTTACAGTAGCACACCGCTGAAATGATGCATATGCAACATGTACACTTTATTTTGACGCGTAAAATATGGATTCGAATTTGTTTTTGCTCCATCATTTATGTATTTGTAAGAAATTTCTCATTGTCTTTCTATAGCTAAGTAGAGATTAGTATACTAATATTAAAAACCCTAAAATGATAAATTTAGTCATATCTTAAAAGACTAAAAAAATACTTTATTGTAGAAAAAGTTTTTGTACACTTTATTTTGACGCTCACAGTATATGCTTTTGCTACTGTAACACAGTCGAGCATATTTGTTTTTAAAATAATTTTTGTATACATTTGTTTGAATTTATTTGACCTTTTTTATAAATGTAAATTTATATTCCCTCATATCATTGTTTGAAGAACATTAACACACCCATACATACATACATACATACATGCATAAACAACATAAATACACGCGTACGTAGTTAAACGTCTGACTGACTGTCCGACTGACAACAATTTGTTGAGATGATGAATAGAAGATGAATTTGTGCAAGAAATGAAAATATCAAAACATAAACAAACATACATACATACAAACTGAAGTATTTACAAACACACGCAATTACGTATGAGAGCGAAACATTGTTATGCTCTTTACTTTGCTTCTTTTCCTTTTGCCTTACCGACCGCGTCTAAAAATTTTTTTAAAAAATTTTTCAATTTGGGCATTTTCATTTTTTCATGCGCATTCTATATGATTTATATTTTTTGCTTTAATCTAAAACCAGTTTGTACCAGGGTACACTTATACAAGGTGGCGGTGCAAGCCCAGCTGACTATTCTTTTGTGTTCTGGAGAATGTCAAAATACATACTTAAAAAAATTATTTCAACTTCGGAAATTGTCAAACTCCATACATAAAAAAAGAGAGACAAAAATTGCTCTCCTTTACGCTATCACCTTATGTAATTACACCATGGTTTGTACTGTATTTAAATTTGTATATAAAGAAAACTAACGGTCCTTGTTTATGTGTCCTCTAGACAATAAACGGTCACTGAATACAAACATTCGATTTTATTGTTAAATTGAGTTTAGGCACGGGAATTAAACAAATTGTTTTTAAAGCGCTTTCGTTCTCTACAGCATATTAATAAATTTATAATTATTAATAAAATTATATTTGCACAAGAGGTGCTATTAAATATTTTGTTTTAATTTAATCCCTTCCGTAACACCGACACTCTTTCACGTTATGATATGGAGGAAATTTCTGCAAATGTAAATAATTTTATAATTTTGGATTCAGATGCGTTTAAAACGAATGATGAATGAATGAATGAATGGAGTTAGTAGCAAAAGTCCAAGAGAACGCCGAAAACCTGCCAGACATTAAGGTAATAGACAATCTAGTCTGCAAACGTATCAAGCCGTATGATGGTGTACCTATTAATGAAGATTTTTCATTAAAACTTTGGGTTCCACTCGAGCTAACGTCAGACATTACCGTAAAATGTCACAATCCCCCTTAGTCATCGCATGGAGGGTTTGGAAAAACTTTACGCCGTGTTAAAGAGTATTTTTATTGGCCATATAAAAACACACAAATTCGTTCGTTTGTAGCAAATTGCCAAGCAAAGAAGCAAAACCTGCTAATTGTACTTTAAGGCCACCTATGGGAGCCGAAACTGAAACCGAACGGCCATTTCAACGAATTTTCGTGGACTTTTTGGGTCCATACCCTCGTTCTAAGCAAGGAAATTGCTATATATTTATAGTTTTAGGCCACCTAACAAAATTTGTGTTGCTAAAGGCAATGCCACGAGCGAGCACGAAATACGTTGTTAAGTTTCTAGTAGCTGAAGTTTTTCATAAGTTTTGTACTCCAGAGACCATTGTTTCGGATAATGGCAAACAGTTTGTGAGCAAAGATTTTAAGGATTTGGTAACTAATTTTGGCATTAAGCATTTTAAAACTGCTATATATTCACCGCAAGCTAACACGTCAGAGCGAGTGAATCAATCGATTTTATCAGCGATAAGATCGTATTTACAAGAAGACCATTCTGAATGGGACAAATATTTGTCCGGAGTCGAATCATCGTTGCGGTCTTCAGTGCAAACGTCGATTGGTGTCACTCCCTACTTCGCTCTTTTTGGGATGAATATGTTTGGTCATGGTACCGTCTATAAGCTCGCTAGAAAACTAAAGAGCCTAGATGATCCCGACGTAAATATTGTTACGAAATCCGAAAAATTGAATATAATAAGGCACAAAATAAGAGAGAATCTACATAAAGCCTATCAACGTGGTGAAAACTCGTATAACACACGTTGTCGTCAGGTTAAGTTTATACCTGGACAAGAAATTTACCGACGCAATTTTCAGCAGAGCGATTTTAAAAACCAATTTAATGCTACATTAGCTAGAAAATTTTTGAAATGTAGACTCGTACGACCCGTAGGGAATAGTTTGTATGAGGTAGAATACCTTCAGGAAAATCGTTGGGGGTATTTCACGCCAAAGATTTAAAGCAATAGCTTTAATATCTTTGGTGGTCTTAGTCCCAACGTTTCTGTCCACATATCCTCTTAGGAAGTTGAATAACGTTTTTTATTATTTTAAACGCGAGTGTTAGGTTAGGTTAGGTTAGGTTGAAAAGGAGGGGTATAAAAGCCCAAACCCATGACAGGTATACACCTATGCCCAGTTGGCATGTTGTGCGCTCCATGTGGAAAACGGAATTCCCAAACAAAAAACCATAAACATAATTTCCCATAAATATCGGACTAGTCCAAGAAACCAGTCCCCTCAATGTAACGCCTTATGGATCTCCAGTTCGAGTTCCCCAGGTATTCCAAGTTCGGCATATTATCTACTGTAAAATTTTCGCGTCTAATATGCCCAAACGCAGGACAATGACAGAGGTAGTGTACCAGGGTCTCATCCTCTTCCTCACAAGCTCTACATGTCGTCTCCTCAGATAATCCCATGCGTGCTAAATGAGTTCTCAACTCCGTATGACCTGTAATTACACCGGTTAATTTCCTAAGTGTAGGTCTACTTAGTCTCAAAATCTCCTTTGACTTCCCAAGATTTGGGTCACCCCAGAGTGTTCTTGTCACCTTACCGACATCAGTGCTTTGCCATTTTCTGACATGTTCTTCCATTGCCCAACGTTTAAGTTCATCTTAAAATCGTTTAAGGGGTTTGGCGTTCTCCAAAGTTATAGTACTCAAAAGAGCTCCCATTTTGGATAATTTGTCGGCTTTCTCGTTTCCGATCAGCCCGTGATGGCTTGGTATCCATATTATCTCCAGATGTTCACAATTTGCATATGAGTTTATCTCACTCTTGCATTGCAAAACGTTCCGGGATTCAACTTTCTCCTTTCTCAATGTCTTAATCACTGATTGGCTATCCGTAAAGATACGAATCGGAGTTTCGCTATTCGTTTCCTTTATCCATTTAATTCCTTCCGTAATCGCCATGATCTCAGCCTGAAAAATAGTGTTGTGATCTGGTAGACGGAAGTATTTGCCTCTATTTCGGCTTATGTCGTATAAGCCCATTCCAGTTTGGTCACCAATCTTTGAACCGTCTGTATAAAGATCGATTCCGTGGGTGTTTCCCATCCTGATTATCTCATCCCATTCTCCCTCTTCCGGTATAATGGTGATGCAGTTAATATTCTCATATCTCATCGGGATTTTATCACATGTTAATTCTGTAATATTTCCTATCGGTAAGATATCCGTTATTCTTTGGTATCTGGTCTTATGTTCTCTTATAAGCCACTCATCTATTGCCATTAATCTTGTGGCAGCTAAGGCCGCTTCATATTTTACCTGTATCTCAATAGGCCAAATGGATAATATATTCTCAATGGCCATTGTCGATGTGGTCCTCATGGCGCCGCAAATACTAATGCAGCACTGTCTCTGAATCTTTTGAAGAGGTTTTATATTCACCTTCTTCTCTAAGGATGTCCACCATACTAACGAAGCGTACGTAATTGTAGGCCGCAGTACACTCGTATATAGCCAATGTGTCATCCTTGGGCTTAAGCCCCATTTTGAGCCAATCACTCTTCTGCAGAGGGCCCATATTCTTTGAGCTCTCTCCACTTTACATTGAATGTGGTCCTTCCAGGATAGTCTCCAATCAAGTACTATTCCTAGGTATTTGACCTTTTTATCAATCTTAATTGTCTTATTCCGAAAGATGGGATAGCTATGCACCGGTATCTTCCTCTTTCTCGTAAACAAACAGATTTCAGTCTTTTCTGGGTTGACATTGAGCCCTCGCTCCTTCGCCCAGTTATATGATATATTCAAAGCCTCCATTGCTCTCATACATAAAGAATTTGGATTCGTCCCCCTGATCAGTATCGCAACATCATCTGCGTAACAGATAGGCTTGAATCCCTCGTTCGATAGAATCCTCAGTAGACTATGTATGGTAGTTACCCATATTAATGGAGATAAAATACCTCCCTGCGGGGTTCCTCGACATACTTTGTCCCTTCTTCTTACTCCATTTGCCTCACAATTTATCCATCTGTTCCTTAACATATTGCTAATCCATGCAATTAAGACATGGCTTAACCCTAAGTTTTCCAAGGAATCGATAAGACTCGAGGTCATTACGTTATTGAAAGCTCCTTCTATGTCTATGAATACGCCCATGGTATACACACCCAGGTCGAAGGATCTCTCTATATGATAAACAACCTCCTGAAGAGCAGTCTCAGTAGATCTGCCCTTGATATAGGCGTGTTGTCCAAATCTCATTGAATCGCCTGGTAATCGTCTTCTGACCATTCCATCGACGATACGCTCCATGGTTTTCAATAAGAATGATGTTAAGCTTATGGGTCTATAAGCTTTAGGATTTGCGTAATTTTCCCTCCCTGGTTTAGGTATGAAAACGACTCTCGCCTCCCTCCATTCCACAGGGGTATACGCATATTTCAGGCAAGTAGTAAAAATATTCGCCAGCCTTATGTCGATTAGGTCAATGCTTCTTTGTAGGAGAGCCGGAAAAACGCGAGTGTTAGTAAATAGTTCTACTCTACTTCTACAGTTAGCACAAATAACTACACATTTCTTATTTTATATAAAGTTTTTTTTGAGTCTTAGTGTTAAGAATTGTGTTTTGTTTTTAAAAGAGTTACTGAGCATTTCATTAGAAAATCCCGTAAAAGGAGTAGTTCGTCGTCTGGCTTAACTAGACACTCTATGCGAAAACATCACATATTGTGACGGTCACCATACCAATAGTGCAAGTCTTTTATAGCGCTCTGGGGAACTATGCCATTAAGAGCTCAGACACGTTGGTCACCTAGTATGGAGTCGTAAATTCTTTTATATTGAGTACTAGGAGCGGACAACGATTACCCAACAAGCATTTCATGATGAAATACGTGGCTGACTCATAATAGGGAATTCTAATGATTGACACCTCATTAAAATTATTTTACACAAATTGTACTCGATTTATGTCTCGTAGACATTGTTTTTTGTTTTGGCTAAAATTGAAATTTTATTACGTTTATATTTTTCTAATGACTAGTGTTAGACTGAATGAAATATTTTAAAAACTAAAGGTTAGTGTAAATATTTGAGATTTGAACTTACCGAACATGAAAAGGAAGAAAATAGGTCGTGAAGCATAAGTATCATCTGAAAAGATGGAAAATTATTATGGATATTGAATTTTGTCTAAAATAGTATATGTATTACTTACATTTTTATTGTGACCCACACGCCATGATGAATCTGCACAGCAGTCGTTGAATTTTTAATCCTCTGAAAAAAAGTGAAGTTTAATTAATAATGATTTTAATACGTAATGAATAATTTATTAATTAATTAATATTAATTTTTTTTTATTCGTTTATTTTGTTTCACAAGCCTTCTAAAAGGAGAAGTATGAATATGAAACTATGTAATATTAGCATTACCCTTTTAGATTGCTTTAGAAGAAAAAATAATAGTTAGTTATTTTAAATAGAGGATAATAATTTTTTTTATGTGAGGGGGTTCTTCACACCAAAAATTTAAGCATTGGCTTAAGATTTTTGGTGGTTTTAGTCCCTATATTTTGTTATTTAAGTTTTTTTTTTAATTTTTTTTATTTGCTTGCTTGCTATATTTTTCCATTGAAAGAAAAATTGTTTTTTTTTTCTTTTATTTTATGATGATTAGTATGGTTGATGAATTAATTTACTTACCAATGTTAATAATTTCAACATATGGAGTTTCTAGGAACAGTGAATCTGAAAATAAAATAGAAAAAAACATTAGATATTTATAATTTTAGGTTTTTTATATTAGAATTTCTGAAAATTTATAGTAACGAATATTGAGAAGTTGGCACTTTGAAATATTTTATTACAACTAGTTTTTTTTATTTGAATTTGGTATTTTTTTTAATATTTTTTTTTTGCTTATCGTATTTTAATTTTACAATTAATTTCAGAAACATTATTACTAGTAAAATTTATTTTGGTTTTATGAATTTCGTTACTATTTGTCAATTTTTAACATTTGATTTAATTTTTTTATTTCGGTTTTATTAATTTTTTTTATTTTTTTACTTCACGTTGGTTTCACCGTGTAATTTATTCTTTTGCATTTCACTGCTACTGTCTCTTATTAAATTTTTCGGAAAAATACTATTTTAATTTGATGTACCTAATGATTCTTGGTTCACGTCACTTTACGTATACATAATTCACCTTTTTAAACGTTTTATTTTTAAATTATTTTTAAACTTTTTAACTTTTTATACCCACTGTTATTTTTTTTGTTCTTATATTAATTATTAAATACAAACAAAATACAAATTTTCTATTTTACTCACTAATTTTATTTAAATGTGAGTTTAATTTTTTTTACGTAACGTTACGTACGCTGGAACACTCGACATACCGGTCATATTATTTGTTTTTTCCACTAAATATTCAATATATGGTACACTTACCTTGTTTTCCTGTGATTCGGCCTAAGAAGTCGATATTGCCGCAGTGTCTTCAACATTCTGTAAAGTAGGAACATTTTTTAATTATTACTTTGTTTTTTTTTTTGCACTTTTATATTTTGCTGTTTGATATACTTACTTTTTTTTAATGGTTGGCTACGTCTTATATAAATCTCTGAAAATTAAATTTTATATTAGTTTTTGTATATATTTAAAGTTAATAATGTAAATTTTTATTAGTACTTACCTTTGTCCATATTGTTGTTCCGATGATTCTTCTTTTTCTTTACCATGCGCAGTAATTTTATTTTCTTCCATTCATTTTCTTTCATTCATCAGCTGTTCATTCACAATAGGTCAGTGTTGCCGAGAGGCAACTTCAAACTAAGAAGCGAAACAAACATATGTTCATTGTTTTCATTTGTATATGTTAACCTTTGGTAAATATAATGAAAACAGACAAAATTGATAGATAAAATGGTGACAGTGGAAGACGTTGGAATTTGGTGGCGCGAAGTAAAGATGGCCTTTGAGATATAGAGAAAAAGGAGCCATTATTGTTCTGATTATTCTTCTGATTATGAGTCTGGATGGTGAACGAAAAACATAGTGTGCGGAAAGTTTTTTTTTAATAAGTAATTTTTTTGAAATGTAAATAAGAACATTAAATTAAATAAAAACCTTAAATAAAATAAAAAAAAAACTTTAAGTTAAATAAAATAAAAACATTATGTTATATTAAAGAACACTTAAATATAATTAAAACAAAACACTTAATAAAATGATATCTGAAACATAAAACTAGAAGACTTTGAATTAAAATAAAAACAAAATATTAAAAGAAGTAAAACATGCTCAAGTAAAATTAAAACAACACACATAACATTTAGAAGAACACACATTTCTGAAGCTGTCATCATAATTTAAGTCATTGTCCTCTGAAGCTGTCATCTTTTTGATTGCCTTTGTAAGCTTACTGGGAGTCATCATCCTTAGCCATCTGGTCACCAGACACACTCAACCCGTTTCATCAGCCACCAGTGGTTCCATATCTGCCTTGACCGGTACAGGTATTTTGACCATAGACTGTACGAACCATCGACTTTTGGACACGTAATGTTTATAAAAGAAATGAAAATATTTATAGTTTTCTTTAAATATTTGTAAATTGTTAGGGAAAACTTACGTTTGTGTTTTTTTAATCCCCTCTAGAGAATTTAGTAGAGGGTGCGCGTAGGTCCAAAAACGAGAGCTCACATTTAAGGTCATCGTAAGACAGGGTATTTGCCCAATATAATGAAAGTAGTTTTCCTTAAAAAAAAAATTAATAAGAAAATTATATATATATGTGGTTTTAAAATTTGTGTATAAATAATTCGACTAGGACAAACGCTAGGCAGTCTTAACCCTTTTTTATTTATTTATTTAATAAAAATCTGTAGATTATAAATCCTTACAGACCAAAAAAGAAAAATACATGCAAAAAATAAATTTAAATAACTACAAACATTTAAGAACAGAATAATATTACGCTTAATTATATTAATATTTACAGAAAAATTAATGAAATATTAAAGATCATTATAGTTTTTTGATATTCTCCTTAGTGGGTCAGCATAAGCGTAGTTAGTTTGAAGACATCTAAGATAAAAAGGAGTAAAATTCCGAGTAGCTCTAAGTGGAACATTAAAGTTGATATTACTCAGCAAAAATTCAGAATTAACAGAACCATTTAATAAATTCACCATAAAAGTTACATTAAGCATAATTCGTCTACTTTCTAACGTGTAGCAAGTCTAGTTGTGTACGGCAGAATGTTTCTATCAGGATCCCATGTTGTATGACCTAAACAAAATAGAAGGAATTGTTTCTGAACAGATTTGATTCGATCCTTCTGAAAATTGGTATAAGGATCCTAAATAATAGATCCGAATTCTAGAATAGGTCTTACTAATGAGGTGTACAACCGTACAGTTATTTGTAAACTCTTTAGCCCAACGTTTTATAAAAGCGAGAACACCACGAGATTTATTTACCATCATAACAATATGGTTGTTGAAATTTAGTTTAGGGTCAAAAAGAACGCCTAGATCCAGAAACTCCGAAACCAGTTCAAGTTGATAACCACCCAGAAAAAAGAGACAACCAGCATTTCAATTTGTTGAGAATCTCATATGTTTGCATTTTTTTAGGTTGAGAGTCATTAAATTAATATTGCACCATTCGAAAAATTTATTCAAATCATGTTGTAACTGAGTTCCATCCTAATGTTATTGTAACTAAGAAAAATCTTTACGTCATCAGCATACATTAAAACTTTGCAAAATTTGGCAAATCATTTATAAAGAGCGAAAATAAAATAGGTATGACTTTATCCAACTCAAAGTGTTTATCGTGAATCCCATAAGATTAAGCTTGTGTAAAAGCAGATAATGATTAACTTGATCAAAAGCCTTACTGAAGTCAGTATAGATAACATCCGTCAATTGTTTATTATTAAAACCATTATGAACAACAGTGGTAAGTTCCAAAAAGTTAGTTAGTATAGAGCAGCCTTTTCTAAAACCGTGTTGATGATGAGATAGAAGAGATGATATTTGATGGCATATATTATCCGTAATACATTTTTCAAAAAGTTTTGGAATCGCACTAAGCTTCGCAATACCTCTATAGTTCGTTACGTTCGATTTATTACCGGATTTAAAAAGCCGAATTATAAAGGAGTCCTTCC
Source organism: Phyto melanocephala (assembly GCA_941918925.1). Lineage (NCBI taxonomy): Eukaryota > Metazoa > Arthropoda > Insecta > Diptera > Rhinophoridae > Phyto > Phyto melanocephala. Next base: position 71,801,961 of record OW799233.1, read on the forward strand.
AAAACTGAGGAAAATAACCAAGTTTTATTGAATTATTGTATATAATTGCAAGTGGAGTAGTTAGTGCATTTGCGCAATGTTTTAAGACATAGTTGGATATGCCATCCGGTTCACTATTTAAGGATAATTTCATGCTCTCTGTGGCTGATAAAATCTGCGAAGTGACGATTGGAGTGAGTTGTATTGGTTTACTTTCAGCAATTTTGTATGGGTACGAATTGTTTTTGTATTGTACATTAGAATACGTTGTTGAAAAGAAGTCGGCAAATAAATTACTTATTATTAAATTATCACTAGATTCAGAATTTAAATATTTGAAAGAGTTTGGGTAACCAGTTAATTTTCGCTTAGAATTAACGAATTTATAAAATGACTTAGGATCACTAATGAAATTGTGTTTCATGGTATTAATATAATTTTTGTAAAGCAACGTATTCATTGAAACGTAATCAGCACGGGAAACAGTATATTTAATATTTTTCAGATTTGAGAACTGTTTAGATTTCCATGGAGGGCCAGTCTTAATAAATAATTTTGTTTTTGGAACACAATATTCAAAATATTCCAGGATTGTTTTGTAAAACGTCTGTACTGTTGAGTCGAGAGTAGCTGGAGAATTATACGAGTTTGAGAATAAACCCAGCCAATTAGTGTCATATAAAAGAAAGTTTAATTCTTCATAATTTGCTTTTTTAAAACAGAAGACTCTTTCGTTTTGAGTATCTGCTTTCACCGGACGATAAAATGGAACATTAAGACTTAATTCAAGAGTAGGGTGATAACGGTCTTCAGGACAAACAATTACTTTAGAACGAGTTAGTGAACAATCTGTTGGTTCATTTGTAAATACAAGATCTAATAATTTACTAAATTTATTATAAATACCATTAACTTGAAATAGGCATAAATCATGAAGTTTATTTAAAAATATATCAATCCATTCTGCAGCTTTAACTGGAACATAAAAAAACATATCCGGTAAAAATTTACAGGAAATATTTGGCAAATTAAAATCACCAAAAACAAGAACTGAATCGCGTGGTTGTGACAAAAATCCGCCTGAAAGTGTGACAAAAATAATTGGCGAATCAACAATAAAACTTTCTATAGGGATTTCAAGATCTTCAGCATCTTCGACATCTTCTAATTCCGCTTATAACTGACGATTATTCTCAAAAAAAACTTCTTCCTTTCGTCTTCTGAGGATTCCATGTCTTCCTCGGACTCGTCAAAGGTCTGGAGATATTCCTCAGTAACACAGTGGTCTCGGCATCCCAATCAAAAACTTATCAGAAATGCACTAAAAAAAATTAGTCGAAAATGAAATAAATACAAAAGCAAATGCGCAATATTGCAGTTATGCAACAAACTGATTTTGTCGAAAACAGTATATGAAAGCACTGAATTTCCACATAATTATTTATTTCCCGTTCTTTTGGTATTATAAGTTATCTAAAAATAAAAAAAAAACAACACTTGCCTTTCAAAATCACAAATAGCAGTGAATAACACTTTTTACATTTACGCGCTACCGCAATCTAGCAAACAGAAAATTTCAAGTTTATTAATTTTAAATCGACCCGCCACGTCAACCTCCAAAAAATTAAAGATTTATCAACAATCTATGGTAGGTTACACTCAGATACGAGAAACTATATCTGTCCAATTATTTGAATTTCCGGTATGTTGCAGATATCCAACAACGCGAATTTAAGGATTAAGCAAAAAAACACCTAGTTATATGATTTAGAAAAACAAAATAGTTTTCTTTTTATTTTTGCATTAATCTCTTTAAGGGAGAATTAATTTTTTTTGTGTTTCAAATTTAATTTAATAAATTGTTAATTACATTTGTTTTTTTATTTTATATATATGTGTAAGTACATTTGTTTTTTTTTTAATAGAATTTATAAATGAATTTAAAATAGAAAATTTTAAGTATTTTTAATGGCGAAATAAATAAAAAAGGGTAAGCTGCTGACGGAAGTGAAGTCAAAGGTCCCCAACATTTTAGCTACAGTGGATCATGGTGAAATCCCCATGGATTTCGGTGGGTGGGTAAAAGCTGTTGGCATAACATCTGCCAACCCCCCAAAAGATGTGAAGAAAAGGACACCACAGCAAATGTATGGTGTCATCAGGTATGGTAGTTTTGCAATATTTCGCGTTAAGTCCATATTCGGGTCCCTTCTCTCTACTTTTATCCTTTTTACTATAGCTGGTATGATTTTTTTGTATGCTGCGTGCCAATAGCCAGAACGCCGGCAAGAACCACCCCAAGACGGCGAGCTCTAGCCGGAGCAAAACGCCAGCATGCCAGCGCCGCCGACAATCTGGCCAAACTATTGTTTTAAGGTTGTGTTATCAGTCAAACCGCACATAGGCTTGCTACACTTACATTTGAATTATACTTGCATTTCAATTATATTCACCATTTAATTAGACTTAACCATATATCGTAAAAAATAATATAAAGTTGCCTACACTGGCGGTTTACCGCCAAATCTTCGGTTTTGCTTAAAACCGAGGTTTGAAGCTAAGAAAAAATATTTCGTCGGCACAATATTTTGACTAACTACCTTAGCTCTAGTACCATCAACTAGACCCCTCTTTTTTTCTTATACTGGTGCGCGCAACTTTGAAAATTATCAATATACATACAAAAAACAACGAACAAATATCAACAAAGACCCAACTTATTACTCTTAAATACAAAATCTGCACACAGCATGAGGTAAATGAAATGAAGAAAAAACAAGTTAAAGTGCTATATTCGGCCGTGCCGAATCTAAGAATACCCTTCACCATCATGTACATAGGTATAATGCCATATCGTAGCATAACATATCGATAACAAGTTTCTTTAAATAATTATGTACTTTTTTTTATTTTTTTAATGATTAATTTTTTCATTAATTTTATTTTATACAATCTATTTACTTGTAATACGATATGATATGAATTGTTATTTTAAGTTGTTGTTACATGAATAAATATTTTTTTAGTACTACATTTAACGACTTGTTCAATTTAACGAAAGAGACTGACAATCAAATCGTTAAATCGGAAAACCATTGTATTAGTTAGTAAGTAAGAGATGTATGCATAGTAGTCCCGTTATATTTTTTTTCTAGTATTTTGATAGGTTTTTTGTGGTACTTGCGGTATAAATATATATACATACATAATTTCATTTTAGTTGTGATCGTTGTATTGCTTAGTGAAAATCTAATTCTGAGGAATTTTAGATTTTATTGCAAAATGAGTGATACAATCGCTGTTATTAATGCTGAAACAGGGTGTTTTGTTTTCTAGAATCTTTGCCAAGAACATAAAACACAACAAACTGGAAACGAAATTTTGAATGAAGAAACAGGACATTTCGTCTCAGTGGATTCTGATCACTCTACCTTTTCCTCCAAATCCGATTTTTCAGCAAGCGAAAGCGAGTACCATCCCAGCACTGGTTCTGATTTGACTGACAATGTATCTTCTTCTGTATTGATGGATGAGTCCTCTGGCGTAATTACAATTAACCCTTAAATGCCCCTGGTAATTTTAAAGATACAACCATTCAAAAATTCCTACGGCCAAAGTTTTAGATGGATTTCTTTCAAAATAATTCAGTATTATTTAGAATATTATAGTTATTCAAAAAAAAATTATTTTGTACTTCTATCTGACATAGTTTAGAAAAAAAATCATACAAAAATCAAAAAATTAATTTTTCTAAAAATTAAATAATTATGATTTTTTGCAGTGTATTTTCGAAGATCATTTAAATGTTTTTGAATAAAAACAAAATATCAGTTGGTTTTAAAATATGTCCTTTAATGATTTAAATAGTTTTCAAAAAATTCCAGTCAACGGGCCCTTTACTGGGCTACTTTTACTGGTTGTATCTTTAAAGATACAGTGTGCACTCCCTACATGAATTTGATTTCCGTTAAACATAACATTTGTACCTCATTCTTGGGCATTTTCATTTATGTTTTATTCTTTGCAAGAGCAAGTTGACTTGTTTGGAGCTTAGAAATTAATGTACATGATTGTTAATTGATTTAATTACAATTTCTAAATAAAATTAATTCCAAGTAATAAAGGAAGCGACGTTTCGATTAAAGATAAACCATGGCGAGTAGTATTCGAGTTGGAAGAGTAATGATGACTGATGATGACGTCTGTGAATTACTTTGTAATAGCGAAGATTTAGGTGACGACAGCATCGATAATATTGATGAAGAAAGCGATGACTTAAATGGTGGGGAGAGGGAAGGGATAGGAGATAATTCTCAAAAGGTAGGGCATATGGAGATGATTGTTGATGAGGATGAGCAAATAAAACAGAATGAGACAGACCTCAATATATCCGTTCAAGATTTCTTTCTTGACATGATCAATGATGATACTGATCAGGGAGATTTGATTGATGTCGGATCAAATAATAATCTCGAATTGCATGACTCTGATCCATCTACTTCAACCGGTGGTGTTCCACCTACTAGGCTTACAAATACTTGGAATGAATTTCCTTCAGAATTTCGTAATGTGGAAATTAATTGTAAGTCTTCTGAATTTGAGAAGGTAATATGGAAGAAAGGTAATATACAGTTTAATGACCACCAAGTAAGATTTAGAGGTGATAATAGTTTACCACAAAATATATTACCTTTGGAAACACCATATCAAATTTGGAGTTTTTTTTTCCCAGAGACTTTGGAACAACATATAGTTGACCAAACCATAAATTACGCTGGACTTGACGAGACATTTCGTTTCGATATATTTGAATTACGAAAATATATTGGAATACTGTTTTACATGACATATCATAATCTTCCAAACGTTAGAGATTATTGATCTGAAAAAAATGATCACTCCGTAAATGTAGTAAAAAATACGAGAACTCATTCATTTCAATTACAAAAACAATCAGCCATCCCGTGATAATCCTAGCCGAGACCGTCTTTACGTAATTAGACCCGTTATTGACACCCTTAGTTCTACATTTGGAAACGTACCAAAATTAGACAGACTGTGTATAGATGAGCAAATGTGTTCAACCAAAATTGGGAGCTACATGAAGCAGTATTTGCCTAACAAACCAAAAAAATGGGGATTCAAGCTTTTCGTTATGTGCGATACAACAGGATATGCATATAAATTTGAAATTTATAATGGAGCGCCTGAAACGCCCGCTCAAGGTGAACCGGATCTTCAACCTTCAGCCAATATAGTGGTGCGACTTCTTAGAGAAGTACCGAGATTCCAAAATCATATAATATATTTTGACAACTATTACACAACTGTGCCATTAGTAGTGTATTTGCGAACACTAGGCATACTATCAGTTGGTACCATTCGGCGTAACAGAATTAAAAACTGTAAGCTTCCCGACGAAAAAGTAATGAAAAAGTTCGAGCGTGGAACCAGCCATGAGTTTATATGTAATATACATGGAATAGATGTATCTGCACTGTCTTGGAAAGACAACAAAATTGTCAATTTAGTTTCTACCTACATCGGAGTAAACCCGATATCAGACAGTATATGAAATGAAACGGTACAACCATTAACAATTAAAAGATTTGACAAAAAGCACAAAACTGTCAAAATGGTTCCATGTCCTCAAATTATAAAAGACTATAATAGTCACATGGGTGGTGTCGATTTAATGGACAGCTCCATGGGTCGGCATAAAATAACTATGAAAAGCCGAAAGTGGACAAATAGAGTGTTCTATCACCTTTTGGACATGACAGTTGTTAATTCCTGGCTGTTATACAAAAGAATAAATAAAAATCGTCCCGGATTTAAAGCTATGCGATTCATTGATTTTAAATTAGAGATAGCTGACACCTTATTCTCCTTTAAATCGGCACAGCCTCCTGCTCGCGGACGCCCACGTATTGAAGCAGAAATTCTAGAAAAACGCCTGAAACCAAATTCCCATATGCCACCTCCGAAGGACACTAGATTGGACAGGATTGATCATTGGACAACGGTTGATAAGAAGGGTAGATGCAAATTTCCGAACTGCTCAGGACAAACCCGAATGTATTGTTCTAAATGTAAAGTGAATTTATGTTTAACTGCAGAAAAAAATTGTTTTTACTACTATCACAATTCGTAGAAAGTTTAATTTATTTTATTATTTTGCAAATGAATGTAAAAAATGTATATTTATGTTTTTAATTTATTATTTCAGTGTAATTTATTTCAGTGTATTTTTTTCAGTGTATTTTTTTGAGTGTATTTTAAATAATAATATTTTAACAATTTTAAATGCTTAAAATAAATAAATTTAAAAAAATTTCATAATACATATTTTATATTTTTGTATATTTTCATAAGAATTTCAGCAGTGGGTAAATGCCCAGTATATCTTTAAAGATACAACCACTTTTTTTAAAATATCTTTAAAAAAAATATATTAAAAAACTAAAAACGCAGTTGTTATTTTTTGAAGATTTTACATAAAATATATTTTTCCGGCCAAAATCGGTGACCTCGGGCATTTAAGGGTTAAAAAAGCACGTAAAGGTCAAGGAAATAAGCAAAACTGGAGTAAAAACCGTAAAAAACTCAAGCGAATGCGTGGCCAGGAGTATTCAGCGGAGCAAAGAAGGGAATGGAGTAATGGAAATTATAAGAGAAAGAACTTTGCAGGCTTGTTGCCGTTCGGAAATATGTGCAAAAAAATTCGGTAAGCAGTGCAACGAAATTACAGAAGATAGAAATAATATTTTTAAAATATTTCGGTCACTATCCTGGGAAGAGAAAAAAGCGTTTGTTGTTGCGGTTATAAAATAAATGCTCTTTATATATTTTCAAAGTTTGTGTCTCATAGTTTTTTTAGAGAGGAAGAAAAGAATGAAAATATTACGTTCAATTAAAAAGTAAAGAAAAATATTAAATTAATGGTTTTTAAGAGAAAAAAAATTATACAAATACCTGAATGGTCTTTAAATAATAGGACAAATAAACTGATTTTAATATCATCTCATCATAATTTACATATCGATGCCTTATAGCCTTTTTACACCTGCTCACATCTTTTATCAAATCAACAAGATGTTAACATCTTCCCATATGAATTGTACGTGTTTGTGTGTCAACATTTCTCAACATCTTTTAAAGATGTTCCAAATCATTTTGTTCCACTCAACATCTTTCGATTATTTTAGTGTCTTCACTAGAAAAAAGAAATATTGTTGCAAAAAAATACATGGCATCACAAAAAAAAAATTATAAGTGCAAAAAAAAAACAAGTAAGAGCGCTATATTCGGCCGTGCCGAATCTTATATACCCTTCACAACGTGTAGTCACGCAATAACAGTAGTTTGTATCACCATTCATCCCATATGAAATACGTACAACAATATAAAAAACATACATATATAAAAACAACACATTTTAAAATTATAACTTTACGTATGTATGTTAAAAGAAGAAAAAAAAATTTTAAAAAAAAATTTTTTTTTAACAAAATAATAATAATAAATATAAAACAAACAAAAAATTAAAAAAAAAATTTTTTTTAAAAAATTTAAAATAAAAATATAAATAATATATTAAATAAAAAATAAAAAAAAATAAAAAAAAAAATTTAAAAAAAAATATAAAAAAAAAAAAAAAAATTTTTTTTGGCTCTGCTGGGATTCGATGCCACGTTTTCTCTAACCAGTATACACGTTTGTATGTTGTTGTTGTAATGTTGTTTTTGTGAAAAAAAAATCGAGGTGGTCGTGGGTTTTTGCTCATATCTCAGTTGTTTATGTACCGATGTTTCTGAATTTCAATACCTACTCCCGAATATTTCTGATATTTTAATACCTCACCCGGGTTCAAACGATGTCGGGGGGCTTCAAAAAGTTGATTTCAACATACACACGGACAGACGGTTATTTATATTTTTATAATTTTTTTTTTAATTTTTTTTTTGTTTTATATTTATAATATATATTTTAATTATTTTAAAAAAAAATTTTTTTTTAATTTTTTAAAAATTTTTTTTTTATTTCTTCTTTTAACAGACATACGTAAAGTTATAATTTTACAATGGGTTGTTTTTATATATGTATGTTTTTATATATATGTACGTATTTCATATTGGATGAATGGTGATACAAACTACTGTTATTGCATGACTACACGTTGTGAAGGGTATATAAGATTCGGCACGGCCGAATATAGCGCTCTTACATGTTTTAATTTTTATTTACGCAAACATGTGAAATAAATCTTATGACAGATGAAAAATGAAGGATGAAAGATGTTGCAAATGTAAACAATTTTTTTTTCATTTTCAACATCTTCCACGCATTCCGCTAAGATGTGAGGGTTTGACTTTTTCATATCAAACGATTGCTATTTTTATGTTCCATTGTTGCAACAACGTATATTTTTACTACTAATATACATAAATGTAATCAATTCCTTAAGCTTTTAACCAAACACTGAAAAAAGATGAATCGATTTTTTTTTCTTTCCTGAAAAGTTGTATTTTTTAAGATAAGAGGTTGAGGAAGTAAGGCATCGATATGTACATATACATATGTATATATATTGTTACGTTTATACCTTTTATAAACGTTGGCTTATTTCCTTTGAATAAACTTTGAGTTCTTTTATTTCAATCAAAAACAGTTAAAATTTGTTATAAAATTAAGAGCACTTTATTTATTTAAATACGCAGATATTGTTTTTATAACACTTTACTTATTTCACTTATGGTTATACACTTTTATTATCAAACTCACTTTGATACGCGCTTTACAATCTCTACTGTTTTACTGATCATGTTGGATGTGTTGTTCGGCTATTTATAGTAACATAGTGGTGTTCGGTAAAATTCGACAAAGTTCTCGTATGTACACACTAGTACATTCGAAAACCGTTACATTTAAATTAAGACTTAAAGTTATATCAAAGAATATAAATCATATAGAATGCGCATCACGTACAAACAAAATTTCTTATGGCGGGTTCTAACATTGGAACCCGCTCTCTTCATTACGAATTTACCTCATATAGTTTCGCTCACAATATTTTGTCAAGATAATTTGTTGTTGGTTTCTTTATTCATATTTATTTACCATGCACTCACAAAATTTTGTAAATGTTATTTGTTGTTGGTTTCTTTATTCATATTTATTTACCATGCACTCGTTTAACATCATGCGTTAGACAAGAAGCAAAGAAACAAAATACGAACACGTGTTTGTCTGTTGTTTATGCATGTATGTATGTATGGATGTGTTAATGTTCTTTAAATAAAGAAATGAGAAAATATAAATTTACATTTATAAAAAAGGTCAAATAATTCAAACAAATGTGAACAAACATTATTTTGAAAACAAATACGCACGACTGTGTTACAGTAGCAAAAGCATATATATATTGTTGTTGTACGAATGAGATTGCATCAATTGTGATCGAATTTTATTTGCCCTTCTTAGCGAAAATTTTAGTGTACGTGTACAATTTTATTGATTTGAGATAATTTTAATACAATGAAATTTATTATACTTAGGTGAAATTTTTTTTTTTCAAGCATTTGAATTTCACTTGATGTATTTTAAATAAATAAATAAAAAAGGCGATGTTTTCTAATGTATTACAGACACTTTTACAAATTGAAGTTTTCGAAAAAACTTTCGCCTATTGTCAAGTACACTCAATGTTTATACATGTAGCTCTAGTGTGATATTTTTTATTTTAAAGTGTAATTTATAATTTATTTTAGCTACTTTATTTTCTAAAATTACAATTTTTATTAAAATTGCTGTCACTGTTTCGCCAATAATATGTTGGCTCGTCAGGAAACAAATAGTTATGTATGTATTTTGTGATAAAAGAAATTTCAATTTTATGTAAGAAAGGCAAAACTCAATAAAAAATACTTATGTACCTGTTCCCTGTACTGGAATTATTTTACCGTTTCTTAAAAAAACCCACATGCAATTAATGTGCAAAAACCTAGCTAAACCGAAGTCAGGTAGAATTTTTGTATTGTTGTTGTATTTTAAGAGGCACAAATCGTCAAGGACACTTCGCCCGAAATTTTTTTTAGTGATTTTTTAAAGGCTCTGTAGCTTTTTATTTTATTTTGAAGCATTTCATAACACATTTCAGTTTCAAAGCTGCAATGAAGCATTACGTACTGTGTGTCTAGAAATTATAAGAAAAGTAAATAAAAAAATTAAATAAAAGTAACGCAATAAATAAAAACTTTAATGAAGCAATGAATTAGAGTACAAAAAGAAAAATAAATCGCCATCGGGCATAAAATGCTGCGTAAAAAATGCCAAAAGTCGAGAAGACATTTTAAGGGCTTAAAAATGTTTAAATTTCCTTCGCCGGATATTATACTAAAAATTTGGCGAGAGAAATGTCGAATTCCTGAGAAGAATTTTAATAAAAATCTTTATATTTGCGAAAATCATTTTTCAAGTTCATACGTTGGGGGAAAAAAATTAAAAGCTGACGCCATTCCAACTGTAGATATTGATGAAATGGAGGAAGAATTGGAAGATTTTAACGCAGGTCCTCCCCAAAAACTTTAGATTGTTAAAAAATATCGAAGCCCTTTTCTGCTCAAATTGCGAAAATCAAACTCTACTTGCAGATCACTACCGGAAAAAATATAGTAATCTCCTTAAAAAAATACAAAAAAGAACAAAAAATTTTAAAATCAAAGCGACTCACACAAAATACTAAAAAGTTAAATCGTAAAAATATAAAAAAGTCTCTTATTGAATCGATTGATTGTTTACAAAATATAAGCGCAGAAAGCGAAATTTTTTGTAAGCTTTTGTTGAGCTCTCGGCCAAAGGAATATTCTGAAAATGTAAAATATTTAGCTCAGAACATATTTTACAAATCTCAATCCACATACTTATTTCTAAGGGACAAATTAAATTTGAGTCTTCCTCACATTTCCACCTTGAATCGGTGGGCGCCGATTAAATTTCTTCAGCCCTGGCTTAAAAAATAATGCTTTTGAATTCGTGAGGGAAAAATGCTCCCAGTTGGATGACAGATGTGCTAAGCATATGGTTTTAGTTATGGATGAAATGAGCATTAGAAAAGAGTTGAGGTATAATAGAAGTCTAGATTTAGATGATGGATTTGAAACAACTGGATTTGAAAGGACTAATAGAATTGCCACTCATGTATGTGTTTTTATGATTAAATATATGTTTTCTAATTTTTCAATCATTCTTAATTACTTTATTTCCTACAACGGCTTATCTGCGGATACTTTAAGTGAGATAGTTAAAGAAAATTATAATATTTTGAAAAGCATGGGTATAAAAGTTCGTGCCCTTGTATGTGATCAAGGCTCGACCAACCGAAAATGTTTTTCCAACTTTAAGTATCTGTGGAAAAGCCTTTTTTTGAAACTGATGATCAGAAAGTTTTTTGCATGTACGATTTCCCCCATTTAATTAAGTATTTGCGGAAGTGTGACATAAAATCACCGGATGGAACGGTAAGTTTTCAAGTAATTAAGGAATTGTATGAAATGGAAGCAAGTGCAAAAACAAAAATGTGCCCAAAATTGACACGGCAACACATTTACCCTAACTGTTTTGAAAAAATGCGTGTAAAATTTGCAACACAAATTTTCAGCAGAACTGTTGCGGCTGCTATCAAAACTATTTCCGAAACCACAAAATTAAGGACAAATTCCACAAAATTTGCCTTATCAACAGCTCAGTTTGTGGAAAAAATTGACAAAATTCAATTCATCTTAACAGTGAAGCATATAAATTTATTAAATTTTTTTTGCAATATTTAGAAAATGTGGAGTTTTTGGATAAAAAGAAGCGTGTTTTCTTTTTAAATGGAATGAAGCTCACTCTTAAATCAGTTCTTGTGTTAACCGATGATATTTTAAAAGAAGGTGGTGATGTATATTTTTTAATGACAAAATCCCTTAATCAGGACAAATTAGAAAACACGTTTTCTGTATTGCGGCAGAAAGGGGGCAACAATAACAACCCGTCTGTAGCCGAATTGAATAATATTTTGACAAAAATAATGGTGACTAAAATAGTTCAGTCAAGCTCTTCTAGCAACTGCGAACTTGTACAAGACGGAATAGCGAATGTTGATGCTGGCTTTCAAGCAGATTTATGTATTGAACATAAATAACCAAGTTGCTATGAAATTGACAATGTTGATTTCGAGAGCCACATATATGCAGATTATTTTCTGGAAGATGTTTTTGAAAATTCTGCAGTTATAAATATTGAAGTAGTTTCTATGAGATACTTTGTTAAATATGTAGAATTTAAAGTCATTCCAAAATTACAATGCCAAAAATGTTGTGACGAATTGAGAAAGACGGATGAAGTTCTAACAGCACCAAGCGAGCTTTTTATACACTTTAAAAATTATCAGTCGCTTACAGATTTTGGAAGCTTAGCTGCTCCATCAGATAAACTAATGGATGCTGGAAAAAGACACATTTTAATATTTCATTATATTTTTAAATCTGAGCCCCAAAAAATTGGTATAAAATCTTTTATTATTGAGTCCTGTAAACGCTTGACTCCGCAGTGGTTTGCCGACGCTTGTTCTCAACACAGAATAGAAGTTTTGGACTTTCTACTATTAGTACTCCTCCGAAAGCATTGCTCTTGGTCTATAGAAAAAGGTAGTTCCAAGGAAAAAAAAATAAAAAAATTAGCAAACGAATGATGTAATTTATTAAAGTATAATATTATTGTTAATTTTACAAGGGTGGTTCACATCCTTATTGAACACTTTTTGATGGCAGAAATTAATGAAGTGGGAAAAATATATCAAAAATTACTTATTCTTAACAAAAATACATACATAGTTTGTTTTTATTTTAATTGTTTTATAAAAAAAAACAACTTATTCATTTTCCAATATTATTATTTAATTTATTTTGAAATGAATAAACTTTTCAACATTCTGTTTGTTCTAAAAAAAAAATAATACATAATTCTCAACTCTAGTTTTATTCGCATTTTTTATATAAAGTTTTGTTTATTTAAAATACCTCAAGTGAAATTGAAATGCTTGAAAAAAACATTTTCACCTAAGTATAATAAATTTCATTGTATTAAAATTAAAATTTTCACTAAGAAGGGCAAATAAAATTCGATCACAACACTGCTTTACAAATTTTTAATTTGGAAAAATACCAAGAAAGCTACATGCCTAGATAAGTTGATTGGGACCTCATGAACACGAAAAACGCTGTAATTTTTTTTCTAAGTACCGTTTTTTAGATAACGGTACTTTTGTGTTTTTCGGTGTATGGTCCCACTCAAACCCTTGTGGAGCCCAACCGTAAAGTCCGATCAAGATAAATGGCATATCGTTGGAAAGGTATGGAAAGGTTGGAATGCCTTTTTCGTCGATATGCTGCAAATTTCTGTCTGATAAGAAATGGCTGAGTTATGGCACCTCAAAATTCAAAATTTGCCTATTTTTTACGTTTTTTTCAAAATTTTTCATTTTTACTTCGTTTTTTTTCTACGTTATATAAAGATCTGGAATGTTTTATTCTTTTACCAAATAGCTAATTTAATTACCAACATTTTAAGCGTAATTTGAAAAAAATCGGATGAAAAATAAAGTATTTATTAAGGATTTTGTGGAACGACAATATTTTCATCTTCATTGCTCACACACTATATTCAAGTCAAGTCCCTCGTCATTTTAATTTAATTTTTTAATTTATGCCGAACATACGTCTGACTGACAAGAATTTGTACAAGAAATGAAAATATCAAAACATAAACAAACATACATACATGCAAGCTGAAGTATTTACAAACACACGCAATTATGTATGAGAGCGAAACATTGTTATGCTCTTTACTTTTGCTTCTTTCCCTTTTGCCTTACCGACCGCGTCAGAAAACTTTTTTAAAAAATATTTCAATTTGGGCCTTTATGCGCAATCTATATGATTTATATTCTTTGGTAATATGCAGGAATAATAAAAGTGCCTAAAAGTGTGCTACACATAATAACAACTTAATATCATGTTCGAACAACCAGCGAAATAAACTAGTACAAAAAAACCTACAGTATACTACAACTAAAATAAATTATAATGTAAATTAAGCTATTTAAAAATAAATCTGTAACACTACCGCCCGCTTAAGCCTGTTCGTCCCGAATAGGCACAAATTCACTTTTTCCGTACTTAGCGAGGCGCTCGAGATGAACCACTTTAATCTTTGATCTTGGGCTATTGTACTTCTGTATTCTATACACAACATCATTTATTTGTTTTATCACCTTATACGGCCCATCCCAGTGAGTTTGCAATTTAGGAGACAGTCCTTTTTTTGTTGTGGGTTATATAGTAGAACTAGCTGACCCTCATTTAGGGTTGCCATATTTGAAAAGTGAAAAAAAAGTACATTGAGGGGGAAAAACCGTACTTTTCCAAAACAAAAACAATAAATTATTATATTAACTTATTGATAACATAACTTTTACTTCAATACATCACATTTTTATTTAAAAAAAGTTAATAAGAAACATAAAAACATGTAAAAACTATGAGAACATAACGTGTGATGAACCGGAACAAAATTTTTCCTATGCAATGCCATCTTCCTAATGTAACGTTATTTACCGTAAGTAATGTACCGAAACAAATTGTTATCTACTCTTTTACGTACATATTACTTACATATATTAGAACGTACCTGTAACGTGTAAGGATATGGGAAAATGTGCCGGTTAAGTGTGAGATGGAATTCAGCCTACTCGCCAAATTACTTTTTGACACACGGTGGTGAAGTTTTTGTGAGTGATAGGAAAAGAGGACTGCGGGAGCCATTATATCGCTAGCGATCAGTCGGGTTTGGGGGAGTTCGTGTCCTCTTTAAGCCTAACCTCTGTTCTATCATAAAGTCTTTATTATAGACTCCCTAGTTTTTATTTTACTTTACGTTAACTTACTATGGACCAGATAATCACAAAATCAAAAAAACTATGCCCCTTTGTGATTATTAATGAGAGATGATTCTAAGAATTGGTATTGATCAAATTGCTCTTATCAAAAAAAAAGTATCCCTAATGTTATTGGGAACCCTCGCCTCATTACCCTCCCTACCTTGATTCTACTGGCGTACATATTATGTAGAATCCCACAGTTGCAGTATCCTAACTTTCCATTACATAATTGAAAACAGACTAATTTTTATTTTACCAATTCATCATTTGTATAAAACTTTATTTCAACCAAAGAAATAAAAATCAAATATACGTACTATGCGAATCATAACATAAGCTTAAATAATCAGTCAAAATTTTTTTACAAAAATTTTTAAATATTTTTTTTAAATTTTTTTTTTGTAATTTTTTTTTATTATTTTTTTTTTTTATTTTTAATATATTTTTTTTTTGTAATTTTTTTTTTTTTTGTGCATGTATGTATATAAGTATGTTGTTGTTGTAATTGTGTAAAAAAACGAGGTGGTCGTGGTTTTCTGCTAATATCTCAGAAAGTTACGGGGCGATTGTGCTGAATTTCAATAGCGATTTATTCCTGGATATTTCCAAGAGATTGATACCATATACAGATCTGAGGAACATATAGTTGCTTCTAAAAGTTGATTTCAACCAACACACGGACAGACGGGCAGACGGACAGACGGTCAGGGCTTAATCGACTCCTCTATTCATAAGCTTTCAGAAAATATATACTCGGAAATGAAAATTGTAGAAATTACAAACGGAATGACAAAGCTATATATACCCTTGTGCACCACAGGTGAAGGGTATAATAAATACGCACGAAAAATGGGTTTATTAATCCTGATTTAACTTGAATTAACGTACTAAGTAAAATAAATGTTTATTACGACATTTACCAATTAAATCTACTCATAAATTTTGTTATTAGATTTAATTCAAAAAATAAATTTATAGGATGTATAAAGATGTACCTTTAAATTTTATTTAATATTGTTAAAATGCAAATGTATCAAATTTTCTATATAAACTTTTGTTCTTTTTTTTAACTAAACAAAGTGTAAAATTATTGTGAGTCCGTTTCACAATGGGTTAAATACATTTCTTTGCAGAAATAAAATAAACGTATCAAAAATAAACAATTGGTTTATGTACTTTAACTAAAAATTGATTTATGTACTTTAACACAATATACAGATTTTAAGTCAATTACAAAAACAGCTGTAAAATCTGCAAACATTTACAATTACTACTTCTATTCACTTCGTATGCACGAACTTTAATAAAAACGAAATATACTCATAAAAAGAGAATAACAAAATAAACAATATAAAACTCACCAAACTTAATTACGACGATCGATGAGGCCTCCTCGAACTCGATGCAGGTTAATTTAAATAGTTTTCTTGCTCTTCTATGTGTATATTATATGTGACTGATGTTATTGTTTATTATGGTTGCTTGACATTAGTTATTTTGCAGAGAAATGTGACTTTTATGAACTTTGGCATTTTTTATACCCTTCACACAGTGAAAAAGGGTATATATAGGTTTGTCATTCCGTGTGAAATTTCTACAATTTTGATTTCCGACCCCATAAAGTATATATTTTCTGAAAGCTTATGAATAGGGGAGTCGATTAAGCCCTGTCAGTCTGACCGTCTGTCCGTGTGTATGTTGAAATCAACTTTTTGAAGCCCCCCGCTTGGACTCGGGTGAGGTATTAAAATATCAGAAATATTCGGGAGTAGATCGGTATTGAAAATCAGAAACATCGGTACATAAACAACTGAGATATGAGCAAAAACCCACGACCACCTCGATTTTTTTTTCACAAAAACAACATTACAACAACAACATACATACATACAAACGTGTATACTGGTTAGAGAAAACGTGTAATTGAATACCAGCTGAGCCAAAAAAAAAAAAAAATTTTTTATATTTTTTTAATTTTTTTTTTATTTTTTATTTTATTTTTTAATTAATATATTATTTATATTTTTATTATTATTTTTTTTTAATTTTTTTTTTAAATATTTATTTTTTATTTTTTTTTTGTTTCATATTTATTATATATATTTTAATTATTTTTTAAATTTTTTTTTTTAATATTTTTTTTAATTTTTTTTTATTTTTTTTTTAACATACATACGTAAATTTATAATTTTACAATGTGGATGTTTTTATATATGTATGGTTTTTATATGTTTGTACGTATATCATATGGAATGGTGATACAAACTACTGTTATTGCATGACTACACGGTGTGAAGGGTATATAAGATTCGGCACGGCCGAATATAGCGCTCTTACTTGTTTAACTTTACAATTTGTTGTAGGTTTTTTTTTTTTTTTCTTTTTAATACTTTGTATATCGAATTATGTATATGTAACTATTATTTCATTTTCTTATAATTTAAATACACTTAAAATTATTGTTTCTTAACACTTTTCATTTATGGTTATTTATTTTTATGTTTATTACGTTTTAGGGATCGCTTTTGTTTAAAAATTCTTTTTCTACATATAATAGCTGTTGATCTGCTTTTTGTTTTTTCTGTGAATTATAGGTAGGTAACTATGTATAACATTAAGTAAAATTTTGCGATTTTTTTGTAATGCAGCTGGGTTTTTTTCTACGGAGTTGGGATGGTGGCGGTTGTTATTATTTGGTGTGACAAACTACTTTACTATATTTTCTTACGACGTTTGTAGGTACTTGAAATAATTATAACTTTAAACGAATTGATTTTGCTTTTTCTGTTATTGAGTCTTGGATGAAATGAATTACTATTTAAAAAAAAAAATTGCAAATAGGTTTTCTCAATAAACGTGAGGTTAAAGTTTAGAAAATTTCCTTAGACAGTTAAATTTACTGCGGCGACTAAATACATTTGTATGTTTAAAAAAATGGTACAACAGGTGAAGGAACTGGGTAAATGAATTCTGGCTTGGTTTTCTTTTTCTGGATTTTTTGGTGATAACATCTATTTTCTTATTATAGGGGGTGAATGTTGAATGGTGCTTTCTCGTGTTTTAGTTTAATTCTTTGGTCATTTTGTAGAATTAATCCGATTGTGGGCTTTTATCTTATGCGGTGCCAAATAAATAAACCCAAGGGTGATATTCTGCTAGCGAAGGCTGTTCGGAGTACATTGGTTAGCACTCGAACGTTACGAAGCACGTTTTTGGCTAACGCTATGTTCCTAACAATTTAAAAGTTGTTTTTGTAAGTCTTAATTACTAACATATATAAATATTTAATATTTACCTCAGCCTACGCTATAACAATCGGTTACAACAAAACTTTTACAAACTTTAAAAGAGGATGGATGTTTTAATTTTAGATTTTATATTTTGCTGATTACCCGAACTTTATTGTTACCTCTCCAGAGTCCAAAAGAAAAATGAAGTTAAAAGCTTCATGTAATGTTAATGACATTTTGATTCGAAACTTGAAGGTGTGTTTAGCAGGTTTAACGTAAAATGTCAAAACAAACAAAATACTACCTATTGCTACTGTCTGACATCTAGATGGTGTTTTATTTCTTATACTTTTTCGTTAAATTCTTTAGTTTTTAAGATTCTTCTAAGATATATAATATCATAAAATTAAAAAAAAGATTTTTTTATGGTATATAAGTATATACGTAATGATAATTGCTAACTAAATTAAATATAAGCTTGAAGTTAATACATATTTAATTAATATTGTATTTATTGAGTAAGAGAAAAATTATGTTCTTATGTGACTGAAAGTTTTAATAAGTAAAATAGTTTTATTTATTTTTTTGGTTGAAATAATTTCCTATATATTTGATATGACAATACGATAGAAAATTTTTTTTTAAATTAGTTATAGACAAATTTGGTGATGAGATTTAAGTTTATTTGCACGAAAGAAAAAGAAAATCTTAGTGTGAAAATTCAAATGACATTAGGTCTTGAGTTTTCTTAAATCGTACACTACAAAACCGGATAATATTGGCTCGTTGAGTAACAATATTAGCTGGAAACAGGAATTATAAACGAATATCTTTCGCATGAAATGTTTCTATTAGTTTGCCTTCTAAGTCTTCTAGTTGATAATAATGATTGCTTAATTTTGCCCTGACCTTGGCCTTTATAAATATTGGTGCAAATTTCGCATTTAAACGCGCTGCAGCATTGCTCTGTACAAAATTCCTGCGGAAGACTTCTTGGCCTACGTTAAACTTTTGTGGTCTAGTACGTAAATTATGTTTGTTTCATATGGTTCTGTAAGTCTTTGCGTATCAACTGTAAATTATCATCCCTATCTAAATGATATGATGGTTCGTCTAGAAGTTTTAAATTTCGGAGTAATGCATACGATGACCCATGAGTTATCATATTGAATCCGAAAAGTGCATGATAAGGGGAAATGTTAATTGCTTGGTGACATGAGTTTCGCAGTGCGCAACTAATAGCACTAAGATGCTCATCCCACTTCGTATGATCTGCTTTTAGATACGATCGAATACCAGCGATCAAGGAACGGTTTACTCGTTCTGAAGCATTTGCTTGAGGTGAATAGTAAGCGGTATAAACATGTTGTATTCCAAGTGAAGTGAATAATGCATTCAAATCGTTAGCCTTAAACTGGGATCCATTATCACTAACGATAATTTCGGGAACACCATCTGTATGAAAAATTTGTTTTTCCATAAAATCTTTAATTGCAAGTGAAGTAAATTTTCGTAATGGATGTAACCAATGAAACTTTGTCAGGTGGTCTAACACTATTAGCAATCCAATATGGCCAGACTTACTTCTTGGATACGGACCTAACAAGTCTATATATAACCGTTGAAATGGACGGACAGATATGGCTGGTTTTCCTATTTCTAGTTTCATTACGAAATTTGGTGCTTTTGTCGTTTTACAGGTTTCACAATTACGAATAAACTCACTTACTTCTTTTACCATCGCTGGCCAAAAGAAATTACGTTTTAGGAGATCAAGTGTCTTATGCATTCCTCCGTGAGCGGTTATTAAGGAGTTATGAAATTTTCAAATCAAATCGGTTCTCAAGCCTTTTGGAATCCAAAGTTTCCATGCGTTACATTCATTCCGTTCATTACCACATAATGTTGTGTTCTGATGTAAACAAAGTCATCTACTACGCGTATGTCTGGGTATTTTTCTTGATTGTCTCGGATTTTTGTCTTTAGTTGTGTGTATTCAGCATCTTTGAAACGAGGAAGAAGATAAATCTATCTCAGGTTGAAGTTCTATCTGTGCAACTTCATCGCAAGGAATCCTCGAAAGTGCGTCAGGTACAATATGGTCTTTGCCCTTTCTATGACTAACGGTAAACTTATATGACTGAAGCTTTAGCACCCATCGAGCTAAACGTCCACTTAGGTTTGGCTGTCGCATTAACCAGACGAGGCTCGCGTGATCAGTAATCACTTCGAATTCTTGAAGCTCGAGATAACATCGAAAACGTTGAATTGCTTCTAAGGCCGCGAGACATTCTCGTTCCGTTACGATGTAATTGCGTTGAGCCGAATTAAGCTTCATGCTCATATATGCTATAGGCTTTTCTCTATTTTCATCATCTAATTGTACTAACACTGCACCAATACCATAGTCACTTGCATCGCAGTGTAAGAAAAATTTGCTACTAAAATCAGGGTTACTAAGAACTGGAGCTGTGGTTAGAAGATACTTTAGTTTTTCAAACGCTGACTGGGCTTCAGGTGTCCAAGAAAATTTCTTTTTGGTTGATATGGTTTCGGTAATAGGAAAAACGACACTGGAAAAATTCTCAATGAATCTTCTATACCAACCTGCAAGTCCTAAAAAGCCTCTTACCTGTTTGAGGTTCTTTGGTACTGGCCAATCTTTGATAGCACTAACTTTATCAGGATCGGTAGTGATTCCTCCGTTTCCAATTAAATAACCAAGGTATTTCAGCTGAGTTACGCAAAAGTGACTTTTGGAAATGTTTAGCGTCAGATTTGCTTTCCGAAACTCTTCAGCTATACGAACTAAAATTGAAAGGTGTTGTTTAAAACTTTCCGATACAATAAGGACATCATCTAAGTATCCAATTACACAATTTTTTAGATCTGGTGGAATGATATTGTCTATTAACCTGCACATGGTTTGTGGTGCGGTACAAAGACCGAATGGCATAACTACAAATTGATAGAGCGGTCTACCAGGTACAGTAAAAGCGGTTAATGGTCTTGATTCTTCCGTTAGTTCAACTTGCCAGTAGACATCTTTTAAGTCTAACTTTGTTATAATATTGGCCTTTGGTAATCGTGCAAAAATTCCTTCGATTGACGGTAAAGGATAGGCATCCTTCTTGGTAACTGAATTTACTCTTCTTGCATCCAAACACAAACGAACTTTATTTGGTTTGATTACCAATCGCATAGGACTACTCCAAGGTGACGATGACGGTTCTCTTACTCCTAGGGCTAGCATTCTATCTATTTCTGCAAACATTAATTTTTCTACAGCCGGAGAAACCGGATAAAAACGTTGTTTTATTGCTTTGGCTTCACCTACATCGATTTCATGTTTTATCAAACTGGTGCGACCAAGTCCTTGTGTTTAAAAATTTGGAAACAATGATATTACTGCGTTTAGTTGTTGTTGTTGACTAGAGGTAAGTTCACAGAAAAAGTTATCTATATTCGGACAATCAGATTTCTTCATATCGGACGGACTAAGAGACATTTCAGATAAGTCTAGTGGACAAAATTTCAATGATGACTTATCGACTACATCAACTGATCTTATAATATCGGGTATTAAATTCAACTTTTTCCAGAAATCAATTCCCAAGATTAGTCTCTGAAAAATTGTGGAAATGATAAAAATATCTAAACTACGAGAAATATTTTTAAATTTTACATCCACGTTAAGCCAACCTATGACTTGTTGTGATTTTCCATCTGCTGTCGTTACTATCGATTTACATTTAGTAAAATTGGGAAACTTTCGAAAATCTTCAAGGGCGAATTTTGAACCAATGCAGCTTATGCTTGCGCCGGTATCAAGTAATCCGTATTCAGTAAAATTAAGAAAAGTTACTTTGGCGTAATAGCGCATATCATTATGTATATTTACGATGGCTGATACAAGTAATTTTGAGCATTTTCTTCGACGTTTATAAAATTTACGAAGTCGAATAGACGAACGTTTTGGTCGACGAGGCGTTGATATTGTTGAAATTGAGATATCATTAAAAATTTCATTTCGTTTTATATAATAACTCTCTAATCGTTTATGAAAAGGCTGTCAAGGGTAAATTAATTCTGTGGCATCTGAATTGTTATGGCAATTTTCACATACATTACGTTTCAATATTCTAAGACTACTACTATCTTTTTCTGACTCAGTATTACAAGTATTCGTATCTATTTCCTTACAGGATTTTTCAAGGGTCTGTGTCGTACTAGGTTTAATATTAGTGTGTTTGTCTGAATTATTATCAACAAAAGGTGTTATTTTGGAATTTGCAATTGTTCCTTCTGCGGAAATAGAGGTTTGCAGTTTTTTGAATTTTTACGGTTCAGGCATTTCGTGCATTGAGGTTTGTAAGTGTTTTCGGCACCACAACCATAACAAAACACGGTTCTGTCATGAAGACAATCTTCGTAGAAATGACCAAGCTGATCACAATTCCAGCAACGGGGAACTACTTCAGGTTTATGGACTGCATCTACAAAAGTTTCCTGATGGCATCCTATTTCGGAATTTAAATCAGTTTGAAATTGAATGTATTGGCTGATATAGCAATTCGTGTCTAATATCGGGTCTAAGATTTCTCATAATAATTTCAATTAATTCTATCTCTGAAAGTGGGTTAGAAAGACGATCAATTAAGGATGATATAGACTCATAAAATATATCAAACGATTCTCCTGGTTTTTGTTTGCGATTACGTATCTCTTCCCGTATGAAGACTTAAAATCCTTGTACTGCTCTCTAATAGCGTTATAGAACTCCTCCCATATAATTGGTTGAGCTCTCTTATGATAAGACCAAAACCAATTTTTGGCTTTACCAGCGAAAACGATATGTAAGTTAGGACGAATAAAATTAAAATCTCCATTAAAATAATCATTAGTCAGAGAACGTAAACGATATAAAAATTCTTCTACATAAAGACCAGTGGGAGTTCCGGCGAACTTTAATCCCCAATTTTGGATAATTGAAGTTACTTTATCTGAGTTGAAACTTGAGTTGGACGACAAATTATTGGATAAAATTAGATGATTGTTAAACAAATTCGGACTAAATCTAGGATCGAATGGGACATTATTACGTAAAAATCCTTGTGCTTCAGGTGGATTTTCATTAATATTATTACGTGAATTTTGTTATCGCCTATTGGGATCAGACGCTATTGAATTGTTTGGTCGTTGTGTATTATTCAGATTTGCATCACAAGCAATTCGTTGTTGTTGTTGCTGTACACTGTTTTGAGTAATATAATTATTTCGGCACGCTAAATTTGGAGTAGATAAATTTTCTCTCGCTAAACTATTATTCAATAATGGTGGATTGACTGTATTAGCTTGAAAAGGCTCTACTGTTCTATTAGAAACTAATTGCGGATTTGATAACTGAGAATGGCTTCTATTACCAGATAAATTGAAATTATGAAAAAATTTTGAAATACTTGTTTCAATCATTTTATTGATTGTATTATAATCTATAGATGGTTGTAAACTTGTTTGAGGCATGGTACTGAAATTTCCTAAAGTTCTACCCAAGTTAACTTCCATCATTCTACTAATTTGAGAATAATCAATTTCGAGTGGAGTTACATTCTGTAAATTAACCGGATTTTGATTGCTTAAACGAACATTTTCATTCCGCGACGTTGTCGGTATTTCCTGTGCTTCGTTATCTAAATTCTCGGAAATGTTATTTGTCGTTAAGTTTAAATTACTTGGATTAAGCTCTTGACATATTGCTTGTGTGTCTTCGTTTAAATTATGTGAAACGCTACGTGTTGTATATTGATGTCCAGCGTGAGCACCACGTGTTTTTCCCTTAGGTCTACTAGGCCTTACGGTACTTAAAACTCTTTTTAAATCGGATAATTCACAAGGTAAATTACCAACTGGGCATGCGTTATTTTCGGACAGATAATTTCCAATGCATATACGATGAAATACATGGTTACATTTTACTATTATTAAACATTCAACTTTACCATCTTTAGGGTCATTGCAAATACTACATCTCTCAGCTATAGGTGCTGTATTAAGATCCGTCGGTTGGAATGAAGGAGATTGAGAAATTGGAACTGGCTGGTTTTTCACTGGCGTATGGCTCAGCATTATATATATTTAAAATAAAATATGAAAAAATATAAGTGCGGATAGGTAGAAAAAAAATAATTAATTGAACGGTTTTTTTGAGTTAGAGTTAACAATATTTTGAATATAAAATGTTTCTAAATGTGAGTACTTTACAACATCTGTTTTCTTTCAAAGTAATTTCCAGTTAGGTTAAATTAAATATGGCAACTGATGATCAATACTGGTTTACAAAACAAGGCTATGGCAGATTAGGAGGTTAAGAAATTTTCTAAACGTCTTCAATACATTAGTAATTAAACTATTTTATTTTCCTTGCGTCTTATGTAAACGGGATACCAGATAGCAACGTGCCATTTAGTATAAGTCCACATCTACAAAAGCAGCTGACACTACGTTGGTAAACGTAAAGAAAAAAAATCTAACTTCAAAATCTCTGCAAAAGTGACGATTGACATAAGTAGAAGCATACTATTTTCCCGAAAAGAATATATCAAAGTAAGTGGTTAGATTATTCGAACGATCAAATATCTAAATATCCAGAAAACTAGTGTATTTATTCAAAGAAAAAAATCTACACCTACTTAACCCATTCTACACTTCGCCTATAATGGAATTTTACAAAACTAACAATAATAAGGAACCAAAATATACCAACTCAAATTTTTACTAAAAAGTAAAAATATTTCGCGGTAGCTTTCGGCCTTACGTTGGGCGCCATTTACTTTATTGTAATGAACCGGAACAAAATTTTTCCTATGCAATGCCATCTTATTAATGTAACGTAATTTACCGTAAGTAATGTACCGAAACAAATTGTTATCTACTCTTTTACGTACATATTACTTACATATATTAGAACGTACCTGTAACGTGTAAGGATATGGGAAAATGTGCCGGTTAAGTGTGAGATGCAATTCAGCCTACTCGCCAAATTACTTAAAGAGGACTGCGGGAGCCATTATATCGCTAGCGATCAGTCGGGTTTGGGGGAGTTCGTGTCCTCTTTAAGCCTAACCTCTGTTCTATCATAAAGTTTTTATTTTACTTTACGGTAACTTACTATGGACCAGATAATCACAAAATCAAAAAAACTATGCCCCTTTGTGATTATTAATGAGAGATGATTCTAATAATTGGTATTGATCAAATTGCTCTTATCAAAAAAAAGTATCCCTGATGTTATTGGGAACCCTCGCCTCATTACCCTCCCTACCTTGATTCTACTGGCTTACATATTATGTAGAATCCCACAGTTGCAGTATCCTAACTTTCCATTATATAATTGAAAACAGACTAATTTTTATTTTACCAATTCATTATGTGTATAAAACTTTATTTCAACCAAAGAAATAATAAGCAAATATACGTACTATGCGAATCATAACATAAGCTTAAATAATCAGTCAGTTATAATCAATAATTAGCTAATATTTGGTATAAAAATATTAATATTAAATAAAATAAATATGCACGAAAAATGGGTTTATTAATCCTGATTTAACTTGTATTAACGTACTAAGTAAAATAAATGTTTATTACGACATTTACCAATTAAATCTACTCATAAATTTTGTTATTAGATTTAATTCAAAAAATAAATTTATAGGATGTATAAAGATGTACCTTTAAATTTTATTTAATATTGTTAAAATGCAAATGTATCAAATTTTCTATATAAACTTTTGTTCTTTTTTTTAACTAAACAAAGTGTAAAATTA
Organism: Phyto melanocephala; assembly: GCA_941918925.1. NCBI lineage: Eukaryota > Metazoa > Arthropoda > Insecta > Diptera > Rhinophoridae > Phyto > Phyto melanocephala. Next base: position 71,827,976 of record OW799233.1, read on the forward strand.
TTGTTAGTCCGGTTCACAATGGGTTAAATACATTTCTATGCAGAAATAAAAAAAACGTATCAAAAATAAACAATTGGTTTATGTACTTTAACTAAAAATTGGTTGATGTACTTTAACACAATATACAGATTTTAAGTCAATTACAAAAACAGCTGTAAAATCTGCAAACATTTACAATTACTACTTCTATTCACTTCGTATGCACGAACTTTAATAAAAACGAAATATACTCATAAAAAGAGAATAACAAAATAAACAATATAAAACTCACCAAACTTAATTACGACGATCGATGAGGCCTCCTCGAACTCGATGCAGGTTAATTTAAATAGTTTTCTTGCTCTTCTATGTGTATATTATATGTGACTGATGTTATTGTTTATTATGGTTGCTTGACATTAGTTATTTTGCAGAGAAATGTGACTTTTATGAACTTTGGCATTTTTTATACCCTTCACACAGTGAAAAAGGGTATATATAGGTTTGTCATTCCGTGTGAAATTTCTACAATTTTGATTTCCGACCCCATAAAGTATATATTTTCTGAAAGCTTATGAATAGGGGAGTCGATTAAGCCCTTCCAGTCTGACCGTCTGTCCGTGTGTATGTTGAAATCAACTTTTTGAAGCCCCCCGCTTGGACTCGGGTGAGGTATTAAAATATCAGAAATATTCGGGAGTAGATCGGTATTGAAAATCAGAAACATCGGTACATAAACAACTGAGATATGAGCAAAAACCCACGACCACCTCGATTTTTTTTTCACAAAAACAACATTACAACAACAACATACATACATACAAACGTGTATACTGGTTAGAGAAAACGTGTAATTGAATACCAGCTGAGCCAAAAAAAAAAAAAATTTTTTATATTTTTTTAATTTTTTTTTTATTTTTTATTTTATTTTTTAATTAATATATTATTTATATTTTTATTATTATTTTTTTTTAATTTTTTTTTAAATATTTATTTTTTATTTTTTTTTGTTTCATATTTATTATATATATTTTAATTATTTTTTAAATTTTTTTTTTTAAATTTTTTTTTTAAATATTTTTTTTAATTTTTTTTTATTTTTTTTTAACATACATACGTAAATTTATAATTTTACAATGTGGATGTTTTTATATATGTATGGTTTTTATATGTTTGTACGTATATCATATGGAATGGTGATACAAACTACTGTTATTGCATGACTACACGGTGTGAAGGGTATATAAGATTCGGCACGGCCGAATATAGCGCTCTTACTTGTTTAACTTTACAATTTGTTGTAGGTTTTTTTTTTTTTTTCTTTTTAATACTTTGTATATCGAATTATGTATATGTAACTATTATTTCATTTTCTTATAATTTAAATACACTTAAAATTATTGTTTCTTAACACTTTTCATTTATGGTTATTTATTTTTATGTTTATTACGTTTTAGGGATCGCTTTTGTTTAAAAATTCTTTTTCTACATATAATAGCTGTTGATCTGCTTTTTGTTTTTTTCTGTGAATTATAGGTAGGTAACTATGTATAACATTAAGTAAAATTTTGCGATTTTTTTGTAATGCAGCTGGGTTTTTTTCTACGGAGTTGGGATGGTGGCGGTTGTTATTATTTGGTGTGACAAACTACTTTACTATATTTTCTTACGACGTTTGTAGGTACTTGAAATAATTATAACTTTAAACGAATTGATTTTGCTTTTTCTGTTATTGAGTCTGGGATGAAATGAATTACTATTTAAAAAAAAAAAATTGCAAATAGGTTTTCGCAATAAACGTGAGGTTAAAGTTTAGAAAATTTCCTTAGACAGTTAAATTTACTGCGGCGACTAAATACATCTGTATGTTTAAAAAAATGGTACAACAGGTGAAGGAACTGGGTAAATGAATTCTGGCTTGGTTTTCTTTTTCTGGATTTTTTGGTGATAACATCTATTTTCTTATTTTAGGGAGTGAATGTTAATTGGTGCTTTCTCGTGTTTTAGTTTAATTCTGTGGTCATTTTGTAGAATTAATCCGATTGTGGGCTTTTATCTTATGCGGTGCCAAATAAATAAACCCAAGGGTGATATTCTGCTAGCGAAGGCTGTTCGGAGTACATTGGTTAGCACTCGAACGTTACGAAGCACGTTTTTGGCTAACGCTATGTTCCTAACAATTTAAAAGTTATTTTTGTAAGTCTTAATTACTAACATATATAAATATTTAATATTTACCTCAGCCTACGCTTTAACAATCGGTTAAAACAAAACTTTTACAAACTTTAAAAGAGGATGGATGTTTTAATTTTAGATTTTTTATTTTGCTGATTACCCGAACTTTATTGTTACCTCTCCAGAGTCCAAAAGAAAAAGAAAGTTAAAAGCTTAATGTAATGTTAATGACATTTTGATTCGAAACTTGAAGGTGTGTTTAGCAGGTTTAACGTAAAATGTCAAAACAAACAAAATACTACCTATTGCTACTGTCTGACATCTAGATGGTGTTTTATTTCTTATACTTTTTCGTTAAATTCTTTAGTTTTTAAGATAATTCTAAGATATATAATATCATAAAATTAAATAAAAGATTTTTTTATGGTATATAAGTATATACGTAATGATAATTGCTAACTAAATTAAATATAAGCTTGAAGTTAATACATATTTAATTAATATTGTATTTATTGAGTAAGAGAAAAATTATGTTCTTATGTGACTGAAAGTTTTAATTAGTAAAATAGTTTTATTTTTTTTGGTTGAAATAATTTCCTATATATTTGATATGACAATACGATAGAAAAATTTTTTTAAAATTAGTTATAGAAAAATTTGGTGATGAGATTTAAGTTTCTTTGCACGAAAGAAAAAGAAAATCTTAGTGTGAAAATTCAAATGACATTAGCTCTTGAGTTTTCTTAAATCGTACACTACAAACGGTGACTTAACTTTTAATTCAATATATCACATATGTTTTAAAACTAAGTAAAAAAATAACATAAAACACATATACAAAACTATGAGAACGTAACAAAAAATATTGCATTTGTTTCAAATGCAATACATATATAGATAGAGTCGAGCTACAAATAGTATCTTAAGTTACTAACGTGGCCAAAAACACAAATTAAACGTCGTTTTTCGATATTAATGATATTAGTTTGAATAAACGAACTACCAATGTTTTAACATTTTTGACTGTGTTTTAGAACTATGCACTATATTTTCAAACTTAATTTTGAAAATTATCTAATATATTTCAAAAGTTATTAATTAAATTTTAAAAATGGTAAATAGAATTTCGAAATTGGTAATTGAATTTTAAAAACTACGAGTTGAATTTTGAAATTATCTATAATATGTAAATTCAATTGATTTGTTTCTTCAAATTACAATAATATTTCATTAATACTTTTGGAATACTATTTATAACTTAAAAAATATCAATTGTAATTGACAAATTTTCAATTTTTAAGTACTTAGGACCATTATTACAACTTGCCGTTAGCTAAAGGAAGGATTTTGCTTGGCAGATAAATGACTTTGCATTGTAAACCCTTAATTTATTATTTTTTTATTCATTAAATATTATTAAAATTAATAATAATAACAATAACAAGTAAGAGCGCTATATTCGGCCGTGCCGAATCTTATATACCCTTCACAACGTGTAGTCATGCAATAACAGTAGTTTGTATCACCATTTATCTCATATGAAATACGTACATACATATAAAAAATATACATATATAAAAAACATCCCATTGTAAAATTATAAATTTACGTATGTATGTTAAAAAAAAAATACAAAAAAAAATTAAAAAATAAAAATTAAAAAAAAAAATTAAAAAAAGAAATAAAAAAAAAAATTAAAAAAAAAAAATTTTAAAAAAATAATTAAAATATATATAATAAATATAAAAAAAAAAAAAATAATGTATGTTAAAAAAAAAATAAAAAAAAAATTAAAAAATAAAAATTTAAAAAAAAAATTAAAAAAAAAATAAAAAAAAAAATAAAAAAAAAAAATTTTTAAAAAAATAATTAAAATATATATAATAAATATAAAACAAAAAAAAAAATAAAAAAAAAATTAAAAAAAAAATAATAAAAATATAAATAATATATTAAATAAAAAATAAAAAAAAAATTTAAAAAAAAATTTTTTTTGGCTCAGCTGGGATTCAATTACACGTTTTCTCTAACCAGTATACACGTTTGTATGTATGTATGTTGTTGTTGTAATGTTGTTTTTGTGAAAAAAAAATCGAGGTGGTCGTGGGTTTTTGCTCATATCTCAGTTGTTTATGTACCGATGTTTCTGATTTTCAATAGCGATCTACTCCCGAATATTTCTGATATTTTAATACCTCACCCGGGTCCAAGCGATGTCGGGGGGCTTCAAAAAGTTGATTTCAACATACACACGGACAGACGGACAGACTGATAGAGCTTAATCGACTTCCCTATTCATAAGCTTTCAGAAAATATATACTTTATGGGGTCGGAAATGAAAATTGTAGAAATTTCACACGGAATGACAAACCTATATATACCCTTTTTCACTGTGTGAAGGGTATAAAAAAATGCAAGTTGTAATAATGCAAAGCTATTTATCGAGCAGACAAAATCCTACTTTTAACTAAAGGCAAGTTGTAATAATAGCACTTAATCTATCATGCATAGAAATTGTTATTGTACTTAAAATCAATATTTAACAATATTTAAGAAAATAATATTTAGGCTCAACAAAGAGAAAACATTTCTTGTTAAAGTCGACTATAATATTATTTTTAATAATTTTTTTAAGTTTTTTTTAAAGACAATAACAATTTTTATGAACAATAAAGTAAAGTCTACTTTAAAATTGATAATTTGTAAATTACAATTGATATTTTTTAAGTTATATATAGTAATCCAAAAGTATTAATTAAATATTGTTTTAAAAAAATTCTAAATAAAATCAATTGAATTTTTAAAATGAATACATTTGATCATTTTTAAAATTTAATAAATAATTATACAACAAAAATAGAGGTGGTATAGTTATATAAAAGAAAATAGTTTATGCTTACAAAAAAGTTAATTAAAAAAAAATTATAAATATTTATCCCTTTTTGTACACATTTAACAATACAATTTTTTCCTGTTTCATTCTTAAAAAAATTACAAAATTCAATACATGTATATCCAAAAACAGTACAAATATAAACAAACCGTTCTTTTTCGTACTGTTTTAGGTATTGTGAATATAACAGTACATAATACAAACAAGTAAAAGCGCTATATTCGGCCGTGCCGAATCTTATATACCCTTCACAACGTGTAGTCATGCAATAACAGTAAATTCACGTATGTATGTTAAAAAAAACAAAAAAAAAAAATAAAAAATAAAAAAAAAATTTAAAAAAAAAATTAAAAAAAAAAAATTATTATATACATATATAATATATATAAAACAAAAAAAAAATAAAAAAAAAATTAAAAAAAAAAAAAATAAAAAAAAATAATAATAAAAATATATATAATATATTAAATAAAAAATAAAAAAAAAATAAAAAAAAAATAAAAAAAAAATTAAAAAAAAAAATTTTAAAAAAATTAAAAAAAAAATTTTTTTGCCTCAGCTGGGATTCGATGCCACGTTTTCTCTAACCAGTATACACGTTTGTATGTATGTATGTTGTTGTTGTAATGTTGTTTTTATGAAAAGAAAATCGAGGTGGTCGTTGGTTTTTGCTCATATCTCAGTTGTTTATGTACCGATGTTTCTGATTTTCAATACCGATCTACTCCCGAATATTTCTGATATTTTAATACCTTACCCGGGTCCAACCTATGTCGGGGGGCTTCAAAAAGTTGATTTCAACATACACACGGACAGACGGTCAGACGGACAGACGGTCAGGGCTTAATCGACTCCTCTATTCATAAGCTTTCAGAAAATATATACTTTATGGGGTCGGAAATGAAAATTGTAGAAATTTCACACGGAATGACAAACCTATATATACCCTTTTTCACTGTGTGAAGGGTATAAAAACAGTACGTACCCTCATTAAAACCTTCAGAATTTGCTGCTCGGTCATATCTGGCCTTAATCTTGTCGCTGGTCATTTTTATTCGGCCACGACCGAATTCATGAATTTCGTCATGATCTTTTTGTGCCCTTGAAGTGTCTTCTTCGTGCTCATCTATTGTCGAGAGATTAATACCGAATTCTAGATCACCTGGCAGTTTCAGCTCGGTTGCAAACATAATTTTTGCAGGTGTTCGGGAGGTAGAGTCATGAACGGCTGACCTGTATGCCAACAGAAATTTTGGTATGTGCTCATCCCAGTCCCTTTGGTGTGCATTGACCACTTTTCTTAAGTGTTCCTCCAACGTGCGGTTAAATCTCTCGACCATGCCGTCAAATTGTGGATGCAGTGGCGTAGTCCTCGTTTTTCAGATACCGTATAGTTCGCACATTTCCTGGAATATTGCAGATTCAAAATTTCTTCCCTGATCAGAATGTAGCTCAAGCGGAACTCCATAGCGGCACACCCAGTTGTTCACAAATGCGTTTAGGACAGTTTTAGCTTCTTGGTTTGGTTTTTCGTTTTTCGGATACCGTATAGTTCGCACATTTCCTGGAATATTGCAGACTCAAAACTTCTTCCCTGATCAGAATGTAGCTCAAGCGGAACTCCAAAGCGGCACACCCAGTTGTTCACAAATGCCTTTACGACAGTTTTAGCTTCTTGGTTTGGTATTACGTATACCTCTGGCCATTTGCTAAAATAGTCGATTACAACTAGAACGTAACGGTTTCCAGCCTCACTGACAGGAAAAGGGCTTCTTGGTTTGGTATTACGTATACCTCTGGCCATTTGCTAAAATAGTCGATTACAACTAGAACGTAACGGTTTCCAGCCTCACTGACAGGAAAAGGGCCTGCTATATCCATCGCTATTCGCTCAAACGGAGCACCTGAATTGTACTGCTGCAGCGCTCCTCGACTCCGTCTTACTGGGCCCTTGGCTGCGATACATTGTGCTCAATTTGCAATCAGCTATAGATTGTTGGAATCCAACCCAATAGAAACGTTGCTTTATCTCTTCTATGGTTTTTGTTACACCAAGATGACCACCACTTGAACCATTATGAATCTCCTCCAATACCTCTTTGACTTTAGAGGATGGCACCACAATCAGATTTGTTGTCGATTTACCATCAGTACTTTTCCTTTTGCGATAAAGGCATCCGTTAATAACCTGCAGACTATTCCATAGCGCCCAGTATGATTTCATCAGTGGACTTTCCGCTGATATTTGGTTACGGGTTGGCCTTTTGTCTTCCTCCTTTACTGACATAATTTTTGCCAGTATGGGATCGTCTCTTTGCGCCGCTGACTAGTCGTCACTTGTCTCTATATGTGTTAGTCGAACGTCAACGACACATTCTTTTCCTTCAGCTTTTGCACAATGTTTGCACTGCAATCTGCACGGTCTTCGGGAGAGTGCATCTGCATTTCCATGTTTAGTGCCCTTTCTGTGCTCAATGCTGAAATCGTAGTTCTGGAGACGTTCAATCCAACGGGCTAGCTGTCCTTCCGGTTGTTGAAATTGTAGCAACCATCTGAGTGCAGAGTGATCGGTTCTTAGGTCGAAGTGTTGTCTGTTGGACAAGAATTTTTGTCCAAATATTAATGCAGTTGAAAGAAAATCCCGAATTTTTATTAACGAATTCAATTAAGTTTTATTTTAACTTATAATTTTTCTTAAGAATACATATGTTTAAGATTCAAACTACTTCACGCTTTGACTTCTAAAAACGAACTCGGCCCAGAAAAGAAATGTGTTACAAAAATTAAAATTCTTCTTCTTCCTATTGCTAGTTGTAAATACAAGTAGGTAAAATACAAAATGACTAATTCAGCAACATTAGCGCAAAATTACACAGTTTAACAAGAAATTGAAATCAATAATTACAAAATTGTTTTAGGATTATTTATAGATTATACATACAATAATTGTAAAAAATAATTAAGATGAAATAATGAAGATTTCACTTATTATTGTCCATACAGATATTTGTGGTAATGCTTTACACACTCCACAACTGCCAGAAGCTCTCGTCGTGTTACACAATAATTTCTTTTAGGCTTTGAAAGTGTCCGACTGTAGTAGCCAGCGTTGCCGTTTTTGGTTATTTATAACCAAAATTGGTTATTTTTTTTGCCAATGTGTAGATGTGTATTTTTTTTCCTTTTTGGTTACTTTTTAAAGACAACATTGTTAGCACTTGAAACCCTATCGGCATGAACATAATTTCAATTCAAAGAGAGAGCTATATTTTTTCACTCCTTTGCAGACAGAACAAAGAGTATTTTTTCTTTGCAGAAGTACTACCAAGTTTATACATGTTGGGTTTATAATACAATTCACTAATTTATGTGGCAACGTCTACCATATAATTGAGTAATATCTTCTTCTTCTTTAAATGCATGGGAGAGGATTTTTGCACTTAACAAACTACTTAACAATCTAGTCTCTATTTAAAAATATTTAATTAATAATATTTATATAAATACAAATTTTAATAAAATAAATGTATATATGTAATATGTGTATGTATGTCTGTCATATTTAATTTTTTTTATAAGTGAAGAGCTATTGCATTTCCTCTGTGCAAAACCTTTTAATTTAAAAACAAGCCTCTGGTTCAAAATTGGGAAATTCTGACTAAGTTCTGTAAACGGTGTTTAATAGCGGGGCTCTTAGGCTACATTTTGGTGTATATTTTATCTTTCGCTATAGTTTTTTGTTGAACAAAGTTTCCAAAAAACTGTTTTCCTTACTAATCCACTCATTTTACTAAAATGGCTATAGGTCAAAATTGGGAAATTCTGACTAAATTCTGTAAACGGTGTTTAATAGCGGAGCTCTTAGGCTACATTTTGGTGTATATTTTGTCTTTCGCTATAGTTTTTTGTTGAACAAAGTTTCCAAAAAACTGTTTTCCTTACTAATTCACTCATTTTACTAAAATGGCTATAGGTCAAAATTGGGAAATTCTGACTAAGTTCTGTAAACGGTGTTTAATAGCGGAGCTCTTAGGCTACATTTTGGTGTATATTTTATCTTTCGCTATAGTTTTTTGTTGAACAAAGTTTCCAAAAAACTGTTTTCCTTACTAATTCACTAATTTTACTAAAATGGCTATAGGTCGAAATTGGGAAATTCCGACTAAGTTCTGTAAACGGTGTTTAATAGCGGAGCTCTTAGGCTACATTTTGGTGTATATTTTATCTTTCGCTATAGTTTTTTGTTGAACAAAGTTTCCAAAAAACTGTTTTCCTTACTAATTCACTCATTTTACTAAAATGGCTATAGGTCAAAATTGGGAAATTCTGACTAAGTTCTGTAAACGGTGTTTAATAGCGGAGCTCTTAGGCTACATTTTGGTGTATATTTTATCTTTCGCTATAGTTTTTTGTTGAACAAAGTTTCCAAAAAACTGTTTTCCTTACTAATTCACTCATTTTACTAAAATGGCTATAGGTCGAAATTGGGAAATTCCGACTAAGTTCTGTAAACGGTGTTTAATAGCGGAGCTCTTAGGCTACATTTTGGTGTATATTTTATCTTTCGCTATAGTTTTTTGTTGAACAAAGTTTCCAAAAAACTGTTTTCCTTACTAATTCACTCATTTTACTAAAATGGCTATAGGTCGAAATTGGGAAATTCTGACTGAATATGTCATTACATATATACAAATTAAATTAAATTAAAAAATTTAATTGATATCAATATTAATGAGATTTATTACGATTAAATACAGGTAGAAAGGCACCAACTCGTATTTTTTACGAAATTGAAATTTTAAGTGTTTCCAATACATTTCACACAAATACACAGCGACACAAAAATTTAATTCAATAGTATGAAATATATGTAGCAATTTTACAATCATTTTACGTTTTCGTCTTCTCCTATAAATTTGCATTTATTTGAGTTAGGGCCTTTCTTCCTGTGACCAACTATACAATGTTTCTGAATTTATAGAAAAAGAATTTCTGAACTGTTTTTAGTTTTGAGTATTTCATATCAAAATTTACTTTTCCTTGTAGCATATTTTTTTTCATATTCAGTTTTTGTTTATATATAAAAATATTGTTACTTAATACGAGAGCTAGCTTAATCAAAAGATGCTTTATTTTGTACATTTCCTTTAATACTTGATTTTATTATGGTTATGACTTCATTTGCCAACTCTGTAGCCTGCTTGCGTAATTTTAATGCCTAGAGTATAAATAAAATAATTGTTTTATTAACAACAAAAACAATATATGTACATATATGTAAATCATATGTCGTCATCTAGAACGCCAACCACCCTAATCAATAGAATTTTTAATATAAAAGAAATTATGGTTTTCCATAAAAACATCTCTAATCTATATATATAAAAGTGAAACTCTGTGTGTGTGTGTGTGTGTGTGTGTGTGTGTGTGTGTGTGTGTGTGTGTGTGTGTGTGTGTGTGTGTTAGCTATAGACTCTGAAACTGTAAAACCGATCGGGCTCAAACTTTGGTAAGTTGTTGTACACATACCGGGGAGTGTTTATGGATGAAAAAAGTGGGCGGGGCCACGCCCATAAAAAATTAGTTATCAGTTTTAGCTACTTGCAGTTGACCGATTTTTCTGAAACTTTGCACACATATCGAGCTGTCATGACTAAATAATTTCGTGATAAGAAAAGTGGGCGGGGCCACGCCCCTAAAAAAGTTTTAACTTTGAGGTACTTGCACTGGACCGATTTTTCTGAAACTTTGCACACATATTAAGCTGTCGTGACTTTATAACTTCGTGATTAAAAAAGTGGGCGGGGCCACGCCCATAAAAAAGGCTATAATTTTGAGGTACTTGCATCAGACCGATTTTTCTGAAACTTTGCCCACATATTGAGCAGTCATGACTAAATAATTTCAAGATTAGAAAAGTGGGCAGTGCCACGCCCATAAAAAAAAGGTATCATTTTGAGGTACTTGCACTGGACCGATTATTCTGAAACTTTGCACACATATTGAGCTATTATGACTTTACAATTTCGTGATTAGAAAAGTGGGCAAGGCCACGCCCATTAAAACAATTTTAATTTTGGGATACTTGCACTGGTCCGATTCTTCTGAAACTTTGCACACATATTGAGCTGTTATGACTTTACAATTTCGTGACTAGAAAAGTGGGAAATGCCACGCCCATAAAAAATTATAATTTTTAGGTTTTTGCACTTGATATTCAATTAAAATTCAGAATGCATTTCGATTCATTAAGGGGCGTAGCAACGCGCGCCGGGTTTGGCTAGTATATGTATATAAATAAAAAAGAAAAAAAAATGATTTCCTAATTTTTCCGAATGCAGAAACAAATTAAAAAAATTTGCATGAAAATTAAAAAATTACGGCAAAAATTGCGTTTTCCCTTAACTTAACACGTAATCTTTAACCCTCGGAAAAGGTTTATGCACAATTTTACTTTATCACGTCCACTTTTATCAACATATCTAACACGCGCCCCCCGATATCGCCTGGACCCGGGTGAGGTATTAAAATATCAGATATATTCGGGAGTAATTGGTATTGAAAATCAGAAACATCGGTACATAAACAACTGAGATATGAGCAAAAAACAACGACCACCTCGTTTTTTTTTCACAACATCATACATACAAACGTGTATACCGGTTAGAGTGAACGTGAAATCGAATCCCAGCTGAGCCAAAAAAAAATTTTTTTTATATATTTTTTTTTATTTTATATATTATTTATATTTTTTATTTTATATATTATTTATATTTTTTATTTTATATATTATTTATATTTTTTATTTTATATATTATTTATATTTTTTATTTTATATATTATTTATATTAACTATTTTTTTTTTGGCTAACTAATCATAATTAATCAATATTTCAGCACAATTAAAATTTCTAATACAATTGCTAATCATTAGGATTTCTAATCATTATTCCTAAGCTATGATTTTAACATACAAACGAACAGACACACTGACAATGCTTAATCGACTCCCCTATTCATAAGCTTTCAGAAAATATATACTCTATGGGGTCGGAAATGGAAATTGTAGAAATTTCACACGGAATGATAAGCCTATATATAGGACATGGTTTTTTTACCTACTCTTGCATTACGAGCTATAACTCTTCCTTCCTTATATTCCGATTTAGTCCACGGACGGACGGACATAGCTAGGTTGTCATTAACTCAGCCAATATATAATTGGATATTTCGATGTGTTACAAACGAATAGAATTACACTTTGTTTTTGGTGGACAGCGTGTTCCTAAACTTAAGTCCATCGCTGTATGTAAATAAACAAAATCAATTTTTTTATTAAGTACAATTAAATTACTCTTGAAAACCAAAAACTTTAAGATTATTCGTTTCACGTCTTCGATCACTGCTGTATTTCAGGCATGTTCTGACAATCGCATTTCGCATAATATTGGCGATGCGATTTCAAATCGCATAGTAGGTGTTCTGAAGTTCACAATCGCAAGAGAAAGATGTGGTGAACTGATGTATTTTGCCAAAACTAAGTTTTAAACAGTCAATAAAATTGTGCAAATATATAATGAATGGGGGTTTTGTTTTATTTTTCACATTTTTTTTTTATTTTTTGCAGTTTTTATTAAAAACTCAATTTTAAAAACCTATTAATTATGCACATCTTATTTTTTCAATTGTTTACTTATGAATTAGCGTTATTCGCCTTTTTTGTAATCGGAAACTTGTTAATGTATGCATAAACCATAAATATGCAGACATATATTTGGCAATTTACAAATCGCATGTGATTTGACAATCGCGTGAGTCAGAACATGGGCGTTTATCATCAGAAGCATATGCTAATAAATACTGTTTTGGATACCAAGCTACGGTAAACGTAGCAGCATCTACTGAAACATCTGCCACTTTTTTACCAGTATCCGTATGAGCAATATCAAACAACAGATCTTCAGAGGCAGAAGCCAATAATTTTCCATCATGACTAAAGGAAATAGTACGTTCTGGCCAGTCTAACCGTGATAGCACACGTAAGCAAGCCAATTCATTAGCATCCCACAAAGACATCAAAGCATCAGCAGAACCAGTGGCAAAAAATTTATTTACATTTTATTATATGCTGCAGTTTTAAAGAGGAAACAGCCCATTCCGTTAGTAAGAAAGAACAAGTCACTGCTATTGCTCCAAGCAATTTCGTTAACCTATAATTATTTATATATTAATAGATATATGTATTTAACATATTTTTTCACCTCAAAATTAAATTGTTCTTCAGCTCTTATTTTATTGGTTTATGTATCAATAAATGTAACCAAATCTTCTTTATTGCCTACCGCTATTGTTTTACCATCTGGTGACAAGTAATATTAATATTTTCCCCCTTAGTATTCGTAACCGATGAACATTTGCCACTTCTAATGTTGCAAACTCATTTGCGTCCATTAAACATGTCATGTTTTCAATCGCCATTTTTGCCAATTTTGTGTGTTTTTAGTACAAAAGTGATGCCAATTTTTTAAAATTACAAACATTTTTAGCGTGGATGCCAGACTGCCTTTATTTATAAGAATTTGATTAGTCATTAATAGAATTACACTTTGTTTTTGGTGGACAGCGTGTTCCTAAACTTAAGTCCATCGCTGTATGTAAATAAACAAAATCAATTTTTTTATTAAGTACAATTAAATTACTCTTGAAAACCAAAAACTTTTAGATTATTCGTTTCACGTCTTCGATCACTGCTGTATTTCAGGCATGTTCTGACAATCGCATTTCGCATAATATTGGCGATGCGATTTCAAATCGCATAGTAGGTGTTCTGAAGTTCACAATCGCAAGAGAAAGATGTGGTGAACTGATGTATTTTGCCAAAACTAAGTTTTAAAGTCAATAAAATTGTGCAAATATATAATGAATGGGGGTTTTGTTTTATTTTTCACATTTTTTTTTTATTTTTTGCAGTTTTTATTAAAAACTCAATTTTAAAAACCTATTAATTATGCACATCTTATTTTTTCAATTGTTTACTTATGAATTAGCGTTATTCGCCTTTTTTGTAATCGGAAACTTGTTAATGTATGCATAAACCATAAATATGCAGACATATATTTGGCAATTTACAAATCGCATGTGATTTGACAATCGCGTGAGTCAGAACATGGGCGTTTATCATCAGAAGCATATGCTAATAAATACTGTTTTGGATACCAAGCTACGGTAAACGTAGCAGCATCTACTGAAACATCTGCCACTTTTTTACCAGTATCCGTATGAGCAATATCAAACAACAGATCTTCAGAGGCAGAAGCCAATAATTTTCCATCATGACTAAAGGAAATAGTACGTTCTGGCCAGTCTAACCGTGATAGCACACGTAAGCAAGCCAATTCATTAGCATCCCACAAAGACACCAAAGCATCAGCAGAACCAGTGGCAAAAAATTTATTTACATTTTATTATATGCTGCAGTTTTAAAGAGGAAACAGCCCATTCCGTTAGTAAGAAAGAACAAGTCACTGCTATTGCTCCAAGCAATTTCGTTAACCTATAATTATTTATATATTAATAGATATATGTATTTAACATATTTTTTCACCTCAAAATTAAATTGTTCTTCAGCTCTTATTTTATTGGTTTATGTATCAATAAATGTAACCAAATCTTCTTTATTGCCTACCGCTATTGTTTTACCATCTGGTGACAAGTAATATTAATATTTTCCCCCTTAGTATTCGTAACCGATGAACATTTGCCACTTCTAATGTTGCAAACTCATTTGCGTCCATTAAACATGTCATGTTTTCAATCGCCATTTTTGCCAATTTTGTGTGTTTTTAGTACAAAAGTGATGCCAATTTTTTAAAATTACAAACATTTTTAGCGTGGATGCCAGACTGCCTTTATTTATAAGAATTTGATTAGTCATTAATTTGCGTATTCTTGTATATACATTTATTTTTATTATATTACAAAAGCTGTTTAAATAAAAGTTTTATATTTAAATTGAGTTTCTGTGTCTTAAGCAGCACCACACCTGTGACATCATTAAATATGTGACATAAATAAGTCTTTGATACCTCTTAACTTGTGACATTTATAAGTATGTAACACCTCATTAGAAGCTGCAACAAACGTTAGCAATTCTTTCATAACTATATACTTTAAAATATTTATTGAGACAATTTTACAAATTTTTCGTTAACAGACAAGTGATCGCAAAACCATTTACGCGAAGGTCGTAATAACAAACTGGCTACTCAATTCGAAGTACTTCTAATTCTGAGGAAAATTCAATGTATTTCTAATTAAGAATATGGCTATAATTTACATTTATTTTAATCATTTTTTTTCAAATGTAAAAATTAGTAACAATAATTAAATTGCAATGTAAAAAATAAAAAAAAAATGAATTAAATACCCTTATTTACAAATAGACGTGCATTAATATCATAAGACTTAGCGATGAATTTTTAAGCTACATGTACATATTATGTATATAAAATAGTGGCTAAATGATTAAAGCACCTGAGAAAAATACAAAACATAAAAAAAACAGATACGAAAAAAGATGAGCTTCAGAAGCTTTACATTGTTAAATACTTAGCAGATATTCTGTCTAGAGTTGAATCTATAGGTAAATTCTAGTATTGAATAAAACCCAAATTAATAAATTTAAATAAACGTTTATTAAACACATTAATATACATATGTATTAATCTACGAATACATGACCAGGGAGGAACATAAATAATTGTATTTTGAATTTATGGATTTAATTGTGCTAATGCAGACAATTTATTCATATTCTCAAAGTTTACTTCTTTGTTTTTTGCTGAAAAAGTACGATCGACAGATTTAATGAAACCATTATTCTTGCCAACTGGTACACTAAACTCTTCACGAACATCGACATCCTTAAGCCAGTCAGATAGCTGAAGTTCTTTTCATATGTAAAATAAAATTTGCATATTTACCTATGTATTTGCATATTTACCTATGTATTAGTAATGGTACTGTGTCAAGTGTACTAGCAATGATGGGACATCTTGGACGATATTTGCTGATGTCATGAGATTTTCTGTAGTAGTGATAACAACAATGGCAGCGGCCAGAACGCACTTAAATGAATGGGGCATTGTCCATATTGTGCCGGAAATTTTCAATTGTAATAATTAAACAAATAAAATTTTGTAATAAAAAAATAAAAATCAGTTTCATTTAAATTCACAAACCGAATTATTTTTTGTTGTCAAAAATTGACAAAGACGAATTTTAATTCGCCTTGATTTTGACAATTATATTAAAAAAAAACAATAAACCGAATTGGTAGCACAAATTATTGTACTAAATAGCATAAAATACATGCATTTGTCTGGCAACACGATCTGCAAATAAAAATTAAAAAAACTCTTTGTTCTGCACAAAAATGAGAAAACTCTCATTTTTCTGCACAAAAGAGTAATTTTTCTCTTTGCAGATTGAGTGAAAAATTTAGTTTGCCAACTTTACTTTGTTATTTTCTCGCCGGCTGAAACCCTATTTCTTTTAGCAAATGATCAACTCTGGAGTACCAAAAATACATGACTGTTTTAAAAAAACAAGTACAATATTTTTATATTGTATTAAAATTTAAAATAAATAAAAATTTTATTTTAAATAAAAGCTTTTTATTTATTTATCGTTATTTGTAATAAAATTACCTTTAAGTTTTTTATGTTACTTGATGCGTAAGCCTTGAATTTTTGGTTTATTTTTAGTTCATAATTCATTCGTAAAGTACAAATATTTTTTACATTAAAATGTAAAACAAATTTTAAATAAATCAAATATATTTTAATTTTGGTTATTTTTTTTTTTATTTGGTTACTTTTTGAAGTAATTTTGGTTGTAAAATTTTTGGTCGTGGCAACACTGGTAGTAGCCTGTGACTCTTTCTGTTTCGTTGACGACCTGCACCACCTATCCCGTAGCCACTCGCATCGCTATCCAATACAAATTTCTCTCCAGCGATAGGATATGCCAAAACTGGTGCTACGCATAACAACTCCTTGAGCTTCTGAAATGCTTGTTCTTGTGCTTCAGCGCACAGGAATGGTCGTGACTTCTTGGTGAGCTCATGTAGACTGGCAGCGATACTAGCAAAATTCGGCAGAAATCTCCTGTAGTAGGTTCAGAGACCTAGAAAATTACGTAACTCATGCAGATTTTTCAGGCGAGGCCAGTCCTTCACAGTTTGAACTTTATCTTCGTCAGTTGATATATCATGCTCTGCGACTCGATGCCCCAAGTATTTAATCTCTTTCTGGAACAATGCACATTTCTTTGCGCTTAGTTTAAGTCCAGCCACTGATATTCGTTTAACAACTTCTTCTATATTTTTCAGGTGATCGTCAAAACTTTTACCCATGATAATTATGTCATCAAGATACACCAGGCATGTCTTCCAATGAAGTCCCATCAATACGCGTTCCATTAATCGCTCGAATGTGGCTGGAGCATTGCATAGTCCAAATGGTATCACGTTAAACTGCCATAGCCCGTTACTTGCACTAAAAGCTGTTTTCTCCTTATCTCTATCCGATATTTCTACTTGCCAATACCCACTTTGCAGCTCTAATGTAGAGAACCATTTTGTTTCAGCTAGCGTGTCTAGTGTCATCTTTCCTTGGTAGCGGCTAACTGTCCTTCTTAGTGACGTCATTCAGTTTTCTATAATCGACGCAAAATCTTTTGCTACTATCTTTCTTTTTAACCAAAACTACCGGTGAGGACTTGAAGAAGGTTCTATTACTTCATTCAGCTCATTTTCAAGCACTTTGACTTCATTACGTTTCGCTAGAGGAATACTTCTAGGAGCTTGTTTTATAGGCCTTGCGTCGCCGGTATTTATCTGATGTTTCACAAGTGATGTTCTACCTTGATGTTGACCTTTCAGAAGGAAGATGGATGCATGTTATCTGAGTAGCTGTTTTGCTTTATTTCTATCGGGCGGCGATAATTTTTTAACCCACTTCTCTACGTATTCTGCTAGTATCTCCTGCTCTTTGTTTGACATACTGACAGGAGCCGATTTCGTTTCGCAATTAATTATTGCATCAGCTTTAGCACATTGACCTAATTCGGATTTTGGCTTGACGACTTTTTCACAGGCGGAAAGGTTTAGCACTCTTACAGGGACTCTTCCGTCATTGCTGATTTTGACAAGGGCTTTTGCTGTTATTAAGTCACTTTTTATATCTGTTTGTTCTACTACCAACAACCGGTTGTCCACACAATCTCCCTCTATACGCGCCCATACTACACTTTCTGACTGTGGTGGTATTTTCTGATATTCTGTAGCAACTAGTTTCCTTACATGCACCTTATTTTCATAACCAACATCTAGGGGTATTTCAACATTCCTCCAAATCATTACCTTCTGCCCCATGTGCATATTAATGCCATGACCAATCATAAAATCTGCACCGATGATTACTTTGTCCACAATGTCGGCAACGATGAATACATGATTGACACTTATGTTGGCAATAGTTACTTTTACGTTTATTTTACCATAGACAGTAGCAGGCTCCCCAGTAGCTGTTCGCAGACTTACGCCACACAACGGTTCGATTGTTTTCTTTACTAAATCGGGCCTGATAATAGACTGCGATGCTCCTGTGTCTACAAATATAAAGGTAAAAATATGCCTTCGATCATTGATATACCCACAAGCAGTAAGGTTGCTATTTTCTGCTGCATAATTGATATGGAGATTGTGGGGCCCTCGGTTATGGGAACTAGCTCTTGCCCCATAGTGCTAGCTCATTTTAGTTTAACGGTGACTCATTTGATGATTTTATGTTTGCCAGTTTGCTGTTTCCAGGTGGTGAAACAGATCTAGCCCGCTTGCTTGGTGCTTTGCAATTTCGTTGAAAATGTCCATTTTGACCACAATTATAGAATTTGGCTCTGGCTTTGCCTTGCTTTTCCTCTAACGCCTGTATAACTGCATTTTTAATTTCGGTGACTATATCTCCGTCTTTTCCTGCAGTAATTTCGAGATTTCTCACTTTACATATTTGCGGCTTAGAGAGTAATTTTGCGGTCTCCTGTTTCAGAGCGTATGATACGGTTTCTGCAAACGTTGATTTATGTGTGCCCAACACCACGTGCTTTATTTCTGGATCGCGTATTCCATTTACAAACGTTTCAATTTTAAACTGATCCAAAAGTGGGTGATTTTTACCTGGATATGTCAGCTGCACCAAACGCTCGATCTCCGTTGCGAAATCTTGTAACGACTCATTATTTTTCTGGATTCTGCCTCGCAATTCCATTCGGTATATATCTCGTTTGTGCTCGCCGACATACTTACGTTGTAGCGCCACCATTATGTTATCGTAGTTTTCTCTGCAGCCAACGGGTATACTTTGTGACGACCAAAAGTCGTGGCCTTGTTTTTGGGTCCACAAGACTGGACGTCTAAATTATATTTACATATCCAACTCATTGGAACGACATATTGCCTCTTTACTTCATTCATAATGTTAGAGAGAAAAGGAAACTTTTAATCTGGTTTTCCATTGCGAACCGAACACTATGGTGAAATGTAAATAAACCGAACCACGTAGTGGTGAGTGTGGTTTACATACACCACCAATGTGGGATGTCCGTCGATGATCGAGGGGGTGTGGTTTAGTACGTAGGCGCTACGGCGAATCGTACATGCTTGTGGCACGGGCCACTAGTATCTATGAAGATTCCACACCACCGGCTCGAAAGCAAAAAAAAAAAAAAAAAAAAAATGCTTAAACAACAGACAAACACGTGTTCGTATTTATTTTGTTTCTTTGATTCCTTGTCTAACGCATGATGGTAAACGAGTGCATGGTAAATAAATATGAATAAAGAAACCAACAACAAATTACATTTACAAAATTTTGTGAGTGCATGGTAAATAAATATGAATAAAGAAACCAACAACAAAACGCCTTGACAAAATTTTGTGAGCGAAACTATATGAGAGCCATTCGTAATGAAGAGAGCGGGTTCCAATGTTAGAACCTGCCATAAGAAATTTTATTTGTACGTGATGCGCATTCTATATGTTTTATTTTCTTTGATTAAAGGCAAAGAGAAAAAGTATAATAAATAAATACATATGTACATGTAACTGCAAATTGTATATGTGCAAATATGTATGTGTGCATATGCGTAAGTATGTTAATTAGTTACACTATTTGGGGAATATTTTAAAATAACTTTAGGGGGAAAAAGCCGAAATGAAATTACATGATTTTAAAGAAAATAAAATATAAACGGTGGCAACATTCTCCCCCTCTTAAACGAGCTCATGTGGCGAGTTTACGTCTTATTGCCGACGTCCAACTTGGCTATTTTGACTGATGGTCGCTGAAGTATTCCGTTCTGTGTCTTAACAGTGACCTGACGTACTTGGCCGTCTTTCGCCATGAGGGTCTTGATGATTCTGCCTTTTGGCCAACAATGTCGCGGAAGATTTTCATCAACTATAATGACGATATCACCAACTTGTAGTGGGGTTGTTTTTTCGTGCCATTTTCCTCTTCTAATGAGGGTGGGTGCATATTCCTTTATCCACCGGTTCCAAAACTTGTCGGCGAATAGCTTTGTACATGTCCAACGTTGCCGTAGGTCAACTTCATTGTACTCTGTGGGTTTAAGACCGCTTGATGAACCTAATAATAAAATATTTGGTGTGAGTGCCTCGTCATCGCATGACTCTAATGAGACAAAAGTAAGTGGTATTGAATTTATTATAAACTCCACTTCGGTTATGGCATTTCTCAATGTTTCATCATTAAAATACATTTGAGGGCATATATGATACAAAACTGTTTTGACAGAACGTACTAGTCTTTCCCAGGCACCACCCATGTGGGGCGCTGCTGGAGGGTTGAATTTCCACCTGATGCGGTCAAATTTTTTCGAAATCAATTTGTGATCAACTTCGCTACTAAATATTTTAGAGGCTGCTCTGAAGTTGGTACCATTATCGGTATATATTTCCCTTGGAGCTCCTTTTCGGGCTAAAAAGTTGTTGATACACATAACACAAGAACTAGTATCGAGACTGTACGCAATTTCAAGGTGTACGGCCCGTACAGTGAGGCAAGTGAAAAGGACTCCCCATCTTTTTTCCTTTCTTCTTCCCACGGAAACGTAAAGAGGTCCAAAGTAATCTATGCCTACGAATGTAAATGGTCTTTCAAAACTTTCTAACCTAGCAGATGGTAGTGCCGACATTTGAGGCACGATGGGTGTAGCGGTTGAGTTTTTGCATACTTGACATAATTTGCGTACTTTTTTGTAAATAGCTCTTAATTTGAATATAAAATATTTGCCTTTTATGTTGTTGATCACGGTTTCGTGGGACATATGATGAAAATTTTCATGTATATAGCGGACCAGTAGAAATGTCACATGATGATTCGTAGGCAATATTATTGCATCTTCATGGTTCAAAAATGAAGCGCGGCCTTTGGCTCTTAATAAGCCTTCGTCGTCTAAAAATACATTCAAAGCTTTACTGCTTTTTTCAATTCGCTTACCCTTTCTTAAACAACATATTTCTTCGTGAAATTCGTTTTGCTGTGCTTCTCGGAACAGAAATGATTTAGCTTGTTTTAACATTTCAAAGGAAACTTCTTCAGGTAGATTACCCCTTTTGCATCGTGCTCTAACTTTACTTAAGTAAAGCATAAATGTAGCTACAGCTCGATAAAGTTTTTTCCAATTAGAAAAATATTCAACGAGACGATTTTTCTGTAATCTATAATTAACAAATGGTGTCTTATTTCATCTTTATTGCATTCTCCTAGGCTGTTGCAGGTTGGCTATGCTGATTTGTCTTCATAAAGGAATTTAGGTCCATGGAACCATGTGAAGAAATCCCAGTGTGTATGAATTTTCGTTGCTAGATCTGCTGGATTCATTTTTGAAGGCACCCATCGCCATTGACTTAATTCTGTTGTTTCTAATATTTCACCGATGTGATGCATTACAAATAAATGAAACCTTCTTGGATCCATTTGTAACCACTATAACACCGTTTTTGAATCGGTCCAAAAATACTTGTTAGTAAAGTTTATGCGTTTAATATTTGCCACTTTGTTGGCTAATTTTACGCCCACTACTGCAGCTTGTAGCTCCAACCTTGGTATTGACATCGGTTTTAAAGTGGCAACTTTTGATTTTCCAGCGGCAATAGTAACAACGTAGTTATCTAAGTGGAAAACTCTTATATAACAAACTGCAGCATATGCATATTCTCCGGCGTCAGTGAATGTATGAAGCTCTATATGAGTTGCTTTCTGAATGTTGGGATAGTAACATCGGGGTATTTCGACGGACTGTATGTGCGCTATAGCTGTCTTCCACTTCTGCCACTTAGGTACTAGGAATTCAGGTAGGTCTGTATCCCAGTCGATGCCAGATCGCCAGACTTTATGAAGAAGGATTTTTAAGGTAGTGGTATAGCATGATATTAGACCCAGCGGATCGAAGATAGACATTAACACCTGAAGTAGCTCCCTTTTTGTCGGGGTAATTTTATCAGTAAATACTTTGCGACGGAGTCTGGCGAATCTGAAAATATAGACAAATGAGTCTTTATTTGGATCCCAATACATACCCAAAATTTTCTCTCTGTCTGCAAGTTCCTTTGGCTTTTGATCTTGTAGATCATTCTCCTGCATATGAGATACGACTTTGTTGTTATTTGATGACCAATTTCTTATATGGAATCCCGCGGCAGCATGAATAAATTTTACCTGCGACGCCAATTCGATTGCTTCTTCTACATCGTCGACACTGTCAATAAAGTCGTCTACGTAGTGATTGTGTTGAATTGCTTCTACTGCTCGTGCAAATTCGTCTTTGAATTGTTCAGCATTAAAATCTCGCACATAATGCGCAACGCATGGAGCACATGAAATACCAAACGTTAGTGCATGCATGGCATAAACACTTGGCTTCTTAGTTGTATCGTTGTCATCCCACCATAGAAACCTCTGTGAGTGCATATCAGTGTCGCGCACTTTAATCTGGTGAAACATCTCCGCTATATCACCACAGACTGCAACCCTTCCTACACGAAAATTCAGTAATATGTCGAATAGTGATTTTAATAGGTCGGGCCCACTGCTCATGTAGTCATTTAAACATACACCATTAGATTTGGCAGCTGCATCCGAAACCATTCTTATTTTGCCAGGTTTGTTAGGGTTTCTTATTATAAATATTGGCAGGTACCACACACGTTCTACAGTTTTATTTATTTCATCTTCACTTAATTTTTTAGCGTAACCCTTAATTATCAAATTATCAATTTGTTTTTGCAGTATATTTTTTAAATTTGGATCAGCATTATTTTTTTTGTTTAAGCATAAAATACGTTTGTAAGCGTTATTATAGCTTTCAGGTAATACATGAACATCTTTTTTCCATAACAGACCCACTTCGTAATGTCCATTAACCTTTTGACATGTAGTCTTCAAGATCTTCATCGAATTTTCATCCTCTATCGATAATACCGATTTTTGTGGCGGTTCTTCTAGATTGAAATTATCTTTCACCATTTTGTGTAGTTCCTGGTAATGCCGCTCACATTCACAGTGGTGAATATTAAGCCATTCAAATTGGTTTAGATTAGTACTACATCCCTGAGTAGTCCATCCTAGCCTTGTTTTAGTTGCAATGGGTTGATTCCACAGCCCTTCACGAATTTTTAGTGGTACAGCGACATTCCAATTATTTAAACTTATTAAAATAGTTGGTTTTGCGTTTTTATAGGACTGTATGGGAAGTCCATCCAAGTAGGAATATTTCGTTAACATTTCTTTCATATTTAACGTCTGCTGAGGTAGGCCTAAATTTTTAACTGTGTGCACATTCTGCAGTGTGAATTTTTATCCACTATTTACACTTGATATTGTTATAGCAGCTTTAATTGATGAGTTTTCTTGACGAGTAGTATTACCAGTCCACTTTAAACATAACGTTTGCTCAACACCCCGAATATCAAGTAGATTAAAAACATCTTCCTCGATCAGTGAGACAGAGGAGCCTTCATCCAGAAATGCATACGAGTTGATAAAGCCTTTTTTTTTATACAGACGTATTGGTAAAATTCTAAATAATTTTCTTTGATTTATTTCCTTGGTGAAGTGTGAGTTAATTGTTTCACCTCTAGTAACACATTTGTGCAATAATTTATGATGCATCCTATTACAATTCTCGATACTACATTCTTTTTTTGAAAAACATTTCCTCTATGTTTATTTAGACAAGTGCGGCACAAATTATTTTTCTTAACTATATCCCATTTTTTATCTAACGAAAGGTTTTGAAAAATGCTACACACTGCTACTTTGTGTTCACTATTGCACATAAAGCACTTAAATTTTGATAGTTGTCGCTCTTTAGTATGTGTATTCACATTTGCACTTTTTGTCACCGGTGTGGCTGAAACAATTGTGCTAGCGGCATCGGCAGTTTGAAAAATCCATTCACTGAACGTTTTCACTATTGGTACTTGATCGTTTTTCGGGTACATAGCCCAATTCAATTTATATTGGTTAGACAGCTTTTCGACTAACTCTTTTACCAACATCGGGTTATTCATGTGTGCTTCCATTTTACAGGCTTCCATGGTGGAGTATATATTTTTTACACAAAGAGCATAATCAATCATCGACTCTAACCTGTCTTTTGGTGGAGGTAGTTTTTTGGCTTTCTCAATTACTCTCTCTAAGATATGCTTTGGTCTGCCAAAACACATTCTCAAAGTTTGAATTATTTCAGGTACCATTGCAGGTAACATAAGCTTACTTCTTACCAACTCTCTGGCTTTGCCCTTAAGGCATGCTTGAAGCCGTCTTAAATTTTCCGCCTGAGAATAACCAGCTACCGATGAACTGTTTTCAAAAGTACTAATAAATAACGGCCATTCTTCAGGATCTCCATGAAAAATTGGTAAATCGTGTGGAATTGCTTGACGTGCAGCCAGTTATGATGGCGAAGGCCCAGATAAAAAATTCCAGTTACTTGTAGAACTAAAAGTGTTTTGTTGAGATTGTGTACCTTCATCAAGTTGGGATAAAATTTGATATTTTTTTTCAAGATATTCTTGTTGCAAACGTTGCTGTTCCTCTAGTAATTTTAATTGCAAATCTACTTGCGATGTTAAACTAGCACGTGGAGGCTTTGGTTCTTGTTGAATTTTCTTTAATGGAGACGAAAGTGTGCATGTAGCAGCAGTAGACGTAGTTGATTTTGATTTAGGAGGTTCTCCTTTGGCTCCCGACGATGTTGGAACTACACCTTCTAAAGGAAACAACCTGTAGCCAGCTTCAGTTGAAGTCAAACCCGCTATATGTCGCATCTCTCCTGCCATTGTCGGTGACGATGCTGCTTGCGGCTGCCTTAGTAAACCTACAGAATTAGCTATCGCTGGATTGTTACCTGTCGGATGTGCCTTATTACCACCTTCCTCTTGGTTGGCATTACAACCTTCACAACTCCAGCTTATATCGGCTACTGCGCTGTTAACAAAAACGCAATCATAATGGTACCAGTGGTCGCATTTATCACATTGTACCATTCGATCATTGTCTAATGCATTACATTTTTTGCAGTTATATTCTGCCACAGACACTTCTTTTTCCGCCATTTGTATATGTTCTTTTTTTTTTTTTAATAATTGAAATTGTCTTAAAAATTGTTTTTAAAGAATGTTACGGTAGGGAATAAATTAAAACAAAATATTTAATAGCACCTCTTGTGCAAATATAATTTTATTAATAATTATAAATTTATTAATATGCTGTAGAGAACGAAAGCGCTTTAAAAACAATTTGTTTAATTCCCGTGCCTAAACTCAACTTAACAATAAAATCGAATGTTTGTATTCAGTGACCGTTTATTGTCTAGAGGACACATAAACAAGGACCGTTAGTTTTCTTTACATACAAATTTAAATACAGTACAAACTGGTTTTAGATTAAAGGCAAAGAGAAAAAGTATAATAAATAAATACATATGTACATGTAACTGCAAATTGTATATGTGCAAATATGTATGTGTGCATATGCGTAAGTATGTTAATTAGTTACACTATTTGGGGAATATTTTAAAATAATTTTAGGGGGAAGAAGCCGAAATGAAATTACAATATTTTAAAGAAAATAAAATATAAACGGTGGTAACAGTCGGGAACTATATTTTTTGAGCCTGGTCTATGTTCAACGTTAAATGCAAACGATTGTAAATGTAAGCTCCAACGAGCAAGACGACCACTTAGGTCCTTATGTGACATTAGCCATTTTAGACTACTGTGATCAGTAATCACGGTAAATGGCATAAGTTCAATATAAGGCCTAACTTTTTAATGGCCATTACGACAGCCAGACATTCTCTCTCTGTGAGCGAATAATTTCGCTGAGCCGACGTTAATTTATGCGAGAAAAATGCAATCGGGTGCTCGCCATCAATTTCATCCTTTTGAAATAATACAGCCCCGATACCTATATCCGATGCATCGCACTGCACGTAAAAATGTTGATCAAAATTTGGATGCGTAAGGACTGTAGCTGTAGTAAGGGCTGTTTTCAGCTTATCAAAGGCTTCGTAGCGTAATCTGGTATGAAGCGCCTATACCATCCAGTAGCTCCCATAAAACTTCTAACCTACTTAGCGGTTCTCGGGTATGTATATTTTAAAACTGTATTTATCTTTTCGGGGTCAGGTTTTAATTCTCCACCTCCTACTATATACCCTAGGTAACGGAGTTCTTTAAAGCAAAACTTCGACTTCACTACATTTATGGTCAAACCAGCTGACTCCAAACAATCGGATACCTGCAACGGCAACTCCAGATGGGTTTCAAAGTCTGGTGATACAATCAAAAGATCATCCAGATAGACAAAAACTCTATCACGAAGTGCTAAAGGGATCACTTTATCCATCCAGCGGCATAACCTTTGAGCTGCATTACACAAGCCAAAAGGCATGACCTTGAAATGATAAAGCGGTCTCCCCGGCACCGTGAATGCAGTTTTTTCTCTATTGGATACATCTAATGGTATCTGCCAGAACGCATCTTTTAAATCGACGCTTGAAATGAAATAGGTATCCCCCAACCAGCTGAGAAGACCTTCAATGTGCGGCAGAGGATAGGCGTCCTTGATCGTGAAGGCATTAAGTTTACGAGCGTCCAGACACAGACGATTCTTCTCACCCTTGCGGACGAGAGTAACCGGATGACTCCAAGGGCTCTCGCTTTGCTCAATAACCCCAAGGGCAAGCATCCTATCGAGGTCTGTGAACATTAACTTCTGCACAGCTGGCGATACGGGATAATGTTTATCCTTCACTGGAGTTGCGTCGCGTGTATCTATTGAATGTGTTTCAAGCTGCGTTTGACCAAGACCTTTCTTAGTCTAACAGGGAAATTTTGCCATAACGTTTTCCAGCTGACACAGATTTTCGTTATTCGTAGTAAGGGTACATATATTAGCAAACAAGCCGAACTTACGCATGAAGTCCGCACCTAAAAATAGTGGTCTACTTAACGTTGGAACCAAATAAAACGTAATTGGTTCCGAAATTCTATTTAAATCAATTTTTGCCTTAACACGACCGATCTTTATAAATGAATAAAATTTAAAAAACTCGAGACCTGCTTTGTCTACAAAATCGAGACAATTTTTGCCTAAACATGTTACGGTAGCACAGCTGTCGAACAATCCCTCAATACTACATTAATAAAATTTTTATATAAAAACGGGAATCTTCATCCTCATATAAAGCTGCTGACGAAATTTCTTTCCTGACTCTTTTTTGGAGCTTATACCTCTCCCTAGCTTTTTGTACCCTGCTTGAAATTTTCCCAAAAATCTTAACTCTAGCCTCGTTATATTCTCTAACTCGCTGGTGAAAAGGCTTAGTAATTCGAACCACTGGCTTCTCTACTACGACATCTTCTTTTCTGGTGTTAACTAAGACTTTCATGGGCCCAGTAGGTTCGACACAATCAGATGATTTAACTAACGGGATCAAGTTTGCGTTGAACGAGTCTCCCCCGTTTGAGGCTTGTTCAGCGGCTGGTGTCCCCGACATCTAGGGCACTTCGGCGTGACAACGTTATCTCGTCCACATCTAAAACAAAAAAATTCTACGGTGTGGCACGGGACAGTCCATAAAGCTATGGTCTATTTGCTTACAGTTCCAACAAGTGTAGCGGCTACTGGATGATATAGCTTCAACTTCCAAAGTTGACTCAGGTACGTCCTCTTCTTCATACTCAATTTCGTGTACGCGTGGCATAAACGGTCGCTGCTGGTATGACGGCTTTTGACTGGCCAGTAAATTTTCGGCTCTTTTAGCTTGTTGGAAAAAATCTTGTAGCCCCTCAATCCTTACGGAGAACAATAATTGGGGTAAAAAAGGCTTCAAATTAGCCCTAATGATCTCTACGAGATCCCTTTCCGTGTACGGGGACCTTTGCTGGTTTCTTAACCTATAACCGAGTTGTAAAAATCCTCGAAAGTTTCCTGAGGCATTTGACGACGATCCATATTTTTTTCTGCAGTTGAAATTCGCTTTCATAGCGTCTATATTGCGTAAGAAAAACTCGCTCTAAGTCCTCCCAGGTTTGGATTGGATTCAGCTTTCTCAAATTCCAGTACCAATCTAAAGCCTGGCCTTCTAACAAAAGGTGAAAACTGCGTTTAATATCATTAAACGAGCGATTGTTGTCTTGACGTAGCACATCGACTCGGAAAATAAAATCTTCTGCGCTTGTAGACTTTATAGAACCATCAAATTTGATGCCCCACTTAGACAAGTCCACTTTACGTGGATTAGAGGGCGATATATTTATTGCAGGTGCTGATTGTGCTGCAAAAGCTGGTATTTATTGTTGTTGCTGCACAGGCTGTTGGGGAGGTACAGTAAAAGCTGGCCTTGGTGCTTGGTGATACGTAAACGGCCGCTGAGAGTTTTGAACAGGTAAGTCTATCATATATTGTTGCTGCCTATTCCTTCCTAATGTATTACGTTGCTCTCTAGGTGGTTGCCGTTGTGCTGAAAGAACCTCCATTGAAGACCCATTCTGAGGGATACTACGACTCACGGTTCTCGCAATTTCTAACTGCATTGAAACTCGAAGATCATGCATTTGTCTTTCCAGTTCTCCTCGGAAAGCATTCATGATGTTTATACCCTCTCCAACATTACTACTTGCCTGGCAGCTTGAGCCCTACTGCACCGAAATTCCTGCTGTACATTCCTCACAGTAATGTTGCTTTAATCAGGTGAGGTTACAGTATTAAAAGACATGCCACTCGCATTTAATAATCCTGTGTGATCGTTAGCCATAGACATAAAATGTTGTACGGCTGGCGTAACTGTTGACGTAGTAGTAGTAACGGTTGTAATGTTGTTATTGGCAATCGAAAATGTTGGACCTGCGGTCGAAACCGAAATTCCTACCGTCGTGCGCGGGACATTCTCCATGTTAGGATTATATTTAATTCGGCACCGTCAACAAAAAGCTGGTTTCTAGCCGAGCGAGTTAAAACCATTACTAGATAAATGAAAAATTTTGAAATGTATCTTGTGTACTCAAAACAAACCGAGTGATAAAACCACAATAATAATAAAAAAAAGAAATATTTACCAAAAACTGCCTTTCAGTGAAATATAGTTGTAAATTTGATTAAAAAAAAAAAATATATATATATACATATATAAAAAAATAACAAAAGTAAAAGAAAAACGAATATAAAATACTATATGACCAAAATAATTTAAAACTGTATGAAAATCCCAAATGCCAATTCAAACCAACGCAATGAGATATTATACCAAAAAAAACTAATTCAGTTCCAAAATATAATTGAATTGAATAATAAAACAAATAAAGCTAAATAATTTAATTAAAATTGTTCGGTATCAATTAGAAAACTATTTATGCATATCAGGCTGATAATGGGGTTTTCAGATGACGGAGCTTGACGAAGTAAGACTACTGTAAGCACTCGTAAGTTTGTACCTACAGAAAAAAAAGTGTAGAAAAAGACCCTAATACTCATTCTTTCTTCATTCGCAGGTTTCGCAAGTAGATGGTGTAGCATGATGATATGATGAAAATAAACTTTAGCTGAACCACGAATGATTTTTGGCTATGACTTATCTTAACTGTATGTAATGAAATGTCAAATCAATGAAAATATATTTAAATTCACATTAAAATATAACCGTGGAGCGATGAAAACTTCAGGCATTAAAAGCCAATCAGCCAGACTTCACGGAATAATTCTTTGAAAATGTTTACAAGAAAATGCATCCCCCCTTTCAAATTGTCGCAACGCGAAATTGCTTACACAGACATAATTAGGTAAGGGACATAAAAACTATTGTCATGAAAATTAAAACAAAAAAAATCTTTCTTTTCAATAGGTTAATTGCCTACAAACTAACGTCGCAACGCGTCGAAGACTCTTGAAAAATTCGAACGGGACTTACATTAGCTGTAGACCATGTAGCTAAAAAAAAAAACTAACAAGAAATTGCAAATTGTCCATTTCGGGCCCCATGTTGGGCGCCATTTTTGTAGCAAGCCTATGTGCGGTTTGACTGATAACACAACCTTAAAACAATAGTTTGGCCAGATTGTCGGCGGCGCTGGCATGCTGTCGTTTTGCTCCGGCTAGAGTTCGCCGTCCTGGGGTGGTTCTTGCCGGCGTTCTGGATATTGGCACGCATCATACCAGCTATAGTAAAAAGGATAAAAGGGACCCGAATATGGACTTAACGCGAAATGTTGCAAGACTACCATACCTGATGACACCATACACTTGCTGTGGTGTCCTTTTCTACACATCTTTTGGGGTGTTGGCAGATGTTATGCCAACAGCTTTTACCCACCCACTGAAATCCATGGAGATTTCACCATGATCCACTGTAGCTAAAATGTTTGGGACCCCTGACTTCACTTCCGTCAGCACTCCATCATCATCCCATTATGCTTACCCTTTTTTATTTATTTCGCCATTAAAAATACTTAAAATTTTCTATTTTAAGTTCATTATAATATTGTTTACTTATAAATTCTATTAAAAAAAAACAAATGTACTTATATACATCTATATACATAAAAATCAATGTGTGTTTGTATGTTTGTTTGTGCTTTATAGACGGTTAAACGGCTGGACCGATTTCCTTGAAATTTTCACAGAATCTTTTTGTATGTCTGGAAGGAACTATAGGCTATACTTTGGTTTGAAATTGTAAGTGGGCGGGGTGCCACGCCCTATTAAAAAATAAGTATTAAATATTATATATCACGAAAGTTAATGCAGCTAGAGTCTTCAAATTAAGTACGGTAAACTTTGACATCCACACGAATATTTGGGTAAAAAGTGGGCGTACTTGCAATAGTAGGCGTGGCCACATGAATTAAATACTAAAATTCGTATATTTTAAAAACAATGTCGATTAGAGTAGCAAAAATTTTGCAAGATCAACTTTGACATCCAAATGAACATTTAGACAAGAAATGGGTGCACTATCAATAGTGGGCGTGGCACCTACCATATGAATTAAATACTAAAATTCGTATATCTGGAAAACGATATCGATTAGAGTACTGAAATTTTGCAAAAGCAACTTTGATATTCAAATAAGCATTTATGGAAAAAATGGGTGCATTAACAATAGTGGGCGTGGCACCTGCCATATGAATTAAATACTAAAATTTGGCGTGGCGAAGCACACCGGGTATTAGCTAGTATGTATATAAAATAAAAAAATAAATGTAATTAACAATTTATTAAATTAAATTTGAAACAAACACAAAAAAAATTAATTCTCCCTTAAAGAGATTAATGCAAAAGTAAAAAGAAAACTATTTTTTTTCTAAATCATATAACTAGGTGTTATTTTCCTTAAGACTGCCTAGCGTTTGTCCTAGTCGAATTATTTATACACAAATTTTAAAACCATACATATAAATAATTTTCTTATTAATTTTTTTTTAAGGAAAACTACTTTCATTAAATTGGGCAAATACCCTGTCTTACGATGACCTCAAATGTGAGCTCACCTGTTTGGACCTACGCGCACCCTCTACTAAATTCTCTAGAGGGGATTAAAAAAAACACAAACGTAAGTTTTCCCTAACAATTTACAAATATATAAAGAAAACTATAAATATTTTCATTTCTTTTATAAACATTTATGTGTCCAAAAGTCGATGGTTCGTACAGTCTATGGTCAAAATGCCTGTACCGGTCAAGGCAGATATGGAACCACTGGTGGCTGATGAAACGGGTTGAGTGTCTCTGCTGACCAGATGGCTGAGGATGATGACTCCCAGTACAGCTTACAAAGGTAATCAAAAATTTGACAGCTTCAGAGGACAATGGCTTAAATTATGATGACAGCTTCAGAAGATGGCGGCTTTATATATGTGTTCTTCTAAATGTTATGTGTGTTGTTTTAATTTTACTTGAGCATGTTTTACTTCTTTTGATATTTTGTTTTTATTTTAATTCAATTTCTTCTAGTTTTATGTTTCAAATATCATTTTATTTAGTGTTTTGTTTATTTGAATTCAATGTTTTATATATTATTTTATTGTGTTGTTTTAATTATATTTAAGTGTTCTTTAATTTAACATAATGTTTTTATTTTATTTAACTTAAAGTTTTTCTTTTATTTGATTTAAGGTTTTTATTTAATTTAATGTTCTTATTTATATTTCAATAAAAATTACTTATTAAAAAAAAAACTTTCCGCACACAACACAACACTTCTGTCACCATCCGACTCAGAATCAGAAGAAAAACAATAATGGCTCCTTTTTCTCTATATCTCAGAGGTCATCTTTACTTCGCGCCACCAAATTCCAAAGTCTTCCACCGTCACCATTTTATCTATCAATTTTGTCTGTTTTCATTATATTTACCAAAGGTAAACATATACAAATGAAAACAATGAACTTATGTATGTTTGTTTCGCTTCTTAATTTGAAGTTGCCACTTTATTCAATTGGCAATTTATAAAATTGCCTTACTAGCAGGTGCACACGACATAAGTATAATTTAAATCGATTCATATATAACAACTGTTAATGCCAAAACGTCCTATCATAAGATTGTCATTAACCCTATAAGTGAGCCAAGTTGCATTTTACTTATGTTACATACAAAAGCTGATTAATATTATATAAACGAATCAATTGAAGGATCGCCGCGAATAACGTTGCAAATGACAAAGTAATAATTTTTCAGGAGAGCAAAAAAACGTATTTAAAAGGTTTGATTATCTCTTTTTTTAAATACTTTTCCTTTTGTACCTCTGTTACACTCATCAATCACTTTCGACAATTGCGTTCATAGACTTTTGTTTATAACTTACAACGTTCTGACTCATTGTAATTGCATTTTGACGGTGATAAAATGCATAATTTTGATGTTTTGTTGTTCGAACAAATGTAAGAGAGTAATTTTAACGGTAATCTGCAAAAAAAACAGGTTTTGCAAAATTTGTCTTTTACAACGTTACAAGAAAATTATAGCTATCTTTTTTTCGAATTTAATGCCTAATATGATATGCGAAATTGATAAAAGGGTCATAATATTACTTTCGCTTCTTCATTATTGATTAGAGATACAACTTTTTTCAAACCAGAAGGTATTAATTGAAGTTATACTCATTAAAAGTTGTTCCAACACAATCCTAATAACGTTGTTGTTTTCGTATTTTCATTTGCAACTGGCGTTTTGAATTGCTGAGGATATTTTCTTGTTTCCCTATCGGCACAGAGGCTAGTGTTTGCTTCTCCAACCAGTTTTCCATCAATCGCGACATCATTTGGCCCTTCGAGCCGGATTGGGAAATAACAAAACAACTCTCTGTGATTACATACATATTGGGTTATCATCATTAACACTCATATAATACAACAACAAAATTGTCTTCTCATCCCTAACCACAAAGAAAAAGGTACGTTTAGTATTTTACATTTCGTTAGCCTAAATTAGTGGGTGCATTTCTGTCAATAAGTTCGCGACATTTTGTTTTTTTCATTTCGAGTTCTGCGTAAAAAAAAAGCATATTATTTCCATAATTATTAAAAGAAAAAAATACAATAATACAGAATATAAAATAAAATAAGTTAAAGTTGAAAAATAATTAAAAATAATACGTTTTAGAACAAAAAAAGAAAAAATTGTTCGAATATACTATGGACACATACATAGAAACAAATAAAAGAGATTAAGAACCAGAATACTAACTAAATTAAAAATAACGTGAGTTTCAACAGTACATCGTACTCGTCAAATGTTGATGAGCCAGTCATCTTTCATCCCAAGCACTAAGGTTCATTTAATTGTAAGTAAATTCTGCAAACATAACAAAATTAAAGAATAAAATCCGTAAAATATAAACATTAATAACAGATCATATATTAATCGATATTCGTCCCAATCGAAGTGTAGGGTACCCTTCGATCAGAATTTTCGCTCCTTTTTTACGGTACATAACTTTATGAATTAAAATATGCTCCATTTATTTTCTCCTTGTAAAATTTCCCCTACAGAATCCCTTCTTAATCGGCATATTTATTAATTTAACGCACTCTTAACAGATATTCGACATTCTCTCTCATGACTCTCTCTTCGTGTATTACCCTTTGTTTCTCAGGTAGATATTTACAGATATCACATTCATAGCTGCCAGATAAAATAGGGGTAAAATCGTCTAATTTGGGGAAAAAATTCGTCAAAACCGTCAAATGGTTTACTTAAATCGTCATAAAAATGTCAAAATAAAGAAACGCATTTTTCAAAAAAATACATTTTTAAATTAATGCATAACATAACAAACTTTTTAAATCTAGAAAGACTAGTGGTTTTATTAGACCCTTTTAAGTTAAGAACATGACAATTTAGAATTCATTTCAAAAAATAAATACAACAAGTAACAGTGCTA
This sequence comes from Phyto melanocephala, assembly GCA_941918925.1. Taxonomy (NCBI): domain Eukaryota; kingdom Metazoa; phylum Arthropoda; class Insecta; order Diptera; family Rhinophoridae; genus Phyto; species Phyto melanocephala. Next base: position 71,863,053 of record OW799233.1, read on the forward strand.
TATTCGGCCGTACCGAATCTTATATACCCTTCACAACGTGTAGTCATGCAATAACAATTGTTTGTATCACCATTCATCTCATGTGAAATACGTACATACATGTAAAAAACATACCATTGTAAAATTATAATTGAGTTTACGTATGTAAAAATAAAATATATTAAAAACAAAAAAAAAATTACAAAAAAAATTTTTAAAAAAAAATTTTTAAAAAAATTAAAAAATAATAATAAAAATATAAATAATATATTAAATAAAAAATAAAATAAAAAAAATTTTTTTGGGTGGGCCAAAGGAAACCAAGGGGTGTAAAAGTTAATTAACTTTTTCGTTTATTAATTTTTTTTATTTTTTCTTTCAGATTATATAGACAACACTTGGATAATTTGTAATGGAGAGGTTCACAACTGAACAGAGAACCAGAACAATATAATTTTATTATTTAAACCAGAGATCAATTATTTTAACGCAAAGAGCATATCGTCGACATTTTAACGTCAGAATTTCGCCCTCTGAAGCAATGATTCGTAGCTTAGTTGATCGTCATCACCAACATGGCAGCGTAACAGATTTGCCTCGAACCGGTAGACCAAGTTTAAGTCGCACTGCGGAAAATATTGAACGAGTAGAACAAAGTGTTAACGAAGCACCAGAAACATCTGCCAGAAGGCGTTCTGCTCAGCTAGGAATGTCTCGTACGTCACTACGGCGCATTTTAAAAAAAGATTTACAGTTATACCCATATAAGGTGCAATTGGTGCAAGAATTAAAACTCGCAGATCATCGGCAACGTTAAAATTTTGCAGTTAAATTTCAAGAGTTGGCCAGAAATGAAATCAACTTTATTAAAAATTTGATTATGAGTGATGAAGCTCATTTCATTTGAATGGCTTTGTTAATAAGCAGAACTGTAGGTTCTGGGGTTCTCAAAATCCAAGAGCCATTCATCAACGCCAATTGCACCCCATCAGGTGTACAGTATGGTGTTGGATCACATCTGAAAATGTCATTGGGCTGTAACCGTAAATGGAGAGCGGTATTGGTTTATGATAGAAAAGTTTTTACGCCCTGCTCTTGAAAACAGACCTGGTATGTGGTTTCAGCAGGACGGAGCCACTGCCCATACTGCCCGAGACACAATGACACTTTTAAGTCAAATTTTTGGAGGGCGAATAACTTCCAGCAATTATTTGGCCAGCGCGATCGCCAGATTTGACAGCACCCGACTATTTTCTTTGGGGTTATTTGAAGGAGCGAGTGTATGTGAACAAGCCAGAGACAATCCTTAAACTCAAGGCAAACATTGTTGCGGAAATTCGAACGCTACAGCCACAAGTTTTAAAAGATGTTATGGAAAATGCTCTAAAAAGAGCCCAACAGTGCGAAGCTGAAAACGGTGGTCATTTAAGAGACATAATTTTTCATACTTAGTGTAAAATAATTTCCCTTTTGTATATTATATAATCTGAAAGAAAAAATAAAAAAAAAATTAATAAACGAAAAAGTTATTAAACTTTTACACCCTTTGGTTTCTTTTGGTCCACCCTGTACATATGTAGTATGTTGTTGTTGTAAAAAAAACTTATTATACCCTTCACAGTCACTTATTATGTCACTTATTATACTCTTCACCTGTGGTGTACAAGGGTATATATAGCTTTGTCATTCCGTTTGTAATTTCTACAATTTTCATTTCCGACCCCATAATGTATATATTTTCTGAAAGCTTATGAATGGAGGAGTCGATTAAGCCCTGACCGTCTGTCCGTGTGTTGGTTGAAATCAACTTTAAGATCTGTGTATGGTATCTATCTTTTTGAAATATCCGGGGATGAATCGCTATTGAAATTCAGCACAATCGCCCGATAAATTTCTGAGATATGAGCAAATAAACACGACTGCCTCTGTTTTTTCTTATATTTTTACCACCAAAATTTAAATTGTTCAGCCATAAAATAGTTTATAGGTATCTTTGCTACTATTTGTAGATATAAAATGTCTCTAGAGATATTTGTGTAAAATTTTGGATAAATCGCGATTTTATCGGTAAAGTTATAGGCAAAAAAAAATTATATTTAAATATATATTCTAAAAATTTACAAACGAAAATCAATTTTTTTCAGCTTCTAGACAACCGAGAGAGACAATATTGGTATCATATGAAAGGATTTGACTAGCACAATAAAAACACTATAAAAAAACTTAAAATTTACACTAAAAAATGGCGGACAATAAATTTATATATGAGCTAAATCTAGTATTTTAAAATATTGGTATCAAATTAAAGTCCTTGACCAGTAGAATACAGTAAATTATTCTAAGAAAAGGAATTTTTAAAAAATTAAAAAATTTCTTTTCTCTTTTGGGTAAAAAAAACACACGTAAATAAAAAATGGATAAATAAAAATTGCAATGTGTAATAGAGAAAATAAAAAAAAAAATCAAATTTCGTTTTGCCGTCGGCAAAATGACTTTTATTACGGGGTGGATTTTATTTTCTTTTTTTAAGACACCTGTTGGTTTTTTTGATTGTTTATTTTTTATTTATTTATTAACACACACTTTTTTTACTTTTCTTTCACTAAAAAAAAAAAAACATACCTTTTTTCCAAAGAGTGTAGTTATTAAAAAAAATTATGAGGATGAAAAAATATGGCGGTATATTTTCCAAAAATAAAAATATTTTCTTAAAATATTTCCAGGATCTCGGGGGTTTATATCCGGTTCGAAGGACCAAAATGTTTTCCTCGAAATATTTATAGAAAATATAAAAAATAATAAGAAATACAGGTATTAATTTTTCATAAAAAAAAATTCGGGTTTATTAAAAAAAATGTTTTCTTTTAACACAGGTTTGTACGTACCATACAATTCGGGGTTTTCAGGAGTAATAACAATAAACAATAATAATAACAAGCAGGGCTTTTCAATAGATACATACAAAATAACAATTTAACGAACCTAGTGTAAGACCGCCAAACAATGGGTGCGTTCACACTATGCACGTAAACAACTTTTAATAAGTATAACTTCAATTAGTACCTCCTGGGTTGACTGTTGAAACAAAAAGTTGTATCTCTACTCAATAATAAAGAAGCGGAAGTAATATTATGACCCTTTTACCAATTTGGCATGTCATTTTCTATGGCTATTATTTTCTTCAAGTGATTCTTTTATATATGAATCATCTTTTGTATGTAACATAAGTAAAATGCAACTTGGCTCACTAATAGGGTTAATGAAAATCTTATGATAGGACGTCTTGCATTAACATTGCGTGAAAGTATAAAGTATTGGATGTGTTAGAATTGTAACTATATAACATAATTGTATCCATTTCATGTGGTTTAATAATGTATAAAATATATTAGAATAAAAGTTCATAATTCAATTATATAAAAATTAATCAATAAATATATTAACTAATATGATGAAATTCAATTAAATGTAACTTAATCAATAAATATATTAACTAATATGATGAAAAATATATACATTTAGTATTTTACGTGCCTAAAAGGGCATTTCACGCTTATAAAGAACAGAGACCATAAATAGTCCATCCAAAAATGGTGCTTTGAGCAGTGGGGAAGCCCGTTCGGGAAAAAACTCTAACCAACCACAAGAAAGTATTAAACCTTTTTCATCTATAAATGGATTTAGGTTTGGAATGCTACTAGATTTTGAAATTACTTGTCTGTAGGAGAGAGCTTTAAATTCATCTGGATATGCTGCCTTTTGACAAACAGTAATAAGTCGGTCACGAATTGAGGTAATTTCGGAGCTAGAAATCAGAGTTGATTCCTTGTGAAAACCAAGACGAAATCTTGGATGAGTTCTGTTAAAGAATCGATAGACATATGCCATGACACGCATTGTCTTCGAAAACAAAGAAAATCTTTTTAATAAATCTTCGAAGTCAGAAAAATAGGAAAAATGAACACGAATAGGTTTAGCTTCAAGATCTGTATTTGGAAGACCGGACAAGTTCAGGTCTGGCCATTCGGATTTTGAATGTTTTAGCCAATGCGGACCAAACAACCATAAGTTGTTGTCGATTAAATCTCGGGGATAGAGACCACGACTTGCTAAATTAGCTGGCTTTTCTTCAGAAACTATGTGATTTTTTTTGAATCCGTCCAACAAAAGGTTGTGTACTTATCCACATCTAAGTTAAGTAAAAGGCTCTCGATCATCTCAGCTAGAAGTACTGCACCGCAAGGTTCGAGGCGCGGAATTGATATTGTTTGATAGGAGCCACTTTCGTCTTGGACGAAAAAAGATAGGTTAAAATATATCTCCCGTTGGTTATTCGGATGTATAATGCCGCTGCGTATGCTTTTTCGGATGCATCACAGAATCAGTGGAATTGGATTTCGGCATTTGGACAAAATTAATCCACCGAGGAATTCCAATGGTATTGATTACGAAGTAATTTGATTCGAAAGTTTTCCATTGAATTAGTGTTTCTGGGGCTAGCGCATCATCACAACCAGTACCATCGATCAATATTTTCTGCATTATTATTTTTGCCTGGACAATACATGGAGTTAGCCCGCCAGCAGGATCAAACAACTAAGCTATTCGGGACAATACTTCTCTTTTTGTACAACTTTTAGATTCTAGAGATGGATACGCAGCGATATAGAAATCGTCAGTATAAGCATTCTAACGAATGCCCGCGGAACTGCTATCTTCAAACCTAAGGAAATCTTCTTCTGGGGGAATGCCTGCGATGATATCTTTGGAATTCAAAGTCCATTTTCTTAATGAAAACCCAGCGGATTCTAAAGCTTCGATTAGCTCAATTTTAGCTTTTACAGAATCGGATATGGTATGAGATCCTGCAAGGACATCATCCACGTACATAGAATTTCTAAGTATATCACTGGCGATTGTATAGCAAGATTGAACATCGTTTGCCATCTGAAGTAGAGTTCTCATTAGTAGATATGGCGCACAATGGACACCAAAAGTAACAGTTTTAAACTCGTACTCGCGGATTAAACTACTTGGATCATTTCTGAATAAAATTCTTTGATAAGGAGTATGTATTGGATTGACTTAAATATGCCTATATATTTTTTGAATGTCGGCGTTGAAAACGAATTGAAAAAATCGCCATTTTATAATTAAAAAAGTAAGATCTTTTTGAAGAGTAGGTCCAATATGCAATAACGAATTTAAACTTTGACCATTAGAAGACGAAGCGGAAGCATTAAATACTACGCGAACTTTCGTGGTGATGCTTTCAGGCTTTATGAGGGTGGTAATACACCTTTAGACTAAAAATGTTAGGAGATTCTACCTTACACATATGGCCGAGTTCCTCATATTCTTGCATAACATTGTCAGATTCAATTTTCAAATCTGGAGTATACATCAATCTCTCCTCATTTCGCAAGAATTGTGCCATTGCACGGTATTTAGAGTGACCAATATTCAAAGTATCTAAAAATTCTTCTTTAAATAGAAGCGACACTATATATCTACCGTCGGTATTTCTTTTCGTAGTTCGCAGATATAACTCTTCGCAAGCTTTATCCGAAGGAGACATATATATGTTTTTTTGAAAGATTCTCCACCTCCCAAAACAGTGAAATTTCCTTATCTAAGAAAATTTCACAGAAATGAGATGCTATTATGAGAACAGATGTAGATTGGTGGGGAACCGGACCAGTAAGGATCCATCCGAAAATAGTCTCTTAGGCTATAAGAGATTCACACACGTTGTGTATAATCCCGAAACGAACAACTAATCGAACAACTAAAAATCGTCACCACCAATCAACATATCTATATTTGAATTGGAAAAAAATGAGGATCCGCTTACTGAATATTGGGAAGACTAGAATTGTGAAAGCGAAAAGTTTTGAGACGGAAGATTACTGGACAACGATGAAACTACTAGCGCCGAGACGGGAATTGAAATACCGTTGTTTAAGCGAGAACTTAACACAAAGGAACATTGACGATTAACTTTTGCAGAGATTGTGTTTTTTAATCCGGAGATTTGCACATCTGTGGGATAGAATGAAGTTTAAGGGTTTTGAGAATTCGCTCTGAAATAAAGGTTCCCACTGAACCTGAATCTATTAAAGTCCGTACCTGATATTCCGTTCCCATATGAGAAATGTTCACCCAAGCTGTTCCTAGTAAAACACCCTTTGAATTGGAAGCAAAACAAGATTGAATTCTGCTCGACGGTGAATTATTGGTAGACTGTATTTTAGTAGCATTGAAGTGCAAATATGGAGCCGAATTAAGGTTGAGTGATGAACTACTGGTACTTGTACCTTGAGGAGAGTAACTAGGACTATTTACTTCTCTACTATGTTTACTAGTTCAATTTTTTACACTGTGGGCTTTGGAAAAGCAATTTAGACACAATCCCTCTTTTCATATCTCGTCGAGTCGTTGTTGATAATCCATTTTAAAAAATTTGACATTTTCTAATCGCGCGATTGTCTTTGAGACACAATTGACACTCAGGACTGGACACATTAGTTTGGAAACTATGAACATTCTTGTTGGCATTAGGATTGGGCTGATTTTTGGATTTAGTATCATTGGCTTTAGAATTACTTGAACTACGAATTTCAGAAACAGATTCCAGAGTTATATAACGGTTAGTAAGAAATTCGTTTAACTCTGACCACTTTAGAATAGCGGTCTTATCTTTTAACTCTTGTTCCCACAGGGTTAAGGTAGTTTCAGAAAGTCTGTTCGTGCATAAAAATACAAAAATTGGGTCCCAACTTGCGACGTCAATATCATAAAGCTTTAATATAGATATGCATGAATTGATATCTATTTGCAACTGTTTTAATGAATGACCCGATTTTGAATTAATGGTCTTAAGATTGAACAAGATTCTTAACTGACCATTCACCAAGACTCCTCGATTCTCATATCGCAGAAATAAGTTTATCCATGCTAAGTCGAAGCCTTGATTAGTTAAGGGACTTTTCTGGACAATTTCTATGGATTCCCCTCGTGTTTTTTGTGTTAAGAAAAATAATTTTTCTACATTGCTCGCTCTGGAATTTAAAACAATAGCAGTAAACGTATGTCGGAAGGTAGGCCAGAAATCATAGTCGCCACGGAAAGTTTCGATTTCGATAGGAGGCAAGTGAACAGAACTTTGAACGTCGCGTGAAGGATCGGGACGAGTAGGAATTGGATTAACAGTTGTTTGGTCTCGCACTGCATCGGAAATTTCTGATAACTTAGTCAAACAATTGCAATAAAATAAACAATCAAAAAAACCAACAAGTGTCTTAAAAAAAGAAAATAAGATCCACCCCGTAATAAAAGTCATTTTGCCGACGGCAAAACGAAATTTGATTTTTTTTTTTAATTTTCTCTATTACACATTGTAAAAAACCGAAATTCCGCAATAAAATTTTCTTTAAGAAAAATAAAACTTCTTTCTAATATCCGTAGTCGTTTTAGAAACATAATTTTTTTGTTGAAAAAAAAAATAATTTTTTTATCAAAATTTCGAAATTTTTGTTTTTTATAAATTCATAAAAAATCAAAAAATGCAGCTAGGCTTCTAATTTTTTGCAGACATATAAAAAACGAAGCTGATAACAAAACAAGCCATAAATCTTTAAAATCTGTTAGCAATTTTTGTTTCTATTCACAAAAGTCGACAAATTTTAGTTAATTTAAGAATTTCATACCCCCTAAGGGATGGTATTTAAATTTTTTTTTTCTTTTTAAAGTAACTTTTGATCAAACCTTTTAGCCAAGGAAAAAAAATCATTGTTAAACCTTTATTCGTTTAGGCGTAAAAAAAATATCATAAAAACATCCAGAAACCGAAAAAAACATTTAAATCTCATATAATTTTCTTCACTTTCCTGACTTTAGCAGGGTCTTAGAGCTACAAATCGCAACTAAAAGTCTTCAAAATTTACAATATAATGTAAAATATTGTTGTCTGTCGAGCTGCGTACTTAGTTTTTAAGATTTCTTAAAATTCAGTTTTGCCTTTTTGGCCAGCTTTTCAGGTCAAATACTCCTCTGTGCATCGTCATCGCAACCTACAGTCAAGAAAACCACACTCAGCATTATCACCACAACAGTCAACACACCGACGTACAGCTACATCAGCAAAACCATCAGCGACTCAACCCCAGTCGCCATCATCATCGTCAACAAAACCTAATGCCAAAATTATTGCCGAAGCCATAAAATCATCAGCGCAAGTCCTCTTTGCTACTGATAAGACGGCATCTGTTGTCTAACGCCAAGGCCGTCGGCATGTCTAAAATCACAGTTGGACATACTTTTTTATTTCTTTTTATATTGTATAATACCATAGACAGACGACAGCGTTAATTTGAATTAAAATCTCATTAATGCACGTTAAAATTTTGGTGTGACAGACGACTGTTTCTGCATGTAGTAAAAATTGTAAATGCACTAGCAATCACACATCTGAACATGTTCCTACAAGTTGGGATGGCAGAAGGACACTCTGAAATAAGAGAAAGGGAATTGTGGAAATTCGTAGGATTAATGGTATCTTTTCATGGAGGTTATAATACATACATACATACATATGTATGTAGGTATGTGATATTTTTTTAAAGGACCGTAACAACACTTTTTGGGAGAGTGACGTGCTTACGATGGACGATACCAGTAGTAAGGAAAACTTTCGCCTAAACAGAAAGGCATTCCAAAAAATATGTCCTAACTGTCCTTCTTAGTGACGTCATTCAGTTTTCTATAATCGACGCAAAATCTTTTGATGCTATTTTTCTTTTTAACCAAAACTACCGGTGAGCTCCAAGGACTTGAAGAAGGTTCTATTACTTCATTCCGCTCATTTTCAAGCACTTTGACTTCATTAAGTTTCGCTAGAGGAATACTTCTAGGAGCTTGTTTTATAGGCCTTGCGTCGCCGGTATTTATCTGATGTTTCGCAAGTGATGTTCTACCTTGATGTTGACCTTTCAGAGAGAAGATGGATGCATGTTATCTGAGTAGCTGTTTTGCTTTATTTCTATCGGGCGGCGATAATTTTTTAACCCACTTCTCTACGTATTCTGCTAGTATCTCCTGCTCTTTGTTTGACATACTGACAGGAGCCGATTTCGTTTCGCAATTAATTATTGCCTCAGCTTTAGCACATTGACCTAATTCGGATTTTGGCTTGACGACTTTTTCACAGGCGGAAAGGTTTAGCACTCTTACAGGGACTCTTCCGTCATTGCTGGTTTTGACAAGGGCTTTTGCTGTTATTAAGTCACTTTTTATATCTGTTTGTTCTACTACTAACAACCTGTTGTCCACACAATCTCCCTCTATACGCGCCTATACTACACTTTCTGACTGTGATGGTATTTTCTGATATTCTGTAGCAACTAGTTTCCTTACATGCACCTTATTTTCATAACCAACATCTAGGGGTATTTCAACATTCCTCCAAATCATTACCTTCTGCCCCATGTGCATATTAATGCCATGACCAATCATAAAATCTGCACCGATGAATACATGATTGACACTTATGTTGGCAATAGTTACTTTTACGTTTATTTTACCATAGACAGTAGCATGCTCCCCAGTAGCTGTTCGCAGACTTACGCCACACAACGGTTCGATTGTTTTCTTTACTTAATCGGGCCTGATAATAGACTGCGATGCTACTGTGTCTATAGTAAAAATATGCCTTCGATCATTGATATACCCACAAGCAGTAAGGTTGCTATTTTCTGTTGCATAACTGATATGGAGATTGTGGGGCCCTCGGTTATGGGAACTAGCTCTTGCCCCATAGTGCTAGCTCATTTTAGTTTAACGGTGACTCATTTGATGATTTTATGTTTGTCAGTTTGCTGTTTCCAGGTGGTGAAACAGATCTAGCCCGCTTGCTTGGTGCTTTGAAATTTCGTTGAAAATGTCCATTTTGACCACAATTATAGCATTTGGCTCTGGCTTTGCCTTGCTTTTCCTCTAACGCCTGTATAACTGCATTTTTAATTTCGGTGACTATATCTCCGTCTTTTTCTGCAGTAATTTCGAGATTTCTCACTTTACATATTTGCGGCTTAGAAAGTAATTTTGCGGTCTCCTGTGTCAGAGCGTATGATACGGTTTCTGCAAACGTTGATTTATGTGTGCCGAACACCACGTGCTTTATTTCTGGATCGCGTATTCCATTTACAAACGTTT